>OW388290.1:63562269-64234309 GCA_936450465.1 Gibbula magus | reverse complement strand
ACCCGTTGGCCTATTTTGGCTGTTGTAAATTATCTCATTATGAAAAGAATTTTCTTAATGAAATTTGATTACGTTGGAGAGAATCTTTTTTAGTTTTGTAAAGGGAGGTAACTCGTGAAGCTAGGTTCCCAGGTTATATTTTCATCAGTTTTCATCAAAGTACTAATTTTTTTAGAACTATATATATGGAAGTAAATATTTGAAAATGAGATATTTTGCAAACGCGGCATTGACTTAAAGGGGCAGTAGCACGTTTTTCCGCTGAAATAAGTCAATAAAAAAATTGAAAAATAATGTCACCAGTAGTAAAACACCCTTCTCTCTACGGAAAATCAAGTTAAAAAATGAGTGTACAAGGTTCCGTAAAGCTATGGGAATGGTTTTTGTCATTCATAATAATAAATTGTGTTCACAATAAAATGGCCGCCATGCAATTTTTGCTTTTTACGCAACACCATTATTACCACTATGAATAATTGGTTTTTTAAATAAGATGTTTAACCCTCTAAAGTGTTTATAAATGACATAAACTACCATTATAAATGGGAAATTTGAAAAAATAAAATTTGCAAAAAACGTGCTACTGCCCCTTTAATGTGCAATGGTTTAACGACATTTACGACAGGTAGATTGAGTAATGAAAGTCCACTGTTCTACCTTTTTGCTATAGTTTCAATTCATCTGATAGTAGTGTCGAGTATGTTGTTTTGATGAGTGTTGATTAGGTACAGAGAGGGGTGTTTGAAGACCTGCTTCTTTAAAGGCACCGTAGCACATTTTGGCATTTCAATTTGTTCAAATTTGTCATTGATAATAATAGTTTATGCAGTTCATAGCCTTACTCAAACGGTTTTAACAGTTCATTACACAACCCGATTAACCGGAGTCGTAGATAACTAAATCACGGCCATTTTAGTGTGATCACCTTTTAATTCGAGGATGGGAAATTGATCAACGTGGCTAGTCCGAACCATAGCCATTCGTTGAGGACTCTATTTATTGATTGAGGAGGATTGTTTTGCAATTGGTAACAGTTCTATTATATTTTATGAGATCTCTTTATTTCCATTAAAACGTGCTACAGTCGCATTATTACGCCAACAAAATATAATATTTATGTTCCTCATCAGTCTTTGCTTCAAATATACGATCTGCTTTCAATATAACACTTATCTTTATCGTTCGAAATACCTCAATCCCGTTTTGTAATGCAATACGCATATAGTTTAACTGAATTCTATGAATATCTTTAGAGAGATACTAAAATATTAACTAAAACATTTTTGTTTAATGGACTCCACATACCAAGTAATTGAAAATATTCACCGGAGAAACACTGTAAATCATTAAACATGTAAGTATAATAAAAAGTTAATTTGAAGTATGAAAATCATAACTTGTCTGTCTGTCTGTCTGTCTGTCTGTCTGTCTGTCTGTCTGTCTGTCTGTCTGTCTGTCTGTCTGTCTGTCTGTCTGTCTGTCTGTCTGTCTGTCTCTCTCTCTCTCTCTCTCTCTCTCTCTCTCTCTACTCTCTCTCTCTCTCTCCTCTCTCTCTCTCTCTCACCTCTCCTCTCTCTCTCTCTCTCTCTCTCTCTCTCTCTCTCTCTCTCTCTCTCTCTCTCTCTCTCTCTCTCTCTCTCCTCTCTCTCTCTCTCTCTCTCTCTCTCTCTCTCTCTCTCTCTCTCTCTCTCTCTCTCTCTCTCTCTCTCTCTCTCTCTCTCTCTCTCTCTCTCTCTCTCTCTCTCTACTCAACTACAGTAACAACTCAAACATGTATACATACGCATTTAAAGATTTAATGACATACCTCTGCCACAGATAATAGACACACATACTTAAAGTTTATAATGATCATTTGAAACATTAATGGCTTAGGTATTGATCTCAAGATGCATAAAAATCAATACAATCTATATGTACATGGTTAAAATAACAATTAAACGGTATTAGCTCAACTTTTAAAAATGAAACATTAGCATAGTACTTGTTAAATCATTAATAAACATCATTGTACTTAGAAATTATCAAGAACCATTAATGACTATCATAAAGGAACTACTCATTACTACCCCTATGAATGAAGTTAAAGAATACTCACTTGAAATAATGCATGCATGTTGATTCTGTGCCATTAGCATAGTACTTGTTCAGTCATTAATAAAATCCTTGTTCTTAGTACTGACCATGACATAAAAATGACTCGCATAAAGGAACGACTCATTACTACCCCTATGAATGAAGTTAAAGAATACTCACTAGAAACTTCTAGACATTTCTAGAAAGGGGGTACTTTGTTTCTTGCTTAACTGTACCCATATGAATGAAGTTAAAGAATACTCACTTGAAGTAATGGAACATGCATGCATGCTGATTCTGTGCCAAAAGTTCCACGGGCCAGTTTCGTAGAAATCCAACACTCCTGCAACAGAACTTGACCAGTTTCTCATCCATGTTAAAGGTCCACTTTGAGCTGATTGTCTTTTCCTCAGAACTTAACCAGTCTGTCATTCATAAACTGGATACACAAGACACTGAATACGCGTGTTGTCAGAACTTAGAGTTTGTCATCCATATAAATAATACACAGCAATTGAATATGCTTGTTGTCAGAACTAAGAGTTTGTCATCAATGTAATAGATACACAAGGCACTGAATACGCGTGTTGTCAGAACTTAGAGTTTGTCATTCATATAAATAATACACAGCAACTGAATATGAGTGTTGTCAGAACCTGACTAATTTGTCATCCATATACTGAATACACAAGTCCCTATCTCTGCGTGTTGTCAGTTTGTCATCCATGTTATAAATACACAAGGCACTGACATGCGTGTTGTCAGGACTTAACTAGTTTGTCATCGTGTAATGAATAATACACAAGACACTGAATATGCTTGTTGTCATCCATATAAATAATACACAGCAACTGAATATGAGTGTTGTCAGAACTTGACTAATTTCTCATCGATGTAATAAATACACAAGGCACTGATCACGCGTGTTGTCAGAACTTAGCTAGTTTGTCATCCTTGTAATAGATACACAAGGCACTGATCATCCGTATTGTCAGAATTTAAACATGCACTATAAATCCACTTGTAACTGAAATTGCTGTTGACCGAACTAAAAGTCTATCAGCCATATTATAAAACACAAGGCACCGATTTGGCTTGTCGTCTGCTCACGACATTTTGCAGACGGGACAACAATATCGATTGTTTGTTCTGGTAACTTGCAGTAGGCTATTCACCCAACCCTATCCACACTTAATTTCCAATTTATCACACTCCGGTATGCTGGCCAAGTAACACAGTCTCGGCTCTCGTCCTCTAAAGATTTGAGGTTTATCTTTTCTGTCAATCATCAAGCCCTGAGCTCGATACCGTTACCTCACGGAAACTTTCAGCGATTGTGGGCCGCACGCGACTTTGCGGGTCATAGCAGACGACAATACGGGTCGAAGCAGACGACAATTCGGGTCATAGCAGACGACATGCACACACAGTTGGTCGTCTGCTTCATGCAGTCGCTACGGATTGATTGGGCACCTGGGGATCTCAAGTGGGGTGTTGGGGTTCTGGGAGAGGGGTAAGGAGGGTTAGTCTATCCTAACAACTGATTATAGTCTTACTTTGCTTCTAAGGTACTTTTAGGAGCCTCTGCTGACTTATATGACTACTGTTAGAATAGAAAGATTAGCTTTGCTTGTGACTTGGAGTTATGGGTGTATTGTTTATAGAATGACGTTTGGTCAGAGAAATAATAGTTTCAGACATATTTATAAGAATTATATACAGATTTATTTATTTAACGTTAACAAGACGATACTTGGTATTTTGAACAAGGAGAAGCAGGAGAAAAGAGGATGGAATCCACATTGCCGGATCCGCTCAACTTGGGGTGGATCCGGGAGGATCCGGCAAGCGGATTCCCCCAACCCTTTTTTGTCCTGTGGGTATGTAGCTGGCTATGGGGCTACTCGAAACAAAGCGAGTCCACACAACGAAAATATATCAGATTGCTGAAATGTTAATAGATATGTTGCAGTTTCAAAGTAGCAAATTACCATCATGGCGCTACATATGCATATATTTTATCATAACTTATAAAATTGCACGTGACACGTACCAATGTTAGGTTTCTCCGCAGTTATAAGTTGTTGGGATATTGTATACTTCAGTCAGAGGGGGTAGTTTATCCTTACTATTGTACACATCCCAGAATTACCTACCAAGGAACATTTAAGAGCCACTGCTAACGTACTAAGCATTAGAAAGTACAGTGAAGTCACCGAAATATGAGTGGGTTTGCTCCTGACAACATAACACATCCTAAATAATAGTACTTAATACCATTTAAGTGCCAGCGTAACGTAAGCATTTTGCTAAATACGTACTGCTTGAGTTCATGTAGGTATAATAAGTCATTAGCATAAGTTTAGTTTTCAAGCCAATCGATCGAATTCAGCTTGTAATCTAAGCATCAATTATTATAATACTTATGAAATAATGGAATATATCAATGAAAATAAAACCGTGTTATCAGTGAAAAAAATCCCCTGACGTCATCGAACAATACTCTGACGACATGTTGTTGCTACGACGACTATTTTTTCCTGGTTTCCACTAAATGCAAAACCTCACATCCATATGATAGATGCAAAAACCCTTTTTCCTTGACAACTGCATTTCTCCTCGAGTGAGGTAGAAAGTTAATATTTTGATGAGTGGCACATTTAATAAAAACTTGCAACCCAGGTCTACAAAAGTACCACTGCTAGTTTGCCTAGCAATATGTGACTACCGAAAGTACGTATGGTTATATGGCTTGCACTTATAGTTGAACCGCGGTTAATAGGTTTGTTCTCAATAAAAAGGATTTGGTACGTAATACACCTGATAGTAAAGCTCTGTGTATATTAGATCGTTAAGTGCAGTTTGGGTATACACAGCATTACCCAATGATTAATAGTTTTGCAAAATCAACATGCATTATGCTTCAATGTGTATGACGTGAATGAGACTTTTTACAATTTTATCAAGATCGGTTATAACTTTGTCAAACAATTAAGGTCAAATTGTGTGTTAATGCAGAGGTAATTTATAGATCTTTCTTATTTGTGACCTATTTTAGATACTTTGTTTTCAATGTTAACTGTAAAATAATAGTTAAAAATTTAGTCGGTGTATATCACAACAACTCAGACCATCTGTTCGTCTTAATTATAATAATCTGATGTTATTGATCTTGAAAAAATATTTAGAATGATTTGTAAAATCGTCTGTTTATAAAATGAAACCATATTCTCCACATATTCCATCTTCAAAGCCGTAAAAAAATTAAATGCAAAAACGTCATGCAAGGTCACTCTCTAGGTCCTATTCTTTTCTGCTATCCGGACATATTTATCCGTTCGATTAACGGTTGGTCTAGGGATTTGGCGTGATAAGCCTAAGCATAACTGTAATAATATATCTTTCAAGGAGGTTTATTGCGGGTTGTGTTTTCAGATCAATGATTTTAGGACAGGTCGTCACTATTGTATGAAATATAGATTTGTATTTGTGCCTCGCTGTTCAATAGAAGTTCACTTGGGCGAATCAAGAGATAAACGTCATATTTACACAGGTCATGAAAGGACATTGTAATCTATTGAATGAACTCTGATAACTATTAGATATAATGACATTTAAGAAAGGATTATTGATGTAATCACTATCTATTGTAAAAGAGGTTTAGTAATAAGAAACTTTGAACAATACATCATCTTCATATAATGGTCTATTCAGTGACGCGAGGAGACGTGTGCTTTGTAAGAGGAAGAAAAACGGGAACAGCCTAAGATTGTATAAGATAATATCATGGAAATGTAACATTATTCGATTTCGGTGCAAATAACATCTTAAAGTGTACCAATATCGTGTTCAATATTGACCCTTTATAATTGATATATATTTCTATTCGAGTTGAAATCTTACTTTTTAAAAATACTAGTGTTCATTTACTGATCACAATCCTTCTTAAGGATGTCCGCTCCTTCCGGTTGAACTTCAAAAATGAAATATGATTAAGTAAAGATTTGTTCTCATCTTTATTTATTTCATGATATTCTACATCATCTACATGCTTTAAAAAAACAAATGGTTTAAAGAAAATGTGACTTTAGAACCTATAAAAAGTGCTTAAACAGCATAAATGGCCTAAATTTGACTAAAAAAGGGGGTTTTCAGGTACATTTTGTGTCAAAGCTTAAAAAAACCCACACTACCATATATATTTTTTCATCGATTTTGGTAGGGTAAAATGAACTTTGTAACATATCCAAAAAGGAAAAAAAGTTTAATTCTAGAAATGTGGTATTTTAAAGTTTTTAGCAGTTTTGTTCTCATTTTCCCATAGACTGCCATGTTAAAATTTACTATCTTACAGGCGTCATATCTCGAAAAAACCCACACTACCCCCTATTTTTTTTATGTTGATTTTTCAATCATATACTTTGATCATCTAAAAAATATAGTTTAGAAAAAAAGTTTAATTCTATAAATTTGAGGAGCGAACATCCTTAAGATAAGTTCAAAACAGAATCTTTGAGTGGTTCAGTACTGTCGAATTTCCTTTAAGTCCACTTACACGTGTGTATCGACACAAGGAATTATTACTTTCATTTCTGATTGTGTTTTTTTGTTAACCAAATAATGTAGAAAAATCCACTTAAAAGCTTTTGGCAACACAAATCAACGAATACTGTCACAACAGCTTTAAAATGTTTATTTCCATTAACTTTGTAAAGAAATAGCTTGACCTTCTAACAGGAAAGCCACTCTCATATTGCAATTTCTTCATAGTAAGATAGGAATTTCAAGGGGTTAGTATACATAATATCTGAGTGAATATAAACATTTCACGCCTGCGTGACAACATATAACGCCGTCAATCCCAAACTCACTCGAGTTGTTAATTGCAGAGTCTGTGTCTTAACGCAATGGCATTTGTGCAAACTGGCCTTGTTCATTTCAATCAATCACGCATTGGCTTTAAACGGACATTACAAGCCAATACTAAATCAATATCCGTATGCTACAAGTGAATTTCTAAAGGTTATTTTTGAAAGTGATCTCCTGGTTATTTCCTATAAAAAGAATTGGCTTTTAATATTAAGCCATTTATAAACAGTGGGTGCACAAGCATAAAAGGTTATCGACGATTTTTTTTATGAAGCATGTTCGTTTTCAAGTTATGCAAAGTGTGCAAACATGGTTTACTTGTATATTCAAATCCTCTCTCGGCATGTGTTTGTTTAGTTGTTCATTGGTAAAAATCGAATTTATAATAACATTCACTTATAATCTGATGATAAAATGTTTTTAATGACCCGATAAAACAATATTGACCGAGGACGAAGCTTTAACCAGTATTAAGAAATTGTTTTACAACCTGTTTAGTACATAAACGAGAAAAACTGTTATTTACAATTTAGATATTATATTGATTTGATTGTCCAGGACAGGAGACCACATGACGTCATGCAAAAACAGTTTGATGTGTTCACAACAATTCTATAAGTTGTTATTGCGTTGAATCTGCCTCAGAGTGCAGCAAATATGCTTTCTGTCGACGGTCACGTGATGAATTGTAGGCAATCAGATTGTCGGAAAAAAAACAGGCTTGCATTGTTATCTCTATTATCACGTAAATGCATGTATAAATTGGGGTTGCATGTTCACTACACTAATTGGTACAATCTGAGTTGAATATGATTTTAATATAAATTTTTATTTATATTTAAGACATGTACATGTCTCATTATACAAAATGTTCAGTGAAATACACGTTTTATTGATTGATTGATGATAAAGATTGACATTAAGATTTTGTTGGGGTTTTTTTTCATGGAATGGATGAAATTAAAGTATGTTTAATCAGCTTTTAAAGACATGTTTTACTATCCAATTTATCCCTGAGTTCATTTACTCATGGCTCGTGAACAACGTTTACCAGGCGTAGTTTAACCCCGTTTATCACTATAGGGTATTTCATTCGACGAAAAATTTGAAATTGTGTTCATTGCATCATTGAATTACATGTTAAAGAGGCATTTTTGAAGTTTAAGTCGCATTCGTTGCAATAAAGAAGTTGACTATCGATATATCTTGTTTTTTCTTGATATAAAACGCTGTTCGTGTATATTTACTATACATATTGAATAACATCATATCCTGGTGAGCTCTTATGGTAATGGGTTTATGATAATGGGAAGTATCCCCTTTGAATTCCGTTCTACATGAAAGTGGCATTTACAGAAGGTAGACTTTTCAACATTTCCTACTTTTTTCCACCAAAATTACTTTCAAAGTCCACCATAAAATATCATTCTCCCTTTAAAACAATATGATATATATTGAACTAAACAAGAATGACAGTACAGGCTACAAAGCTGCTAATATCTGTTTACAAGCAATATGTCAAGATGTCTTCCCGATAGCCACATAGATATCGGTTTTAATTGAGGCGATCAACTGGGATAATATTGTGGATTATTTATACATTATCACTCGTTTGTCCAGACATTTGGCATTTATTATAACACCATATTGCTAACACCGTATACCCCCCTAAGAATATATAGCAAAATACAGCTGAAGTGTATTTCACCTATTTACGAGTGCAAATATCATGTAATTTGGCGTGTCTTTTAGGCATCCTAGCATGGCGAAGACGAAACCGATAATGTTTTGTGACGATTGACTGTACCGTAAATAGACTAATTTCAAATCTTACCATTGACCGTAACAGTTTTGCAAGCTCGTTGAAGTGGCATTGGGGTCAAAATTTTGAGAACTCGGAACTCTTGTAAAATCTCATCATTTGCATCAATGAAATGTATTTTCTGTCGACCCATTCAATGTGCTTATGATGATGCCTTTCTCATTAAGTCGACATGGAAAAATTTATTCAAAAATTGTTTGTATATTTATTTTGCCAAAGTTCGAAACCTCGCCCACTAACCTGTCGATCATTTGATAACTTTGAGAATTATAATATATTATTGTACAAATTGACAACGGATGATCCTGGCATAGGACAAAAAGTGGTGGAATCCGCTTGCCAGATGCTGAAGAATTCGGAAGGATCCGGCAAGCAGATTCTACCACTTTTGTCCCGTGTTTGTGTCCTTTGTCCTGTTGCTTTGTCTTATAGGATCAACACAGTGGTGTAGTGGTTAGCGTGCTGGCCTCTCACGCCAGAGACCCGAGGTCGAATCCCGGTGGAGACACCAAAATTTGTGACCTTGGTCTCACACTGCGTTGTGCCCTTGGGCAAGGCACTTCATCCACATTGCACTCAGTCTACCCAGCTGTTTAAATGGGTACCTGAACATGGGAAAGTACGGACCTATCCGGTCGCGCGGAGCGCTTAGTAGCAGCCTGAAAGTACAATTCCTTCAGGGTAATAATATGTGTAGCACTTAGAGCATGCTAAGCATGGATTGAGCGCAATATAAATATGCATTTTTTATTATTATTATTATTATTATTATTATTATTATTATTTATTTCATAACGTCCAAATCATAGCCATAGACATGTATCAGTACTACTACACTTTTCTTATAACATTTGGAAAAATACTGAAAACATCTTATACACAATTTCTAACAATAGAAAGTACTACCTGAGAATAGAAACTGTTTTTCATAGATTGAATATTACTCAAATTCACCCAAATTTATCTACTCTATAACAAAATCTTAAGAGATGATTATTGTCACTGTTCACATTCTAGAAGGATCTTCCCGAGTGCAAGCAGCTCAAATTAAGCAAAGTTTGTTATGTTTACCGAATGACACATTAGAAGTTTGTTCACATGTTAGCGGGTCTTATTTAAAACCATGGCTTACCTCGACACGGAAAGGCTTTCAGTAGCCATGCACTTATCTCATGTTACTTAGAAATGAAATCCTTTCTTCAAAATGAATAAATTTTATATTAACGAAGATTGGCAGTCAGTATGCAATGATTCAGAACAGTTTGCAATAAGCATAGAGATGAACATATTATCTGAGGTCACAAACCATCTATAAGATAATGATACACTTAATCTGTAAGAATGTAGTGTGTTTAAATAATTGCCCTATGACAGTAATGATAACATCTTCCCTACGCAAGTCATAACTTTTGCCAGTCTCCATAACTGGCTGATTTAGGCCTCGTCGTATTTTATTATGGTTTCCGTGCTAGGAAATTAGAGCCCACTATGCATTTCAGGTGCAGCGATCCAAAATTTAAGCACAGGAAAGTGAGGTTAACACTGCAAGTTATATCAGCCAGTTACGGAGACTGACAAGAGTTATGCCTTGCGTAGGAACGTTGTAATGACACCTGGTACATTTACATGTATCGGTTTGTAAAAGCGTCGCTCTAATGGCATAAAAACGTATAATATAAGGCATCATGTTTACCGGGACCTGGTCTTTTGAAGATCGCTTAGTACTAAGATTGTTATAAATATCAGTGCTAAAGGAGCTTAATAGAAATTAAGTATTAGATTGTGGAGAATTTGAGACCCTATTCTCGTAGTTGTACATTATCCTAACGTTGATTCTAGATAGGATAATTGTTTTCTCTAAGGACATCCAGATATCCTTACTTAAGACAAATGCTTTGATAGGATTTGATTTGTCTTTAAAACATGTTTTATCTCAGATAACTTTCAATGAACTAAACAAATGCAAATTTTAAATTCAGAAAACAAGAAATACAAATCGTTTTGGGCATATTTCACTCAAAAACTTCGAGATGAATCAATCAACACAGGACATAAATTGGTGGAATCCGCTTGCCGGATTCTTCCGGATTAGTCCGGATTATTCAGGACCCGCCAACTTTAGGGAGGATCTGGAAAGATCCTGAAAACGGATTCAACCACTTTTTTTTCCCGTGCAAGACATTTTCAAGGAAAGGTTCAAAAGACTTAAGTGTTTTGTTCGTGAGTTGAATTTTGATTGATGGCTTCAAACAGTAAATCCTGACAACATAATTCAATAATATTAAACATGGAATTGTATTTTTATCATTTAAACGAGAAAATGTACACAAGAATAAGAAGGATACATCTAACTCAAAGCTTTAAGGATAACAATAAAGCCATAACATAAATCACAAGATTGCAAGCCCATCAGTGCATGGCAACATGTCTAGCTACTGTTTACAAGACTTACTGCAACAAAGACAAACCACTCCTGCCTTAATCTATCAGCAAACAATATACTTACCCAATCTCCCTAAAATGTCTTTAATACTGACACACCTTCTTCTCTTATCGTCAACAACAAAGAAGTTAAATTAAATAACAATTTGTGAGATTTATAGGACAGAAAACTCACGATAGTATGTTTCTATATATCCGTTGATCAAGACAAATGATAAAAATGGCACTTCTTTAAGTGTGCTCCTTTTGTTCTGCGGTATTGTCGTTGTTAAAGACGATGTTGATAGGATTAAATTGAAAGTGAATGCTTTTCTTACTGATCTGATATGTTTGTATTTCACTATGAGATAGGGGTGTTCCTTTTATACCATAGTTAAATTGTTCCTTTGATACAAAGTTAAAGTGCTATTGTATTCGTACTTGATAAGAAATACTCCTTTTATACCCAAATTAAGATGTTCCTTTGATATCATAGTTAAAGTGTTACTGTATTCATAAATTGTACTTGATATGACGTACCCCTCTCATACCAAAGTTAAAATGTTCCTAAGATATCATAGTTAAAGTGCTATTGTATTCATAAATTGTACTTGATATTTTATTTTACCAAAATTAAGATGTTCCTTTGATATCATAGTTAAAGTGCTATTGTATTCATAAATTGTACTTGATATGAAGTACCCCTTTTATACCAAAGTTTAAAACTTCCTATAATATAACATGGTTATATTTGGGATAACACTCCCTTCAATAGTACACATTTTTGTACTTTTTTCGGGCCGAGTCCCATGTGGGATTCGAACCCACGTCTCTAATATCATAGTTAAAGTGTCGTTTTATTCGTACTTGATAAGAAATACTCCTCTGACCATCACTTAGTTGAAATGAATGTAGTGATTATTATCCCTGATTTTTTTCTTAAATCATGGATTAAGTATAACACTTTTATACCTATGTGTAAGGCTTTCCACCAAAGGTACATTATTTGTTTTTTCATAGTTAAAGTGTACCTTTTACCATACGTAAAGTATTCTTTTTCCCATATGTAAAGTGTACTTGTGACACATTTGTACCACAGAAACAGGTTTTTAACACCACTTGAACACACGGAACTAGGTTTGCATTCGTTTCTTGTGATAAGATCACAGATCAAAAGCTTATCTATGGGTACTTTAAGGATTGGTCATTTCTGTTTACAAAGAAAAATACACGTACGACTTTGTCCGCCATCTTTATTTATTACGAACAGAAACTTGAAAGTTGAGTCTTCTCTAAAACTGAACAGTGCAGGTCACGGGACTGACTGGAACAAAGACAAACCACTCCTGTCTTAATCTACCAGCAAACAATATACATATTAAGTCTGCCTTTGATATCGACACACCTTCTTTCTGATCGTCAACAACAAAGAAGTTAAATTAAATAACAATTTGTGAGATTTATAGGACAGAAAACTCACGATAGTATTTTCTTTATATCCTTTGATCAAGACAAATGATAAAAATGGCACTTCTTTAAGTGTGGTCCTTTTGTTCTGCGGTATTGTCGTTGTTAAGGACGATGTTGGTAGGATTAAATTGAAACACTTTTCTTACTGATCTGATATGTTTGTATTTCACTATGAGATAGGGGTGTTCCTTTTATACCCCTTTTATACACCTATTTTTCTGATCGTCAACAACAAAGAAGTTAAATTAAATGATAATTTATGAGTTTTTTAAGGACAGACAACCCAAAATAGTATGTTTCTATATATCCCTTGATCAAGACAAATGGAAAAAGTGGCACTTCTTCTAAGTTTGCTCCTTTTGTTCTGCAGCATTGTCGTTGTCAGTTCGTAGTAATACATTATAAGAGTCTTACTTATTGAATAACAAGCAGGGTTCTACGTGTGTTTTTTATACTTTTGGATAATGAAATTTTACATTTAAAAATTCTTACAAGATTAACTTCGATAAAACACAAATGTTCATCGGCATATACGACATATTATATGTGAAATTAATTTCATTTCTTACCATGTCAACATAAAACATATATTATAACTAAAAATAACCATGTCGAGGCGAAATGGTCGTGTGGTAAGCTGTTGGTACAGACAATGCTGGTGTTAGTTGCCTTACTCTGAGGGCGTGGGTTCGAATCCCGCATGGGACTCGACCCAAAAAAGTACAATAATTTGTACTATTGAAGGTAGTGTTATCCCAAATATAACTATGTTATAAAAATAACCAGTCACCAATTCATTCTTCCACACTGCTGCAGATATGTGTTATTGTAATCACGTTAAATACATGTCATTTCTTTTAAAATATGGAATCAATCGAAACGAACTGAGGTGTGAACTTTCTTTGTACTAACGTGTGTGTACGCGTTGAAATTTTCCTTTCGCATTAGCCAACAAGCCTTTTTGAATATCCCTACCCAAACCACCTACCCTACATCTGATTTGACAAAAATTATAATTTCACAATTTGGATAATTGGTAAATATCAAGAATCGCCTCGCTATACAACGTACAGTTAACTCGCATATAATGAGTAGAATTATGGTGCTAAGATATCAGAACCTCATTGACAAAAGAGGTGTCAAGATTATTTGTGTGATTGTAAGATATAAAGCTAACGTCATTGAAGCGAGTATGTGTGATAATACAGCGGATTAGTCCTGCATTACCAGTCCTGTGTCCTCGGAAATAGATTTGCATTTGTTTCTTGTGATAAGATCATAGATCATAAGCTTATCTATGGGTACAGTGAGGATTGGTCAAAGGCCATTTTTGTTTACAAAGAATAATGCATGTACGACTTTGTCCGCCATCTTTGTTTATTACGAACAGAAACTTGAAAGTTAAGATACGTCCATAGTTGTAGATATAATTTCTCTCTCTCTCTCTCTCTCTCTCTCTCTCTCTCTCTCTCTCTCTCTCTCTCTCTCTCTCTCTCTCTCTCTCTCTCTCTCTCTCTCTCTCTCTCTCTCTCTCTCTCTCTCTCTCTCTCTCTCTCTGTCTGTCTGTCTCTGTCTCTGTCTGTCTGTCTGTCTGTCTGTCTGTCTGTCTGTCTGTCTCTCTCTCTCTCTCTCTCTCTCTCTCTCTCTCTCTCTCTCTCTCTCTCTCTCTCTCTCTCTCTCTCTCTCTCTCTCTCTCTCTCTCTCTCTCTCTCTCTCTCTCTCTCTCTCTCTCTCTCTCTCTCTCTCTCTCTCTCTCTCTCTCTCTCTCTCTCTCTCTCTCTCTCTCTGTGGCGTAGGCTGACGAACACGCCCACGTCATGCAGACTGACGTCACAAACGGCATGTATACAAGGTCATTTCAAATAAAATAGAACCATTGAAAGTTCATGAGTCCTCAAATCAGTACTTTTGTAAATTACCTGATAAAAGAGTTGTGGTCAGGGTCATTTAGATTCTGCATTCCGCCTGCCATGAAAATATCCTCAAAATCCTGTTTAAAAGAAAGCATTGCACTAAAATTAAATGATTACGTAATTTAAAGCAAATATTAAGAATACTTTGAGTAATTGGAACACATTAAATGTTGCTATAATACCATAAACAAAATTCAAAAAAAGTATCATTTGACGCCATTGAAGGGGGATAAAAATTCATATTTGAACTCATGATTTATCTTATGTTGGTCCAGCATATCGATATCTATAGAATGACAATAACACGACCAATGTTGTGAAGATAGTTGGCATTTTAAACATATGTTTAATTAGCCTTGACGAAGAGTACAATCAATATTTAGAGGAAAGCTAGATTTGAAAAACGGGTGAAGTTTAGCGGAAAATATGTTGCGCAATAGAGATGAAATGAACAGCTTTTCATGTGGGCGAGCGAAGTTAAGTTAAGCGCAAATATGAGATCGAGTGAAAGAATTTCCCCTTGGGCGAGCGATGAACTAATAAGGTGTATAATCATCAAGCTACACAGTGATGATTTTAATTATATTCACTGCTCACTGAGAGAATGTCTGACATAGCTACTGGTCTATCGGATCTAGTTTCCCATAAGTAAAACAGCTACCTCATGATTTGTAATATTATTTTCATTATGCAATATTACTAAAGCTATATACTGAATAGAATAGTGAGTCCAATTTGTCACAAATATATTCGAAAGTCATGGTCGATATTTCAATCGGTGTTGCTCGTGATATATCAACGAACGATTTATTTGATCACTTCCATTAACTATCCTCTATTCAATTGACATTCTTCTTACCTTTGCCGATATACACAGCAGTTCTGAATGGGTATGAGTACTGACAGTTGCTTGTCGTCTACTCCTTGTTATCACTGCCAACTCCTGCAATATACACAGTACTTATGCTAATGATATACATGAAATGTAAACTTACTCAGTGAAAATAATTACATTAATGACTAGATATAGAGTTGTTTTGGTTGGGCGGATTTTTAAAAGGTATTTTATTTCCAAGTGTGTATTGAACTTGACTGATATGGATATGCAAGTACAAAAAGTGTTTCAGAGTACATTTTACATCAACAGCATACAGGATATCCAAAGTACAAAATGTGTAAATGATCATGTTTAAATACAAATCGCAAAACTAGATATGCATGTAGAGTTAATGTCATGTAATAAATGGATACGTTACTAAATAACGACTTCATAGAACTGAATAAGTACATTGTATAAACGCATCATATAATAAACCGATTGCAATTTCACAAACTTATTAGGAATATCATTTTGTATCAATTGATCTATCCTGGTTGACAAAGAGGAGAGAGTTGTGTACAGCCAATGTATTGGTACTTTCTTTATTGGATAACTGTAGTTTAGCATTAATGAGGTGAACTGAGGTGATTTCTGGTTTAACGCCGGTTTCAACAGTTTTTCATTCAGCTGCTAGTATTATTGCAGAAACAAAGTCAGCCAAACCATTAGGGTTATACATTGAATGGAAACCCGCGAGCATCGGCTGAAACCAGCACACCATGAGCTGAAATTCAGTGTTGCACTGCACCAAAACCTTACTACATGTAGAACAGTTATTACAGCACAAACAAGTTGCGGTATTCGAACCCCGGACCTCTTGATCCGAAACCGAAAGCACTAACCACTGCGCTCTCCTGCCGCAACATTAATGAAGTAAAATAATGATAGTATTGGGCATCATATTTTTAATATAGTGAGCCTCTTTCAAAACTCACCTATGAATGACAACTACAAGAATTGTATGTTCGTTATGCAAGGTGCGTGTCACAGAAATTCAAATTTAAAAAAATGTTGAGCAGAAGCGTTTTATCCCTGAAAATATAATCCATCATTCATGTACACGTTCAAAGGCAATAATTTAGATCACTGCACTTAAGAACGATAATGTATTCTAATTTGAAAGGTGATCCGGCATGCATTACATTCTCCTTGTGTGTGCTTGAAAGTAAAAATTCAAAATAAACATGTTTATGACACTTGATAATGTCGAGGTTAAGATGACCTCAAATATTTAGATAACCCCGAGGAAATCGTACAAACATATTATATGACACTGTCATTATTGACACGTGTAAATAAGTATGCACTATATATTTGCATGTGACACATATATGTTCTTATTTCAGTTGAACATGAAGGCTGTGCCTATCAAACATTGAATGTAACAGTAATTTTAATTTGTTCTAAAACCAACTAAAAATGTTCTAATGCTTACACGGTATGTCCTCAAAAGACGATCGCAGTTGCAAGTTTGATAAGAATACTTAATATGTGTACGTTGATACGTTTCGTCCGTTCTCATATCGCTATCAACATTTGATTCTGTTCTGTATCTTTAAAGTTTACAGTTTCTGTTTATCAGTCATATACCCATATTAATGTTTCCCTAATAATACATAATGTTAGTCTAAACCGCGAAAAAAACTTTAGATGGTTTTAGAATCTGCTTTACAGTATGGATATCTATGATATTTAGGATAGTGTCAGCTACGATTAATAGTAATAAATGCAATACTGTTAGTCTTAATTAGATTTCAGGTCCAATCATGTTTAGCGTAAATAAGGACAAAACAAGAAATTGAAAATCATTGCTATCTAATTCGTAAGACTAAAAATAAATGATTCAGATTCGATTGACGTCAAAGGTGATATTATCTTCTAATCCGAATTTAGCCTGGTACATACAACGTATAAATAAATGTTGAGTATAAGACGACTGAAAATATATGTCACGTCAATGAACAAACAACAATTCACTAAGTACGAAAAAGCAATAAACTGAAAACAAAAATTTAACATTTATCATCCAAAGAAAAAACATCTACATATTCTCAGAAATAATTTCTAAGCATAAAAACTTAACTTCAGGATGCATGTAGCACTACGTCGGACCCGTGACCAACAGTGTATAAAAGTCAACAGTAATATGATACTCACTGAGAAAGCTAAAAAGAGAGGGCCAAGACGACACCCTTGTCTGATACTCCACTGAACAAAACTATCTCGAACTTCGACAATTTTACCGCATTTTCTTGTCTCTTGTATGATTTTGGGAGATACCTATAGGTTCGATCTAAACCTATTGTCGAAAACTGAATGGACATGCCGAGTCACGGTTTACTGCCTCGTGTTCGGTTTCACGCTTGTTGAGCGTTATACGCTGTTGATAAAATGCCTCCGGGTAAGATATTCACAACTGTTCTTGCTCTTTTGACAAGGGCACTGGTGAAATGGAATTTTAATTGAATAATTGCAATAATGGCCTCTTACCTTGAGGATAATATCAATTGTGCGTGCCTTTGATTGGTTTCTGTTATAATTACTTATGTATATTTTGCTTTATCTTATTGAAATATGCATATATAACATTAAACTTTTGTGACATGGATTTTGTAAGACATTTATAACTTAGAAGACCTAATATATATCACCGCAACACAGATGCATAATGTATTTGTATATATGGAAATAATATATATGTATAGCCCAGTTGTCATTGTTTAAGTGTTTTGTGTTAAAACATAACTTATAAGCTGCCTTGATTGCTACAACGTAATTGAACCAGTCGGTGTTTAAGCTTATTCAGAATGCAATAATCAGTTGGCACACATGAAATCAATCACAAATATCATATGGAATCAAAATATATTTTAAGATCAGATGAAAGTGGATGATCAACATCCAGTGCTAAATAGTTTGAGGAAATAACATAATTCATGCTAGTTTGCATATGGCCAGTTCATAGGAAACTATTTTGTATTCAAAGAGTTCATGAATATTGCAAAAATTAGCTAACAAATTACATAGTCATTGCACGAAATGAAAGCAGTTTGTTACGGTTGGCGTTCTTGATATATTTATCACCTGAATGCCAAATAAAGATTCATTACCTTTCCCAATTTGTCATAATGGCATAAAGCAAATAACTTATGAAAGAAAGCTTTACATGGAGACGTGAAGTCGTTCGCAGTAAACAGTTATACACATAAACTGTGTAATAAGGAAATCCTATTGTTAATAGGTTTTTGATAAGCAATTGACAAATAGTTCAAAAGGACATATGGGGTTCGTTTTATCAATGTAATAAAGAAACGTATGTTGTTGTTGATAAGTAAATGGTAATAGCCGAATGGATATTAGATTACTGCCGACAATGTGTTATGATAATTGAATATTAGTACACTTCGGTTAACTGCCTGATCTTCATTTTGAACTATATAAATCATATCAATGATTATAATTTTGCATGGATATTTTGATAATATTTTGAAACAGATGACTGAGAGACAATATTCCGGGTCCAGTGTGCTTTTTCTCTCTTAAATCTGGATTATCAGATAAGGGCAGTTTTATCAAAATCCCCTTTGTTATTTAAATCTCAGAAAAATGAAAATAATCAAGGACAGAGAATATGACCCTGTCGATCTCCAGTTCTGAACAAAGAATTCTTTGATCACTTTATCTTACCTTGTCATGTGATATGGTAATTCATTGAAATTCAAAAGGAGCTTAGATTCTGACTAATGCTATATTGTAGTCAAATATCGAACCGTGTTGTATCAGACGTCCTTTTATATTATTGGAACTTCTCAGGATTTATTCTCATTTCACAATACGATATTGAACTCAATGAACAAAGGCATATGGAACCTCTAATGCGATTATATTATTTGGTTATAAAGCAGTGTATATGTTAACATCTGATAAATAAAAGGCGTTTGGTCTTTCATAACTTCAGTCCGTTAGTCGATGGTAAAAGCTAAAAGGTAAACTAAAAAGGTAAAAGGTAAAAGAATCAGTTACACTATTAAGGGTCTTTACTCGTTTCACAAGAAGACAATAAACATGTCAATTCAACACTTGACGTATTATGACCAAAAAAGTAGTTTTGGATTGAACATTGCGTTTAAAATTATTTGACACCAATTTCTGCAGTAAGAAAGCTCGTTAAAGTAATATACATGTTTGTGTAGCTAATGCACATTGAGGGTCTAATGGAAACAGTTTTATTGGTGTCTATTAAAAATCCCTAGCTAACCATTATACGCACAAAAGAGTCACTGGTTATCACTATCCCTGTCACTGGTATGATGGCTTACGAACAAACACAATAGACCAAACATCATTCATTGGATAAATTTTACTTCATCCATGTGATTGTATTTCTTCAGGGATGTGTTTATTTTGTTAGTTTGTGTGATTTAAGCAAGTCATAAACAGTGGAAAGAATCCATGTCCCTGCCAACAGGCGACGGTCCTGTCAATCATCAACATAACATAAAAGCAATTATTTTATTATATTAATTTTTGTTTAAATTACTCTCTCTCTGTGAATGTTTATTTTACTTTTGTACATTCTACTTGTTTCAATGTTTTCATCTTATGTTTTAATGTTTTTAGACACAACGTCCAAACAAGATTGTTAATCTCTCTATGTCATACAAACACCATGAGATTCGAAACCAGAACTTCAAAATTTCTCTCCGACCGGTGATCAAATCAAATCAAATAAATTTACAGTTGAAACTGTGTGTACACTACTGTGCAAAAATAAGTACACATGATGTTGCGAAATGTTCGCGAACTCGGTGTACCTATTTTTGCACTGTAGTGTAAGTATTATTTCACTATGAAGTGTACCTTTGTGAACCTATATTCCCACAGACTACTTATAGTACAACCCAATAACCAAATAAGCAGAACTCGATCACAGAGATCTTATCTTACACAAATCTATTATAGGCGGCTAATCTGCAATACGTTTTAATATCTTAAATGTCTCTAATAAGTACCTCGTCAACTCGGATTAATCCGTCTTTTATTCTTTCTTTATGAACACCGTTACTTAATAGCAGCAATACATAAAGGGACGTTTTCACGATACAATTTGTAGTTGCGTCGTAGTAACCAACTCTAGGGAGAGCAACAAAATCGTTTCGACGAACCATCTAATTGCAAGCAGACAGACAGATAGACAGACAGACAGACAGATGTTTTATTTCAGTCTCACCTCACATAAAATACAGTAAAAAGTATATACATATAAACATTGAACATTAAAGTGAGCCACCCTATAAGGGTTATGAGAGACTATAAAGTATAATACATAACAAGAACTAAAATAAATATATGATATAAAAGCTGGTTTTGGCGGTAAAATATACATGGTGTTTAAAAAGTATAACTAATTTATCGATATCACTAAGATTTAAAGGTTAGATGAAATGACATATGGTCACATTCGTATTCGTTGAAAAGGGGTTTCAATTTGCTAGATTTTAAATTTCTGAAATCGACCCATAAATTACTTATATACGGCTTTTTAAAAAAAGTGCCTAATTAAGCCCCGGCGACCAGAATGAAAGTGGGTGGGGGTGGTCACTGAAGCATATCGTGCTGTGACGTACGTGGAGGAGCCTCATCATTAAACTGCTCATATAAGACAAAAAACTTCTTCAAAACAACCCCAATTTTCGATAAACGGATTACTTAACTATTCAACTAGCGATTTCATATGGTTACAACAACTGGGGCGTGCTTAATTAGAGTGCATTCTGCGCATTTGTATAGTATGTTTATAGCAATTTATCGCGGAACTAGAAGGGAAAGTATGACAGTTCAAGTGACACTGAAACAAGGGAAGAAGACTATCGCGGGAATCGGGTGAAGAGAGATTAAGTAGCATCAATTGATCAAATTATGTTGAATAATCGGCATGTTAATTTTGTTTTGTATGTATTAATAAATAAATATATATGGTAGGTATAATTTCATATACACTGAACGATTGACTGTTCAAACAAGACAGACAACATTGCAGATTTATAATTAACATAGTGTATTTAATATAAAAGATTACTGTATTTTAAGTTTGTCAATTAAAATATTCTATATATGATGTAATGCAATGCAAACAATTTTCACTTCACTTTCATGAATAAATAAATGAACTGGATTGGTCAACAAGCTCAATGAAATTTACATGAAGATTGCTCTATTGTACACGCTAAACATATACATTATGATTACACAGATTGATATAGAAAACGGACATTATCGAATTAAAGAATTATGTTACCAGTAGCATCTTAAATGAAAACGAAATGGTTTAAAATATTGTCTTATAGCCTGTATGTGTCACTTCAACACACCAACACACAATTCTCAGGCTATCGGACCATATAGATGTTTCTTCCAGACAGATGTTTGTTTTACTTCACTTACAGATCAAAGGGGAGAAGTGTTGTTACGGCATATTAGTTTACGCAATTAAGAAGCTGAGTATGTGAGAAGGAAGGGGTGTAATTTTGTTTGTACAGATAACAAGTTTACTGGATCGATTCAATTATATAACAAATGGCATGTCGGTGACCGACATGTCATATATGATTATTGCCAACGTCCTGTCTTGGTGACACACAATACACTTAACGCGACATTCAGTCTAGATATTGTCAGCCAATGAACATATCTCTATCAAGTTATCCAATTAAATAACGCACCAATGAAATTATTTTTAGTGTAAAATCATCATAACTATTTGGTTTTCTATCTCGTCATCTGCGAAAAGACTTTTGCTGAAATAGGGTTATTATTTGACAATCTTCTGTTTCCAAGTACTGTCATTGATGGAATTATAGGTTTACATTTTGTGTCTAATTTGCATTTGGATATTCATATTGTCCTTTTGGATACGTTTATAAGGTAAGTTTTTACATTAATTGACACTCTTGATGAAATGTCAATTTAATACGATGTTTATTTGATTATATTTGATTAACCACACATTTTATTGAAAACATTATCTTATTATCTATTAGATTCTGAATGTTTTAATGTGTAATAAGTGATAACTAAATCGTAAAATATAACATTGGAATGCGGTGTTTTCGTAGGTGGATTCGTAGACGTATTTTTATCGTTGCTAATGACATTCGTTTGATGTCTTAAAATATGTGGTGAGTTACTTTGATTGTTGTAATGTACAGTTGGTAAATTAGTTTGTCAGTTGATTAACGACGTTTAAAAACAGAATGTTGTGAAGTTCTTTTATTGTCGATGGCTTACAATAGGGCCTACTTCGCCGGCGTGCTTATCTCACGTTTGTTGTTTTATTTTAAACACAAACATTCTCTAACAAAAAATAACAACAACACCGACTATCTGATTTCGTTGTCTCAACTATACATGTACTTCGTTCATATTATCATATCTTGGTTTCATTTTGTCATCATATATATCATTAGCATTGATTTATCCTATGTCTACGAACGTCTATGAATCCACCGTCTCTCACTAGTTATATCAATTATATTTGATATTTATAACGATATTTTGGTACATTTGTAAAGTGAAACTTGATAACTAAAATTACTCGAACAGTTTACAGCAGAACAGCGATGTGGCATTATTGCAAAGCGTAGATATAACAGATCAACTGACCGATTCCCCAGTGTTTGCCATTGTAAATAGTAAACGAATGTTTACACCCCGTCCCTTCACGTACGTCACTTCCGGTATCTTCCAACTCTCTATGCCCCGCCCCATTTTTGGTTGGTTGGTCACGGGTGAAAAGCAGACGATGTTTTTCGGTGTTTTTAAGTCGCTCTAGTTTAATATAGGAACAACATATGGATTTGTGTTGGGTCTCGTTTTTCACAAAATAGTCTAATAAACCAATTGCAGTTAAGAATTCAATAGAAAATAATTTATTTCGGCCTTCCTTTAAGAAGTTGGGATAGCTAAAACAGACATTTTCATACAAACTCTCGCGCAAATCATGATATAAAGGGCAATGTAAAAGTACATGTCTTTCATCCTCAACACTCTCACTACACTGAAAACACACTCTCTCATTCACATTCTTATTTGTATATCTGCCGGGTTCAAAATGCAGAGGAGCAGTACCTGATCTGAATTTGGAAAGGGCAGAGCGGTATGAACGGGGCATACGCAAGCATGTAGATAGTACACGAGTTGTAACTACAAATCGCATCGTGTGAACGGGCCTTAAATGGAATTCATATCTTTCTGGAAAGCTCGTCAATAAGGAACCATAATATTATGTCTTATGTACAGATGGGAAGTGGCACGTTTTTTCGCTCAAATAAGTTGATGAAATGTATTTGTAAATAATGTCACTAATAGTAAAACACCCTTCTCTCTTCGGAAATCAAGTGTAAAATGAGTGCACATGATTCGGTAAAGCCATGGGAATCTTTTTTTGTAGTTAAAAATAATAAAATGTGATCACATTAAAATGACCGACATGCATGTTTGCTTTATACGCAGCATCGTTATTACCATAACGGATAATTGGTTTGTGTAATTAGATGTTTTACCCTCTAAAGTAAATGACTTAAACTATCATTATAAATCGGAAATTTGAAATAATAAATAGGAGCGATATGAGTGTTTTTTTCTGCAGTTTATCTAGGGTACAACAGCCCATTATACGACCGGATATCCGTTGACGTAGAAAATGGTGTCACGTTTAAAACGAAAACGAAATGGATCCGTCTTGCTCACTCGAACCATAACCATTCGTTAGAGAACTCTATTATTTGTTTGAAGAAGATTCTTATGTAAGTGGTAACATTTTATATCTCTTTATTTTCATTAGAAAACGTGCTACTGTCTCTTAAAGAACCAACGACTCGGCCTCAACCAAAACTCAATAATTGTAGGCCTTCCTTTTTACATATTCTACGTCAATATGGGTCAATATGAATACTTCCAAACAAATTAAAAAATTAAGAATCTGGCAATAAAAGAGGAATCAAAGTAAGTTGGGTGTTAAATTTTACAGTACTTTGTGAGCTGTCATTGCAAAATTGTTGATTTAAGATGTATGACTCTCCATGAATCAAAAGCAATGGGGACAATACGCCCTGTATAGCTCAACTAAAATCCGATTTAATCATTATCGAAGTAAATTTATGTTTTCGTGATACCTTTTTTCGATTAATCCCATAAATTCCTTATTAACAAGTTCTACATTGGGTTATAAATCATAATGTTTTATATCAGGGTAAATGTATTTGAAAGTGCAATTTCTTTTTAAATGTTTGCTTTAACATAGCGTTAACACGATACTCTCTGTGAGAGCGAAACAAGACAGGACTAAGTAGATATCCTTGTCTCCTCCCAATAACGATTAACACTATCTCGTCTGTATATCTTCACAAGTGCGTCATTGACCGCGTGACAGTGAATTCGACTATCTGTCAGGTTAGAGGGATAAAGATATATGGTAATCATGTAACAAAAACGACTAAAACATAACTGACAATTTAAGCAATATCTAGAAATCATCACTGTTTAAATATGTATTACGCTAAATGGATACGTTTATCATATTGACTTCCGATAGATTTCTTGTATAGCAGCAGAAGTTTATCAGAGTTGCAACTAGTGAAAGTTTGTCTAGATTTTCATCCAAAATCATTCTGCATATTTTAGTTTATCTGTGCTTTCTCGAATTGTCTCACTTAGGGTTCCATTCATATGATGAAAGAAGGTGTAAATAGACACGAAACATCCAAACTGTACTGTTATTCAATTTCTGAAATATAATTAAAGGGAACACATTTCCTTCAACAACCCTATTAAACAAGCAAAAATTGTAATTACTGTGACCTTGAGAATAATGTCAAGAAAATCGATTCAGTTCTTGCTCTTCCCTCGAAGAAGCTTTTTAAAGATATGACGAAAATTCAGTGAACATCAGTTTAGATACGTTGACAAGGGCAAAATCTCGTTTTGACTATGAAATAAAGGTCGAGGGCATGGATCTCATTGTGAAACACATAATCCAGTGGAGCTTTCTCAATTATTCAGTTTTTCGATTTCGCACCTACGGATGTACGCTGTCGAATAATGTACATGTATACTCATGGTAATAATGGCTGACACCCCCTAGTAGTTATGAGACTGAAATGTTATATAAACAACAAAACGTGTCAGTTTCGAATATTTTCTTTTGGTAAAACATGTTACTACTGGATGTCTTTTTGTGAATAGTGTCTTTGAGCATTTGTTATTTCTCCACTTGTACTTTAAACTACCAAAGAGAGAAAGGAATATAAGAAGAATATTTTATTTTAAAAAAATCATTTCTTGTGTCATGAGATCTTGGCATTGGTATATTGTTACAGTGTTCGAGTGTTCTCATTTTGGTTCTAATAAATAATGAAAAGTTGCATTTGAAAACCCAAAATCTTTCACGGAGACTCATTCGCACACAATACATTATTTAGTTTACATCGTGTTTGTGCCATTTAATTTCGAAAATACCATAATATCAAACAGTATTAATTGTCCATGCATTTAATTTGCTACAATCCATTTTCTGCTTAGGGGTGTCAACCATTTTTCCATGAGTATATTTAAATCTAAATATCTGGTTTTCACTGTTATAGACCAATATACCAAATTCGAGGAGGGAAATTTAACAAAGTGGTACCAGAATTTTGAGTGAAAGAATCTGACTTTAAAATCACGATTAGGTGCAAAAGTATTGATTTAATTATTATCTTAAAGCTACAAATGTTAATAATCTAAATCTCTATACAACTGTCGTTAACTTTACTAAATACAACATCGTTAAGAACAAACTTTTTTTCTTGTGCATCACATTTCATTTCTTTTGAGTTTATGCATCAACACAAATGTCAAATTTAATTGCATTTTCCTTCAAGTGTAGTCGTATATATGATTCGATTAAAATGCTAAACGGTTCTGTAGTTAAAAGAATCCTTTGATAGAAAATACAAACTGTGCTGTAGAGAGATAACCAGACAGCTTTGGGCAATCTCAATAATTTTTATTTCATGATGACTTCAAATCTTGTTTTTAAATTGTTCCATTATTTTAGAATTTCCTTAATAAGAAATGTGTTTATTGAATGCTTGAGGGAATTTTTGCGTATACGTTTTATGTACTGCTGTGGCTAATGTCATTGCACTGAAAATAGAAAACGCAAGTTTGAATAAAGACTAGGGTGAAACCTGCATGCTTCGGCTTTATTTACCCTCTCTTTGGTGGTGAATATCAATGCAACAAACGTTTCCAAACGTTCTCGGGCTCCTAACGACATTTGAAAAAAGGATCTCGCCTAATCTAAATACAATGCATAACCCAATATCAATGCGTTTTGTTCAGAAGTAAATTGCTTAGTAAATTAACAGTTTGAAACCTTGTAAAATGCTACAGTTATCACCCTTGGTCTATAAATAACGAGGAATCGAACCCCAGACGTCAGTGTGATGAGCGGATGGTCTACAACTGAGCTACATCCCTGCTCAACTTACAACGGCAGATAACCCTTCATCTCCGTGTTAAAGAATTCGGCGCTCTTATTTTGATATATCAATTCTGTGCAAAAGCCGTTTCAGTATGATCACGTCAGACCAAATTGTACCAGTCTTGTCTGCAGATTTTAACATCCCATGATGAGATACGCAACTTGTCACATTCGTAGGATGAGGTTTATTGTTGGTCTCTATTTCAAAGATCTGTATTCCTTCAGTCGATTCTATATGAATCGAGATTGTGCCATACAAAACTGTAGATATTCAATATTTTAAGATTTACTGTAACTTACCCCGAAGGACATTCCGGTTTGCAGACTGACCAGTGTCCGAGCTGAACCGTGTTCCAGGGCAGTGACCAGCACTGAAAGGAAATTTTAATGACAAGAAATAGATTCTAGAAATTGATGGAATAATAGCATCAGATGAAGTTTTTGATGGTGATAACATCAGTCCTTACAACGTTCATCCGATTTTAACACAATGATTTAAAGTGGCAGCAGCACGTTTTTTGCAAAAATTTATTTTTTTCAAATTTCCCATTTATAATGATATATTAATTTTAGAGGGTAGAACATCTTTTTACACACACAAATTATCCGTAGTGGTAGTAACAGTGTTGAGTATAAAGCACAAATTGCATGGCGGTGATTTTATTGTGAACACATTGTGAACACATTTTATTATTTCGAATTACAAAAATAATTTAGAATGGCTTTCCCGAACCATGTACTCTCATTTTTAACTTGACTTTCCGAAGAGAGAAGGGTGTTTTACTATTGGTATTTTTCAAATACAATTCAATTGAGTGAAAAAACGTGCTACTGCCCCTTTAAGTGTTTTGAAGAAAACGTTTATACCCATACACGTATCAATTGCTGATCAAGAAAGGAGTGGGTGAGAGGATGTCGGTTCAGTTATAGTTGATAGATGCAACCACAATATTTTACTAGAAACTAGAAACAAATCTATTCATAAGATTCTCCAATAGCTTTATGGCATTGAAGTAATGTCATCTAAATTGACCACACTTGGAGTGATAGACGTCAATTTTGAAGAAAATTTGTCACATGGTAGTCCATAGATCACCATTGTCTCATGTTGAACCTTGAAAAATTTCAGCAATGTCACAAAATATCGACTGATTTCTGCTCACCCGCATCCAATGTAGAATGTCGCCAAATTCTAAGACATTGGGTGCAAGAGTTATCGAGATATCGCATGGAAAGGAATAGGAACGGGTGGAGGGGCGAAAATAATCTTGAATGAACAAAGGTCCTTTCGTATTCATATAAGGAGAAACCATGATACCGAGGATATCGTAAGGTTGTGGATCCTGATAGGAAGGAAAAACCCGAGGATGCGAAGCATGGTAGAATGGTTTCTCCTTATTATCAACCGTTCTAAGTGTAAAACAGGTTTTGTTATCGCGTTATATTGAGGACCCCTAGTAAATAAAATCCTTGTTTAGAACCTGAAATTAGCCTGTTAACAGCCGCGCTATATGAGTTGCGTTTGTGCCGTGGAATCTCATCTGCCTCGTTGGCGCAGTAGACTAAAGCGCTAGCTCACCTACTACCCGTGTTGGTGGATATGGGTTCGAGAGTCCCTCGTACCGGGTGATACGGTTTTGAAAGGTCGTTTCAAGTATCACGTTATATGGCTAGTAGGTTGATAAAACTCGATACAGTAT
Source organism: Gibbula magus (assembly GCA_936450465.1). Lineage (NCBI taxonomy): Eukaryota > Metazoa > Mollusca > Gastropoda > Trochida > Trochidae > Gibbula > Gibbula magus. Next base: position 64,205,634 of record OW388290.1, on the reverse strand, counting down.
CTCAAGACAGGTAGATATACAAGTATTTTATTTGGTATATAGTTAACAGTACTTATTATTTAATAATATTATTTAAAATACGTATTTTCATGATTTTTAAATATAACGGAATATCTGACTTGAGTCGCAATCACCAATCCTCGTTTTTAATTTCAATATTACATTTTTTTAAATAAATAACCCATATACAAAGTAGCATATATGTAGTAATTTGAAGATGTATTAAGAACGCGTATTATGTTTAAGTAACTTCATGCCTCAAGGTATATTACTTTATTACAACTATTTCAATTTTCTAAAGTTTTATTACAGTTCTTGTAGGAAAATCTAATTACAAATGTAAGATACAGTCTTAGCTAGGATTAAAATAACTTCCTTTTACGTCATAGATACAATCACATTTGTCAAACCCGTATCTGTACATTCTCAGATGAGCTTGCGCAACAATTACAATGGTATAAAGAGTTCACCTTCGAATCCGGTAAGTAAGACACATTGAATGATAAAAAGTGTTTATTTTTTTCATTCGTCACCAGTACCTTTAGAAGTTCTGAAGAAGGTCGCTTTGCAATTTTTTTATTACACCAACTGTATTGTTGAAATTGAAAAGATTACACAATGGTTTATGCGTTATCTCTTGAAATCCGGTCGATTCCTAAGTTGGTCGTGAACAAAGTGTCTCGACAAACTTTTTTTTTAAAGTTTTTTGTTTGCACGCCCAACTTAAGTTCTTTGGAAATGTTAGGTTTAAAAACATTTTCATTTAAAAGAACAAAAATTTTCAATGGAATTTATTTCCATCTTGAAGAATGTTGACATTGAAATTGTAAATTAAATTATGAAAGGTAGAAAATAATTTTGATATGATTTTGAAATAACTTTGATCAAAAGTCAAAACATGAGTTTATGTTACGTCTTCGTCATAACAAATTTCCTAATGATCCAGATTGAAATATTAATTTAGCTGCATCATCAGAGTCAAAACCCAACAATCATGCAGCTATCATTTCAGTCAAAATTAACAAATCGGCAATCATAGATTTGCATACACCTGTTAAAGTAACAGTGGGAAACCAATTACAATGTACATTGATGTGTAAATTCCTGGGTCAATTAATAAATTTTCTACGGCTTAGAAGTGTGGTGGACCATGAACGTTGTTTTGACAAGCATTAGGGGTGAGGAAAGGAGACGTCCCGGTAGAAGCTTACACAAAGCAAAGCGGCGTGAATAAAGGTTTACTTAAATATTTGTTTATGAAACTGTAATGAAATTTTGACTTTATGAAATGTCCCGCGGGTCTGCGGGTTTTTTGATAATTTAACGATGTATATTAAGAATAACAAAGTAACTACATTAAAGGGACACTCCTTATGTTATTGTTGTAACATAGGTCAAAAGTTGCAAAGAGTGTTATTTTATCGAGGAGTAAGGACTGTTGTCGAAAATTACCCTTTCAGTGCCAATCTGTTCAGTATAGTTACATTATGAAAATGTTTTGTCGTGATTATGATCTAAAACCGGACAATGTTCCGCGGCTGGCGCGCGTCAATAGTTCAAACGTAGTTTTGTAAACTTATATGTAGCAGACAAAAAGACAGATATTGATTGGTACTGTTCAATGGAACATAAAACGGATATGCTTGTGAATGGGGCGCATGAATTCGGCTTCTCATCGTGTATTAAGCCGCTGCTCGAGTTTCATTGAAAGCAAGTTATTGTCAAATATTTGGCGTTAGGGGATACATATGCAAGTCGAGTGAGATGATTTGGATGTAAAACACGACATTTGATATTTGTGTACGTATCAAATCTAAATAGAATTTCATGAAAAATACGTGGTGTCTCTTTAAAGGGGCAGTACCACGTTTTTTTTTCGGTGAAATAAGTCGATGAAATGTAGTTGAAAAATAATATCACCAATAGTAACCTTTCACCTTTCTTTCTTCGGAAAATCAAGTTTAAAAATGAGTGTACATGGTTCCGTGACGCCATGGGAATCGTTTTTGTCATTCGAAATAATAAAATGCGTTCACATTAAAATGGCCGCCATGCAATTTTTGCTTTATTCGCAACGCCGTTATTACCGCTACGGATAATTGGTTTGTGTAATAAGATGTTTAACCCTCTAAAGTAAATAGAAATGACATAAACTATCATTATAAATGGGAAATTTGAAAAAATAAAATTTGCAAAAAACGTGCTACTGCCCCTTTAAGTCTATGTTGAAACCGTTGTACAGTGAAGTAACCCCGATAGCTTACTTGATGATAAGTAAGCCATGCCCTCCCTGAATTCGACAATGAAGATGAAAGATATCCACATGTAAGCACAGGGGCTTGTATTGGTGAAAACAAACAGTTCCTAGATTCAATACTACGATACGATAAGTATAATAGGTATATCGTATCGTAGTATTGAACCTAGAAACTGTTTGTTTTCAGCAATACAAGCCCCTGTGCATGTAAGCAACTGAGAAAAGTGACATAATCAACTCAAAAAAGATATTGGCAAGTATCAAGCATTATGCCTCTGTATGTCTACATACAGTTGACCTTGTACAGTGTAATCCATACAAGGTGAGTTGGGATTTAACGCTGCTTTCAAAAGTAGTTCACTTATTTCACAGCTGTTTGTATTTTTGTATAGGGTGAATGCACGAAACACCATTGGGGTGAAACTTGCGAGCATCGGCTCGAACTAACACTGGGTGGGAGTGCGCTGAAATTCAATGTAGCATTGCCCTTAAACCTTAATGTATGCCCCTGTTCCTGAACCCTTAACGGGATTCCAAAACAGGGATTCGAACCCCAGAACTCCTTTCGCTCGGTTTATTACAAATCATTAAATCGTTTGATAATAATAAACTCACGTGCAAAAGAAACGTCCCAACATTTTGAAAACAGTATAAAATGAAATATTGATGTCGGAGAAAGAAGAGTTTGATTGTATTTGGTAGCCACATGTTTTGTAAAGACGTATTCACAATTTCATACATCAGAGTATGCAATTTTTATTTTTACATCTGTTCAAATAGACATGGGGTGCTAAAATCGTTTTTTAAAGATGTTTTTGGCCCACAATATTTGGTATTTAAGTTTAAAACATTGAAAAAGTAGAAATTTAATTATTTAAAGATATCCTCGACATAAATAACCTTATTTGATTTAAATTTGTTGACGCGTCATTACTGTAGGACGTCACAAAACAAGCCAAAACTGGCTTTTTGAGCCTTCTATCTCGTCTAGTTAAGGAGATTCCAAAACGACCATTTCTTAAAACTTGTGTTTCTCAGAGTTATGAATAGATAATGTTTTGAAAATTCATATTTAGTATTGTTTGTTTCTGAAGACATGATGTAATGCTGTTTCAGTCGCATTTATCGCCCGTCGATTGAAATATCTTGTATTTTGTATGGGGACGTTTCTTTTCCACGTGAATTTAATAATAGTAAAAGTAATAAACCATTTATATAGCGCATATATCCATGCACTTTGCATGCTCAAAGCGCTGGTCGACATATTACCCCTGGTCAACGATTTCAGAAAAGGATATTACAACCGGTCGCCTGTCTGGCGCTCAAGATTCCAATTCTACCATCGTATCATACCAGGTACCCATTTACTGCTGGGTGGACAGAGGCACACTTCGAACTAAGTTACTTACAAAAGATGACACCACAAGTCTTTCGACTCATGTCTCAGTGTGGGGAAGGGAATAACCCTTCAAACTCGCAGTTTATCCGACAATGAAACCAACCCATGCGGCGAGCCGCGCCCATTGTTGCTGAACTTCACTGAGAGTGGTCGACTGAGCTATGCACAGGACCACGTGCCACCACGTATATAACAATGGTACTAAACGGAAGGTCGTTAAGTATCATCTATAATCATTTAAAGGGGCAGTAGCACGTTTTTTCGCTGCAATAAGTCGATGAAATGTATTTGAATAATAATGTCACCAATAGTAAAACACTCCTCTCTCTTCAGAAAATCAAGTTAAAAAATGATTGTACATGAGAATCGTTTTTGTCATTCAAAATAATAAAAGGTGTTCACAATAAAATGGCCGCCATGCAATGTTTGCTTTATATGCAACATCGTTATTACCACTACGGATAATTGGTTTGTGTAATAAGACGTTTTACCCTCTAAAGTAAATATAAATGACGTAAACTATCATTATAAATGGGAAATTTGAAAAAATAAAATTTTCAAAAAAACATGCTACTGCTCCTTTAAAGATAATTGAATTGGATAAGCATTCACTACTTACCTGTACCGGACAGTATGAAGTAGAAGGAATGGGGAGGGTGTCCTTCTCTGATGATAGCACGTTTTGGTTCGTATCTGAAGTCGTGAAATGAATACCTTTAATTTATTCCCTTTAATGTTGAGAAAAGCTGTGTCATAATTTCATATGTGCACATGAGCAAATACATGTACGGATTATGCCAAGCAACCATTATTCCTACACGAGTTCCGTATCTCACTATTTATTTTACTCATTTATTCATTTTTATTATTTTTTTATTCCTGGAGAAATACAAACAACATTTAACAGACATGTATTATTTATTGGTGACATGACCATGATTATTGTTACTGCATAAAAGCAAAAATATACTAAAAGAAAAACAAAAGCATATTTCATCAGTCACACCCATTCAAACACACATGCACCAAAACTAGAAGTTTATTCATTGAGTATAAGGAATAAGTAGGATTATTTTTCAGACAGCCCCTCCAATTTCCATAATATTACAATTTATAAACTTTCTGGGGCTTTTCGTGTAATGGTTTATACAAGGTCATCAAATATCAATCTTGGCTCGAAGTGAAGGATAGACATGATTTTACTCACGCTTCATACCATCCCACTGCACACAGTTTGTGCTGCATTCTTCTCGGGTATTCCGCGAATGCCGGGATATTTCCAAGAATAATCATCAACTGATAACAATTCAAATATATTATTCATCATTAAAACAAATGTTCATCTTGTTAACATACATATAGTTCATTATAAGAGCTTCGAAATGAAAGACGTGCGTATACATGTAGTGTTGCACTCTTTCATGAAAATTAGTTACCTTCTTACAAAATCTGAATCAATTGGTAGTGAAGCATTTGCATGTAGGTAAAATCTTTAAAGTAATTTGATTGCCGTTTTACCAGTCAGAACAACTTTATAATCATATATGCATGAAGTGACAGAACAATTATGTAGTAGTTACATGTAGTATTCAAGCCCTCCATACAAATAAAATGCCCAGGTTCGAATCCCGGTTGAAACACCAAGTTTAATACTGTGTTATGTCCCTATGTACGGCGCTTTATCCACATTGTGTCTTGTCCACCCAGCTGTTTAAATGGGTACCTGGACACGGGACGCATAAACCTAGAGAAGCGTTAAGTAGGGAAATCGAAAGTACAATTCCTTCAAATTGATATGTACATTTGAGCATGCCTACATGTATGCATGATTAAAGCGCTATACAAATGGACTATTATATTATTATTTTGACATTCTTTATACGTTTAAAAATTTAAAACATATTTTTGAAAGTTTTTTCATACGTATTGGATATCCTTGTTGGAACGTTCGGCGGGTTTCATCTGCAGAAGCCGTCTCGCTTCCTGTGGCAACCGGTCCTGTCAACATTTAAACTTCTCATTACTAATCATGTTAATCTTATTTGACAAAACAAACTCTTTTTAATAAATATGAAATGAGTTATTCATGAAGTACAAATTTAATTCCCTGGTATGTATTTCCTATAAAATGCTGCAATTAATCACAGGTTAATTCAATCATTGCTGTATTTTCTGTCATTTTCTGTGCTAGCTTACCAGAGCGCTTTGTGAAGCTTCAGGTGCTGCGCGCCGCTACATATGAACAGAAAAGTCCGGGAAATGCAGTAAGGCATGCACCAGTGATGAAACGTTACGCTAGTTGTAACTTGCGAAGGAAGCCATATGCATTCACAACTGATTTAATGGGTTGCCATATTTATTAAATTCTGAAAGTCTCATGGATATATCAGCCAAATGGCATATGTCTCCTTAATAGTGAAGTCCATGCATTTAACTGAACACGTGTACCTCTTTGTTCGCCTTGAAGTCATTCCGGTCGAAGAACAGACCGTCCCTGTCGATTGTTGTATAGTCGTCCGACACTTGAAGGATGGACAGGAACTGGTCTCCAGAGGCCTTCACACTGCGGTCAGACGAAACATATCTTAAATACTACACTAAGGGGCAAAATAAAGCATAGACCCACGTACAACAGTGCAAGATATATTTATCAACGAGTGATGAACACGCCTGAACACACAGTTAAACCATGCCTCTAACAGCACACTAAACTTAATTTGTAATGTTTAAACAGTATTTGTTCATATTTCTGGAAGCTCTTAAATATAAAATGGTTTAAACATATTTTTATTCACAAACGAATCTGGTTCGGTAAACAAGCAAAATATAAAATAAAATTTTACAAAGTAGACTGAGATTGGCTTTCTGGCTTGTTTATGACATCCTACAGTAACGATGCGCCAATGATTGAAAATCGAGAAAGTACATTAAGCCGACAACATCTTGTACTAACATTATTTCCATATTTCATAAAAATGTACTTTAAATATCAAACAGTATGCACAAAGACCCCATTGAAATAGTAATTTCAGCACCCCATATGTGCTTGAACACATATGAAATATCAAAATTCATTATTCAAATCAATTGTATTAAAAACATATTTTCAAATTTCCCTTCCTTAAATGTATACCTGCGCTAACAGAGATACAAGGTTGTTTTCTACTTCTTTATACGTCTACACTGTCGGCCAAAAGAAACGCCTACTTGATTTTCCTTAAAATGAAAAATGAAATAATTTCAGAAATATAATAAATGGTAGTCTCACGTTATGCTTAAACAATAATTAATATGAAAGTCCATTGAAATCGTGGAAAAACTATGATTCGAGTAAATAACATTCATGTAAACCACGCCAAATGAAGACCGCTATTTCCGGTTGTTTCACTACACGTATATGTGTAGCGGTATTACCACGTTAATGCGAATGCGCGCTTGTATTGTTGCTCGTCGTTGTATGGCAATCTGTTTTAAATGTGTTTCTGATCAAGCAATGTTCGAAAACTCAACAATTAATGTTGTCTCATTTCAATAATCGCCATAGTTTTCTGGCATGACGGCTTCTGAAACTTAAAAATATTATGCAGAAATTGTGCAACTTCATAATGCTATAATATTGCTAAACTGTTCATTATAGTTTTAAGATATCTGGTAGGCGTTTCTTTTGGCCGACAGTGTAAGGTCTTTTCATACATTGTACGAACTATAATCTGATAGGCCAGTCACAATTCTTACAAACCCCAATCAGTATTCTCCCTTTCTTTTCATGGAAGGGCTCTACTTGTAACAGGGTTGTAAAAATTGCTTTAGTACTTTCTGTTAGCAAAGCCTGGTCATCTTACCTCTGTAAATCGGAATCCTCTTACCTTTGGTAGCTGGTATTACACAGGCGAATACAGATGAGAGTCAGTCTCACGTAGCGTCTGAAGCGAACTCTGGGGTGAACACGGACCTGTCAAACACAAGGCATGATATTCAGTGCTGGTGACAGGTGCCTGAGCCTGCGGATGTGGGTTTGAACCTCGCAGCGGAAAAATATAAAAATGATTTATGCTATTGCTAATAGTATGTTACATTAAGAAGTAGTTATAGGATTGTCAACCTTCAAAATGTCCATTTAATAAACACTGAAGACATTAACTGTACACATTATATAATTAATAGCATAAACTCTGGGGTGAACACGGACCTGTCAAACACAAGGCATGATATTCAGTGCTGGTGACAGGTGCCGGAGCCTGCGGATGTGGGTTTGAATCTCGCAGCGGAAAAAATATAAACATGATTTATACTATTGCTAATAGTATGTTACATTAAAAGTAGGTATAGGATTGTCAACTTTCAAAATGTCATTTTAATAAACTATGAAGACATTAACTGTACACATATATAATTAATAGCATAAAGTACTTAAGTCTAATTGGAACAAATAAAGTGGTGATAAATTGTATGGATAATTGTCCAAAATAGGTACCGAACGAGCTGTTTATTGTCTTATCAAAGATCTGTCATATGATTTCATTCCTCCTGGAAATACTCATGCGCACAATCAAATCCAGAGACTTTTGAGAAAACTGTAAGTGATCTGTTTGACGTCATTAATACCACAACTGTGAAATTCAAAACTGGCATTCCAGAATCACAACATCATCTTTTCTAAACGATTATGGAGCAATCAAGTCTGCCCTTGAACCAGAAAAATACATCTTGAGACTTAATAACAATAAAGATCTTATACGCATTTTATGTAAATTTCGCTGTTTAAGCCACAAATTGAACATTCAACAACAACGATATAATGTTGATATGAGAAATGTACTCATTTGTGACAAACGTAATTTAAATGTTATACAAAATGAATTTAATTTTTACTCGTACATGTATGTCCATACTATTCTGTACATAGAAAATAGTATATACCTCGTTAATACCACACTTTTCCATCAGAATTGAAATACAAACAACTTTTAGCAACAACAAATGTACACATATTGAAATATGTTGCAATCTTTCTGAAACGCAACCTGCCTGTATGAAATGTAATAATACTATAATTATGAAATGTAATACTATAATTGTACATATATCTGTCCATGCGCAAAATGTATTTGTAATTGTACTCTTGGCCATACGGCCTTTAATACTCAATAAACTACTACTGTTTCGATTAACAGGATTTATCATTATGAAAAGATCATTATTGTATCTAAATGTAACGCTACCATTTCAATCGTAAGAATCGAGAAACCGGTTTAAAGTTAAATGTAACGCGACCTTTTCAATTCTAACAACCGAGAAATCAATTTATAATTTGTAAATGTTAAACACGATGTAACTTTTTAAAGGTACGAATGATAATTACGATGCTTATGTATTTTCTTCAAAACAAATTCTTACCATAAAGTGACTTTCCATATTTCCTTCAGACAACAGTCAACAACAACTTAACTCCAACTCAAATGTTACAACCCATCTTAAGGTAAGTATGTACTTATTACATTAAGTGAGAATTCAAATTGTCATGTTAATATCTGATCTGTCAAATCGAAATTCATTTCAGGTGTCATTCACTTTCCCTCTTTAAATTCACAGGTGTCAATGCTTGTTATCGGAGCACCTTAGTATTTCTCAATAGGTTCTCTACCAGGGGATTGTATGTTATTATTACGTTCTATAGAAAAGGATATCATTTCCATTATATTGTACCTTACATTGTCAAGCATTCCGGGGAATCTAAGTAGGTATTCCAATATTCTCATTTTACTTATGAAGGTATTAAAAGGATATTTTTATACAACGATAATTGGAAATAAAACCTGGCGGCCTTGGTATGGCAAATGGCAGTGGAAAATAATACCATGGAAAAAAATTTATAATTGGTTTCATAAGAACGTGTTTTGAACTAGAACAAATATACGGTTTCAATTATTTTTCTGTCAAGGTATCAAATTAGGTATGTCATCATGATAATAGTGTTTTATAAGCTAGAATCATGTAAACACGTTATCGGATGAACTCTTGTTATAGTTAACAGATTAAGGTTATAATTGATACACTTTCTTCAGTAACGTGTTTGTCTGATGTAATATGATAAGAACTAATGTAAGATTATTACACTATAATACTTACATTCGTGATGAAATTGTAACATATAACATAAAAGTGTCTAAGTGTTTGCTGTGTTTGAGCCATATGCCAGATTCGAACAGGCAAGTCTTCGATTGTTAACTCCGCTCTTTTAAGACTACGATGGGACGTCTGAAACCTGGGCTCTGTTCCATAACATCCATAACAGCGAGCGCTTATAATCGCTCATTGAGCGCTACATCAAACCTCTCTTGAACGCGATTGCTCAATGTAGCGCTACGTAGCAAAGATAGCAAACCTCGAGGAATCGCACCGTGTCGTTCAGGAGAAAATGCGCTACATTGAGCGCTACATTGAGCTATCAATGAGCGATTATAAGCGCTCGCTGTTATGGAGCGGAGCCCATATGTTCCGTTGCCTGTAAGAACCCTGCTTTCTCCACTAGTTAAGCGCGAAACGCACGTGACCATCACGTGGAGCGTGTACAGAACATGTGCAGGGTGTTGGCTGTGAGTCGCATTGCTTTGCATGGAAGATTTGCGCTGCACGTGCATGGAAGAGTTGTACTGCACATGCATGGAAGATTTGCGCTGCACGTGCATGGGAGATTTGTACTGCACGTGCATTGGAGATTTGTGCTGCACATGCATGGGAGATTTGTACTGCACATGCATGGAAGATTTGCGCTGCACGTGCATGGAAGCATCCATTTCATGAGGAGGTCGAGGTCGGAAACTATTTTGCACACAAAACTTATCACTGCATCAAAGCATGTACGAAGTGAAAACAGATTTAGTATGAAAATGTGTTCTAATGTAAAAGAAAACAACAACATATTTGCGTATCAGTGATTCCTTTCAATGAGAGAGAAATAGTGTCAATAACATGCACCTGACAAAAGCCTCAGCGAGGCTGAAATGTACCCGCAAGCATAATAAACCACATGGGCAATATCAATATAGCTAGATTTGCATAAATCACAACACACTTTCAATGCGTTTACAGACATGTTTCATACAATTATAATATAAACGAATCATAAGTTAGATTAATAATGATAATAATTAATCCTACCCGATAAACTTTTCCCATAAGGCCGTCTCATGACTAGAGGAAGAGTTTTCTCAATAAGGCACAATGACTTGAATGGAGAACGGTGTCAACTACAAATAAACCCTGTTTACTCTTTGCAAGTAATCAGCCATAAAAGCATTAACTACCGACAGTGTGTGCAGAACATTCATGGCTCGTAAACAAGACATTGTCAATAAAAGAAACATGGGGCCAGGGACACTACTAATAATAGAAACACGGGAGGTATATTAACAGTGGTGTTCATTAGAATCGTGTTTATTGTTGATAGAAGTCAGGGTGAGTGATTGCTAGTACGCCAGGGTGATCGCTTTCTCCGTGACCGATTTGAGAGAGAGGGGAGAGACAGAGACAGAGACAGGGACAGGGACAGGGACAGAGAGAGAGAGAGAGAGAGAGAGAGAGAGAGAGAGAGAGAGAGAGAGAGAGAGAGAGAGAGAGAGAGAGAGAGAGAGAGAGAGAGAGAGAGAGAGAGAGAGAGAGAGAGAGAGAGAGAGAGAGAGAGAGAGATGTGCAGAAACAGGCCTAGAGAAAAGAAAAAGAAAAGAAAGCAAAAGAATTACGTCATATATCATTCTTAGGGTCTTTCGGTAGATTCCATGATTTATTTCTCTGTTTATCACGTTATTCTGCGGAATTCAGAAGTGCTAGAATGAATAAATATTCTATATATATGAACAGTGGTACACCCATATGGGAATAACATATGTGGTTGTTCAATGTTATCTGAGACTAACAACGTAGCATGATCTCAGGTTAAGATGTTGTTCATGTAAGGTTATAAATGTCCATATGTACGTATGCTTTATATTTTATTTGAAATCGACAACTGCATCCTGAAAGTTTGTTCACATATTTGCCTATATTAGGGTAAATATTATGTAATTTGCTTTTCCTCGTAACGTCGTCGTTAAATTACATCAACTACAACTACAATGAACCTTCTTATATATATTGTCAGAAGGGTTCAAATTCAAATGTCATTAATTTCTAGTTAAATTCTCCTTAAGGTTATCGATTTAATGATAACAAATCCATCACAAATACAATGATGAGGACAACAGTAAATACATGGTGCCTGTTTGATTACGTACTGCATATTTCACAGAGAAAAAAACTGTAGTTAGAAAAAATTGACCCCTGATCATTTTAAAGGGCTGTCAAAACTGTAACTGTTAGGCATAACATTAGATTATATTATGGTCCATCCAATGGTGTTCTTGATAAGGGAAAATGTAAAATGATCGGTCTAGTTTTTGCGTTCATACGATGTTTCAAAGACATCCACATTACATGATAATTCCGATAAGTGTACTAAAATGTACAAGTAGGTGAACAAACTTTCGGTATAACGCTGTATATTACATTATAAAACAAATGTGTAAACATTTTAAGTTTCAAATATTTCAACATCTAGTACAATCCACCACTGAATTCTCTTAACATTTTAACGTATTCTTCCAAATTAAAATTAGCTATCACCTATAATTCTTTATAAAACAATTCTGTATGTGCACATTGTAAGTTTCTCTAAACTGAAGCACAAAAGAAACGTCACCCCTCAGTTGTTTTTATCATATGTATAATTGTTAAAGTCAAATTTCTCGAGTTTTAGACGTCGTATTCCAAAACTGAATAGTTTTGCAAATTAGTCCAAAATATTAAATCAGTCAAAGAAGTGTTATACGTGTTTTTTAAAGAAATAATTAAAAATCAAAATTTGGAAATTTAAAATTCCGAAAAATTAATTCTGATAAAACACAACTGGTAATCGACATATAACACATACTCTGTGTGAAAATCAATAAATATACCTCGTCCTGCACATATTTACAACATTTTAAACATGATAGGGGTCATGTTGGTGTAAATTTCATTTCTTACGGGTCCCTGTCTAGTTTAAAAAATGATATTGTAATAAAAAAAATAATAAAAACAGTCACCAATTAAGTCATTAAAACTACTGCCAAAAGGTGTTATTGCATCGTGCCATAATCAAATGCATCGCATGTTTTTAAAATATTGAATTAATCGAAACCAACTGAGGTGTAACGTTTCTTTTGTGCTTCAGTTTAGCACAGTCAACCACTGAATGATGTTCATATCTTTGAACGTATTCATGTTAATTTCATTCCGATTGAAATCAACTATCCCTAATAGTACATTATAAAATAAAGGTGTACAAATTTTAAGTTTCAAATAATTTATGTCAATATCCCTAAATTCTATTCACATCGTTGAACGTGTTCTTCCCATTGCCTATATTACATTATAAAAGTTTCAATTTTGCCAATGTCCAACAAAGTCTACAGTTATTCAAATCTATGAAGGTATGCATGTCAATTCCATCCCCATTGAAATCTACAACACGCAGAGTCACACATATATATGCATTAGTGTAGTGTTATCGACAACCTGACACTGAAATGAACGTTGTCATTAAATCTTACAATGCAAGAGCTGAATACAGGTGTGACAGGAATATATTTACGAGACATAAGGGAGTGATTCACACATTGTTAGGTGTACAGTAAATACCTGCGTTAATCAGTAGTCCGCTCAGGTGTGACGATCAACAATTTTAAACTTGAAATTTACATACATTACACATATAGATTACATGTAATGAGCTAAGGATTGTTTTTATACTTGACAATGTTTAGTAACATATATGTGCATGTAGACTAACAGGTTCCTAAGGATCTAATCAGTATTGTTACAAGAAATAAAACAACAATATAAAGTCAAATTTCACATAATTATTTTGGAAGCAGAGAGACACAGATAGGGAGACAGGGAAAGAGATACACAGAGATAGACCCAGACAGATAATGAAACAGAAATACAGACAGACAGACAGGCAGAGAAACAGGGAGTCAGAGACAGACAGATGCAGAGCCAGACAGATACAGACAGATAGAGTAAGACAGACACAGACATAGAGATACAGAGAGACAGAGACACATGGAGAGACAGACAGATAAACATAGAGTCAGACAGACAGAGACAGAGACAGAGACAGATACAAATTTGACCTTTTATTGAAACGACTTTTGAAATAACACACGTATCTTGCATCGGTTTGTAATTATATGAACACCCTTTAAACACCCCGAAACACCCCTTGAACACCCCCTCCCTAAAACCCCTCCTACCTCCCGCTCACAAAGTACATTATAAAACGAAACATGACAATTGATTAATAGCACCTTAACATTACAACAATCATGACATTGTCCTTTATAACAGATTCCACCCTTGACTATACATTAAGCGATTCCTATACACTTATTTACACTGTATTCAATACATGATTTATCAAATCTGAAAGCTTCTTAATGGGGGTTTAATCATTTCGACAGTGTGTAAACATATTCACGTCAGGTGACAATTTAAATATCCCTGAAACACCTTTAAACAAGTCTGGAATAATTAGATCGCCTTGCAATATCCCTACAAGATTTATTAGCATTCACGTTTAGTAATTTATTATTTGGCGACAGTTCATAATCTATTATCAAGCCCTTCGCTGACTTAATATGCTTAGATCCACCGTATAAAGGTTTGGATATTGCATTTGAATTCAATTTACCCAGAGACGATAAATCTCTCGAGATTTATAATGGTTTGATGCAGTTGGCGCCGTATTACACATCTTTAACCTTTGAATATTTCCTTGAATAGTGTGAAAAGGGCAATCACTATCTATATTGAAGTGTGAGGGAATTTTACGTTATAAATCCTAAGTTACATACATTAATAACTCCAAAAATGACAAAGCATATATTAAAGAGCCATTAAATATTTTTCATAATATTTCATTTGGTTTTCAGACTACCGAAAGACCACATGTGCATATTTAAGTTCAAGTATTTTCACTCAACTTGCACATTCATGCCCTATCGCCAAATATATAATTACTTGTTTCCAATAAAAAAAAAGAGCCTTTTACATATGCAAAAAAAACAAGTTTACACGCCCCATATATATGCAAAGTACTAGTGATATGATCTATCAAACCCACATCTGTCTTTTTGTATATCATATAGGTAAGTTTGTAAATTACCTTTGGCCACTTTACGCACTCCATTGTCAGGTTGTTTCATCATAAATCGCGACTTTCATCTTTATATGTTCACTATACTGAATGAAATAGCATTAAATTGATAACTTTCAGCAACAGTCCGTACTTCTCGATACAATCACACCATTCATAATGTTTGGCATAAAATGTTACTCCAACAACATACATGTACTATTTAAGGAATATCGCCGCCTATAGCTGCAATATTGCCCAAGTGGAGTCGAACAGTAACTCACTCACTCTTTAAAGATATAAATAAATCACTGAAATGCGAGTATAATATAGATCAAACTTACTGTCCTTATGAGCTGTGCTACCGAATGCCAACGCGATGTTTTCCTGTTCATGGTATAGGCGTCTAAATCAGCTTTATCGAGAAGGTTTTTAACTAGCATATACTAACTGTTCACCTCAAACTATATTCAAATATATCTTTAATACGTCGTTTGTCCTTCTATCACTTCAATGTTAACTCGCCCGGAACGAGCAAAATTGCCTCTAATTGCCATGCAAGGGCAACAATTTAAAAATTCTTTATACCGTGATAATATAATATAAATATTGATCTAAGAAATAAGGAGGGGTTTGCGTTCTTTATGATTCGAAGCTAAGAAGGCTCCTAAGCGGACATGGTAATTGACCATTAGGAGAATTTATTTATGGTGTAAAATCACAGACAAAATCTATGTAGATTGTTAAGTGTTTCTCTATGTGTCGAAGCCCTTTAAGTGTCACAGTGTAAGTAAAAGCGCGGATTGGAGATGGATTGGGCTGAATGACTATTTGCACTTTATAATCAAGGCCATAAACATAAAGTTTTTCATCGTATATGAGTTATCCATACATCCGTTTAAAGGCGCTGTAGCACGTCCTTCTTACTGAAATAAATTGTTCTCACAAAAATGTAAATAAGTGTTACTAATGGCTAAATAATAATCATGAATCAATAAACAGAGATTTAAAACGAATGTTCTTGGTTCTGTTAAGTCATGCAAGTCAATTTCCCATCGAGTGTCCATTTTAATGTGTTCACGTTAAGTTGACCACGCGAAGGTAGTCCAAGTGATCTGACTGATGTAGCGATACCTAAACACTAAAAAGGAGTTTTTAATGTGGTACAAAGATACGAATAGTCAACTATTTTTCTGTCTGAACTATCAAAATAGAGATACCTACAAATCTACCTCTCACACTGAAGACTTCCACATTATTGTCGCATTATACGTCGCACCATTTTCTTCCAGTATGGATAACCGTTTTTTATGGATACGGTTGATCGGGTGTAATGTAATGTACCCTCTTACATAACAATATATCGCATAAACTTAAACAATAAATTACACATTTGAGAAAACATAATATGAAGAAAAAAACCTGCTACAGCGCCTTTAACATAGAAAATACTATCCCTATAATCCCTAAGTCTATAATCTCGGGGGTGGGATAGCGCAGTGGTTAGCGCGTTCGGCTTCGGATCAAGAGGTCCGGGGTTCGAATCACGCCAGGGGCACGGCAACTTCGTAGAGAACTGTTCTAAACGCAGTAAGGTTTGGGTGCAATGCTACACTGAATTATAGCGTACTACCACCCATGGTTCACTAGTTCCAGCCGATGCTCGCAGGTTTCACCGCAATGCATAGCCACATGGCGTTGCCGTAATACTAGCAGCCGCGATATAAGTGAACTAATCTTAAAACCCAAGTCACCTCACCTTACCTCACCTCACCTCACCTCACCTCACCTCTATAATCTACTTCACAAAGTCTAGGTCAGAATACCCAGAAGCCCAAGTTAATACAATTCAGAAAATCGTTTTAACTTGTATTATTTAGTGAGTGAACAATAGTCCATAGACTTGATTTAAGTTTAAGTTTCATAATAACATTTTACAAATTTTTCGTAACAATTTTTTCATAGACTTTAGTTTCCCATTCAACATTGTATTAATGGTTTGCAAATTTGTCATTGATTATTTTAAAATATTTAATTTTCATCGTGATTTTATTTGTTTTCTTAAAGTTACGGTTATTTAGATATCGAAAATAAACAACACGTTTGACTTATTGAAATCATATATGACCAGGATATTGACTAAAATAATACATCTTTTTAATTTAATTTACTGATAAACAACCCGAAAAGTCCCCATAAGCATTGCTAGTCAAGCCATACAGTTAGGTTTGCAATATCCTAAAGCCATATTAAAAGTAACCATGATTTCTATTTTTCAGAGGACTCTTCTACGATGTTCAGATTTATATCATTTCAGTTTCAGTTTTAAGTTATATTTGCATGAGACCATATTTCAAAGGTCATTGTATATCAATATCATGAATGAAAACACAGCATTTGATAATAAAGGCCATCCTTAGAGAGAAACATAATATATGAATACGCTATTGAAAATGATGTCTTTATAACAACCACATAATCTAAAATAAATATTTGTATTTCTTGACCCAGTGAGTGAAACACTTTGAAAGTCTTGTGCTAATTTCTTGATAATGATAACATTCTTAGCCAGAATTATATCCATTTCAGTTGTTTTCCCATTTTATTTGTTATTTTTTTTAATAAAAACATTCTACGAAGAAAACAATATTTAAGATCTTCTGAATCATGATTATATCAAATCTCGTTATCGTAAATTCCCGTTCTCGTTCTCGATCAATTCACGATGTCAGGTAACATCTCAATACGATTGATGTGGTTGTTTATATCGAGCACAGATCAAAGTAAATGTACATCTCAGTGTCAGGCAGGGTCACCCATCCAGTGAAAAACCATGCCCATTAGTGTTGAACTTCAAAGATTATCTGAGTTATGCACAAGATTACGTGCCACCGCCTGAACTGAAACTTAACTCAATACAGTCTACTGTAACTACTTCTAACTAACTAATGTTACCATGCTTACTTTTTGCTTGCCTTTTTCCTGACTCAGCGAATGTATACTGTGATGAGAGCCACGATGATGGTGTTCTGAGCGACGACGGAGACGAACCATGGAGCGAACACACGTTTTTAAAGCTTTGATGGTCATTTCAACATTTATCCTTTCCGTCGTCTACGAAGATATTTTATATTTTAGAATTTTTAACACCAAAAGGAAAAGGTCTCAGGAAATCCACTTCACATTAGAATCAGGTAAAAGTTTACAATTCGAAGATTTTAATGAAAATCCAATATATTGAATAATTTTAAACTATTATTCCAGGTTCTTGTTCATATGTACATGTAAGAACTTCATGTATCACATGTTCTTTTTAAAGAACAGTTGTTGTTGATGATGATGTTCTTGTTCTTATTCTTGCTGACTTCAGCACCTCCTATAACACTTTAGTTTTATATGTAAAACTTGGCTCAATCGTATCAAAGACAAATTGTCTTAGCATCAAATCCAAAGAATGCACATGTCAACCCCCAAGGAACAGTTCTTGTTTGCCATAAAGCACATTTAAGCACATTAAGCTGACCCCGCCTACACTATTACTCACGTTCTTGCTTCCTTCGAATCCAAAACGTATTCTCGTATGTACATATGTACGCTAGAAAATCACAAACCCCACTTTTCTGATCAAAAATCCTTTTCAATTTCAGGAAACTCTTGTCACAAAATAATTTTCTTTTATGCAGGTAAATTATAATGCCATTCCTTTTCTTCAGTTTAGTTCTTCAGTTTGATTCGGTCCTTCTTGACTGAATGTTTGAGTATTGTAAATCAGCCTTCCTTTACCACGCACATCCTTCAGTTTGATTCGGTCCTTCTTGACTAAATGTTTGAGTATTGTAAATCAGCCTTCCTTTACCACACACATCCTTCAGTTTGGTTCTGTCCTTCTTGTCGGTGTGCTTAAGTATTGAAAACCAGCCTTTCTTTTCCTCAAAAAGTCTTCAGTTTCATGAATCTTTTCAAATCGAACACGTCCTCATGCCATAAGGTAGAAAATGAATTAACAAGCCTTTCTATTCCACGCAGTTTCTTCTATTTTGAAATTCGAGCGTGGATCAATACCGCTTTGTGATTCCTAAGACATCATCGGAATACAGATTGCCAATATTATTTCAGGGTCGAGGATTAAGAAGAAGGGGAAACCGTTTCCCCTCAACAGTAAGCTCGTAAAGCCGTGTCAATCTCTAGCGAAACAATGAAATCGATTGCAGATACTGCGAGACCGTTGTCGAAAAAACACCCTCAACTGCAATATGGAGTCCCTTTCTCGGAGTATTCATGTTGCCATAAAATGCAACAAGGTTCTAAACAGCAATCAACGGAGCTCAATGAGGTCCGTAATCCAATAAGTGTATGAATTTGCTGTCTTAGTTCTTCTATACAATAGAACAGAATAAGAAGGGATTTAGGAGATGCCCCTGCCGTACACCACGCTGGGATTTAGAATAATAAGTATCATGTATATCTCCATTGGGCGACAGTCCTTAAGTTGGAGTGTCAAAGGCTATTCATGGGCGTTATTATTTCTTTAGTGTCAATAGAATGATTACTTGTTTACTGGTTTAATGTTTTCCAGGTGACATTGAAAATGAGATATACATTTTACGCTTGGCTGACTGCTATCTGGTCAATATTTCTTTAGTTAATAGAGTCGGTATTTATCCTTAATATTAGAGACATTCACACCTACATTTCTTTCCCGTCTCTCAAATTGAAGTCATGTAAATTTGTAAATGTAATATCCTTAAAATTGTATATACATGGTTTATGTTTTGATTTAGATTTTAAACATGTATATCAACATATCATTTTAAAACCGAATGAACATATCATTATTGTCAAATATCAAATTGATATGTGATAACTGTTTTTTTATGTTATTTGTTACAATGTAATAAAATATTCACATGAACCATGCCTCATTTAATCATTTAATCGCCTGTATAGTTTGTAAACAGGAAGAGTTGTTGACGTCAGAGATTCAAGAAGGTATTAGTCACAGAAAGATAAAGATCACAGGATTTTGTTATCGAATAACTAAAGCTAAACTAGAAATTAAAAAAGTGTTCTTTATATACACAAAGAGGCGAAAGAAACTATAACAGTCAATCATCGGATTGCTATTTTTTCTGGACGTACTGTTCGGTATCTGAGGTAAACATTCATGATATATATATGACAATTATGTTAGTGTAAAATGTTATTGGCATAAAATACCCTGGACATAAATTTGTTGACGCATCATTACTGCATGACGTCATAAAACAAGCTAAAAAGCCCTCTTCACTCTTTCATCTAGCCTAGTTAATGACATTAGAAGAGGACGAATTCTCAACATAGGTGTTTTCACATTTTTCATATTCAGGGTATTATTAACGTTACTTCAGTATATCTAAAACGGGCTGGGGTGGACATCAAGTGGCAAATCAAGTATCCTGCAACTGGTTCCCCGGGCCAGTTACGCTGCGCTATATTGGCGCAGCGTAACTGGCCCGGACAACCAGGATCCAAATCGAGCAGCAATCACTGAATAAGAACAGGAAGACTTTCTGGATAACAAGTTCTTCAATTTGACAATACACGTTTCGGAGTACATGCTCACTCCTTCATCAGTTCACTTGTGTAGTTCTATTTAGATACTCATCCTTTATCACTTTCCACCTGATGAAGGAGTAAGCATATACTCTGAAATAATAAAGAGTTTGTTATCCAGAATATCCCACGGTTCCTATGTATGCCCCTACTCTATGCCCTTCAAAGACTCAATCACTGAATATCAGGTATTCACTGATAAGATCAACATGTCCTCTGCGACCGGTGGCACTTATCTTTGTCTTTGTCACATTTGACCTGTTTAAGGTTAAAGTTCTAATTTCATTGAAAAGGGAGGGTAACAACCGTAGGTTGAAAATCTCAACTCACCTTATATCTTTTATTTGACTCTCGTCTTCTGGACATACGGGCTTTCATCATCAAAATGTGTTCCAACATGGCCGTTTCCGCCACAGACATGCTTCTGTCTGAGTGCAAACTGCGCAACATCCGGGTGACAACAGGAGGAAACGAGTTTCTCTTCCGGTTATTGTCATATCTGCCGATTTTAGGTGGTGTCAATACGTCATCAAACCACACAACCTTTGCTCCAGTTCTTGTCTTATTGCGTTTTGACATTCTTCCTGTGTATTTCTATTCAATCTATTAAAATATTCATTGTTTAAATTATTTAATCACAAGAAAGTAAACACTGGGTAACAGAAAACAGACATTTCAGAACTTGGTAGATTTAAGAAGGCGTCTGGAGAGTCATAAATTTGCATTCTAGGTTAATCCTCAAAACTCACCATTTGCTTAAAATGGTATCGCTTCGAATCTTGAATCAATGATGGCGTACACTGTTATTTTTCCAATAATTGTTCATCTTCATTTTAAACCACTTGCCATTTGCCTTGGTCTCTTTGGAATATTCTGAAGATCGTTGATCCATGTTTATTGCTTTATGATTACCGTTTCACTGGATATACCTCTAGTTTATGCTGGAAGTAGCTTTCAAACGAAACGTCATGTTTGATCATCGATTCAATGGCAGGTGGGTATCATTGTATGATCAAATACGGCTTGTAAATCTTGAAAAAAAAATATAGTTCCATTCTCCAAAGGATCGCATTGCCTTTATTGTTTTATTTTAACGCTCCTTTATTTTTTATGATATAGAAATGACCCGAATTATGATATTTAGGACACCCACGCTCTCTCAAAGAAAAACGGATGAAGAAATTCGTTGTTATTAAAATTCCTAAAAAAAACTAGAATGTCCCTCAAAGGCGTGATTGAAATTCCTATTATCGAAGAATTAACACCTAATTAAACGGACAAAGTGATGTTATTAAAGGCATGTGCGTTTGACAAATAGAGTATTTCTTTCTTTATCATCCCAAAATCCCAAACTTAACAGCACTGATAACTTCAAAATGTCGACACCAACATTGATACGATGCCATAAGATTAAGATAATTTATCCTTTTTATATCCAATGGAAAATCACAAAAAGCCTAAAACACGACTCAAAGGTCGTTGTTATTGCAGAAACTCGAATGCATTAGTATTGTTACAATCCATTATGAGCTGTTACCTACGAACAATTCAAATTGTAATCGCCATCTTGGTTTTATCGTGACACATGTTAGAAGAATTCCAATTGAAGGAACTAAATTTCAAATCACAACCGCAAGCAAGCCCCGCCCATTGTGTAACGGTACTCACAATCCAGAATTGGTTCCTTCTTTTCCCACGGCCTTGACGTCAAACGTTTTTTTACGTCGATGACACAAAATCTTCCAATGTTAATGTAAGTATCCTCTGCCGTTAAGAAATGAAATTGTTTCAACATATAACAAACCAACGAGTGTGTTTCAAAGTCAAGATAGTTTTTATCTATGGGAACAGAAGCCCGTTTTGAGGACGTATTTATCGTGTCTTGGTTGACAGGCATGTCTAGATATACACGGTGTCTATAGTAATATATTGCTTGTCAATATCACAATTCCCTTTACCTTTCCAATAAGACAAAGCCGACATCGCTGCAATAGATAACATGTATATATCACACACAGTGCGACAGGGATATTTCTGTCGAGGCGACAGTCGAGGGGGTAATCTCGCATACTCATTTGATGATAAATGATAATAATGAAAATAAAATTGCCCCAAATCACGTGACCTACATGTACATGTAAGATTTCGACTTGATATACTTACTTATTTTTTGCAATTTTTAAACTTCAACTTTGCCATTTATAATATATATAATTTATAAAAGTTTATGTAGTTTGTAGTTTATGTTTAAAAAGAAAATTGCTAGCGGCCATTTTAGTGTGAACACATTTTAATAATTCGAGGATAGGAAAAGGATCCGCGTTGTTAAGCGGAACCATAACCCTTCGTTTTAGAAATATTTTTTCTGACTGGGAGGGTTGTAACATTTGTTTTTATTCAGTGAGATCTCTTTATTTCAATTAGAAAGCGAGCTACATGTCCAGTTCCTTTAAAACCAATCCATTTGAGGGTTTTCATTTTGTATCATTCAGATGAACATAATTGCACAATTACAGAAAGAATTTCGTCTCCAAAAAAATACACCGTTATCTTTAATGGGATTAATGGCATGGCCACCAGATTCGTGTAAAATCGATTTAATCCTGCTTATATGCATTTATAAAAAAAACAGTAATCCCAAAGTTTAATCCGCTCACGATAGGAGACAGTTTCTTATGAACGTTAATTCGTTGCACTTCAGACCTACGTTCAAACCGCCTTGTATGGTTTAAGTAAGAGCAAAAGAAACTATACCAAATTCAAACTAAGTCAAACACAACATATTTCTGCCGGATAAAGTCTATTTTGAATATCAGTGATGAGGAAATAGCTCGTTAAAAGATGTACAAAATATATTTCATTCAAAACAATGTTGTACTCGCTTTCAAGAGTATTTCACTTATATCGCGGCTGCTAGGATTACGGGAGGGAGAAAGCCCGCAACGCCATGCGGCTAGTATGCATTGCGGTGAAACCTGCGAGCATCGGCTGGAACTAGCGAACCATGGTGGTACTGCACTGAAATTCAATGTAGCATTGCACCCAAACCTTACTGCGTGTAGAACAGTTCTCTACTGCAGACTGCGCTTACCCGCCCCCAATAGTCTAATTAAAGGAGATTCGAAAACAACGATTTCTTAAAATCTCAGAAATATGAACAGATAATGTAGTTTAGTTTATTTCTGAAGACATAAAGTAACTCTATTTCAGTCGTACTGTATTTTTATTACATTTTAATTTATTACAAGTTTCTGGACTTAGTCATTTCTTAGATCAAAATTTGTCCGACTGATAGCAGAAAAACTATTCATCCAATTCTTTTCAAACTGTGCAGATGTCTAATACATCACCAGGAGAGGTGCAGTGTCAAATTACAACAGATTGATTTGAATTTCTGTTTTTTTAAGCTATTTTTTTCTATGTTATATTTTCATGAAATTCATTTTGAATATAGTATTTATATCATATTTTATGTTATATTATATGATTATAGAGTTTATGGTTCATTGTTAAATTGGACGCAAATGCTATCACGATTGACAAAGTTTCGGTGAGGGTATGAGCTTTGGTCACTTTTGTCTTGTTTCATTTTTACTATTTTTAAATCATTAACTATGTGTATTGATAGAATATTCACAAAGTAACACTTAATGTAAACTAATAAACACTGTCTTGTTGTGCCGTAGCAAAGCTTCCCACACGCGTACCGTCGATGAATGGTTTTACTTCTCTTTTTCTTCTTTTTTTTCTGGTATAGAATTATTTTTTCACTTCTCGTTGTTTTCATTTTTGAATGACTGTACGCTGGCCATTAACACATTTTCAAATATTATGTCTTAGAAATATTACCTTAAGTAATATGATTCATATGAGTTTTGAAATAAGTTTATGGTAATAAAATATATCTGAAAATAGGAATGCCTTCTCGAATTTCGTTTCCACAAACTATATCCCGATAGAACCCCAGAGTGTAAAAAATAAGGTTTCACATTTTGAAGCACCCTTCGTTGTAGACGTCATATAATAAATATATATAAATATAATTAAAATCCAGGTTATCTTTGCTCTATGGAGCTTTGGACACCAGAGTCATGGAATTTATTAGTTGGCATGCAGCCAACATACTTCCCGGTGTGCAGATAATGTACATTAATTACTGGAATTGGATCGGGGTATGTCAATGACGTCACAGAACGGCTTTTCGCTGTTGGAGATCGGGTAGGGCAAGAGCTTCTGGCATAATGATAGAGCAAGGAACCAATACTTTATGCAATACATAAAAGCAGGAACATATGTATATATGTACTTAAGATCTACACTGACGGGTAAAATAAAGTATATGGCTCAGTTGTATTTATCATATGTATAATTTTCAAAGTCCAATATCTCGAGTTTTCGACGTCGTTTTCAAAAACGGACTAGTTTGTGAAATTAGTCCAAAACAATAAATCAGTCAAAGAATACCTCTACGCGGTTAAAAATAAAATTTTGAAATTCCCCCAAATTAATAATTAGTTAA
The DNA here is from genome assembly GCA_936450465.1 of Gibbula magus. Classification (NCBI taxonomy): domain Eukaryota; kingdom Metazoa; phylum Mollusca; class Gastropoda; order Trochida; family Trochidae; genus Gibbula; species Gibbula magus. The sequence continues at coordinate 64,180,652 of OW388290.1, read as the reverse complement.
AAACACAACTGTCTTTCGACATATAACACATATTCTGTGTGAAAATCAATAAATGTGCTTCGTCCTGCACACATTCACAACATTTTGAACATGGTTGGGGTCATGTTGGTGTAAATTTGATATCTTGTCCCTGTCTTAAAATAATGATATTCAAGTTAAAAAATAGAACAGTCACCAATTAAGTCATTCAAACTACTGCTGAAAGGTGTTGTTGTATCCTGTCATAATCAAATGCATCTCATTTCTTTAAAATATTGAATTAATCGAAAACAAATGAGTGTTATACTTTTTTTTGCCCGTCAGTTTATGTTTAAATATGGTTGCTTGTGTGTGTTTATGTGTTTAGATTATGTGCTGATTTATAATACATATTATTATATTGAACTATCAAAAAGAGTTTTTTTTAATATATACAAAGGGAACATTAGCATCCTTGATTTAATGAGGAAATTTTTGTTTGATATTCAACGTCTGTGGCGTTTCGACAATGAGTTTGTTGTTGTCAATCAAATGTTGATTGCAAGAGTTTCTGGCATATAAGAAACGACTATTACTATTATATGTAACAGATACAAGCATGAACATAAATGTATATCAATTTCCCAATGCAAGGCATAACTCTCCATTTCTGGCTGATTTAGGCCAGTATTTCCTTAAGAAATCTGTGTTTAGAAATCCAGACCCACTATTTCTGGTGCAGGGATTCACTATCTTGGCACAACAAAGCGAGGGAAATACCGCAAGGTTGAATCAGCCAGTAATGCAGACTGGCAAGAGTTATATATGAAATTGAAATCTATGTTTATATATGGTTGTGCGTGTGTGTACTTCGATATACGTTCATGTTTGATTTACAGGTACTATTGAACTATTCAAAATAGTTTGGGTTTTTTAAATAAATAAAAAGGGAATGTTCGCAAACTTGATTTAATGAGGAATTTATATTTGATATTCAACTTATTTTTTAAATGTAACGTTTCGACAAAGAGTTTTCGTTTTCACTCAAATGACGATTGCTTGACAACGACAAATAATACCGAAGGAATAATATAGAAACATTTTCCTGTAAATAATATAGAAGTTGGGTACCATTTTCCTTATTAGTAACCTGATCTTTTAATAGAAGTTATCGATTATGATGATATGGGGATGAATGAACAGTATTTCACATATTTCGCATCACCATCTAAGAATATCAGTAAATCTAGTACCAAAATCCACAGTAAATAATTACAATAAAAAAGTAATATGCAGTTTAATAATGATAACATTTATCAGAATCAGAATCATTTATTCACTCGTATCGCCACCAACGGTGGTACAAGAGTTATAAAAGATACAAAATATATATACAAATTGATCAAGACAACTGGGACAACAAATATACACATGGGTAAAGACAATCTAGTTAAATCTAGCTTTAATGTTCTACGTCCCCTAAGTCCGTCATTACGGACTTAGGGGACGTATAACATTACAGCTAGTTTTAACTAGATATTGGGGTAAAGACAAATAAACATATTGGTACACACTTGCTATTATAAACATAAAGAATTATAATACATTATTAATATCAATTGTACATTTAACTGTATTGATATTCATATTTTGACGCTATTGTCATTAAAAAGTTCACATACAAATTAACAACTTTTTTTAATAATATTTATAAATTTCGCAACTTTCCTCAACACCTTAATATTTTTGTTTGTCATGAGTTGTTTAAATTTAATATCACGAAAATACACAAGTTGATGTCTGCCCGTGTGCCTGACTGCCTGTATGTATTGGTCTGTCTAAATCTCAAAATCTCTAAAATAAAATAATAAACCTCAATACCTCAATAAACCTCCATACCTCGATAGTTTGCTTCGGCGTATATCATGCTTTTATAACACAAGCTGAAAATTACGTATATGTTATTTATATGTTAATATGTATATGCACCTCTTATTTTGCAGTTTGCAGTCTGAGTAAATTAAAACTCCGCCCAGTATAATAATAGTAATATAATTTATTCTTCATGTATGTTCATACCCTACTATCAACATTTGCTCCATAATGGTGAAAGACCTAAATATTAACCAGAAATTCGCCATTTACACATATTGTGACGTCGGTATTTTGTTTATAGTTTTCTTTAATCCTTCTGTATCTTAAAACTGAACAGCTTAAGAAAACAAAACACAGAAAGCAGCTTTTGTCATTGTTTGTTTTACTGAACATTTTTTATTTGTATCATCGTGTGTGTATATCAGTCTAGAATGCAAATCCACTATTACATCAAAGAGTATCACATTACACTATAACATTACACAGGACGTACAGTGGCATCTGTAAATTAGCGGGGTATCGTCTCAGTTACCAAACCCGGACACAACGATGACATAATCTACATATGGCAGGGGCTAATTGATCAATACACGGTATATATGCCACGCGCCACATCAACAAATCATTCAAGCTTCCAGCTTCACAACGCATTCATCAGTGATTCATCATAGGCTGTTGACCTTACGTTAGCAAAGATCCATCGTCCAGCCAAGGTGTCGTGGTCTCTTGAAAACATTTGATCAAGTTCCTTTCCTAAGCTTTCACTTGCAAGACCTAAGCAGCCATGGCTCCCACCAACGTCTTCAGCATGTTCAAGCAGTCCCAGGTCCAGGAGTTCAAAGAAGCGTTTGCGCTCATCGACGTCAACAAAGACGGCATCGTTGACGTTGAGGAACTGAAGGACATCTACGGCAGCATCGGCAAAGTTCCTGCTGACTCGGAGCTGAAGGAGATGTTGAAGGAGGCCGGGGGACCTATGAACTTCACCTCCTTCCTCAACCTCTTCGGCAACAAGATGGGCGGCACAGACGCCGAGGACGCCATCCGTAACGCCTTCGCCATGTTTGACGAGGAAGGGAAGGGCGTCCTGCCCGAGGCGTACATCAAGGACCTCCTGGAGAACATGGGAGACAACTTCACCAAGGAGGAGATCAAGCAGACGTGGAAGGAGGCGCCCATCTCCAAGGGCATGTTCAACTACGTCTCCTTCGCCGCTAAGCTCAAGGGACGCGAGGAAGAGGAGGAGAAGTAAGGAGAAGAGAAGAATGATGTGAATAAGATGAAGAGAAGAAGAGAAGTAAGCGGAAGTGACTTTGACAAACCTCGGAATTGGACTTGATGGAAGTGTTTTGCAGAGAAATTCGTATCTCTCGGTCTGGCACGCTCCGCGGCATTTATTGTATCCGTGGGGAACTCTGTTGGAGCCATTAACGTAATTTCATCGGTGGTCATTTAAAAAAGTCCATCTATCTTTTTAAACAATTTACTGTTTTAATTATCACTTTTTATGATTTTACAAACTTACGTTGTGAAGTAAAATATAATAACTAAGTTGTCAGATTATTACACGCTTTCTTGAAAAAATAATTTCTTCCATTGAAATACATTGACGTGTTATCTTTTGATCTTATATATTACTTAGAAGTGGTTGTATTTTGCAAACTGTTCAGTGACAGTTGCCCTGCCAATCAAAAACTGTGATGCCACGATGTCCAAGTGCAATATTTTAAAGAAAATTGATGCATTTCTTGGGTTTTTAAAAAAATAATAATTCATTATATTGTCAGAATACTTTGAGTTTACCTCTGTTTATACCCTTCAAATGTAATTACTTTGTATGTGTATTAATATTATTTGTAAATACGTTGTAATTTATTTGTAATAAATTCATAATGCTCAATCTGTGTTTATTCATAAACGGTATGAGAAAATCCATCTCCAACTCCCACGCAAGACGAAAACTACGATACTCGAGTTACAAGCTCAATCTTCTTCCTTGTTGCAGTTTGATACATTTCATTGGTCAACAGGAAACACTTGGTGAGAGAAGTTACAGCTAATTTTATAAATTCCAATATTTAATGTAAACAATTGGATATTCTGTTGAAATACTCTTGAAAGCGGCGTTAAACTCGAACTCACCTCACCTTGAATATTTAACATGTTCCCGACACACACAACCTGGCTATCGTAGAGGCGCGGGATGGCGCAATGTTTATGTGTTCGCCTATCAATAGGTTTGGGGTTCGATTCCCTCTGTCTGCTGAGGTGAGGTGAGGTTTAACGCCGTATTCAAGAGTATTTCACTTATATCGCGGCTGCTAGTATTATGGCAGGGAGAAAGCCCGCAACGTGTGGCTATGCATTGCGGTGCGAGCTTCGGCTGGAACTAGCGAACCATGGGTGGTACTTACGCTGAGATTCAGTGCAGCATTGCACCCAAACCTTGCGTGTAGAACAGTTCTCTACTGCAGTCAACGTTGCCGTGCCCCTGGCGGGATTTGAACCCCGGACCTCTTGATCCGAAGCCGAACGCGCTAACCACTGCGCTATCCCGCCCACTCTGTCTACTGAAGAGAACTGTTCTAAACTACCAGGCAAAAGAAAGTACACACCTTTGTTGGTTTTATCAAATGTATGATTTTCAATTGCAAATAACTAAAGTTTTCGATGTCATACTGTGAATAGTGCAAGCGTTAAGTCAGCAATCAAAGAATGCTATTTTTTCAATGTCTTTTTTTAGAAAAATAAAATTTTATTTTGGATAAAACACAACTTTTCCTCGAAATATAAGACAAATTATATGTTAACATTAATAAATGGACCTGATTCTGCATACATTTAGCCATTTACAACATTTTAAACATGGTAGGGGTCATGATGTGTAAATTCCATCTCTTACCCCTGTCTTCATTAAATAAATAAAATTTAACCACAGTCACCAATTAATTCATTTAAACTACTGCAGATACGTGTTATTGTAACGTGCCATAGTCAAATGCATTTGATTTCTTTTAAAATATTGAATTAATCGAAACCAACTGATGTGGGTACTTTCTTTTGCCTGGAAGTTTACTTGCAGTTAGGTTTGGATACAACGATTACTGAATAGCAGTGTATTACCACATAAAGTTAGCATTTTCTAAACAAAGTTCGTAGGTTTCGCCAACCTATATGCACCCATCACTTGATAACATCTCGTCACTCATTTAAAACTTTATTTTCACGCTTTTACTGATTCTATAACATGTTTTTATTTGGATAAGACTACCTTCAATAGCACAAATTCTGGTACTTGTTTGGGCCGAGTCCGTTGTGGGAATTCGAACCCACACCCTCATAGTAAGTCAACTATCGCCAGCACTGACCGTACTCAGGAACTCGATATCGTAAGTAAAACGAAGGTAAAACGTAGGTAAAACAAACCTACCCCCTATATAACATAGGAGGGTAGGTTTGTTTTACCTACGTTTTACCTACGTTTTACTTAGGGGGGTAGGTTTGTTTTACCTACGTTTTACCTACGTTTTACTTACGATATCGAGTTCCTGTATAGGGGGGTAGGTTTGTTTTACCTACGTTTTACCTACGTTTTACCTACGTTTTACTTACGATATCGAACTCCTGTGTGACCGTACCAGCAGCTTACCACACCACAATGTTCAGTATCATTTGCCTGAAAACGGTGTTAGTATCTACACCGAAACGTCGCATATCATTGCAATAATAAAGTTGTAAATCCATAATTTTGTTAATTCTTCAGCTTACCACACGACCACGGGGTCTCGACAATATATTGTATATGTTCATAAGCTAAATGGCTGAATCTAGTCCTTGTGGATCTTTTTTTCACAATAAGGTTAAATCTTAGCCTTTCACACTATTTTCAACCATAGATATTATATGCTAAGATACAAAGCACTAAGGTGAGCGTACGTCACCCTAGTGTAATGTTAAATAATGGGAGTTAAGGTTAACCTTGGTAAATATTGCTTTGTTAAATGTGACCCTCGATGTTAATCGGATTGCCTATTCAAAATGTGAACTCAAATTTCATTGGACTGTTTCCGGGGTGTAAGGATATATAGTCCGGCAGCCAGCCCTTGTGACCGGGAAAGTGCGTCCATAGAAAATATTTTTGTTCCTGGTGAACCCAATGGGTATATACTTGAGGAAACTGAATGATGACAGTTTGTAATCATTGAGCATTTTGTATAATTAATGTTTTAATTAGATAGGGTACACTCGTGATTTCAGTTATCCAGACACATCAAGTAATTATATTTTAGTGTTCACAAAATTGAAATAAAATTACGGCAGTTTTATATCCATTGTTGTCTATTAGTATTATGATAATAAGTACACTTTTTCACTTTTTTTGTTGAAAAAAAACCCGAAAGTCCAAAATGTTGATAATGTGTCTGGATAAACGAGGTTTCTGAGCAAATTTGGTTTTCTTACAGTAAAATTGGATTTAATGGTGTAATAATTCATTTTTGATTATAAATACGATTATTGAATCATAATCAAAAGAGATAGTGATAAATTTTCAGTTAGTATATGTTTACTTGTGACAAATTCCTGAAAAAAGACCCCATGAAACCCAACATACATGTAATGATGATTACTTGACATTAGAACAAGGAGATTTTCTGGGTAACAACTTCTTTAATGTGAATATACAAGGCGTTTCGGAGTATATACTTACTCCATCATCAGGTGAAATGTAAGAAATAACAAAATGGTATACATTTATATACCGGTAGTAAAGAAACCAATGGCGAGAAAACTCAATCAGATAGATTAAATTAAGTTTTTAAGATGGATTCGCGTGAGAGGGGTATACATTGATGATTTGTAATACACACACGAGGAGCATTAATAGTTGATTGTTAAATCAGCAATGGCCTGTGGGCTTTATTGAAGTAGTGATTGAACAACAGTAATACAAATTGGTAAAGGGAGGAAAGCAGTTGATTGGATGGGAAATGCAGAAAACTTGGTGATTGAGAGTATTAGGAGAGGCCAGTGATTTGGGTGTAAAGTGGTTAGGCGGTGAATGGTTCTGATAGGTGTAGACTCCTCGGATAAGCTCTGACAAGAGTGAATGGATGGTAGGGTGGGTGCTCTTCGGATTTGCCTCCGACAGAATATAGATGTTCGAGATGAGTGAATCCCCAAGTACAAGCTTTGGTCGCGGTTTATTGTAGGTTGTTCCCTTGTAATGTAGCTTATTGGAGTTTTCTTTGGCGCAAGTTATTATTTGTTGACAGGACTGTGGTAGCCTCCCACTTTACAGTGTGATCCTTGTTCAGAGTATGCTCAGATAGGGAGGATTTCTGGTCAAGTGTGTTGACATACGCTTTATGTTCCTTGATCCTTGTGTTGATAGGCTGCAGCATTTCTCTGATGTTCTCTTGTCCATAGTGGCATGGGATTTTGAAGATGCATCCTCTTGTAGTGCTGGTTCCTCTGCTGTTGGCTTTTATTTGAGTAGCTGCTTGAGGATCTCGCACAGGGAAATGTAACATCAATGCTGACTTTGTTCTTGATGAGGCGGGCGATCTTGTAGCTGAGATAGCCGATGTATTTAGGGAATTGTTACTCGAATTTCTCGATTAAGGCTTGTGGGTGATATCTCCTATGGTGAGTGTTTTCACGGTAGTCTTGATGACTAGGCTTGCTGGATATTCATTGAGTGGGGGTAAATGTGTCCTTTCGATGTGTTGGTTCTGTATTGAGGGTATCAGGTTGGCAGATGGATTTTATCACGTCTTGTGAGTGTGGCTATGCTTGATTAGTGGATGATAACATAAACTGTATTGTGTGTACTGGTCAGTGTGTGTGTCACGGCGTACGATAGACAGATCTTCTAGGTACATGCCCAGTAGTTTGCAAGGAGACATATGAGAAGGGGAGATGGTTGTTAGTTTCTGTTTCCATGATCAACCTGATTCTTGGATGCTTGGCGTTGAGATGTTGTAGGAGATGATGGCTATGGTGGTGAAGGTGTCAACCTTGTGGAACCAATAAAGCGACTGAAAAGGAGCATTAGAGAGTGCTGGTTCTTGGAAGGATGTCATGAAAATCTATGTTATTAGGGAAGATAGTTGTGAACCCATTGGAAGTCCGTGGATCGTGTCAATGAAGATAAAATAGAAGTAGCTGATGGTTAACGTGGTGTCGAGCTGTTCAATTCGGATGTGGAGCTTAGTGGCTTCTAGGGTTTTCTGTTGAGGGATGTTGGTGAAGAAATCGACGACATATGCATCGTAGCTGACCATGGTGTCTGTGAGGCAAGTCCTACATCATTAACTCACCATCTTGTGCCAACCGTGCTGCAAAAATGATACCCTTTGGACATTAATTAATACTTGAAATCAACGTGATATCTTGCATCTGCAGCAATGTAAATCACTCAATGCTCCGTTGATTCGACAGAAAGACAGTATAGTGTTCTTTAAAATGAAACACGTTATTGTCCGTACAATGAGCAATTTCATTGGAGAAGCCGAGCAACTGTTCGTGTTTGTTGTTTCGTTGTCTCTGTTATCCTTGTCTTTGCTGTTTAGTTTTTATGTATAAATAGATACACATGACCTATGAAATAACAAGATGTTTGATATTCCTGATTAAAAAATGTGTTGCAATGTCTGGCTTGCACCATTAGTGTTATCTGAATATGTGCACGCCCACACTTTTTAATGTCACTTTTTATGTCATTGCAGTTATACGTTTAACGTTTAAGAAACATTCTAGCTTTTTCTTCTAGCGAGACTACTCTTGTCAACCAATAACTTAACCTTCAAATTGCCCAATATCAGTGCCCGCTGCGTGTTCGAATCTTGGGTCTAAACTTTGAAATTTAGTATTTCCTGTTTTTGTCTTTTGCAAATTAACTCTTTGTGATAAATGTGTTGATTGGTGAATAAAAAATATTCATTTCAATACAAAATAAAAATGGTAAATTGTGTTGTTTTAAATAAAACACCATAAAATCGTCAAAAATCACCATTTTCTCTCCACAAGAAGTGACATTGTTACACGAAGGCCAATTTCAGAATTTGGCAAAAGTAAACACACATAAACAGTAAATGAAATTTTATCACCATTTCTTTTGATTATGATTCAATAATCGTGATTATAATCAAAAGTAAAACATTACACCATTAAATCCACTTTTACTGTAAGAGAACCAAATTTGCTCAGAAAACTCGTTTATCCAGACACATTATCAACATTTTGGACTTTCGGTTTTTTTTTAATTATGTTTTACCTATTTTCATAATACTAATAGACAACGATTGATATATAACTGCCTTTATTTTATTTCATTTTTTTGAACACTTAAAAATAATTACTTGATGTGTATGGATAACTGAAATCACGAGTGTACCCTATCCAATTAAAACATAAATTATTCAAAATGCTCAATGATGACAAAGTGTCATCATTCAGTTTCCTATAGTTTATACCCACAAGGTTCAATTTCTGTAAAAACATTTTCTATGGACGCACTTTCCCACCTAGGGTGAAAATCGGGGTTTGGCTGCCGGACTATATAACGATTTGAGTTTGCTTTAGATTTGCTTACCAATGTTAGATATTTTATGTACGCTTCCATCAGATAGACGACTTGGTTCCATGGGGTTAGTCACGCAGCCCAGTCATTGCAGGCATATTTTCAAAACAATATATAAATACAATAAAATTCTTGCATATATGCACAGAGTTATACTATGATAAAACATATACCAATAGAGATTTGCGAGGATACAATATAGGTGCTTTCAAGCGTGACACTAATATAATTCCAAACTACGCTCAGAAGAACGGCGTCTCATTGGTCAACACGTAATTTAACCTAAAGAGTTGTTGACGTTTCTACTGGACTGAACTGCCTGATATGCTGTTAACGAATAAATGTGTTTTCTATACCGGTACGCAATTCATTAACAAACATTGAGATGTTATTCTACATGTTCCCATGAAGGGAATCTATTTCACAGATAAATTAGTTACTAATAGAATATAGTTGCATTATAACTAAAAAAAATCATATAATTTTCATCATTGTTACTTGTTTACACTTTTTAGAAACAAATATTCGGGCTTTCTTTAAATCTATACATTTGTACATTTACAATTACTTAGATTCAGTGTAATACCACTGACCTAACATAAACATTCATTAGATTATAGCATTGCATGAACTTTACTAACAACATCAGACTTTCTCATGGTCCTAGCATGATATAAAAAGGCCTTGCATTTTATATTGCATGTTCATTATTATGGGTGGTCAATTCATGTGTTTTTGGAAATAAAATACTGTTTAAATCACATCGGATACAAATATGGAAAACGTATCTTTCCCATTTTCAAATCAAAGAATTGGAACTATAGAACTTTGATCAACTCACCATGGCCTTGTGTTGTTTGGTTTGCAATTTAAAAAATATTACTCAGTCTCAGGCTATAGTTCAGTCGTGTAGATTTCCCCTCTTATTTAATATATATCCTAGTTAATGTCAATAACGCAACTACATCACTTATTGCACATCGTTACATTGATAAACAAACATATTGAAAATATATTTTGTTATTTCGCAAATGGACGAATGCGAAAACATAAATTATTCACCATACCCATGAGTCAATTAATGAGGCGTGTTATAATCCTATAATAGATCTATGTGATCTTGTGCAACCTTTTCTATCGTATGGAGCTGATGTGTGGGGCACACGTCAGTTCAGCTGCATCAATGCTGTACAAAACCGTGCATGTAGATTCTTTCTCGGAGTGGGCAGCAAGTCACTAAACCTATCAGTCCGTGGAGATATGGGCTGGACATCGCCTTACACCAAGCAGAAGATAGAAATAATACGGCTTTGGTACCGCCTACAAAATAATGCCAATAATCGAATGTGCAGTAAAATTCATCTGTGGTCACTAAATTTTCGTAAATCATGGACTAAAAGGGTTTTTGCACTAATTAATTCGTGGCACCTGCCTGTTTTTGACTTATTTAATTTAACATCTGCCGAAGTGGACTACATTACGACCTGGCTTATAACCAGTGATCATCATTATTGGTTGTGTCAGTTGTGGAACGATCGAGGCCTTATACATGGTAACAAACTCAGAACATATCGACTATTTAAGGACTTTCTTGGTAATGAACAATATGTAAAACTAATTTTGGATCGCTCCCACAGAAGTACGCTCGCCAAACTACGTTGTGGGACTCTACTCCTTGAAATAGAGACTGCATGGGCGATTCTCCCGTCCTGCAGTCCCACTGGAGGAGAGAATATGTAGAATGGGTGACTCTCATAAAATTGAAAACGAAATTCACTTTCTAACGGAATGTAATTTCTATACAGACTTACGAAATGATCTTTGGACTAACATTACTTCTTTTGAGCCCTCCTTCCCGAGCTTCACCCCATTGCAACAAACGTGCTGTTTAATGAATGCTAGTTATGTAAGTAAATCCCTAGCCTCCCTTGTTCACAGAATGTTCAGACGCCGTAAACTCTATATCAACTGTGTATAGCCACCTTTTTATCAAATTATAAGAAAGTTGTGTGTTTGTATGCATATGTATATCTTGTTTACTGGGTTGTTGTTTATGTATGTGTGTATGTGTGTATGCATGTATGTTTGTGTGTATGTATGCATGTATGTTGGTGTGTATGTATGTATGTTGGTGTGTATGTATGTTTGTATGTTGGTGTGTATGTATGTTGGTGTGTATGTGGGTCTTGGTTGTATGTGTGTATGTATGTATGTATGTATGTATGTATATGGGTCTGGGTGTGCCTGTGTGCATGTGCATGTGTGGGCCTGTGGGTCTGGGTGTGCGTGTGCATGTGTGTATGTGTGTGGGTGTGCGTGTACATGTGTGCTCTTGTATATACATGTATGTAAACAGGGGTGCATAAGCGTATATGTTTGGGTATGTATATGCATGTATGCATGTACGTATGTATCACGTATGTATGTTTCGTAAGTACAGTTGTATGTGTATCCGTGTAGGTACGCATGTAAGTATGTATGTGAGTGCCCGTACTTGTGTATGTGTCAGACTCTGTATAAGTGTATGTTATGATTTGGATATGTGCGCTCGAGTGTAAGTGTATAAGTGTAACTGCAAGCAAGCATATTTATGTATGTATATAATGTCTTTGTGTGCGTTCCTTTAGATAATTTCTGTGTGTGAATGTTTATGTATTTTATCAGTATTATTTTATATCTAGAATATATTTGATTTTAATGTATATTCAGTGTCTCGTAGGCCTTTAGGCCGGATGTTACTTTTAACAATGTCTTATGTGTATACCTTTTTGAGATGTAACATGTGACACTCTAATAAAATAATTTTCTTCTTCTTCTTCTTCTCTGTGACGTTTGAACATCTGCATCATCTGACATGCGTGCCGCCGCCATATTGGGCAATGATAAGAATTGTTCCAAAACACATTGCAGAATTACGGGTCCAGCAATGGTCACATCCAGTTTTAAACCGTTTTGACACCTGCTGCCATTTGTAGAACGTTTTACGGGGGGTGTATACAAGTAATTTTGTTGTATAAGGACAAAGGTAAATATAATCTTTAGGCAGTTATGTAAGGCTAATTTTAGTGGATTCTGTCATTAGAGGCCAAGTGACTCCTGTGTATTACGTCACAAAGCCTAGCACGAGGCATTCGCTCTCGGCTAAAGTTTTACGAGGCATAATTGAGCGGCGTTCTAAAAAGGCGTTATAAAGGTGTTTATTGGTTGAATTGACATATATCAAGTGGAGTCCTCGCCACCTTTGAATATGCTTGAATAAAAACCGAAAATTGATATGGCCGAGGTTTGTGGGTCTTTAATGCTACACTTACATGTACTTCCAGTGTAGTACCACCCCTGGCTTTCTCCCTGCCATAATACTAGCTGCCGTGATATAAGTGAAATACTTTCGAAAGCGGCGTTAAACCCCAAATCACCTCACCTCACCTCCTTTAGTACACGGACAAAACATATTGGGAAATCAGAACCATGAAGCACCATGAAGCACTCAAGCACAACGATCAAGTCGGGATGTAAGATGTAAGATTTATGTTATCGTCTCTTCGTGAAGATAGGGACTCATCATTTCGAAAGTTCGCTTGACATTGTTGAAAAGGTTTTTCAAGGTAAGACGTTTCGCGTTATTTGTGGTGTTTGTTTTGGTTGATTTTAATTAATTTTATGGACTAAAATGTCCTCTTTTGGTGTTCCAATCTACAGGTATAACAGTAGATATCAGTAGAATAATTAATTTTATGGATTAAAATATACTCTTTTGGTGTTCCTATCTACAGGTACAATAGAAGATATCACACGATGTTGGTGATATATACTGGACAAAGTAAGGGATGTTAGATTTTTATGATTAATATGTCAGTAATATGTCAACTAATAACTACATCACTATTTATGATTTCAAAATTTCAAAATATCCCTAATTATTTGTGTTCAGTAAGGATATATACAGCTGCATCCCAAAAGTATGGTCACCTAGAGGCGTATCTCAGTGCAAATATAATGTTTATTGGCTTTCATTGTAATATCAATTGAATTACATAAAATACAATGACAAAATTTTCTCCTATACCCATGTGTAGAATAATGATTCTTAAACGTAATATAAGATCGTAACGTCGGTTGCTGCTAAACTGTAACAGTTTACTCTGAGGTTTAAAATCATATCAATTTCTGTAACATTCAACTATTTTTTAAGCAAATTTTATTTTATTTTTTAATTAAATTTTATTTCGCGTTGATACGATGATTCAAAGGCATTCCAAATTACATGATATTTGAACTTAGACATTTACACACAAGTTGGTGAACAAACTTTCGGGAGACAGGTGTCGTTACGTATGTTTACTTAAAGTATGTACGTAGTAGTTCAAAACAAAGGTGTCACGCTTCCCCAGATGTTCGTTCGCTGCCATAACTCGCATTAATGTCGGTTAACCTGTTAAAAACGAATCCATTGTTTCGAATGCATTCACCATCTTAATCCATGTATGACGTCACGAAACATCATTATATCTTGCATTATAAACAATACATTTCAATAATACATGTAAAACACACCATTCATCGTATAATGTACACGTCATCCAAGACATGCTAATTTCCGTTTAGAATTAAAGCAAAGATTTTATAATTTAAAGACAGAATTTGATCTTAATACAATCCTGTATGGAAATCCAAATCTTCCACAAACAGTCAATGAAAACATAAATTATTTCACCATAAATTCATTGGAAAGAGTCAATTAATACATATATAATAATGTATGTATTTACCATATTCAAAGTGCATTTTGTCATAGGATTAATATTTCTAATTGAGTGTTGCCTTAATAATGTATATTACATGTTTACCCACTTCGTCACTTGTAGATTTCTTATAGTCTTCTGCATACATTGTGTTCTGTATTTTAGTCTTGTCAAATAGTTGTCGGTTGGAGAGGGCTTCTATACGTTACATAACTTGTGCCCAATCCATTTCTTAAATGAATAAAAAAAAAAGTTCAATCAATTAAAATGTACACGTATCTTCGGCCCTTATGAATCGGATTCTTCACGCACGTGCATGGCTCAAATCTTCTACACCACGTGAAGTGATTGACAGTCAAAACTCATGTGGTTCAGCACGATCCCCATGAGTTTCTTTTATAGAATGCAGGGTTTTTACTGACAAACAAACATATGGTTTCTAGATGCCCTTTGTAGGCTAATGGATAAAGACGCTGCGTAATAGACGAAGGGTTACATGTTCGAATCCCGGGTCATACATTAAAAAAACTTAATTGCTCATATTTGAGATATTTTAAGATTCTATTCAGATATACCAAGACAAATACACCAAACACAACAAATTACTTGGTGAGCCATTACTAAAATGTCAAAACCTAACACCCCTCCTGACTGGGACAGTCAATGATCAGTAGACGTCAACACCATGGATTAATGAACAGTAGCGATAGGTAAAAGCGACTTTTCACAGTATTATGGTCAGTTTGTTTGTCACTAGGGATTACATATATTAGACGAGGCGTTGCCACTTGCTGTGATTATATTCTGTGTAAATTCTACAAAATCCATGATGTCAAAATGTATGCATCAGCGTTTAATTCCGAAAAGGATCAATGGATAGTATTACCATAGCACATGTACAAACAATTAGTTGCAATGAAAATGTACACAAATGAAAGTCCATTGAGGTGAGGTGAGAAGAGTTTGGGTTTAACGCCGCTTTCAAGAGTATTTCACTTATATCGCGACTGCTAGTATAATAGCAGGGAGAAAGCCCGCAACGCCATGTGGCTATGCATTGTGGTGAAACCTGCGAGCATCGACTTGAACTAGCGAACATTGGGTGGTCCTACGCTGAAATTCAGTGTAGCATTGCACCCAAACCTTTGTGCGTGTAGAACAGATATTCTAACCCCGGACCTCTTGATCCGAAGCCGAACCCGTTAACCACTGCGCTATCCCGAACCATTTGTAACTGACACTAGTACACAGTTTGATGTACAAAACTGCAAATGTTATTGTGATCAAAGAAATGATTTATGGAAACTAGTCATCTATTACCTGTAGAACAGTTGATATTCTTAGTAAATAGCGAGTTTGTTATTCCCCTCTCTGCACTATTTAATTCAATGTTTAGGCGTCGTAGAGAATGTATTCCACCAAAAGTTATTTTACCCAGTTTGTTTTATATTTCAACAACTATATTTTAATATTTAATTGTATCTAAACGTCAATATGTGTCTCATAGGCCGTTCGTAAAGTGGAAGTGAATATTGAAAAATCAAAAATGTAGTTGTGTATTGTCCTGAAGTGCAAAAGTGAATTTTGTTTTTTAAATTCTGATAGTGATACTTATTAGAAACGGAAATTTAATTCTGACATTAAAGCAGGAAGAGAACAAGCAAGATTTGGTGTTATCAAATCATTTGAAGTAAGAAGTTTTCAAGGGGAGAAGGTAGAGTGTGTGGTCTATGAAAAACTTTCAAAACGTTTATGATGTTGCTCATTCTCTTCCCACATTACTCCTAATCCTAATCTCTCTTCTACATAGCCTGAATTTCTAGACTCCGGTAAAATTCCCTAGCGGGGGAAATGGGAACCTCATACTGTATCCCTGCTTTTCAGCCAATGAAGCCTCATCTTACAACAACCATGTCGGCCTAGTGACTATATGTCTGATGTAAATAACACAAATGAACTATTTCAGGTATTTGTCTCCGATTCGGTCTTCTTTATTTATTAGCATGTTTATGATCAATAGGTTTCACAAAATCAAATAAGATATTTCAAAGGAAAACACATTAAATGAGAAAACGTTTATCTTATGTTTATTTTATCATTATGACGTGACATTGGCAAATGTCACTTTTACAACGGCGTCGCTGATTGCACAACTAGATTCAATTGCAACTTGCTCTCGATTTCATGCGATGTAGAACAGAGGTTAGGATCGGAAATCTAAAGGGAGTCACATCTGTGGGAAGAGAATGGATGTTGCCTCGTTTTATTATTGTATCATTAAAATCTATATGTGAATATAACGTGCATCACTGTGAATGGATTAGGTGAATACAAACATCAGATTATTCTGAAGAATCTACTGGTCTGTAACAGACACAAATTATAAATGTTGGTTGATCATGTTTAATAGGTCATAAATACTACTGTTCTTGTAAATGGGACGTGCAGTTAAGTATCTGCACATGCACATGTATAATGATGTTACTAGTAATTATGATATATTTGGCGGTTGTGGATGAATATGCAAGCTGAGTTAATTTATTTGCACTGTAAACAGCACATATGTTGAGTCGGAATTTTATGAAGCATAATGGATGCACCTTTAACTTACTTCAAAGCCGAGGCATGACGACATAATCTGGTTTCTGTTTGCGTCAGTGATAAGCCTCGTTATAAGACAGTCTGATTAAAATCAACCTTGTTCTGAGGAATAAAATTTGCAAAATAATATATCTATCGGGATACGAACAGGTTCTATAGATTCCTCTCCACAAGGTCTGAGAACATCCCGTATAGGCGTGTGTTCCGAACCAGTTTAGCGCAGCCAAAGCCCAGTCAAATAGCTGACCAATCACATCATAGTATTTAATCGGTCGCTGTTTTGAAAGCATTCGGAACAGACAAAAGGATAGCTGTTTGGAGTTATCTGCCCCTAGCTTCTCGCACCGAAAGCATTTGTTGGGCATCTTTTGATTGGCTACCTGAATTGCGCTCGAACACGCGAGTCTACGGGCTGTTTTCAGACGACTGATATGAGTTCGTATCCCGATAGATGCACTAGTTTGCGATTTTTATTCCACGGAAAACCGTCGATTTTAATCAGACTGATTTATAAGAGAGACAGTTGTCAGTATTAACTTAAGCGTCAGAGAGCTGTTCTGTACGTGCAGTTACGGGGGACCAGAATACATATGCTAACATAAATGCAAATGTCAAAATATGCATGATCAAACCAAACACATCACGTGTTAGCATTAAACTTCAAATGCCCAGGGACGTAACACAGTGTGAGACCCAAGACACAAATGCTTGGTGTCTCAGCGGGATTCGAACCCGGGTCTCTGGCGTGAGAGACCAGCACGCTTACCACTTCACTGTTCCATTACATATGGCAGGCAAATATTTTATTTTCATTTTTAACGTTGCATATACCAAATTATTGAATTTTAAACAACATTACCCTATCCGATTTCGCTCGACATCCCACACAGCGTCATTTCGCAAACTTTGTGACGTAAGGCACATGGAAATTCTTCTGCTAATACGCAATGGAAATAGAGGAGGTTAGCTTATTATGACTACAAAAGAAAGAGAAAGCAGATAAATTAGATGGCACACTCAACGATCGTAACTAAGTTTCTGGTTTCCGCCCGCATCAGTTTCAAACCTACGCTTCAGGTCTTTTTTTCTAGGTTTTAACAAAAGTTAGAGCACAGTCAAATGCTTTCGTCCAATCATATGAGTGTATTGTGGTCACGTGGAGTACATTTATATCCAGATAGATGTACGGTTGTCTGGTTGCGTTCGGGTATCATGCTCATAAACTGGTTCACAGACTTTCATAAAAACAACAAACAATGTCAACTGATTGTTTTATTTATGGAGATAATACACAATTAAACACTTATTACATTGACAAATGACCTGCTGTGTTCCCTTTCCGAAAGTAAATATAGTCGCTTCCGTTGATGAGGGTCTTCTATCTTAAGGAGCTTGATATTTCTAAAAGAAGAATAAAAGCATGTAAATGAAGCAAGTAATGTGAGGTCAATTGGGATTTTTCAAGTGTATTTCATTTATATCTCGAGTAAGTGAAACAATGACAAGCATCAAACCATGTTACCAATGTTTTATATATTTTCAACCACGATATAAAAAATAATATCAAAAGTTATATAGAACGACATAAAAATGAGAAATAAGAAAGTGATATTAACTTACCTTCTTTGAGTGTTAGAGGATGGAGACTGCATTGTCGTCTCACTGAAACTCCTGTATCGTCACACAGCATCTGAGCGATGTCCAGTACGACGTTACATTCTTTCCTACAGACAGTTCGAGTTCCTTTGCTGCAGTAACCTGAAATAATGTATATGCAATATAGACGGGATGCACACTAGCATATGCAACAATAGATATAACAACTCGCATATTGATAAATACAGCTCAACAAACACACATATTTGAAATACAAAAGACAATAACTTTTATTAAATAAACCAATTTAATGTAATTTACTTTGAATTTTAAAAATATACACTTTAAAAAGTAAGGAGTACAAAAGTAAAGTTACCTTTCCTGAATGATTCAATAGTGTACTTGTCCTTGGACTGTCCATGATGAAGCCATTGTGTGAACTGATTCATTCCACAAACCACTCAGTCTTTATAGGCAATGAAATGTATTACTGCTCAATGTTGCTGAATAAAAACGTGCTTAAATCATGCATGTGTGTGATTCAAGCACGACGCTTATACTGTAGCACGACTCGTACGCTTTATATAAAATGTACGCCTCATGCAACTCGGACAATTTCAGAAATTCAGTGCTCACAGTGCCGACGATGACGTCAATGTCCCTAACATTTGCAGATGAAAATGAGAGATGTCAATGTTTTGCATGTTGTGTTCGAGAGAATGTTTCCCAAATTTGTTGACAAAATATTTGAAATAAATTCATTTTAAGACATTTTCTTGACGACTCAAGCATTTGACTGTGCTCTAAGATAGAGAACTCGCAGCAGTACATTATCGGGATATAAATGTACGGGTTTGAGAGGGTTAGGCTCGGCTGACGCCTCGCCCAACCCTCTCAAACCCGTACATTTATATCCCGATAATGTACTGCTACTCGTCCTCTATCTATTACTAAGGGGCAGATAACTATAATTTGTTAGCCTCAGAAAACATTTGACATAAACAATGTCACTCGTTTCTGTTGAGATGGAGTGTAGGGGTGAGATTATTAACTATTTGGAATAGTAACACATATTTAAGAGGGTTAGTGCTTTATTTATATAAATAATTGTATAAATTTTGTTTGTTTATCACTTCATTCCGAAAAAAAATAATTCGTTAATGAAACAAAAAAATTCGCATCATCGAATCATTTTGGCAGCCTGTAAGGACCAGAAACTGGGTTTTTTAGGCCTAACGGCGACGCGGGTTTTAGTTTGTGAATATCGCATTTTGAAATAAGCGGCCAGTTCTATTTTTAGTAACGGATCGACTTGGAAACTCCTAAGATGATACCATTGTGAAACTCACAATTTATCGCTCAGCTATTTTACACTACTTCAGTAAAAATATGATGATAAGATCATGTGCAAAAGAAACGTCGCCATACAAAATACAAAAATGTATTTAATCCACGAGCATTAATTCGACTGAAACAGATTAACATTATGCTTTGATTTTGAAATTTCAAAACATTATCTGTTCATAGAAAAACAAGTCTTAAGAAATTCAATCTCCTTAAATGGGCCTTTTGGTTTGTTTTATGCCATGCTACATTGTAGATGCGTCAACAAATTTAAGTCCAAACAGGTTACTCAAGTCGACAACATCTTTACATTTCTACATTTTCTAAATTATTCACTTAAATGCCAAACATTCTGGCCATAAACCGCCTTGAAAAAGCGAGTTCGGCACCCCAAGTGTGTTTGAACGTTCATAAACAATAAAAGTACCATACTCTGATTATGAAATTTATGAACTTAACATGTGTCTATCAAATAGATTCAAAATCTAATTTCTCCGACGGTAGTATTTCGTTTTATACTCGATTAAAAATGTGGGGACGTTTCTTTTGCACTTGAGTATATTTGCAACATTTCAAATTAAACTAAGTTGAGTGCCAAAATGATACATTGACTTTAAATGAAATGATTGAATATAACAAAGACGTCAGTGTGAAAAGGAATTGTAACAAGAGAACTATAGGCGAAATGGTCGTGTGGCAAGCTGTTGGTACAGTCAATGCTTGCGATAGTTGCCTTACTCTGAGGGCGTGGGTTCGAATCCCGCATGGGACTCGGCCCGAAGAAGTACAAGAATTTGTACTATTGAAGGTAGTGTTATCCCAAATATAACCATGTTAGATCTCAGCTTAGGTTAAGAGATTTTAGCAAACACAACCTCATTTCATCTTAATATATAAAATAAAGATTTAGTCATCACAAAATTTCATAGAATAGCCTCGGGAACTCTTGTGATAATATCGGACACTCTTATATAGTCTCAGAAACTCTTAAAGAACCACCAGAAACTCCTTTGTAGCATTAGAACTATTAACGTACCATCAGAAAGTCTTAGTTTAGCATCAGAAACTCTTGTGATGACATCAGTAACGTTTATAATAACACCAGGGTACCGTTTCACTAACCAATCTTAGTCCTAAGATCAATCTTAGTCAATGATAGATGATGGACTTACGATTGATCTTAAGGTAGGTTAGTGGAACGAACCCCAGAACTCTTAAAGTAGCATCAGAACCTTTGAAAGAGAACCATAACCTTATAAAAACATCAGAAACTCTTATAGTAGTACCAGAAACTCTCATAGTAGCATTAGAAACTCTTATTGTACCATCAGAACATTTTATAATAACACCAGAACTCACTCTTACAGTAGCATCAGAAACTCTTATTGTACCATCAGAAACTTTTATAATAACACCAGAACTCACTCTTACAGTAGCATCAGAAACTGTTATTGTACCATCAGAAAATATTATAATAACACCAGAACTCACTCTTACAGTAGCATCAGAAACTCTTATTGTACCATCAGAAACTGTTATAATAACACCAGAACTCACTCTTATAGTACCATTACAAAAATGTTTGTTTAATCATTAACTTACAATAACCCTAACTTGGCATTGGAATATCTGATCTTAGCATGACTACTAATCTAAACAAAACGGTGGTGTCTTAGAGTTAAAGTATGTGCTGTGTTCTTCCAGATGCCAAAGTTCTGATCCTCGGCGCTGGTGCAGCAGGAATGTCCGCAGCTAAAACTCTGACAGGACAAAACATGCACGACTTTATCATCCTGGAGGGATCCAACAGGATTGGAGGACGAGTCAAGTCGGTTAGATTTGGCGGGAAAACAGTTGAAGCAGGAGCCAATTGGATCGTTGGTGAAACTAATCCATTGTTTCGCACAGCTAAAAATATTAACCTCCAAGGCAAAGTCTCAGATTTTGACAGTGTTGTCATTAAGAATTCCACTGGTGCTGATGTTACGGCCACTGAAGGTGAAGATGCTTGGGTTAAACTTGAATTGGCTCAAAACAGAACTGCTGCAATTGAACGACGACTTGATGGTGGAAGACGGGATATGTCCATAAGAGCTTGCTTAACAGGAGGCAGGTTCACACCCAAGACCCCGGTTGAAAAGGTGGTGGAAGTTTTTGACTATGACTTTGAGTATGGGCATATTCCTGATGTTTCCTCATGTTCGTTTTCCTCTACAATCCTCGAATTCATCAAAGGGGAGTTCTTTGTCCAGGACCAACGAGGCTATGAATACCTGCTGAAAACATATTTTGAAGATGTTCTGATCTTTGATGATCAACGTCTGTTCCTAAATGAGATCGTCAAACATGTCAAGTACATAGGCTCGGGAGTTGAAGTCACCACAAAGAATGGTAACATCTACACCGCCGATTATGCAATCATAACATTCAGTGTCGGGGTCCTGAAGAGTGGTTCTGTGACTTTCAGTCCAATGTTACCAGATTGGAAGAGAGACAGCATCAACCGTATGCGTCTTGAAAACTACTTTGGAATATTTCTCAAATTTCCCGATGGTATGCCAAGATTTTGGGATGAAGAGGAATACATCCTGTACGCAGATGACAGGAGAGGGTTCTATCCTGTGTGGCAGAACCACGAAGCTGCCGGTCTCTACCCAGCGGGAACCAATATTCTGGAAATTGTGACCTTTGGAGAAGAAGCCGACAGAGTGAATGCAATGAGTGAGTCCGAGGTGACAGCCGAGGTGATGGAGATGCTACGACGGGTCTACAAGGACCCAAGCATCCCCGATCCAGTAGACGTCTTCATCCCAAACTGGAGAAATGATCCGCTGTATTTGGGCTCCTTTGTTAATCCTGAGCCAGGAGCTTCTAATCCGGACATTTTGGAGGATAGGATAGCCGCTGTTGGAAGACTCCACTTTGCAGGGGAAGCTTTTGATAGAGAAATAACTGGTTACGTGTATGCAGCTTTAAGAAGTGGGCGTGAGGCCGCTTTCAAAGTGCGAGACAGGCTGCAGTTCAGTCGTAGCTTCAACTGGAGATTTTTGTTTTGGTAAATAGAGGACTTCATCAACTGCTTAGGCAAGTTACGTATCTAACAAGGGTATATTTGGGATAAAACTACCTTCAATAGTACAAATTCTTGTTCTTTTGCGAGATTCGAAACCACACCCCCAGAGTAAGGCAATTATCGTCAGCACTGACCGTACCACAGCAACTGCTTACCACACGATAACCGGGTTCGAATACCGAAAGAATCGGAAGTATTCAAGGTAGTGTTATCCCAAATGTAACTGTGTTATATCTGTTCACTATCTGAATGGCATGTGTTTCTCAGTTACCTATCGTTAAGAAGAATAAATACACTGTAAGAAAATATGTGATGTTTAAAATTTGTCACTTACTGTCACTATGTTTGGAACCAGTCTTTCCGGCGAATTTTCTAAACTCAAATTTGGCCATTCAACTTCTTGTAACCAAGCTGCATAGCAAAGTATCGTAGGTTGTTGATACTTTTATAAACATTGTATAACCAAAATCTTACAAACATGATAATGCCAAACTTCTTTCGCAAGTCATCGCTCCAGTTTCCAAAGAATTCGCTGTATTTAGCTAATCATTTAGCTGTTATAAAAAAATTTTTAGCGGAAATACTTTAAATGTAGTTGTCTACTGATTTCCAGTATTACAGTATTCCTAGATTTCCAGTGTTTGAAATATGACCCGTCCGATAGCTCCTAACCTTGTCACTTTTGCCCCATCTTCACAATGTCACGGCCTCTCCGCCCTTGACTTCAACCCTCGCACTTGTGTGTTTAGATTTTAGCGTACTGCAGGCTAAACGGATAGGCCAATCAGAAGACAGCTTGCATCATGAACTTCTGATGTCGCGTTTCCAGCGATACGTTGCTACCTACTAAACGGAGACCAATGTTTTCTTAATCTTTCCAAGTATTTCACCAACTTTCTCAAGTGCTCAGCTTCAACCTCCATCACAGTGACTTATATATCCTCTACAACTGTAACGAGCGTCGCCATTTTGAATTGGTACCGAATGTAATCGGCGATTTCATTGGCTTTATGTAAGCAGCTGGTAAGGGGCGTAAATCGTGATCACAATAGAGGTCACTACTTCGTTTCACGGCCATGCTATCGTTGAAGGCAAGGTAAAAAACGGGAAGAGTTGGTCGCAATACTGTTTACCTTGCTGTGGGACGATGCTTTTAGATAATTTTGATTAATTTTGTCATGGAAAGAGTAAAAAATTCAGAAATTGGATGCTTTTGATTATGGCACGATGCAATAACACCTTTTGGCAGTAGTTTTTATGACTCAATTGGTGACTGTATTATTTTTTATTACAATATCATTTTCTAAACTAGACAGGGGTAAGAAATGAAATTTACACCAACATGAACCCTACCATGTTTAAAATGTTGTAAATGTGTGCAGGACAAGGCAAATTTTATTGATTTTCAAACAGGGTACGTGTTATATGTCAATATAAAAAGTAATTTTGGGAATTTTAAATTTCAAAATTTAAATGTTTAAATATTTTTTAAAAAAAGGGAGAATTATTTGACTGATTTAATTTTCTGGACTAATTTCCCAAACTATTCAGTTTTTGAATATGACGTCGAAAACTCGAGAAATTTTACTTGAAAATTACACATATGATAAAAACAACTGAGTGGTGACGTCTCTTTTGGACTTGAGTTTATTTTGCATGAAAATTTGATGAACCCCAAGAGCGAACCCCTCCCTATTCAACACGATCCGTATGAGACACAACAACACAAATATGTAGTTCAGTGGATTTTTTCTTTTTATTCACCGTTGATCATTATTGTAAAATAATTTGAAATATAACATGTACTTATCATTTGTATATGCATAGACATGATATACATTATGAATATATACACAATTAAGTATAACAATAACAAGGTGAGAGAGATATTGGACTGGGTGGCGTGGCAGGTTATGATCTATATGTACAAATATGAAACAAATACTATACACATACTAGTGAATAAAGTTGATGTAACACAATGACAATAATTGCAACAATCCTCCTCAATCAACACATAGAGTTCTAAAACATATGGGTGTGGTTCGGTTAAGCAACGCGGATCCATTTCCCATCCTCGAATTATTAAACGATGTTCACACTAAAATGGCCGCTAGCAGTTTTCGTGACTAAGTTTTCTACAACTGCGGATAAGTAAAGATATACTGTACAAACTGTTGTAATAAATGGCAAAATTTAATAAATAAAAAACGTGGTACAGTGACTTTAAATGGGGGTAGTATACACAATTGGACGTCTAATCATGCTGATAATTAATGAAATAGGTAATAAAGTACATGTACAGTGTGATCGGAACATTGATTGAGATTATGACAAATTGAATTAAACCATTAAAAAAAACTATAGATTGTTGTACAGAAACCAGTTGAAGGTCAACTTCCCAATGCAAGGCATAACTCTTGCCAGTCTCCATTACTGGCTGATTTAGACCTTGCAGTATTTCCTTAAGAAATCTGTGTTTCGAAATCCAGGCCCGCTATGCATTTCTAGTGCAGCGATTCACTATTTTGACACAACTTAGCGAGGGAAATACCGCAAGGGTTAAATCAGCCAGTAATGCAGACTGGCAAGAGTTATGCCTTGCGTTTGGAAGTTGGTTGAAGGTATAAATTCACTTATCAATGCGAAGAACAGACACAAGATATAGAACTTTAGTATTCATGTTAAAGAAATAAATTCACTTATCAATGCGAAGAACAGACAGAAGATTTAGAACTTTAGTTTTCATGTTAAAGGAATAAATTCACTTATCAATGCGAAGAACAGACAGAAGATTTAGAACTTTAGTATCCATGTTAAAGGAATAAATTCACTTATCAATGCGAAGAACAGACACAAGATATAGAACTTCAGTATTCATGTTAAAGGAATAAATTCTCTTATCAATGCGAAGAACAGACAGAAGATTCAGAACTTTAGTTTTCATGTTAAAGGAATAAATTCACTTATCAATGCGAAGAACAGACACATGTTTTAGAACTTTGGTATTCATGTTAAAGAAATAAATTCATTTATCAATGCGAAGAACAGACACATGTTTTAGAACTTTAGTATTCATGTTAAAGGAATAAATTCACTTATCAGTCCGAAGAGAGAAGAGAATTTGTTGTTTAACTGAATATAGTAGTTGGTTGTTGACTAGTTGAATTTGAACAAGTTAAACAAAGACAGTACATAGTTTTTAAAATTTGATTTAGAAAATGTCAAGCCCAAGGTTAATACGAAATCAATTTTGTGAAGCAAAAGTCTGATAAATTATATGATGAAATATAAAAAACTGAAATTTGTTGGAGAAATCTTTGAGCATTAGAAGGGAGATAGGATTTAATGACTACATTTTAAAATGACCTATGCTGTCACGTCATCAACTTTGTGACGTCATTGGATTGTCAGCTGAGTTCTCAGTGATGTCAATTTTTAAAGATCGTTAACTGATGATGTAATACTATTATATCAATTCGATTGCAGCGAGATCAACTATGGAGCCAGTGTTAGAGGATAAAATTTCTTTACAGACCACGTTGAACATGTTTATGACTGTATGGTAAATTAAGAAAAAATGCAAAGCAAATTTAATTGATGTTTCTCGGTTCTATCATTTCGAGTAGATGAGTTACATGTAACAACTGAGGACTAAAAATTAGAAATTATTTTTCACCAGAATTCAATAATTTGGTGACAAGTACTGAGGCGTATTAAATAATATTCTTACCATTTGAAATAATAAATATAAATCTTGATTACAGATTGACAATTTACCTACACCTACATGTATTGGATAATATTCTTACCATTTGGAAAAGATAAATATAAACAAAGTCGTCCAAAAAGTAGGAATTTGTGAGTGGTATGCTTATCAACAGTTTTAATCAAAACAATTTGACACAGTCAACGAACGCATAGAGATGTGGAGAAATTAGTACCTTGTGCCATTTTCTATGACCAAAGTTTGATAAAGGGTGAATTTTACTGAAGTTTTCGATTTGTTTAATTCTGAAAAGTAATCTTCAATAAATCAACGTTGCCAATAGTGTTTTGACAACCATTTATTTGGTGAATGTATTGATATATTTCATTTAGATATTGGCAGTTTATGAATATGATGTAGCGATAGCATAATCGGAACAGTGAGTTGTTACAGTTTTATCTAACTCTGTCCAAAGTGTTTAATTGTCCCCTTAATCGCATACTTTTGAAATAATTATTTAAGTTTGCCTTTTAAAATATCTACGTTTAACTTGAAAGACTCGCTGACACTGTTGGCAAAGGATCTTTAATGAACACAATTGACGTTATATTTGCGCCCATTTTATTCTAAAGTTGGGAAACAAACGTTTATTCAGTAGCTGTATGGCATAATGATCTCAAAACAGTTTAGTATCCATTTTTGATAACTAACAGGGAAAATTTGGCAATCTAGTTCAAATTTCATTACTATTTGTGTGCATGTCCGATCGCTTTTCTAACGCGAGGCAAGACTCAGAGTAAGGTTAGTTTAATAGATCTATTTATTCGTGCCGTGCGTGCAAAGCATGCTGCACGTGCAAGTCACGATTTGTTTGGGGTGATTGACATGATTCGACGCCAGGTTATGTAAGTTTCATGTTTCACGTGCATGTCTTGATTTGTGTGGGGGAAATTAGGAGATAAATCCATTCTGTTTTATATTTTGGGGTTGTATGTTGTGCATTTTTTACCCCTAAATTTAATTTCAAACCGAGCTTGCGAGGTTTGAAATGTTAATTTAGGGGTAAAAAATGCACAACATACAACCCCAAAATATAAAACAGAATGGATGTATCTCCATTCTAACATGACTAATTAGGAAAATAATGAGGAACTCTTTCGTCTTGCGCCAAAGCGCTGTGCTTGGGTCAAACCAGTACAGACCGGTTTCACTCGCCCGCGACCCTTCGGTGCAGTTCACTTTTCAAAGAACATGCTTCAATCAAAATATCAAAACAAACACTAAAACTTATTTCAATGTAACTTATCTTTATTCAATTGGTGATAATATCAACAGAAAACCCATGTTGGAAGTCATCAGACTCACAAAAGCGATTTTCAAGTAAATACATAGTCCGACCTATCTCCCCTACAAGGCCGACAAGGACCAATCCCATTCAAGGGGCGCTACTCTAAAAGTAGTTATTCACTACAAGCGAAGAGTTTGAGACTTGAAGAAAGCCTGACAAGAACGCTTTTTGTGTCATGGTTGAGGACATCGTGGAAGGAAATGGGGTCATTTGGGATTGTGAACTGGAGGCAGTGGAAGAATTTTGCAAAATATAGAGGAATAACGCCGCTTCTGTTCATTGTTGTTGTATGAAGCGAGCGACTGTTGATTTCTGTGCCCCGTGATTTTCATGATTTCACGCGATTCTACGCCAGCATGTGACAACAGAGTGACAGTTGTGGCACGGACACAATGATTGGTATATATTTTATTCAGATTACAATCGTTCGAGTGCTTTTTTGTATACGTCCGCGGAGCAATGTGAATCGGTCGCAAATATTTAGAGGTGATTATCGGTAAAATAAATACTCCAAAATTGATACGAGGAACCAATCAGAAAGCAGTATTTTCATTCTAAATATAGTGTCATGTTAGAGTTGGGCATTCAGTATAAGATTTTTCATAGATGCCGATTTTGTGTCCATTTGCGGACCATTATATTAATACGAATTTTACCGTAATCTCTAAATTTACAAAATCGTTGGATCATAGTACTATACTCGTAATACGAACATACGAATATCGAACATGGGTAAATGTCTTGCCTTTAGATAATCAAATGGAGAGGAAATTTTCAATTGATGGACAAAGGTAAAGTCAATATGTATGAAAAACACGAATTCTAAATTCAATCTTGATGGTTCAACTGACTGGTGTTTGAGAAATTGTTACTTTTAACATATACTCTTCCTATACTCCATCAAAGAACTTTGAAAAAACCTGATTATGTTCGCGGATAAATGAATTGAAGTGTCCAAATTCCAAACTATACCTATTACCGTGGGCAATTTGAATAAAGGGATGTTCTGAGCAATCACGGAAACAGAACAATGGCTGATGGCAGTCATATTGGTTGCCCTTTGACGAATGCAAAAGGACCCAAATTTAACTAAAATGTGTGGGGTTTTTTTGTCATTGCCACGCATGCACGTGCTTGACATGATCCTATTGAAACATTTGAGTAGATGGTTTATGGATTTGGGCATTTGCAAGATTTCCATGACGATTTTGTCAATGACACAATGTGACAACGGTTGAGCGTTCTGATCGTGCATGTACAGACCCTTGCAGAATTACTTACCTGAAAACCGCGGTCTGACTGCATTCTGCATTCAGATTGCAGTCTGATCGCGGTCAACTGCATTCTGACTGCATTCTGATCGCGGTCAACTGCATACTATTTCAATGTATTCCTATGTTCAGATACTTCATGTATACCTTCTACAGCACTGTCGTCCACAAAGTCAAGAGTCAGAACAGAACGTGGCATAACGTTAGTGTCATCTCAAACAGTATTGTCATGTAAGTTTCCACTGGTAAAAAAAATTAAATAATATCCTCTTAGATAAAGTGTAATTTGAATGTTCATTTATACGACTTTGTAGC
Organism: Gibbula magus; assembly: GCA_936450465.1. NCBI lineage: Eukaryota > Metazoa > Mollusca > Gastropoda > Trochida > Trochidae > Gibbula > Gibbula magus. Next base: position 64,151,238 of record OW388290.1, on the reverse strand, counting down.
GTTTGTGTGAAGTTATTAACATCGATATTCATCATTACTTGTATTCCTTGCTTATACAGGAGAGATAATCCACTTTATGGTGTTATGAAAGCTTTATTACTCGTTAAAACTTCTATGTAGTTGGTGGGTGTTTAAATTTTAAGACGGCCGAATCAAATCGTGAAAATCCCCATGCCAATACATGTCATAATGTCATACATATTTTTTTAAGACAGATGATTTGATTTTGTAGAATATAGGAAAAAAATACGAAGAAGGGATAATTGCTGACCATGATTTGCTCGGTTCTTGGACAACACTGGGTAATTTAAACAGGACACAATGGGATAAAGTGATATTATTGGTATATGACTCTTTTTCATTTTCAAATATTTGTTTACAAAACTGTATATTAATTCTTTGTGTGCACAACCTTTTTTTATACTTATGGAGGAAATAAAGATGACTTATCAATCCTAGTTAAAAATTTCACGAGCCAGTTTTGTAAGACATAACAACTGAAACGGTATGTACAACTAAATGGTATATTTTCAAGGTATAACTGAAATAGAACAAGAAGACATTAGAGTTGCAGTATTAATTATATGTGATCAGTTTTGCCGATATAGCTGCATTATTTTATATGCGATTTGAGTATGTAATCACCTGTCAAACAGCATCTATGTAGATTTTGTAATTTGGTCATGTATGTCAATTGTACAGTGTTTATTGTTCACGGGTAAATGTGCAATTATAAAACACCTGAAAGAATCAGTCATGGAAAAGTTTATGAATACATGTGTATGTACATCAGTGACCTCTGACTGATGATGTCATATACCTCATTGATTTTTCGAAAGCTTCCATCTTTTACAAAGTTTGACAAGAAGTTTATTTGTCGAGTCATTCAGTGTTGCTGTCAAAATACCAGATATCATGCAGTATGGCAAAAGTCAAAATAACAATGATCGAGTTGGTTACACATATGTGCGATAACATATCGTTCAAACATTCCGGTGACGCTTTCGTTGCTTGTTAGTTTTAATTTTTTTAAATAAAATACTATTTAAACAAAATTATTTTTGTTTTTTTATGTGTATGGTTTAAACATATTTTTATTTCCAAAAGGAAATCTGGATTGGCGAACAAGCCATAGGCTTATTTCAACGCCGCTCCAGTACAATGAAAGCAAAAGCTGGACGCAGAAATAAGTCAATGAAATAAGGTAGACTTCAAACAAGAAAAAGCCTTTACAATTATTTTCCAAGTATAAAAGAATTTTTTCTCTTGTGTTGTTTGGTATGCCTTAAAATGACGGTTGCTGCAGCGGTTATTCAGTTATGAAACATATACTATTTGTCTGTAATGACACTTATAGGAAACGGTTACTTTTAGAAATGAACTGGTGTAACAAGTTAAGAATTTCTTTATTTGTTGAATTATCCAATAGGCCATTTCCATACAACGTAGTTTGAACATCATATCCACGAGCATAAAAATACATTTTAATTCTTAAGTTTTGATAAATCCGACATGTGAAAAGGTAGTGTACTACGTCTTCGCTAAAGTGACCACATGAACACTTCCGAGTTTCGGATATGTGTCGATTGTATCTGTCGGCGTTTAGATCACTACAGCCGAGCTTGAGACGACAATGGACAATTTGACAGAATCTACTTCCGAAGTTTAAGTCGAAGTAGCTAGGCGTTTGTTCTGGTTTAATCATAGTTTTAAAATGATTAAGAGATGCCGCGTTTGTAACCTCGACGGGCAAGGAGTTCCATGAAGTTATAGCACTTGGTAAAAATGATTGAGAATATCTCTGCGTTCTACAATTAATTTATTGAATGGAAGAACTGTTTCTGAGATTGTAGTTACTTTGTTCCGATACTCTACCTGGTACCAAGTCATTTAAATAACCAGGAGCCATATGATGATACATTTTATAGAAAGTAGTGAGTTTAAAGCGATATCTTCTATTTTCTAAGGTGCAATAGTTTGTTTCCCTGTATAACTTTTCATCAATGATGACTTGTGCCTCGAACTGCACCGCATATAGTTCTTAATGCATCCAAGTGAAGATTTTCCAATATATGTGTCTGTTCTATCGTACAGTTATCCCAAACATGACAGCAGTAGTCAAAAAGTGGTAAGACAAAAGATGTATATAAAGTATTCAATGTTTTACGAGATAGACGATATTTTAAACTTCTCATACAATTTATCCTTGGGCTAATTTTCTTTATCATGTCATTAATATGTATTTTCCAAGACAATCGCTTTGAAGTGTTAAGCCTAAATGTTTATGGCGTTCAACTTCTTTGATATTTTCCCCACCCATTATTAAGTTCGGTCTGACGTAGTCTTTCGTTTTTATGTGTATCGGCGTATACCATGTGTCTGTAGACATCCACCAATTGTCGATCTATTTTGTTTTGACTGATTGTTATTCATACGCGTTTTTTCCGATCAGCTGGTTCTTATGTTGGCTACTTTTTATTCACTTTCGTTCGTCTGATACCGAATTCTATTCAATCGTTGCATAAAAATATTATCCCGTAGCCATTCGTTAAGTATTCTATATTTCATTCATTAAGGCTTGGGCCTCTCCGCGGCTCAATACTTGATTTCAAAGCTGAGTGACCACTGTGCTGTCGTGACAATAACTAATTACCCCTCATTTAGCAATTGAATTGTCGTCTAGACTTGAGTATTGTTAAGCGTTTCCCTTATCGTTGTGTAACATTTACTGACTATTGCATTATGTCATGAAGACATTGGGAAGAAACCAGGTGGTGTCGCCTCAAGAAGTCGACCTTTTGAATATACTAAAATCTCAGGAGGTCGATCTGCGGTAAGCTTTGAAGTTTGGGTGTTGTTTTAGTACAAGGGTAATCTCCTAAGCGATGTTGTTACAACGGTTTTCATATTCACTGAGATTAATTGAACATAATTTACGAAGTGAACATATTTCAAAAATAAATAAATAAGGATATATATTGCGAAGAAACATGACAGTATTCATTCGATTTTGAAATGGCTAATGCTCAACTTGAACATAAGTTTATTCCAACACCTCGTGGTGGACGTTATGTACATGTATGCGTTGGTGGATTCAATCATCCTATCTGTTACATCTCTTCTAAATGTAATTTGCGTTGACGTATCTGTATGTATGTATTATGAACAATATATGTATTATGTATTTCAATGAACACTTGGATTGTACAAAAGCGTATATGAATAAAGATTGATACGTGAAAACCGATCCAGGATACAAAAGTTTATACATTTATATTTTCTTATCATTTTATATTCCTCCAATGTTTTTATGTGTTAATCATTCTGAATAGTACATATACGATGAATTGATAAAATGAATGTACACATGTCCATATATGTATATGTATATGTGTATTTAATTACGTATCTTTTTATTATTTCTGTAAAGAATAATGTTTTAATACACTCAAATAAAAAATATATAATACGATGTTACTCTTTATTTTATGCTTCAATGTATATTCTATGTGAAGTAAAACACTATTTACGTTGCATGTTTTCTCATTAAGCGTGCTCTCATCCGCATAATCCGGATTATCATCTTCTAACAACATGTCGACGCGTCTTTGTCTTTATAATCCAACTTAAATTGCTGATACATCGACAAACTCAGGACATCGACCTTTTTTCTTCACCCATCCGTGAATACACGACTGAAGGTCGACTTCCTGAGGCCAAACCAACCAGGTGACATAAATTGTGTCAGTGTTATACGAATAATCGTTTCACATGTACTTCATGTGATGGAAATAAATCTTATCATTGAAAAGAGATTGCGTAATCACAGTACACATAAAGTAATTTAAAAGTACACTAGAATTGGAATCTTATACTGGCAACACCTGTCATTATATTTAAGCCAAACGGAGAAAAAGCTTATGTATAGTTAAATTATTGTTTTATATATCCGTTTACCATTATGTATGTTTGTAAACTATCATGGTAATAATGGTTGACATTTTATATATACAATGTAACGAGTCAGTTTCGATTATTTTTTCTTTATAAAACATGTTACTACTGGATGTCTTTTTGTGAATAGTGAGCATTTGCTATTTCTCCATTTGTACTTTAAAATGGTTCAGGTTCATACATGCGAATATCGACAATTTAACTTTGCGGATTTAAAAATTGGGCAAATTTTTGTCCCCTCCACTAATCGAGAATAGTCGATTGGCTTAGGAGGATTAACGCATGGATAATCCCGACCCTTATGAAAACACTTGTCGACAGTAACTCGGGTATAGAAGAAGAAGAAGAAGAAGAAGAAGAAATATATTTTATTAAGGTGTCACATGCTGCATGGTACAATAAAATTCAGTTTGTATAACATCATGTTTATAAAAGCAGCATCCGGCCATGTGGCCTATGAGACACGATAAAACTTTAAAAGTAACAGTGTTCTAAAATAACACTTAAACATATACACACAGATACTCGCACACACTCATGCACACACTCATTCACGCACTCATACATCCATACATACGTTGGCATACATACATATACATATTTAAAAATGAAAGTGAAGATAAAATCCTATTCTGCCGAAATATTTCGGCGCCTAAACATAGTATAGAGTACAGCGGCAAGGGGCTTTACATACTGATTATTATTGAGTAAGAAAACCATTTTATCCATTGATGACATGGACTGGAATGTAGGATGAGCTGTATAGATATAAGACAGAGAAAATGTTTATTTAATGTTTATTTAAGTGTCACGTACTTTTACAGAAGAAAGAAGAAAATTATTTTATTCAAGTGTCTGGCGATCAGTATACAGGGCAGATGTAAATAAAAAAAAATTTCGCCCGGCCAACTTGGGCCTATTAGACACCATTGTCATTCTAACAACATTTTGGATTAAAAGCACTGTAAGTGCTAAAATACAATATTCATAAAATAATTAAATATATACATTAACTTAAAATATGAGTTAAAACATTAGGTTAAGATAGCGGGAGTAGTGGGAGCAAATAGTCTGCGTTTGAACATTTTAGAAACAAGTGCAGCTGCGGAACTTGATAGATCGTCGCACTGCATAATAAATGTAACTTGGTCAGAGATAGATAATTGGCTGAAATTAGCAAGTTTAGAAGAGACGACTTTCATAAACGGGGTTCTCAAGTCAGAGTAGAGGTCACAGTCTATTAGAAAATGCGTCTCGTCCTCAATGTTTGATGAGTTACAGTATTTACATATACGTTGTTCTAAGGGAGTTTTGGGTTTCTTAAATCGGCCAAGTTCGACCTCTAAGGGGAGTGTACCACATCTAAATTTTGCTAAATAACTTCTATGGGCCCTGTCATTTACTGAAGTAACATAAAATGAAATACCAAAGTGGGTTTTAAAAAGACGATAAGTTCTTAACTTGTTACCATTTACATTCCCTTTATCATCCCAAAGACGTGCAAGCCAATTCGATTTGTCCATATCAATAAGCTTACTTTTACAATATAATGCAAGATACCCTGCAAATCCGTAGCCAAATTACGCTCAGGTAGTCTACCTTTAAGAATAGAAACCGGAAGACATGTTAAGCCGCCTATCCCACTTGCGAACCGGAAGTGCTCTCTCTGTCCGTCACAGATAGAAGACGAAGTCCATTTTGTTATTGACTATCCACTCTATATAGATCTACGCTACAGTTATATCAAGCCTCACTTATTGATCCAGCTTTTAATTCCGAAATCTCAATCAGAAAATATAGCTATCTCATGCAAAATATTCAGTGTCAAACGAAATTGTCAACCTCAATTTATAGAATTTGCCAACTCAGAATTAATTTTATTTAGCAAACGTGATATTTTAACCACCGTCTTTTATAAACCACTGTATATATGTTAACTAACTTTGATGAAAAAAATAAACTTTAATGAAAAAACTAACTTTGATGGAAAAAAACTAACTTTTAAAAAAAAAAAAACTAACTTTGATGAAAAAAACTAACTTTGATGAAAAAACTTTGATGAAATAGAATAGTTTGATGAAAAACAATAGTTTGATGAAAAACAATAGTTTGATGAAAAACAATAGTTTGATGAAAAACAATAACTTTGATGAAAACATTGTCAGTAGCTACCCCAGACTATACATAGACTTCCTGAGGAGTGAATTTGAGCTGATACTATTTTGGTGGACAAGTTGATATTTCTATATGTTACTGTCTAATATGATGGAACCTGACTTGTTTAAATAGCAACTACATAACTAAGTTAAAATATTGTTTTGATAAGTGTTTGAACAAGTGTAACCTGACTTGTGTAACAAGATTACAACAAGTGAGAAAATACATCACTCAGTTTTAAATACTGTTTTGTTGTTGTTTTTTTAATAATTAAATAAAATTTGGGGTGGGTTTTGTCCTAGGTGGCATTTGTCCGGGTGGCTTTTGTCCGGGTGGGTTATGTCCGGGTGGCTTTTGTCCGGGTGGCTTTTGTCCTAGACCCCTATTTAATATATGTGTTGTAATGATTTATCGTGTCTCATAGGTCGATTACGGCCGGGCAATTATTTTAGATGTAATCTGTTACTTTACTGTAAACTGCGTGACACTTGAATAAACTCTCTCTCTAAAATAGTAAATATTAATGTATTTATATCTTATCTTGTATTTCATACATGTATATTGTAGTCTCTCATAATCCTCATATCAACGGTTGGCTCTTATGTTGTTTTTTTTACAAATATATGTATGTGTGTTATGCTAAAGAAGCTAATGCCGATTTAATTTGGTTTTATCTACAGACTTGTAAATGTACTATGTTACCCAGGACGTGACACTTAAAAATAAGTTTCTCTCTGTTAATTGGTCCTGTTCATGTTATTCAAGGACATTTTAACTTGATTTGGAGATTTCAGCAGCTTCATCTCGTGTATTTAAACGATTTGGAAGATTTTTTATTGACTAATATGTATAATGGCCTTGAAAATCTCAATAATGAAATTCAGCATCATCTTGGTATTTATTTGAAACTTCTCTTGTTACTTTATGCGGATGATATAGTCCTATTCGCAGAATCTCCATCTAGTCTAAGCAAAACTTTAACTTGTTCGATGATTACTGTAAAAGATGGAAATTAACTGTTAATGTTGCTAAAACAAAGATTTTAATTTTTGGAAAGAGGCCGAATAAAATTACTAGGGACTTCACATTACAAAAGCAAAGTATAGAAATTGTCTCTGAATATGTATATCTTGGTATTTTATTTAATCGCACTGGTCGATTTTGTAAAGCTCAAAAGAGAATTGCTGAGCAAGCTTCTAGAGCTATGTATGCTGTTTTTAGAAAAATGAGATTGTTAGATATACCAATTGATTGTCAGCTTAAACTGTTTGACAACCTTGTACAGCCAATTTTGTTGTATGGCTCCGAAGTGTGGGGTTTCGAAAAAGGTGTCATTCTTGAAAGAGTACACTTGAAATTTTGTAAATATATTTTAAAAGTAAAACAGTCAACCACAGATTATATGGTATATGGTGAATTGGAAAGATTCCCGTTAGATGTTCTTGTTAATGTTCGAATCATATCATATTGGTGCAAGCTTATCTCATCTACTCACACATTGTCCAGTATTTTATATAGACTTATGTTATCAATGTCTGCTTGTGACCCAAATATATCTTTACCTCTTATCAAAGTTGTTAAAACTACCCTGGAAGGTACTGGTTTAAATTACATTTGGTTATCTCAAAACTGTACAAACAGATTGTGGCTTAAAGGTACCGTTAAATCTATATTATGTAACCAGTTTGTTCAACGCTGGAACGATTGTAAATCTAAATCTTCTAAAGGCTACTACTATAATATGTTTAAACAATCCCTAAATCTAGAAACATACCTATTACAATTTCCATTAAATGTTCGTATTTGGTTTACTAGAATTAGAACATGTAATCATAGACTTCCTGTTGAAATTGGAAGATGGTACAATGTTAACAAAGAAGATAGATTATGTACATTTTGTAATAGTGCTCTCGGTGATGAGGCTTATCTCCTGTTGTTTTGTCCATATTTTAATAATATAAGAAGGTCATTTTTACCACTGTAAAACTCCCTCTATAGATAAATTCATATATCTTATGTCCTGTAAGCATAATGCACTACTGTGGAAAGTTTGTAACAATGTAAAAACCTGTTTACGTATGCTCCCATAATAATGTTGTTCATTGTAATTATTTCTCTATGTCACTTTTGTGAACTTCATGAGAATAAACCATTCATTCATTCGTTCACTGTAGGGTTGGGAGATTGCCCCTATTATCTTTGCCGACATACCTCATACAAAGACCGCCGCCATTAACTCGTTAATTAACTTGATCCGCTTCACTAGTCAAAATCTCGCTGTCCTACCGTCTCGCTCTAGGAGACACATTGCCACAAAAAAGGAATTCCAGTTATGTAAATGGCCATAGAGTCCCGATTGTTTCACATAGATTAAAACGGAATCGAAGTATAATATGTATCAACGTGTGATGTGTCACAATTTGCTGCGCTGATTGAATTGGGGAGAGGAGAGCACATACAGTAAAACATCCATTATTCATTGCCGCCTAAAGCTCGACTGTACAATCTAAACGCATATAGATACAAGTCGGGAAAATCAAAGTGCGCATGTGGTCATTCTACCGAAGATTTTATTTACTACCTTTCCACATGAGTTTAAACATATTTTATTCATTGTAATGAATTTGGATTGTGAACAAGCTGTGTAGCTTATATTAACACCGCTCCCATACAACATATGATTGACGTCAATAATTAAGACAATGTACACATGCATCAAATAGATTAACAGTAATACCATCTAGTAATAATAGAACATTGCTTTTGGAATTGTTGTGTATATCAACCCATCTGAAGAAATACAAAGGTTTAATATGTTCTAGTAGACTTACATTGTCAAACGACCCATATGTAGAAATATAAATCAATCAATCACGTGAATGTCAAAATTTAAATCATTGTGTTTTGGTAATGAAATTGTCAACTTGATCGACTATTTGCTGATTTTGATAATTAGAAAGTTCTTTGTTTCCGTACAAAATGGTCTCCATGCTAAAACATGTGATATAAAAGTACATAATTGTCCTTAGGTGTTGTTATATATAATTACTGCATGTGAACAAATAGTGAGGTGTTTCAGTCTGATATCAACATATCCTTTCACATGTCGGATTTATTTTAAAAATTGGGACTTCCATGTATTTTTATACTCGTGGTTATGATGTTACATTGGATAACCCAACAAACAGATTATTACATCTTTTCATTGCCAAAAGTAATCATTTCCTATAATTGTTGTTAAACAGTGAATAATAACAATGTTCTTTCTTCATCAAATTGTATTTCACATTATTTGGAAGGCAGCTGCGGCCCTCTGAATTACTAGGCAAACCCATTAACACGTTTTTAAAAAGTATATTCATTGATTTGATAAATGTGCATGTGATTCTTCTTTAGCTTCAAGTTCCAATTTCGTTTCAATGATTGTGTTCTGTATATATAGCCTTTATTTTATTGTATGGGATGGCGTTAACAAAGTTCGCTTGTTCGCCTATCCATATATCTTTTTGTGAAATAAAAATTATGTTTAAACTATACAATAAAACACAAACTATGTCCTATGTACAAAAAGCCGTGTGTTCGAGCTGTTCGGTAATAATGTAATTTTTCACGATGACAGTGGATTTTGTTTTTGATATATTCATTTCGGATTTGATTTTAGATTGGACATGTACCAGAATACCATTTTCCAATGCATATCATCCCCTTTTCGTTCTGATTAAGTATTAAAGTGACCTTGGGTATGTTGTTGGAATCACATATGTCAAATATTACCAATATTTCATCGGTAAGTTGGCCGACAATAACCATCCAAACGCTGATAACAGTATTGTGACGATATCTAGTTTTAAAGTCTGTTTTGAATCGAAAACAGGACAATGTATCCTATTATTGTAATACAGATACTTTCATTTTAATATAAAATATTTTGTAAAAGAAACAACGAAACACTGTAGAGTGACTTTAAAGGACATATATATTAACTGAGAAGAAATATTTGAAGTTTGAGTCACCTTTGCCAATTTTAATTTAATTCGATTAAATTTTATTTTAAATTTTAAATTAAAGAGACGATGATGATGGTGTGTTTAAAATCTATGATGTTTATCATACTACCTTTGACATATATAATAGTAAGAATATGACATTAACGACTTATCTATTTCTATATTTTGTGCAATAAATTACAAACTGCTCACTGAACATTAGTATAAATAATTTAAGTATTGGTGATTTTAAATACCAAAAATAGAGCCATGGGCTCTGTAGCTCATCAGAGTTTATTTTGTTTGATGATGAAGACAGAAATATGTTGTCTCAATATAATGCACAATCCCTAACCCTGACAAATCTTAGTCTTGAAATTGAGAGAGAGCACTCAGCAAGGTCAACACACATGAGATTATGCAATATTCTGACCCCTTGGCTCTGGTTACAAGCCAGCTGTGTTTTTTTATGTTTTACCGCCAAATTATGTAATAGACTCCTGCTTGCACTAAACACTGGCAGCACTGATCTAACTGTATAAGGCTTAAAGAGAACAGGCAATGTGGTGAATCTCATGGTACATAGTACAATTTAGAATCACCTTGGCTAAACCATCTCTGCACAATTTTATCGGTTCTAAGCCTTGTCATCCAAACATCTAAACATTCTGAACGCAATATTCCTACTAGTTTGTTCTGGATGAAAACAGGATTTTAGGTAATGGCCTGTGAGGCCCTTATTTGGGGTCACAGGGTCACCAAATCTACAATTTAGAATCTCCATTGGCTAAAGACTCTTTACACAACATGACAACCTTCTAGGTCTTTTCATTCTGGAGAAAAAGATTAAAATAATCCTATCTTATCATTTCATAACCAGTCATATGCAGTTCACATATCTCATGTAAAATAAAAGAATTCTTAACTCCTCTTCAATTTAGTCCTTTATGACTTGTCACAATTTTCAGTTCATAGGCAATTCAATAGTTCTCATTTCACATTGATTACATCAATTTGACAAACATGTCCACAATGTAGATTGTTATCTCAAGTCGACATATATTTCAAGTAATTGTGATTGAAGTGTCACAAAATATCAGTTCAAAATTCATTTTCAAAGGTTTTTTAGGCTGTGGCCCATCTTTGGGGTCACAGGGTCACCAAATTTACAAGTTAGAATCCACATTGGCTAAAAAGTTTACATACAATATTACAGCCTTCTATATCTTTTAGTTCCGGAGAAAAAGATGAAAACAGGATTTTAGGTAATGGCCTGTGAGGCCCTTATTTGGGGCCACAGCGTCACCAAATCTACAATTTAGAATCTCCATTGGCTAAAGACTCATTACACAACATGACAACCTTCTAGGTTTTTTCGCTCTGAAGAAGAAGATGAAAATAATCTTATCTTATCATTTCATCACCAGTCATATTCAGTTCACATATCTCATGTAAAATAATAGAATTCTTGACTCCTCTTCAATTTAGTCCTTTATGACTTGTCACAATTTTCAGTTCATTCAATAGTTCTCATTTCACATTGATTACATCAATTTGACAAACATGTCCACAATGTAGATTGTTATCTCAAGTCGACATACATTTCAAATAAAGTGCTTGAAGTGTCATAAAATATCAGTTCAAAATTCATTTTCAAAGGTTTTTTAGGCTGTGGCCCATATTTGGGGTCACAGGGTCGCGAAATTTACAAGTTAGAATCCCCATTGGCTAAATAGTTTGCATACAATATTACAGCCTTCTAGGTCGTTTTGTTGCGGAGAAAAAGATGAAAACAGGATTTTAGGTAATGGCCTGAGAGGCCCTTATTTGGGGTCACAGGGTCACCAAATCTACAATTTAGAATCTCCATTGGCTAAAGACTCTGCACGCACTATTACATCCTTCTTGTTTTTTCGCTCTAGAGAAGAAGATGAAAATAATCTTATCTTATCATTTCATCCCCATGCAGTCATATGCAGTTCACATATCTCATGTAAAATAAAAGAATTCTTAACTCCTCTTCAATTTATTCCTTTGTGCTTTGTCACAAAATTCAGTTCATAGGCTATTCAATAGTTCTCATTTCACATTGATTACATCAATTTGACAAACATGTCTATAATGAAGACTTGATCTTCGACATATATTTCACATTCTTACTGAATAAGATTAACTGCAAAGTTATTTTTTTCCCAATTCTGCATTTCTCAAACCCAAGTTAGGACTCGCATATCTAAAAGATGAGATGACTCTCCCTCAGGTATTTTATTAAGAAACCAATAAAAAGTGAAAGAAGTGCACATAAAATATCAGTTCAAAATTCAATTTCGACAGGTTTTTTAGGCTGTGGCCCATATTTGGGGTCTCAGGGTCACCAAATTTACAAGTTAGAATCCCCATTGGCTAAAGAGTTTGCATACAATATTACAGCCTTCTAGGTCTTTTTGTTCCGGAGAAAAAGATGAAAACAGGATTTTAGGTAATGGCCTGTGAGGCCCTTATTTGGGGTCACAGGGTCACCAAATGTACAATTTAGAATCCCCATTGGCCAAGGAGTCTGTACATAAAATTTCAGCTCTCTGGAGTCATTGGTTCTGGAGAAGAAGATGAATATAGCTTTTAAGGTTATGACCCCTGGGGCCCTTATTTGGGGTCACAGGGTCACCAAATCTACAATTTAGAATCCCCATTGGCCAAGGAGTCTGTACATAAAATTTCAGCTCTCTAGAGTTATTGGTTCTGGGGAAGAAGTCGAAAAAGTGAAAAGTTTACGGACGGACGGACGGATGGATGGACGGACGCCATCCCATGCCATAAGCCCATCGGACCTTTCAGGCCTGATGAGCTAAAAAGCAAGACTCTGATATCTAATAGTTCCTTAATGTGATAGTACATGATGTTTCTGAATAAGATGTACCCGTTGGGTAGCATAGCGACACAAACAGTGACATTCTAAAATTCATTTATTAAAACAGTGTCAACTGTTCGGTTCCGGGTCAGTTCGTACCAAAACCGGTTCGTGCCAGGGTCGGTTCGACCTGGTCGGTTCGCCCAGTTTTAATATGACAGATATAGTTGATGCTTGATGTAATAAAGTTTGTTAAGGGTTCCGGATCAGTTGATGCTTGATGTAACAAAGTTTGTAAAGGGTTCCGGATCAGTTGATGCTTGATGTAATAAAGTTTGTAAAGGGTTCCGGATCAGTTCGTACCAAAACCGGTACGTCATCGTCCCAGGGTCGGTTCGCCCCAGACTAATTGTAGATGTAGTAAAGATGAATAAAGAGATGTTTTTACATTACATGACATTGTTTGCGTATGCAGTCAGCCACTTGAAGATTTGGTACGTACTTATCGCGATCGGATTACGAAAATTGAGGTAGGTGAGTTTCTGTTTGTTTGTGCAGACTTCATGAAATAATTAAGAGTTTGTATGAAATTGACACATCCGTGAGTAGACCCCTCAGTTGTGTACACATATTTATTCAAGGAAGCCTTTGATCTGGATTATGCTAACTGCTAATTCACCCCTACTACACTGAGTTGGGTAACTGCATGCAGCTAACCACTCCAAAAATGGCGGCTGGTCAAATTCATGCGCATGCCTTGGTCATTTACCAAAGAACATGTAGATGCCATGTTAACCTTTATGGAGTGTGTAAATACAACATAATCTGCGTTTGCAAAATTGAAGCGGGAGAAGGGTAATCTGTTGACAGAATTGAACACGAAGAAGGGTAACTTTTAAGTTTACTTTGTACAAAGGCGATAGAATGCCATGGACAAACACCTATTGCTATTGCACATTCACAGTAGAACACAGATAGCACCAAATTCAATCCAATCTAGTCGATTTCTCCATAAAGAAATAGACAGACAGACAGTAATAGTTTATTTAAGTGTCACAACATACTTTTTAACGGTTAAAGCTATATTTTCCCATTTTGTAAAATCAACAGAGGTAAATTAATTATTAAGAGTATTAATAAAATTGCATGTGTGGGAATCTAAAAATATAAAACGGAGGTCTGAAAAGCTACACTCAGAGGAAATGAATCTCGGACTCTACTTTATCACAGAAGGAACATATTCTAAGACACAGAGCGGTGGGGGTCTGCTGTGTCTGCCTGTCTCTATGTGTAGTCGGAGTGATCCACAACGTAGTCTTGATAGAAACCTAAACTTTCATTTACGTACAATAGAAACTCCTTTGTCAAATATAGAATGGGCTTGTTAGACCTAATGGTAAACAGAGGCAGGAAAATGTCCATCCCTAAACATGATATAATGTGTATGTTTATTCATATTTATATTTATTGATGTAACCTGGAATGTAACTCTCTTGTATATGGGCCGGTGGCCTAAAATACAATAAACTGTTGTCTTGATAGAATTTTTCGTTGATTCCTCGACATGATTTTCTGTACATATATCTCGGGAACAAAATCTTTCTTGAATAACCTGTATGTCCGTGACTTATTTCCATTAGGTTTTGATACGGCGTTCCACAGATCTTTGAACCACGAGGACTCGTCGATTTTCATCAGTTCAGCTTTCACAAGAGACATAATAAAATCCATTTAAAAACAGTAAATGTTCAATACTAAGACTTCTTTTGCTGTATTCTAAAATTGGTTTGGGTAATCTGACATCACTCATTTTGGTTATCTTGATAAAACTTCGGATAACTTCGCTTCTCTGCTTAGTGAGGCATGCCATCCATCCCATTTCACCGCGTACTGCGCAATTTGAGGTATTCCGGGGTACTCCAAGGACAAATCTGCATGCTCTATTTTGCACATTCTTTATCTCTTGGTGGCTGGTAAGTCCCCAGAGGGGTGCTCCATACATCAATATGGGTTGAACTGTGGACTCATACAATTTAGTAAAAACGTCATATCCCATGTCACCACACATGTAGTATTTCGATATTAATAAAGATAAAGCACGACTTTCATTCTTTGCTATTTCCTTGACAGTGAACTTCATGTTAAGATGCTCTTCAAACCACAGCCCTTTTCAAATTACTTATTTTACAAATTATTTGAATCGGACGGAAAAACCTACTTATTTTGAAAAACATCCATATAATTACAAAAAAGCGGTAAATATAACATTAATATATGTCAAAAGTGGTAAATATAACATTCATATATGTCAATATTTGATGAGAGAGAGAGAGAGAGAGAGAGAGAGAGAGAGAGAGAGAGAGAGAGAGAGAGAGAGAGAGAGAGAGAGAGAGAGAGAGAGAGAGAGAGAGAGAATGTTTATTTAAGTGTCACGTACTTTTACAATATAATGCAATACAAATATACATAAAGTATTAAAAAGCACCCGGCCATATGGCCTATGAGACACTAAAATCATTTCATATCACATTAATAGCATAAAATTAAGGAATAATCTAAAACAGATAATTACATACATTCCACAATGAATTACATATCATTCAAGCACACGCACACAAACAGACATTGAGCTAAATTTACCTATCACACATCAAACGGTATCAGGTACTCACGCGCGCGCGCGCACACACACACACAAACACACACACAGGAAGTACATCAATAAAACAAAAACAAAACAAACATACTTACACACATACATACATACATACATACATTGACATATTTAGACATACTATGCTGTATGATATAAAAGTAGAGAGTATTTTACATATAAATAAAAATACATGCTAAAATATTTATATTGAAGTAATACAGCTATAAAAGTGAAATTCTTCTTTTCACCATAAGATGTAACTTAGAAGCAAGAAGAAGTTGACACATGGAGTTCTGCATTAGGGAAACGCATTTTTCTTTTGAATTTTTCTGAGTAAAAGCATTATCAATCTCCTCGGCAACTTTAAAAATGCCGTACATTATATCCGAGTAGAGCGGACAGGTGATTATGAAATGTGTTTCATCCTCGATATGTAGGGGACAGAGAGGGCAGACTCTGTCATGTAATGGAGTGGGCGGATTAGAGTATCTACCAGTCTCTATACATAGAGGCAGACTACAGGCTCTCAGTCGTATGAAGGACTTGCGGTGGTGTCTTGTCAACGTGTTAATACATAGGGTTCGGGGCTTAAGTCCTTCTTAAACAAGCGATAAGTCCTCAATTTGTTTCCGTTTGTTAAATTCCCTTTATCGTTCCACAAATCAGTGAACCAGTGCCGTGTTCAAGATAGGTTTCAAAGTAATCGCTCAAAGAGCGATTACTTTGAAACCTATCTTGAACGCGATTGCTCAATGTAGCGCTACGTAGCAAGGCGAGCAAACTTAGAGGAATTTGCACTGTGTCGTTCAAGAGAGAAGAAGCGCTCATTGAGCGCTACATTGAGCGCTACATTGAGCAATTTAAGCGCTCGCTGCTATTGAACGGGGCGCAGTTCTGTTCATCTAACATTTTCAATTTCTGATGGATTGCTGGCAAAGAAGATTTGTCTGATAGCAGATATTGCTTTAGACCTAACGATGCGCTCAGTTTTTTAACTCTGTTTTCCCAGGTTCTCTTCCGGTTAAGTGACCACTTGTGCAATTTGTGAGGGAGTCTAGAGTCTGGCATATTACGCACTCTCATCCACATTCTGTATATTTCGAGACGTTGCATGGTTACGCATGATGTCCACCCCATATCACCCCTGGTTGCGATATTAGATGATTTTCTATCAGCTCCTAGAAAAAAGCGACAGGCTCGATTTTGAACTGTATTGAGAACCTTGTGCTCGTAAAGCCCCCAGATCGCCGCTCCATATGTAAAAACTGGCTGTACTAGTGAGTTATATAGGGCTGTAAAAACATCATAGGCCATTCCACCTGCATCACAGAACTTGGTACAAAGAGCACTTAGAGCTCTACCTGATGATTTTGCTAATTGATTCACGGCTGTTTTAAAGTCAAGATATTCATCAAACCATAGGCCGAGATATTTATAGGAGTCCGAATAATGCAATGGGATATCGCCACATGCGAACTTGAATTGGGAGCAGTCACGTGATCATGGCCTAAATGAACGATTTGAGATGTTTGACCATTTAATTCCATTCTCCATTTGCGACACCACTCATTAACTTCATCTAGCATAGACTGTAAATTCTCCTCAGTTGGTGCTAGTAAAACAATGTCATCTGCGTAAAGCAGAATACTTATGTTGTCTCCATTCACATCGACCCCACAGTCCATATTTCGTACATTCCTAGCCAAATCATCTATATAAATTGCGAATAAGGTAGGTGACAGCAGACAGCCTTGTTTGACACCATTTGGTACCTTGAACCATGGAGTTAGGACATTATTCACACGGACAGCACAACTCACACCTTCATAAAGAGATTGGACAGCCTTCAACATGTTACCTTGTACACCCGACAGCTTCAATTTAAACCATAAACAGTCTCTGTTCACGTTGTCAAATGCTTTTCTCATGTCGATGAAGCAGATGAACGTCGATTTGTCGGCAGTTTTTCTGTTGTTGATTATCTCGTAAAGGCTATAGATGTGGTCCATACAGCTGCGGTGTTTTCTGAAGCCATTTTGCTCTTCGACTAACAAATTATTTTCCTCTATAAACCTTGTCAGTCTGTTATTCAGAATGTCACAATATATTTTGCAGGGAACGGATATCAAGCAGATGCCTCTGTAAGTTAAGGGTTGACGAACTTCAGTCGTGCTAGGTTTTACTATAGGATTGATGATGCCTTGTTTCCATGTCTCAGGGACATAACCACTCTGGAAACAATTGTTAATAAGAACATGGAGAATGTCAATACAGACGTCATTCTTGATTGCCTCAGACGGGATTGAGTCGATACCTGCAGCTTTTTGTAGTTTAGCTCGTATAATGGCGGCTTTAACTTCCTCTCGGGTTATCCCCTCGTTCATAGCTGTGACGTCATTCTCTGCTGTTGTTTCGTCATATTCTTTCAGGGATTCTTTCACTGTTTGTAGGTGAGTTTCATCAAACACCATCGTGCTTGTATTTTCACTGTAGAGACGTTCGTAATCCTCTTTCCATTTCGTCATGACGAGCTCAGGGTCGGAAATAACTGTACCATTATTGTCAACGACTTCCATGGGGATACGCGCTTTTCGGTCATTTCCAATACCTATCTTGCCGAAAGACTTCCAAAACACAGACGCATTACAGCTTTGTAATTTTTCCAACATCGTCCTCTGCTCGTTAATTTGAAAAGACCGCTTCGCCTTTCTATGAAGTCTATCAAAGTATTTCCGTTGGGAATAACAGTGACCATGCAAAACTCGTTTCTGTCCACGCTTGGTTGTTCGACGCCACTGGCGTTCCAGTCGACACGCTTTATCCCACTGAAGTTGCAGCTCTGTACTCCAGTAAGGTTTGCCGGTGCGTTTATTTCGTTTGTGAGTATATACTTCCGATCTCTTAGGACATACATCATCAAGACTGTTAGTAACAAGGGCAACAAAGTCGTCATAAGCTGAGTTGATATCATGTTGTGTGGAGAGCTTGTGTTCAATGCGTTGTATTGCAGCCACAACATCCTCAGAGTTGTAGTCATGTAAGAAGTCACCTGGGATATCCTTCACATTGAAGCGCCGTAAATGCTCACCCCCTGCGTGTTGTCTATCCCTGTCATTCACAGTGTCAGCGAATCCAGATACATCAGCAACCCATTCTAATATGGAATGATCAGGTATGGCATTAGGTACTGCTACTTGTCCTTCACTTATAACGTCACTCATACAGGCTACCATGAAATCAGTGTATAGCGGCAACTGCTCATGGGGCACAAACACATAGTCAATTACAGACTTACCACGTGTTGACAAATACGCAAAGTCATTTTTGCCTATGCGACCGTTTAGCATGCACATGTTACAATCTATAAGAAAGTCTATCATTTCCTGTTCGTGTGCGTTGCATGTATGGTCTATGACAGAGCGTGCTGGGATCTTGTCTACTCCTTCGATATAATCACTGTCATCCCTCCGAGCATTGAAGTCCCCAAAAATACAGATCACACCATCGTTTTGATAAGTATAGACTTGCTGACGTAGGTAGGAGAAGAACGCTGAGGGGTCAATCCCACACCGAGACGAACCTGCAGGGGGCAGGTAACATATACAGTAGATGTAGGTCGCACACTTATCAGTCAGCTTTATCCACAGAATCCCTTCACATTCATTATTAAGTACAGAACAATCATACATATTAAAAAGATTTTCCTTAACTAAAAAACCAACACCCCCCGAACCCCTTTTTGCATGTTTATCTATATTCGATCTATTATGCGATATCCACCTGTAACCATCAACAATAATCTGTTCATCATCACGTAAAAACGTTTCACACAAACCTATAATGTCATAGTTCCGTGACAATATGACATCGTTTCTAAAATAATAATGAAACAGAAATTAGATACATGTAACATATACTATAGTTGGGGCGAACCGACCTGGGGTGAACTGGTTCTGGTGCGAACCGACCCTGGGACGAACCGGTTTTGGTACGAACTGACCAGGAACCAATTGTTCAATAGCAGCATTAAACATTAATACAACCAAATGTTAATCATCACATCTTCATTCAATCAATTCTACAGTGTTCTCTGAAATTTTCACAAAAATTCAAACCAATCATGATGTAATGTAACTAGAAGACGAGTGATACATGAATAAACTCGTCGGTCTGCCTCTTCCAATATAATCCTGATTCACGGAGCTAGTTATTCACTGAGACGTACACGTGTACACCTGTTGTATGTACACGGCGCCGGTGATCTGGTCGGGATATACACCTATCCCAACACTGGAACCGCTACGGTTTTATGACCGCACCACTTACGCGAAAGACAGGTGGCACGAATAATTACCACCTGCAGTCGTTAGATTGTTATATCATTGTGCCATCATCCCACTCTCCCGGAAACACTAAGTCTTCTTCTCGAAAATGAAAGGACACTCTTTTGAACTCAACGATTGACATGGCAATTTCATTTAATTAATATGCTCATATGGCAAGTTAAAGGCACGTTTTTCTTACTGGAATAAAGTAAGGTAAATACGTGTTTACAGTGGCTAAATAATACTCCTGTATCAATAAAAAAAAATAGTGGTCTCATTTAAATATGGTTAAAGCAGGAATTGTCAAACGATTATTCATCAGTTTTAAAACTTTCTTTTAAGACCTTCTTATTAACAGTTAATTAGGGGGTCTCTGATAAACCAGAGAATTATTACCATATCATCCAGTCAAATATATTGCTCATCTAAATGTTTTATCTATAATGATATTATTGAGTAATGTTCACTGTAGTATTATTCACGCAAATCTATTACATATCATTACATGAAATATGTATAGAAAATCCTCCACTATGTCTACTTAGCAGTACTTGTATTGTCGGTAGAAACTGAAAATATAATGAAATAAATATTGCTCATCTCAAATAATAATGTGTACGGATGCTATTGCAGACGAATTTATCTTTATATTAGAATATCCATCATATGTTAATTCCAGAATACAATTTGTCAAACCTTATGCAATTTTTATAAATACTATCATGTCTATTATTAAAGTCACGCAAGTCATAAGCTATTGGTTGAGATTACTTTACCAGCAAGATAACTCTATACTTAAACATATTTATTTCTATCAATTCAAGTTGGCAGAAAAAGGAATAGATTGCTGGGCTCTTAAAGTTAAGAAGTTGTTGCTCAGTATGGGTTTTGGTCTCTCTTGGATAATGCAAGGTGTTAGTAATATCAAGGGATTTCGTAGTATGTTCAAACAACGATGTATTGATGTTGATAAACAAATGTGGATTGAGAATATAGGGCAGTATTCGAAGTTAAAGTTTTATAAGCAGATTAAAGAATTTCACATGTATGAGAATTACCTATCATCTGTAAATGTCTCTGTCTATCGTATTGCTCTTTGCAGGTTCCGTTGCTCAGATCACAATTTAATGATTGAAGTTGGCAGGAAATGTAATATTCTACCAGAAGATAGGTTGTGTCCTCTCTGCATAGTGCCAGTTCAAGAATCTGAATTTCACTTTCTATTACAGTGTCCGTTTTATTCAGATTTAAGACAGAGTATCCTTCCATATTATTATTGTATATCACCATCTCTGCAGAAATGTATTATGCTATGTAAAAGTGATAATGACTTTCTTGCAAATTGTCTTGCAAAATATATTTTCCTTGGACTCAAGAAACGTGCCAAGTTTCTACACATCATGTGAAGACAGCCAATCGTTTGTGCATCACAAATATACTGGTGCGCCATACAATGTATTATTGTGTTTCATGACTTGTAATATGGGCCGGTGGCCTCATTTACTTCTGAATAAACCATTTCAAATTTCAAATTAAAGTCACGCCTCACAACACATAACATAGTCTTATTCAATTCGATTTAAATCAAATAAAGTTATTTGTAGTGATTACTGATAATTACTTCTGGCCGTAACAAGTGAAACGGTGATACCGTACTGCACATACAGTAACTATATGTAGGTTGTACAATTAGCATACATATGCCAAACACTTTTCCATACAGATGTCAATTATCCATAATATTGTTTATGTATTTTCAAATTATAGTGAGTGGAAAAAGATATCTGTACAAATGTACATGTCCTCTTTAGATGAATTGATGCGCTTTTTAGAACAAATTCCCCTTCTTTCAATGACTCTTTATACTTTATACAATAAGGAATTGACCAGGGTCAAACGCGGTCTGACTGCATTCTGATCGCGGTCAACTGCATTCAGACTGCAGTCTGATCGCAGTCACCCGCATTCTGACTGCAGTCTGATCGCGGTCAACTGCATTCTGACTGCATTCTGATCGCGGTCAACTGCATTCAGATTGCAGTCTGATCGCGGTAGATACCGGAAAGATATCTGCAACCGTCTGTACGTGGTCAATACGTGGAAGTCTTGAAGACTCCAGAATCTTCCACATGAGACACGAATAAAATCTTAAGATCTTAAAAATACACCTTTTTTTGGCAAATTGGGGTCATTTTCCATTCGCCAAGTACATGCAATTAAAAAGTTTAACTGCAAGAACAATACATATCATTTCGTGTGTCCACTCTCAAATATTCCAAAAAGGTACAGTGGCGCGATAAAGCGAAAGAGCGAAAGAGCGATAGAGCGATAAAGCGATAAAGCGATAAAGCGAAAGAGCGAAAGAGCGATAAAGCGATATAACTGCGCGACAAAGCGAAATGTTTTTATCGCTTTGTCGTGCGGCAATATCGCTTTGTCGTGCCGCCTTATCACTTTGTCGTGTCGCCTTATCGCTTTGTCATGCGACTATCGCTTTGTCGCGTGACACTATCGCTTTGTCGTTCGACGTTATGGCTTTGTCGTGTTGCTATATCGCTTTGTCGTGTGTCCATATCACTTTATCGCTTTATCGCGTTGTTAACAGAGGGCTTATGGCATAGCATGGTGTCAGGCGCCCGTCCGTCCGTCTGTAAACTTTTCGCATATTCGTCTTCTTTTCCAGAACCACTTGGTCTAGAGAGCTGAAAAGACTCCTCGGCCAATGGGGATTCTAAATTGTAGATTTCGTGACCACCTGACCCCAAAATAGGGACACAGGGGTCACGACCTAAAAAACCTATTTTCATCTTCTTCTCCAGTTCCAAAAGGTCTAGAGAGCTGAAAATTTGTGTGCAGACTCCTTGGCCAATAGGGATTTTAAGTTGTAAAATTGTTGACCCCCTGACCCCAAATAGGGTCACAGGGTTCACAACCTTAAAAACCTATTTTCATCTTCTTATCCAGTTCCAAAGGGTGTAAAGAGCTGAACAGTTGTGTGCAGACTCCTTGGCTAATGATGATTCTAAATTGTAGATTTCGTTGTCCTGCGACCCCAAATATAGGTCACAGAGGTCATTACCTGAAAAGATATGTTCATCTTGATATTTTATGTGCTTTTCAAAGGGAGGTAATTTATAGGAAACAACAATGTTCAATTAAATCGACAAATGTATCTTTATTTGTAGAGGATTTTATCTCTGGCCTCAAAGATAGGTCAGAGGGGTAAGGACCTTAAGACCTATTTCATCTTCTCCGGTTAAAGTGCTTCCTATTTGTTGTACCTCTCACCTAGAAGTTGAAATTTTGAATTAGTCAATGTATATAAAGCCTGATGAGCTACAGAGCCAGTGGCTCTATTTTTTAAACAACTCCTAAGTCTTTGTATTCTGCTTACTCTGTGTTATATATTTAGTTTTTATCAAACTATACTATACTATAGATGACCTAGTCTAACACATAGACTCTGAAAATATAATTTTATATCTGAAAAACAATATTGGAAAAAATATTGTAAAGGAGCCTTCTCTTTCGATTCCATTTCTTACAGTCTCCTTTTTAATATTTAATACAATGGTGACATTTTCAGAATAAATACTTTTTTCAGAGTCTGAGTGTAAGACTAAAGTGTAAGACCCAGTTCTACTACAATCAGTGTCCCAGATTAGTATCACAACAAATGGCCAGAAAAATAATTGATAATACTTGCCTTCATGAATCAACGTGTTTGCCGATAGTATTTTTTTTATTTTTGGCCAACATTTATACAAAAAATTACATATATATATGATACTGCAAACTGTCAAAGAGGACCTGTCATGTCCTCCATTCTCATAGTTTTTGCAGAAATTTTGGCTGTCCTCCCATTAGAAATACTTGCCATTTAGATAGTGAGGAAATATAACATGGTTATATTTGGGATAACACTACCTTCAATATTGACTGAACCAACAGCTTACCACATGACCATTTCGCCTCGACGTGTGGTAAGCTGTTGGTACAGTCAATGCTGGCGATAGTTGCCTTACTCTGAGGGCGTGGGTTCGAATCCCGCATGGGCCTCGGCCCGAAAAAGTACAATAATATGTACTATTGAAGTTAGTGTTATCCAAAATATAACCATGTTATGACCACCCATTGTTTTGCGAACGTATAAACAATAATGTTTTTAATTTCGTTTGTTAATCAATTTTACGTCAATATGACGATGCAAGTAAATATTGATTAAAACATTTTGATATATCAGCATATCATCAATTGTAATTTATATTACGATATCATATAAAATAACTCTTTAATGTCAAAATTAATTATTACCGTCGATATTCGACTACTGGACATGGGGTGTTTATTGCAGTTGGAAATTCAACTAATTGTCGACCAGTTGTTCAGTTATGTTAGCCAATATAATACGCAGTACACATTATTTTCAGAAAAGCATTTGGTAAATTGGCCAGCTGTTGGACCACTAGGAACATACACAGTCAGATGATGTATTATACTGTATACTAACTAAAAGGCAAAAGAAAGTATAGGTCGGGTTTAAAGGGTTATAATGACAACAAAACAAGTGGTATCAGTGGTTTATATCAAAGACGGGTTTCAGGTCATCATTGTGGCACAATATAATAAGCATACAAACAATACATGTTAAGTTGGATCTCATTGAACAGTTGAATTGTTCACCTGCTAAAAAATTGTAAGAACATTTATTTTTCGAACCTATACTTTCTTTTGCCTTTTAGTTTATAATGATAATGATACTCGCAGTCAGTTACATGTGAATGTTGAAACCCGGGCAGGTAAGTTTTCTTTCGGACTGGTCATTGATTTCAGTTACCAGTCCGGCTGTCTGGCTTGGATTTTAGGAGTTTTCTACACTGTCTTTAGCTTACCACACGACCACGGGGCATCGACAATATGTTGTATTTGTCCATTATCTAAATGGCATGTATTTCTAATAGCTGGTTCCAGTCATTGTGGATCTGGTTATTTACAATATGATTAAATTCAAAATCTTAGTATATGTCATAATATTTTCAACTAAACATAGTATAAGCTAAGATATGGGCCTTCTTTCACAAAGCGTGAGGTGAGTGTAAGTCACTAAAGTTACCCGAGTGTAGTGTTCAAGACTGGGAATTAAGGTTAACCTTGGTAAAATTGCTTTGTTAAAGGAGGCCCTCGGTTTTAATCGGATTGTCTTATTCAAAATATGAACTGAATCTCACAGGGGCTGGTATTGCTGAAAATAATACGTCCTAAATAAAAAAACTTCGTCCTCTGACTTGATATTGCTGAAAATAATACGTCCTAAATTTTTAAAAACTTCATCCTCTGACAGCTATCTACATATAAATATATAAATATGTCGGTAGCTGTCAGAAGACGAAGTTTTGGATTTAGGGCATATTATTTTCAGCAATACCAGCCCATGTGCTCATTTTCATTTGACTGTTTCCCGCGTGTAATAACAATTTGAGTTTGCTTTAGATTTGCTTACCAATCCTAGATATTTTAGGCCCGCTTCATTCAGATAGATAGCCTGGTTTCCTGGTTTCCTGGTTTTGTCACCACCATCATCATCATCATCATCATCATCATCATCACGTTTGCATACCTGTACCAAGTTCATGTGTTGATACAGAATATATTGATAGAGATTTGCGAAGATACAAAATTGGTGCTCTCAAGCGTGAAACTAATATAATTCCAAACTACCATTGGATATTTGGTACCCATAGACGCCAGAACTTAAATATACACTTACGTATATCTGCCTACCTATATAGCATAGGTAGGCAGTTTAACCATTTCCGGTTTAGGTATATCAATAAGTATATTTAGGGTCTGGTGCCTATGTTAGTACCGGATATTTCTCACTGTAAAACTTCAAGAAGTGTAACAAGTTTAAACAAGGATCACGTTGGCATAAATTTAATTTCTTATCCCTGTCTACTTTTAAAAGATGATATTTTAATTTTAAAAATTAACTAGTCTCCAATTACGTCATTCAATCTAGCGCCCAAAGGTGTTAATGTATCGTGCCATAATCAAATGAATCTCATTCCTTTAAAATATTGAATTAATCGAAAACGAGTGAGTGTTATACTTTCTTTGTTCGTTAGTACATGTCATCATTAAGCTATGTTCATCAAACACTTCTTCGGAGAAATAGATTCGCTAATTTGTATTATGAGTTTATTAAGAGAAAGCAGATACATAAGATGGAACTCAGTGCAGGTTCTAGTTTAAGAATATCGCATTTTGATATAAATGGTCTGTTCTATTTTTAGGAACGGATCGACATGGAAATTCCGTCGTAAAACTAGCCATTTACCGGTCAAGTAATTATTAAAATATAATTCAAATAGTTTACACCACTTTAGTAACACATATGATGATGTTTGCAACATTTCAAATTAATTAATTAAGTTGAGTGCAAAAATAATGCTTTAAAGGGTTGCATAAAACAAATGAGCTAACGTAAGGCGGAATTGTCACAAGGGGAATATTGTGTTTAGATAAAGCGGTAGGTGATGGACATAAGTAGTTCTATCATCATTTTCTTTCTAGTACAGCCGGGGGCGGGATAGCACAGTGGTTAGCGCGTTTGGCTTCGGATCAAGAGGTCCGGAGTTCAAATCCCGCCAGGGGCACGGCAACTTTGTCTGCAGTAGAGAACAGTAAGGTTTGGGTGCAATGCTACACTGAATTTCAGTCAGTGAGACTCGACCTTCAACCTGGGGTCAGATTGCCTGCTCACACCAGCACCATAACAGTAAATCCAAGGCCCCGTTCCAAAGCAGCGAGCGCTTGTAATCGCTCATTCATTGCTCAATGTAGCGCTCAAGTAGTAGTGTCTTGAACGACACGGTGCAAATTCCTCTAAGTTTGCTCGCCTTGCTACGTAGTGCTAAACTGAGCAATCGCGTTCAAGAGAGGTTTGAAATTAATCGCTAATTGAGTGATTACTTTGAAACCTCTCTTGAACATGGCCCTTGACCCCCAAAAAATCACAGAACTTTCATTTAAACCTTCACACTCAAAATAATGTTAAAAAGTAAGAGAAACAGCCGCTCCACTAGTGTCTCTATATTGCTTCCGGGTTGAAGTAAAAGTTAGCGAATGGAATTGAAGACTATGTCCTGGTGTATTGGGTTCAGCTTTATCATTGTATTTTCTTTCAGAATAATGAGAGGGAACTTGCTGCTATCAATGGTTATGGCTGTGCTGTGTCGATACGGGGTATACTGTCAAAAGCGTAAGTTTGAAACTGAAACTCACCATCATAAAGTTTTAAAATACCATCAGAAACTCTCACAGTAACATCAGAAAATCTCACAGTAATATCAGAAAATCTCACAGTAACATCAGAAAATCTCACAGTAACATCAGAAACTCTCATAGTAACATCAGAAAATCTCACAGTAATATCAGAAAATCTCACAGTAACATCAGAAACTCTCACAGTAACATCAGAAACTCTCACAGTAACATCAGAAACTCTCACAGTAACATCAGAAAATCTTATATCACATAAGAAATTGTTTTAAAAGCATCTGGAATTCTTATAGTAGTATTAAACAATCTTATAGTAACATTAGAAACTCCGGATCCTAAATTAGCATTAGAAACAATATTTGTTGAATCATTATCTTACAATAACCCTTTGAATAGGCTCATCTGCTCATGAGTAGGCCAACTGATCTGAACAAAACGTTGTGATCTAGGAATTATATGTTTACTGTGTTCTTCCAGATGCCAAAGTTCTGATCCTCGGCGCTGGTGCAGCAGGAATGTCCGCAGCTAAAACTCTGACAGGACAAAACATGCACGACTTTATCATCCTGGAGGGATCCAACAGGATTGGAGGACGAGTCAAGTCGGTCAGATTTGGCGGGAAAACAGTTGAAGCAGGAGCCAATTGGATCGTTGGTAAAACTAATCCGTTGTTTCGCACAGCTAAAAATATTAACCTCCAAGGAAAATTCTCTGATGTTGACAGCGTTGTCATTAAGAATTCCAATGGTGCTGATGTTACGGCCACTGAAGGCAATGATGCTAGGGCTAAACTTAAATTGGCTCAAAACAGAACTCCAGCAATTGAACGACGACTTGATGGTGGGAGACGTGATATGTCCATAAGGGCTTGTTTAACAGGAGCAGGGTTCACACCCAAGACCCCGGTTGAAAATATAGTGGAGATATTCAACTATGACTTCGAATTTGCGCATATTCCTGATGTTTCGTCCTGTTCGTTTTCCTCTACAAACCTCGAATTCATCAAAGGGCAGTTTTTTGTCCAGGACCAACGAGGTTATGAATACCTGCTGAAAACATATTTTGAAGATGTTCTGATCTTTGATGATCCACGTCTGATCCTAAATGAGATCGTCACGCATGTCAAATACATGGGCTCAGGAGTTGAAGTCACCACAAAGAATGGTAACATCTACACCGCCGATTATGCAATCATAACATTCAGTGTCGGGGTCCTGAAGAGTAGTTCTGTGACTTTCAGTCCGATGTTACCAGATTGGAAGAGAGACAGCATAAACCGTCTTCGTCTTGAAAACTACTTTGGAATATTTCTCAAGTTTCCCGATGGTATGCCAAGATTTTGGGACGATGAGGAATACATCCTGTACGCAGATGAAAGGAGAGGGTTCTATCCTGTGTGGCAGAACCACGAAGCTGCCGGTCTCTACCCAGCAGGAACCAATATTCTGGAAATTGTGACCTTTGGAGAAGAAGCTGACAGAGTGAATGCAATGAGTGTGTCCGAGGTGACAGCTGAGGTGATGGAGGTGCTACGACGGGTCTACATGGACCCAAGCATCCCCGATCCAGAAGACATCTTCATCCCAAACTGGAGGAATGATCCGCTGTATTTGGGCTCCTTTGTTAATCCCGAGCCAGGAGCTTCTAATCCGGACTTTGTGGAGGACAGGATGGCCGCTGTTGGAAGACTCCACTTTGCAGGGGAAGCTTTTGATAGAAAAATTACTAGTTACGTGTATGCAGCTTTAAGAAGTGGACGTGAGGCCGCTTTCAAAGTGCGAGACAGGCTGCAGTTCAGTCGTGGCTTCAACTTGAGTCAACTGCTTAGGCAGGTTACATATCTAAAAAGGGTACTTATGGGATAACACTAACTTCAATAGCACAAACTATCGTTCTTTTTCGGGCCGAGTCCCTTGCGGGATTTGAACCCACACCCTCAGAGTAAGGCAACTATCGCCAGTACTTACCATAGCAACAACTTACCACCGGGTTTGAATTCCGCAAGAATAAACTTGTACTATAATTGAAGGTTGTGTTATTCCAAATGCCGTGTTATATCTGTTCACTATCTAAATGGCATGTGTTTCTAAGTTATAACCAAGCTGCATAGCAAAGTTTTGTAGGTTGTTGATACTTTTATAAAAATTGTACAACCGAAATCTTACGAACATGATATGAACTATGACTATGATAACACCATAACACAATTCCTTCGCAAATAATCGCTCCAGTCTCCATCACTGGCTAATTTAATTCGCTGTATTTAGCTGATCATTAAGCTATAATAATCGATTTTTTGTTATTTATTACCGGAAATACTTTTATTGTAGTTGTCTACAGATTTCCAGTATTACAGTAATTCATATATTTCCAGTGTTTGAAATATGACCCGTCCGACAGCTCCTAACCTGGTCACTTTTGCCCCGGGCGTAACGAAAAGATTTCAAACTCTTCTCCCTCCGCCCTTGACTTCAACCCTTGCATTTGCTGTGTTTAGATTTTAGCGTACTGCAAGCTAATCGGATAGGCCAATCAGAAGACAGCTTGCATCACGAACTTCCGATGTCGGGTTTGCAGCGATACGTTGGCACCTACTAAACGGAGACAAATCTTTTCTTAATCTTTCCAAGTATTTCGCCAACTTTCTCAAGTGCTCAGCTTCAACCCCCATCACAATAACTTGTATAGCCTCTATAACTGTATCAAGCGTCCCCATTTTGAATTGGTACCGAATGTAATCGGCGAGTTGATTGGTTTTATGTAAGCAGCTGGTTAGGGGCGTAAATCGTGATCACAATAGATGTCACTGCTTCGTTTCACGGCTCTGCTATCGTTGAAGGCAAGGTAACGGGAAGAGTTGATCGCAATACTTTTTACCTTGCCCTGGGAGGAGGCTTTTAGATAAGTTTGATTAATTTTGTCATGAAAAGAGTCAAATTTTTACATTTGGACGACCTTCTTTCCAAACTTATTTGCTACAAGGTTATTTCTTAATAAAAAAAATATGTGGCTTTAATACGCTAAATTACCACATGCACTGCACGATCAGAGTTCGAATCACTTCACTTGACTTGTATATCATCCACAGATGCCAAATATAATTTATGACTGGAGTCAATTTCGCGAAAAGCCTGTTTTGCAAAAGATGTAAAACAGAAAAACACTGCGTGGTTATTTAAATGTATTCATTGATTAATCTGAAGTATGATATTTATCATTACCATCTACCTTGTTCACTGGTAAAGCCTTTGTATGCAGTCATATGAATAAACTCAGTTAGTAGCTGCATGGTTGTCAAGTTCAACCTTTCAATGAGTGAAGTACCAACACAACATCCGCTACTTTCGTTTCCACCAGAAATGTTCATAGAGCAAAAGTGTGGATGAGAACTCAATCAAAGATGTAGAAACGATAGCGACCCTGAGTCTGAGGTTCGAACCTCTCTCTTGAAATAAAGTAAAGTCCAAAAGAAACGTCACACCTCAGTTGGTTTCGATTAATTCAATATTTTAAAGAAATTGGATGCTTTTGACTATGGCACGATGCAATAACACCTTTTAGCAGTAGTTTTTTTGACTCAATTGGTGACTTTATTATGTTTTATTACAATATCATTTTCTAAACTAGACAGGGGTAAGAAATGAAATTTACACCAACATGAACCCTACCATGTTTAAAAAGTTGTAAATGTGTGCAGGACGAGGCAAATTTATTGATTTTCAAACAGAGTACGTGTTATACGTTAATATCAAAAGTAATTTTGGGGAATTTTAAATTTCAAAATTTCAATTTTCAATTATTTTTTTATAAAAAAAAATGGAGAATTATTTGACTGATTAAATTTCTGGACTAATTTCCAAAACTATTAAGTTTTTTAATATGACGTCGAAAACTCGAGAAATTTTACTTTGAAAATTACACATATGATAAAAACAACTGAGTGGTGACGTTTCTTTTGGACTTTAGTTTATTTTGCATGAAAATTTGATGAACCCCAAGAGCGAACCCCTCCCTATTCAACACGATCCGTATGAGACACAACAAAACAAATATGTAGTTCAATGGATTTTTTTCTTTTTATTCACCGTGGATCATTATTGTAAAATAATTTGAAATATAACATGTACTAATCATTTGTATATGCATAGATATAATATACATAAGGAATGTATACACAATTAAGTATAACAATAACAAGGTGAGAGAGATATTGGACTGAGTGGCGTGGCAAGTCATGATCTATATGTACAAATATGAAATAAATATTAATAACACATACTAGTGAATAAAGTTAACATAACACAATGCCAATAATTGCAAAACAATCCTCCTCAATCAATAAATAGAGTTCTAAAACATATGGGTATGGTTCGGTTAAACAACGCGGATCCATTTCCCATCATCGAATTATTAAAAGGTGTTCACACTAAAATGGCCGCTAGCAGTTTTCGTGTAATACGTGACTAAGTTTTCTACGATTGCGGATAAGTAAAGATATACTGTATAAACTGTTGCATTAAATGACAAAATTTAACATATAAAAAGCGTGCTACAGTGCCTTTAAATGTGGGTAGTATACACAATTGGACGTCTTATCGTGTTGATAATTAATGAATTAGATAATAAAGTACAGTGTGATCGGGACATTGATTTCGGTTATGACAAATGAATTAAACCATTAAATAAAACTATAGATTGTTGTACAGAAACAAGTTAAAGGAATAAATTCACTTATCAGTGCGAAGAACAGACACAAGATATAGAACTTCAGTATTCATGTTAAAGGAATAAATGTACTTATCAATGAGAAGAACAGACAGAATATTTAGAACTTTGGTATTCATGTTAAAGGAATAAATTCACTTATCTATGCGAAGAACAGACACAAGATTTAGAACTTTGGTATTCATGATAAAGGAATAAATTCACTTATCAATGCGAAGAACAGACACAAGATTTAGAACTTTGGTATTCATGATAAAGGAATAAATTCACTTATCAATGCGAAGAACAGACACAAGATTTAGAACTTTGGTATTCATGATAAAGGAATAAATTCACTTATCAATGCGAAGAACAGACACAAGATTTAGAACTTTGGTATTCATGATAAAGGAATAAATTCACTTATCAATGCGAAGAACAAACACAAGATTTAGAACTTTGGTATTCATGATAAAGGAATTAATTCACTTATCAATGCGAAGAACAGACACAAGATTTAGAACTTTGGTATTCATGATAAAGGAATAAATTCACTTATCAATGCGAAGAACAGACACAAGATATAGAACTTTAGTATTCATGTAAAAGGAATAAATGTACTTATCAATGAGAAGAACAGACAGAATATTTAGAACTTTGGTATTAATGTTAAAGGAATAAATTCACTTATCTATGCGAAGAACAGACACAAGATATAGAACTTTGGTATTCATGTTAAAGAAATAAATTCATTTATCAATGCGAAGAACAGACACAAGATTTAGAACTTTGGTATTCATGATAAAGGAATAAATTCACTTATCAGTGCGAAGAACAGACACAAGATTTAGAACTTTGGTATTCATGATAAAGGAATAAATTCACTTATCAATGCGAAGAACAGACACAAGATTTAGAACTTTGGTATTCATGATAAAGGAATAAATTCACTTATCTATGCGAAGAACAGACAGAATATTTAGAACTTTAGTTTTCATGTTAAAGGAATAAATTTACTTATCAATGAGAAGAACAGACAGAATATTTAGAACTTCAGTATTCATGTTTAAGGAATAAATTCACTTATCATTGCGAAGAACAGACAGAATATTTAGAACTTTAGTTTTCATGTTAAAGGAATAAATTTACTTATCAATGAGAAGAACAGACAGAATATTTAGAACTTTAGTTTTCATGTAAAAGGAATAAATTTACGAGGGGCGTTCAATAAGTGTTGCAAGCGGGGCATTGATGTTTACATAAACAGTGTCAGCTTATAGCAGGTGTTACTATAGTCAAAACATAACATTGACACATGTCAAAACAATTTCTAGACATAACAATTATTTAGATATAATAGCTGCGCTGACCTAGGGGTCTCCATAATCATGGATTCTCTCAAACATGAACAACGCGCTGTGATCAAGTTCCTTACTAAAGAGGGATGTAAAGCTACAGAAATACATAATCGTATGTGTAATGTGATGGGTAAGGATGCTCCTAACTTTTCAACAGTTTGTCGCTGGTCTCTTCAGTTCAAGCGGGGCAGGGAGTCCTTAGACGATGACCCACGGTCAGGCAGGCCATCTGAAGTCACCCGACCGGACGAATTTTAGCTGACCGCCATGTTAAAGTTTCTGAACTGTCTTTGGAATTCCAGATATCAGTTGGAAGTGTTGAAAAAATAATTCATGACCATCTTGGTATGTTCAAGGTATCTGCAAGATGGGTACCCAGAAACCTCACAGCACAAGATGGCCAGAAAAGAACCGAAAGTTGCATGGAGCTCCTGGATCGGTTTAATGCGGATGAAGCCAGGTTTTTTTCTCGTCTGGTGACAGGTGACGAAACCTGGATCCACCACTGGGACCCGGAAACTAAACTGGAATCCAAGCAATGGAAGCACCCGAGTTCACCGCCTCCCCTGAAGTTTCGCACTCAACCATCAGCTGGCAAGGTTATGGTGACAATCTTTTGGGATGCAAAAGGCATATTATTAATTGATTACTTGCCAACCAAAACTACAATGAATTGTCAATATTATGCCAACCTAATGCAAGAATTGCGAAAGACAATTCGACAGAAACGCCGTGGAATGTTGACACGTGGTGTTCTGATTTTGCATGACAACGCTCCAGTCCACAAGTCAAGAGTTGCACAGGCCGCTATACGTGATTGTGGATTCGAACAGCTTAACCACCCACCCTACAGCCCAGACCTAGCCCCCAGTGACTACTTCCTGTTCAGAAACCTGAAATCCGCCCTACGTGGAAGGCACTTCCGGGATGACGAAGACGTCAAAGCTGCCACAGAGGCGTGGTTGGGGGGGGGGGGGGGGGGGGGGGGGGCCAAACGGAAGACTTCTACAAAAGCGGTATCAAAAGTCTTAAAGAGAAATGGAATAAGTGTGTTGAGGTGAAGGGTAACTATATTGAAAAATAAAAGTAAAAGATTGACTACGCGAGTTGGTTTTATATTGAAGTTGCAACATTTATTGAACGCCCCTCGTACTTATCAATGAGAAGAACAGACAGAATATTTAGAACTTCAGTATTCATGTTTAAGGAATAAATTCACTTATCAATGAGAAGAACAGACAGAATATTTAGAACTTCAGTATTCATGTTTAAGGAATAAATTCACTTATCAATGAGAAGAACAGACAGAATATTTAGAACTTTGGTATTCACGTTAAAGGACTAAATTCCCTTTTCAATGCCAAAAAAACCCACAAGACTGGCAGCATTATTATAGGAGTTCGCATGAGAGAAGCGAATTGTTGTTTAACTTAATATAGTAGTTAGTTGTCTAGTTCATGAATTTGAACACGTTAAACAAAGACAATACATATAATTTAAAATTTGATTTAGAAAATGTCAAGCCCAGGGTTTATACAGAATCAGTTTTGGGAAGCAAAAGTATGATAAATTATATGATGAAATATAAAAAACTGAAATTTGTTGGAGAAATCTTTTAGCAGGAGAAGGGAGATATGATTTAATGACTACATTTTAAAATGGTCTATGCCATAAACTTTGTGACGTCATTGGATTGTCAGTGATGTCAAATTTTAAAGATCGTTAACTGATGATGTAATACTATTATATCAATTCGATTGCAGCGAGATCAACTATGGGAGCCAGTGTTAGATGATAAAATCTATTAACAGACCACGTTGAACATGTTATGACTTTATGGTAAATTAAGAAAACTCGTAGCAAATTCAATTGATGTTCGTCGATTCTATGATTTCGAGTTGATGAGTTGCAACTGAGGACTAAAAATAAGAAATTATTTTTCACCAGAATTTAATAATTGGTTGACAAGTACCGAGGCGTTTAAGATAATACCATTTGAAACAATAAATATAAATCTTGATAACAGATTGATATTTTGGATAATATTCTTACCATTTGGAAAAAATAATTATAAACCAAAGTCGTCCAAAAAGTAGGAATTTGTGAATGGTATGCTTATCAACAGTTTTAATAAAAAGAATTTGACACAGTCAACGAACGAATAGAGATGTGCCGAAATTAGTACCATGTGGCATTTTCTATGACCAAAATTAGATATAGGGTGAATTTCTACTGAAGTTTTTTATTTGCTTAATTCTGAAAAGTAATCTTCAATAAATTAACGTTGCCAAAAGTGTTTTGACAACCATTTAGACTTACATTTTGGTGACGTTCTATTTGCATTTAATTCTAAATTTGTGAAACAAACGTTTATTCAGTAGCTGTATGGCATGAGGATCTCAAAACAGTTTAGTATCCATTTTTGATAACTAACAGGGAAAAGATGGCAATCTAGTTCAAATTTCATTACTATGCATGTCCGATCGCTTTCCTAACGCGAGGAGAGGCTCAGAGTAAGGCTAGTTTAATAGATCTATTTATTCGTGACGTGCGTGCAAAGCGTGCTGCACGTGCAAGTCATGATTTGTTTCGGGTGATTGGCATGATTCGACGCCAGGTTATGTAAATTTCAAGTTTTACGTGCAGGTATTGATTTGTGTGGCGGAAATTGGGCATTTAGAATAAGATTTTTCATATATGCCAATTTGGTTATTTTATTAGCGGACCATTTATATTAATACGAATCTTAACGTAATCTCTAAGTGTACAAAATCGTTCCATCATAGTACTATGTCGTAACATATGGAACATGGGTAAATGTTTAGCCTATAGACAATCAAATGGAGAGATAATTTTCAATTGAAGGACAAAGGTTAAGTCACGAATTCTAAATTCAATCTTGATGGTTCAACTGGCTGGTGTTTAAGAAATAGTAACTATTAACATATACTCTTCCTATACTCCATCAAAGAACTTTGAAAAACCTGATTATGTGTATATGTTCGCGGATAAATGAATTGAAGCGTCCAATTTCCAAACTATACCTATTACCATGGGGAATTTCAATAAATGGATGTTCTGAGCATTCAAGAAAAACAGAACAATGGTTGATTGCAGTCATATTGGTTGCCCTTTGACGAATGCAAAAGGACCCAAATTTAACTAAAATGTGTGGGGTTTTTGTCATTGCCACGCATGCACGTGCTTGACATGATCCTATTGAAACATTTGAGTAGATGGTTTATGGATTTGGGCATTTGCAAGATTTCCATGACGATTTTGTCAATGACACAATGTGACAATGGTTGAGCGTTCTGATCGTGCATGTACAGACCCTTGCGGAATTAGTTACCTGAAAACCGCGGTCTGACTGCAGTATGATCGCGGTCAACTGCATTCTGACTGCATTCTGATCGCGGTCAACTGCATTCAGATTGCAGTCAAACCGCGATCAGGGATTGAGCGTGATTGTAGACATTGTCTGCATGTCGGCAGTACAGCAGAAGTTTAATCATAATAGATTGTGAAACTGAAATCTGCCGTATTCGGTCCAAATTTATTTTACTACCTGATTTGTTATTTGTTTTTCAAACTTTAACAACGCATACTATTTCAATGTATTCCTATGTTCAGATACTTCATGTATACCTTCTACAGCACTGTCGTCCACAAAGTCAAGAGTCAGAACAGAACGTGGCATAACGTTAGTGTCATCTCAAACAGTATTAACATGCAAGTTTCAACTGGTAAAAAAATTAAATAATATCCTCTTAGATAAAGTGTAATTTGAATGTACATTTCTACGACTTTGTAGCGTTTGTGTGAAGATATGAACATCGATATTCATCATTACTTGTATTCCTTGTTTATACAGGAGAGATAATCCACTTTATGGTGTTATGAAAGCTTTATTACTCGTTAAAACTTCTATGTAGTTGGTGGGTGTTTAAATTTTAAGACGGCCGAATCAAATCGTGAAAATCCCCATGCCAATACATGTCATAATGTCATCCATTTTTTTTAAAGACAGATGATTTGATTTTGTAGAATTTAGGGGGAAAATACGAAGAAGGGATAATTGCTGACCATGATTTGCTCGGTTCTTGGACAACACTGGGTAATTTAAACAGGACACAATGGGATAAAGTGATATTATTGGTATATGACTCTTTTTCATTTTCAAATATTTTTTTACAAAACTGTATATTAATTCTTTGTGTGCACAACCTTTTTTATTACTTATGGAGGAAATAAAGATGACTTATCAATCCTAGTTAAAAATTTCACGAGCCAGTTTTGTAAGACATAACAACTGAAACGGTATGTACAACTAAATGGTATATTTTCAAGGTATAACTGAAATAGAACAAGAAGACATTAGAGTTGCAGTATTAATTATATGTGATCAGTTTTGCCGATATAGCTGCATTATTTTATATGCGATTTGAGTATATAATCACCTGTCTGACAGCATCTATGTAGATTTTGTAATTTGGTCATGTATGTCAATTGTACAGTGTTTATTGTTCACGGGTAAATGTGCAATTATAAAACACCTGAAAGAATCAGTCATGGAAAAGTTTATGAATACATTTGTATGTACATCAGTGACCTCTGACTGATGATGTCATATACCTCATTGATTTTTCGAAAGCTTCCATCTTTTACAAAGTTTGACAAGAAGTTTATTGGTCGAGTCATTCAGTGTTGCTGTCAAAATACCAGATATCATGCAGTATGGCAAAAGTCAAAATAACAATGATCGAGTTGGTTACACATATGTGCGATAACATATCGTTCAAACATTCCGGTGACGCTTTCGTTGCTTGTTAGTTTTAATTTTTTTAAATAAAACACTATTTAAACAAAATGATTTTTGTTTTTTTATGTGT
Organism: Gibbula magus; assembly: GCA_936450465.1. Taxonomy (NCBI): domain Eukaryota; kingdom Metazoa; phylum Mollusca; class Gastropoda; order Trochida; family Trochidae; genus Gibbula; species Gibbula magus. The sequence continues at coordinate 64,113,077 of OW388290.1, read as the reverse complement.
ATGGTTTAAACATATTTTTATTTCCAAAAAGAAATCTGGATTGGCGAACAAGCCATAGGCTTATTTCAACGCCGCTCCAGTACAATGAAAGCAAAAGCTGGACGCAGAAACAAGTCAATGAAATAAGGTAGACTTAAAACAAGAAAAAGCCTTTACAATTATTTCCCAAGTATAAAAGAATGTTTTCCCTTGTGTTGTTTGGTATGCCTGGTAATGACGGTTGCTGCAGCGGTTATTCAGTTATGAAACATATACTATTTGTCCGTAATGACACTTATAGGAAACGGCTACTTTTAGAAATGAACTGGTGTAACGAGTTAAGAATTTCTTTATTTGTTGAATTATCCAATAGGCCATTTCCATACAACATAGTTTGAACATCATATCCACGAGCATAAAAATACATTTTAATTCTTAAGTTTTGATAAATCCGACATGTGAAAAGGTAGTGTATTACGTCTTCGCTATAGTGACCACATGAACACTTCCGAGTTTCCGATATGTGTCGATTGTATCTGTCGGCGTTTAGATCATTACAGCCGAGCTTGAGACGACAATGGATAATTTGACAGAATCTACTTCCGAAGTTTAAGTCGAAGTAGCTAGGCGATTGTTCTGGTGTAAGTATAGTTTTTAAATGATTAAGAGATGCCGCGTTTGTAACCTCGACGGGCAAGGAGTTCCATGCAGTTATAGCACTTGGTAAAAATGATTGAGAATATCTCTGCGTTCTACAATTAATTTCTTGAATGGAAGAACTGTTTCTGAGTTGTAGTTACTTTGTTCCGATACTCTACCTGGTACCAAGTCATTTAAATAACCAGGAGCCATATGATGATACATTTTATAGAAAGTAGTGAGTTTAAAGCGATATCTTCTATTTTCTAAGGTGCAATAGTTTGTTTCCCTGTATAACTTTTCATGACTAGTGCCTCGAACTGCACCGCATATAGTTCTTAATGCATCCAAGTGAAGATTTTCCAATATATTTGTCTGTTCTATCGTACAGTTATCCCAAACATGACAGCAGTAGTCAAAAAGTGGTAAGACAAAAGATGTATATAAAGTATTCAATGTTTTACGAGATAGACGATATTTTAAACTTCTCAGACAATTTATCCTTTGGCTAATTTTCTTTATCATGTCATTAATATGTACTTTCCAAGAACAATCGCTTTGAAGTGTTAAGCCTAAATGTTTATGGTGTTCAACTTCTTTGATATTTTCCCCACCCATTATTAAGTTCGGTCTGACGTAGTCTTTCGTTTTTATGTGTATCGGCGTGGGTCTAGGACAAAAGGCTCCCGGACAAAAGCCACCCGGACAAAACCCACCTGGACAAAAGCCACCCGGACAAAAGCCACCTAGGACAATTGCCACCTAGGACAAAAGCCACCCAGACAAAACCCATCCAATTTTTTAAAAATATTTTTTTAAAAACCAAAATACTGTAGTACTGATTATATATGTATTTCACTTTCCTTCATTTCTTTCTTCAAGTCTTTGTTTCAATACATGTAAGTTCAATTGTTTCATGTCAAAAAGCACTATGCAAAGCACTAGTCATTGCAAGTCAAATTTTTGTTGAAGACAATTCAAGCACTTGACTAGACACTGATCATACATTCATAATACATTTAAAGTTCAATTGTTTCATGTCAAAACGCACTATGCAAAGCACTAGTCATTGCAAGTCAAATCTTTGTTGAAGACAATTCAAGCACTTGACTAGACACTGACTGATCAAACATTCATAATACAGTCTGATATTGTGAGCAACGCAATCCTCGGAAATGCATTTTCCCAACTCCTTTCTGTGAGGTGACGTATTCTACTTGGTTATACATAGTGGAAGTGAATACAAAAAAATGGTAGAACTATTTTATAGGGTATAAGGCCTAATTGATGTTTTGTGTCTTGTCATCATATCCCAGTAAGAGTTATTTTCAACCGGATCAAACAGTTTTCTTTTTAAACATAATCCATATAAGTAACCTTACTCAATTATATTGCAAGCTAAGGAAAGTGTTACTGAAAGAAGCTATTTCATCTACAAACACAAACTACACAGTTAAACCCTATCTGAAACAACATCAAGATTGGTCTAACTAATTAGACCCAAGCCCACTGCTTCTCAATGAATCTTTATAACTATCAAAACATACAAAAAGGTTTACACAGTGTATCCACTTATATATTTTTCATGTTTTTTTTATACATAGACTTCCTGAGGAGTGAATTTGAGCTGATACTATTTTGGTGGACAAGTTCTAGTGCTAAATGTATTTAGTAAAATAAGGATAGTGCTAATGTTACTGTTTAATATGATGGAACCTGACTTGTTTAAATAGCAACTACATAACTAAGTTAAAATATTGTTTTGATAAGTGTTTTGAACAAGTGTAACCTGACTTGTGTAACAAGTTTACAACAAGTGAGAAAATACATCACTACGTTAAAATACTGTGTTGTTGTTGTTTTTTAATAATTAAATAAAATTTGGGTGGGTTTTGTCCTAGGTGGCATTTGTCCGGGTGGCTTTTGTCCGGGTGGGTTATGTCCGGGTGGCTTTTGTCCTAGACCCCGACTAGCAATGATTGGTGTATTATTCTTTTCAGACATGTAATACAATTTATTGTACATTCATCATGCCATTTATTTTATGTATTTTGTATCCCGGAGCGGCATTGACATAAGCGTCAGCTTGTTTGCCAATCCGAATCCATTTATGGAATAAATATGTTTAAATCAGACCCCTATTTAATATATGTGTTGTAATGATTTATCGTGTCTCATAGGTCGATTACGGCCGGGCAATTATTTTAGATGTAATCTGTTACTTTACTGTAAACTGCGTGACACTTGAATAAACTCTCTCTCTAAAATAGTCAAGTTTAATGTATTTATATATTATCTTGTATTTCATACATGTATGTTGTAGTCTCTCATAATGTTGTTTTTTTTATTATAAATATATGTATGTGTGTTATGCTAAAGAAGCTAATGCCGATTTAATTTGGTTTTATCTACAGACTTGTAAATGTACTATGTTACCCAGGACGTGACACTTAAAAATAAGTTTCTCTCCGTTAATCGGTCCTGTTCATGTTATTCAAGGACATTTTAACTTGATTTGGAGACTTCAGCAGCTTCATCTCGTTCACTGTAGGGTTGGGAGATTGCCCCTATTATCTTTGCCGACATACCTCATACAAAGACCGCCGCCATTAACTCGTTAATTAACCCTTGATCCGCTTCACTATAGTCAAAATCTCGCTGTCCTACCGTCTCGCTCTAGGAGACACATTGCCACAAAAGAGGAATTCCAGTTATGTAAATGGCCATAAAGTCCCGATTTTTTCACATAGATTAAAACGGAATCGAAGTATAATATGTATCAAAGTGTGATGTGTCACAATTTGCTGTACTGATTGAATTGGGGGAGAGGAGAGGAGAGCACATACAGTAAAACATCCATTATTCATTGCCGCCTAAAGCTCGACTGTACAATCTAAACGCATATAGATACAAGTCGGAAAAATCAAAGTGCGCATGTGGTCATTCTACCGAAGATTTTATTTTCTACCTTTCCACATGAGTTTAAACATATTTTATTCATTGTAATGAATTTGGATTGTGAACAAGCTGTGTAGCTTATATTAACACCGCTCCCATACAACATATGATTGACGTCAATAATTAAGACAATGTACACATGCATCAAATAGATTAACAGTAATACCATCTAGTAATATATAGAAAATTGCTTTTGGAATTGTTGTGTATATCAACCCATCTGAAGAAATACAAAGGTTTAATATGTTCTAGTAGACTTACATAGTCAAACGACCCATATGTAGAAATATACACGTTTCTATTTGAAGCTATGGTTAGAGTTATCCCCCTTTCTCACTAGAGGCGCTAGGGTCGTCCGCCATTGAGGTGCTGATTGCTGGCTTGTTTACACTGTAGCGTACACGCCCACATTGTATGGAAATCACGAAAAGAGTTAAAACATTACCTTGCGCTGTTTGAGTGTATGAAAAAGCTGTCGAATTTGATTCGTTTGAAGATTTTATTTATTGAAATAACGTATATTTCTTAATTTAGATCATGTCAAATTAGCCTACTGTACCAGAAATTCAACACTGAACATTTAAACAAAACTATTACAATTACATCCTGAAATAAATGTCAATATATTTATAAAAAAAACTACCCTTTTATGAAGAAAGTAATTTTGAGCTTATTACAATAATTTATATGAAATTAAGTAGAATACATCAATTAACCCTCGGCCGTTGACGCTAAAAGATTTTGATAATCGCCCTGTATTTGCGACACTTGTCGCATGACTTCCAGCATATTTACATTTTGTTACGCATATACAAATTATACATGGAATTAAAGATAATTATTTTCTCTTTACGATTATGAAAACAGAATAAATATACACAACTTTGTTCAGAAGATATCAAAAGGAAGGCACCCGCAGTACTTTGAGATTTTTTTGGGAAAAACCGCACTTTCTGTCTAATCACTTGCTGCATCCATCTTTATTTTTCGGTGCGCATAAGAAATTAGGCCTATAGGCCTACATGGATCTGAAGACAACTGTTTAGTATTTGCGATGAAGAAAAACGACAAAAAGTAACTTTAAATTCAAGAGTAATGAGTAATTATATTCCTCCGTTTGATTGCCTTTTTTGTTTTACGCTTTAAGCTTGACGAATATCCGAAACTAGACCTATACGTTTCGAGAGCTTACTTTGAATTACCTTCCAGTTAACATTTTGAATATAGCCTACAGCTAGTGTCGGGAAATATAAGAGGAAATTTATAGGATTTGTTTATGATAGTTTCAACTAAATGCATGACAGAATATCGGATTCACATTGAAAGAGGATGGATCAACCCCATCATAGATATCCAATCACAGTTCTTTTTAATATGGATATATTTGTTATAGAATGTTTGTTTATAAGTCAATGAGATTTGTTTCTGGGAATATTTAAAGCCATGTATCGTAGTTGTCACGAATTAAACGATGTCTTAAAATTAATTAATTCTACTATTGTTTTAAAACGGTAAAGATGTATGTTTCTTAATATTGATAGAATGTTTTTCAATTTCAAATGATATGAAAATTCTCTTACTTAAAAATACGTTTTTCCTACAAATCGTAAGTGAACGTAAAGCCACAACACAAATATTATTAAGAGCAATCTGAAGAATTAGTTCGAAATTAATGTACAGACACCATCCCAGTGTTTTTACTTGTGACGTCCGAAATATATATCTGACATTTTAGCCAACATACCCGTACAACGTTATGACAAAGAGTTTATTTATAAAATAATTAACTTACATTAACTATAATATACAGAAAGATGATATATGTAATTAGCCGATACCATGTCGCAATGAAAAGGCCTACTTTTTAAAGTAACTTTATAACCTGTTACATACGGAACATGCTTTAATTAATTTTACTAAAACATGTTTTATGTTGACAGTAAATGTAACTGGTTCGCCTATGTCATTAAAAGGCAAAAACGGAGCATCGTATTCGTAATGAACGTCTACAGCCCAATAGTGTATGTAACAATATTAATCAAGAATATCATTGAGATCAACTTTTCTTTTCCTTATTAAAGGATTAAACTCCAGGAGCAAGAAAAGCAATACAAACCCCATACAATGCAAGATATATAATTTACGAGTCCGACTGAAAAACAGTTACATCACGTCTACATAAGCAACACAAATAAATGTTTAATTTTTAAACATTATCTAATCATGTTTTATAGGGAAGAGAAATGGACGGTCAACCTTTTTAAAAGTTAATACGTCCTGCAGCAATGATGCGTCAATAAATTAAAGTCAAAGAGAATGCACAATGTCGACATTTAAATCAATTTTCACTTTTCATAAAATTTCAATTAAATGCCGAACGCTCTGTCCAAAAATTGGAGAGGTATTCAGATAGGCTATTGCAGCTTGTTTACAAATCCACTTAGTGAACTAAATAAGTTTCAACCAAAACCATTTTGAAACAGCAATTTCTGCACCTTGTGCATATGTTTGAATAGACATTAAATTTTAGCATCCGTATGAATGAAATCGTGTTTAGGGCCTACTTCTTTACAATTTTACATGTATTTGCCAAATACATTAAAAATAGACTTTATTTGACAGTAGTAGTTTGTTTTCATTCTTTTGAAAATTCTCTTTCATTTGTTTTATCTGGGTAATTTAGTTCGTTGTTTCGACACACTTTTGTGCTTGGTTCAAACAAACATGTCATCGGGGAAACAAAATATTTCCTCTGACCATGGTGCTGTGTTTCACTGTTGACAACTTATATATAACTATATTATGTTATTATTCGGGAAAAAATCTTTTTATAAATGTTCATTAATAATCTTGGCCTATATCCACAGGAATAATGCTTCTTGATATTTACGTAGAAACATATAGGCCTATAGGCCTATAACTTATTAAGGCCAACATGGAACTAATCTTGTTTTTATAGCGCTCTTAGATTTAAAAAAAAAAAAAACAACTTAATTTCACTTTTAATGAATTAAACACTTTTAGCACTTTTTAATATATAAAAGCAGGAAATCTTGTTTATTTATGCAATCTGTGACGGTCGGAGTAGGCGAACGAGTGTGACGTTGCCGCTTCACACTCACGTCAGGCAAGCTGACGCTTCAGCACCCTAATGGCGGACAGTCACGTGACACCAAGATGGCGGCGCCCATGACTTTGAAAATAGAAACGTCTATAAATCAATCAATCACGTGAATGTCAAAATTTAAATCATTGTGTTTTGGTAATGAAATTGTCAACTTGATCGACTATTTGCTGATTTTCATTATTAGAAAGTTCTTTGTTTCCGTACAAAATGGTCTCCAGGCTAAAACCTGTGATATAAAAGTACATAATTGTCCTTAGGTGTTGTTATATATAATTACTGCATGTGAACAAATAGTGAGGTGTTTCAGTCTCATATCAACATATCCTTTCACATGTCGGATTTATTTTAAAAATTGGGACTTCCATGTATTTTTATACTCGTGGTTATGATGTTACATTGGATAACCCAACAAATAAAAACATCCACAGATTATTACATCTTTTCATTGCCAAAAGTAATCATTTCCTATAATTGTTGTTAAACAGTGAATAATAACAATGCCCTTTCTTCATCCAATTGTATTTCACATTATTTGGAAGGCAGCTGTGGCCCTCTGAATTACTAGGCAAACCCATTAACACGTTTTTAAAAAGTATATTCATTGATTTGATAAATGTGCATGTGATTCTTCTTTAGCTTCAAGTTCCAATTTCGTTTCAATGATTGTGTTCTGTATATAGCCTTTATTTTATTGTATGGGATGGCGTTAAAAAAGTTCGCTTGTTCGCCTATCCATATATCATTTTGTGAAATAAAAATTATGTTTAAACTATACAATAAAACACAACCTATATCCTATGTACAAAAAGCCGGATGTTCGAGCTGTTAGGTAATAATGTAATTTTTCACGATGACAGTGGATTTTGTTTTTGATATATTCATTTCGGATTTGATTTTAGATTGGACGTGTACCAGAATACCATTTTCCAATGCATATCATCCCCTTTTCGTTCTGATTAAGTATTAAAGTGACCTTGGGTATGTTGTTGGAATCACATATGTCAAATATTACCAATATTTCATCGGTAAGTTGGCCGACAATAACCATTTAAACGCTGATAACAGAATTGTGACGATATCAAGTTTTAAAGTCTGTTTTGAATCGAAAACAGGACAATGTATCCTATTATTGTAATACAGATACTTTCATTTTAATATAAACTATTTTGTAAAAGAAACAACGAAACACTGTAGAGTGACTTTAAAGGACATGTATATTAACTGAGAAGAAATATTTGAAGTTTGAGTCACCTTTGCCAATTTTAATTTAATTCGATTAAATTTTATTTTAAATTTTAAATTAAAGAGACGACGATGATGGTGTGTTTAAAATCTATGATGTTTATCATACTACCTTTGACATATATAATAGTAAGAATATGACATTAAAGGTGCATCCATTGTGTTTCATAAAATTTTATTTGGCTTTAATACGTTCCAACACAGCATATGTGCTGTTTACAATACAAATAAATTCACTTAGCTTGCATATTCATCCCCAATCGCCAAACATATCATAATTACTATTTTCAAATTAAAATCGATTAACATCATTATGCATGTGTAGAAACCGAAAGTGAACGTACTATTTACATGCACAGTAGTTATATGACCTATTGAACATTATTGACCCAAATTTGTTACTTTGTCTGGTGTAAATAAGATTTCAAAATTACGTTTGACTCATTGGCGCGCGCCACACGAAGTGCATTGTCCGGTTTTCGATCAGAAATCACTACTTTTACCTTTATATCGTCAATATACTAAGTCAAGTATCATTAAAATGGTTGTTTTCGGTAACAGTTGGTACTTCTCGATAAAATAAGACCATTTATAACGTTTGTCATATTTGCCCCCCAACAACACAATGGATGTACCTTTAACGACTTATCTATTTCTATATTTTTTGCAATAAATTACAAACTGCTCACTGAACATGAGTATAAATAATTTAAGTATTGGTGATTTGAAATACCAAAAAGCAAGACTCTGATATCTAATAGTTCCTAAATGTGATAAGTATATGATGTTTCTGAATAAGATGTACCCGTTATGTAGCATAGCGACACAAACAGTGACATTCTAAAATTCATTTATTGAAACAGTGTCAACTGTTCGGTTCCGGGTCAGTTCGTACCAAAACCGGTTCGTGCCAGGGTCGGTTCGACCTGGTCGGTTCGCCCCAGTTTTAATATGACAGATATAGTTGATGCTTGATGTAATAAAGTTTGTAAAGGGTTCCGGATCAGTTGATGCTTGATGTAATAAAGTTTGTAAAGGGTTCCGGATCAGTTGATGCTTGATGTAATAAAGTCTGTAAAGGGTTCCGGATCAGTTGATGCTTGATGTCATACAGTTTGTAAAGGGTTCCGGATCAGTTCGTACCAAAACCGGTACGTCATCGTCCCAGGGTCGGTTCGCCCCACACTAATTATAGATGTAGTAAAGATGAATAAAGAGATGTTTTTACATTACATGACATTGTTTGCGTATGCAGTCAGCCGCTTGAAGATTTGGTACGTACTTATCGCGATCGGATTACGAAAATTGAGGTAGGTGAGTTTCTGTTTGTTTGTGCAGACTTCATGAAATAATTAAGAGTTTGTATGAAATTGACACATCCGTGAGTAGACCCCTCAGTTGTGTACACATATTTATTCAAGGAAGCCTTTGACCTGGATTATGCTAACTGCTAATTCACCCCTACTACACTGAGTTGGGTAACTGCATGCAGTTAACCACTCCAAAAATAGCGGCTGGTCAAATTCATGCGCATGCCTTGGTCATTTACCAAAGAACATGTAGATGCCATGTTAACCTTTATGGAGTGTGTAAATACAACATAATCTGCGTTTGCAAAATTGAAGCGGGAGAAGGGTAATCTGTTGACAGAATTGAACACGAAGAAGGGTAACTTTTAAGTTGACTTTGTACAAAGGCGATGGAATGCCATGGACAAAACACCTATTGCTATTGCACATTCACAGTAGAACACAGATAGCACCAAATTCAATCCAATCTAGTCGATTTCTCCATATAGAAATAGACAGACAGACAGCAATAGTTTATTTAAGTGTCACAACATACTTTTTACGGTTAAAGCTATATTTTTCCATTTTGTAAAATCAACAGAGGTAAATTAATTATTAAGAGTATTAATAAAATTGCATGTGTGGGAATCTAAAAATATAAAACGGAGGTCTGAATAAAAGCTACACTCAGAGGAAATGAATCTCGGACTCTACTTTATCATAGAAGGAACATATTCTAAGACACAGAGGGGTGGGGGTCTGCTGTGTCTGCCTGTCTCTATGTGAAGTCGGAGTGATCCACAACGTAGTCTTGATAGAAACCTAAACTTTCATTTACGTACAATAGAAACACCTTTGTCAAATATAGAATGGGCTTGTTAGACCTAATGGTAAACAGAGGCCGGAAAATGTCCATTCCTAAACATGATAGATTATGTCCTTTATGTAATTCTTCAGTAGAAGACGAAATCCATTTTACCTTTAATTGCCCATTTTATGAAGATTTACGCTGCAAATATATCCCAGAACGTTACTCATCGAAACCATCACTAATAGCTTTTACCGCAATAGTATCAACTAAAAATGAAACCACACTGCCTAATCTAGCTCTCTATGTTAAATATGCATTTGCTCGTCGCAACGAGCATTTACAATTACTTAGTTTATAATGTGTATGTTTATTCATATTTATATTTATTGATGTAACCTGGAATGTAACTCTCTTGTATATGGGCCGGTGGCCTAAAATACAATTAACTATTGTCTTGATAGATATTTTCGTTGATTGCTCGGCATGATTTTCTGTACATATATCACGGGAACAAGATCTTTCTTGAATAACCTGTATGTCCGTAACTTATTTCCATTAGGTTTTGATACGGCGTTCCACAGATCTTTGAACCACGAGGACTCGTCGATTTTTCTCAGTTCAGCTTTCACAAAATCCATTCAAAAACAGTAAATGTTCAATACTAAGACTTCTGCTTGCCTTGATAACTGAGTTATAAAACGATTTTTTTTCTTCTTTTGCTGTATTCTAAAATTCGTTTGGGTAATCTGACATCACTCATTTTGGTTATCTTGATAAAACTTCGGATAACTTCGCTTCTCTGCTTAGTGAGGCATGCCATCCATCCCATTTCACCGCGTACTGCGCAATTTGAGGTATTCCAGGGTACTCCAAGGACAAATCTGCATGCTCTATTTTGCACATTATTTATCTCTTAGTGGCTGGTAAGTCCCCAGAGGGGTGCTCCATACATCAATATGGGTTGAACTGTGGACTCATACAATTTAGTAAAAACGTCATATCCCATGTCACCACACATGTAGTATTTCGATATTAATAAAGATAAAGCACGACTTGCACTCTTTGCTATTTCCTTGACAGTAAACTTCATGTTAATATGCTCTTCAAACCACAGCCCTTTTCAAATTACTTATTTTACAAATTATTTGAATCGGACGGAAAAACTTACTTATTTTGAAAAACATCCATATAATTACAAAAAAGCGGTAAATATAACATTCATATATGTCAAAAGTGGTAAATATAACATTCATATATTTCAATATTTGATAATGAAACAGAAATTAGATACATGTAACATATACTATAGTTGGGGCGAACCGACCAGGGGTGAACTGGTTCTGGTGCGAACCGACCCTGGGACGAACCGGTTTGGGTACGAACTGACCAGGAACCAATTGTTCAATAGCAGCATTAAACATTAATACAACCAAATGTTAATCATCACATCTTCATTCAATCAATTCTACAGTGTTCTCTGAAATTTTCACAAAAATTCAAACCAATCATGATGTAATGTAACTAGAAGACGAGTGATACATGAATAAACTCGTCGGTCTGCCTCTTCCAATATAATCCTGATTCACGGAGCTAGTTATTCACTGAGATGTACACATGTACACCTGTTGTATGTACACGGCGCCGGTGATCTGGTCGGGATATACACCTATCCCAACACTGGAACAGCTACGGTTTTATGACCGCACCACTTACGCGAAAGACAGGTGGCACGAATAATTACCACATGCAGTCATTAGATTGTTATAGCAATTGTGCCAACATCCCACTCTCCCGGAAACACTAAGTCTTCTTCTCGAAAATGAAAGGACACTCTTTTGAACTCAACGATTGACATGGCAATTTCATTTAATTAATATGCTCATATGGCAAGTTAAAGGCACGTTTTTCTTACTGGAATAAAGTAAGGTAGATAGTGTTTACAGTGGCTAATTAATACTCATGTATCACTAAAAAAAATAGTGGTCTCATTTAAATATGGTTAAAGCAGGAATTGTCAAAAGATTATTCATCAGTTTTAAAACTTTCTTTTAAGACCTTCTTATTAACAGTTAATTAGGGGGTCTCTGATAAACCAGAGAATTATTACCAAATCATCCAGTCAAATATATTGCTCATCTAAATGTATTATCCAAAATGATATTATTGAGTAATGTTCACTGTAGTATTATTCACGCAAATCTATTACATATCATTACATGAAATATGTATAGAAAATCCTCCACTATGTCTACTTAGCAGTTCTTGTATTGTCGGTAGAAACTGAAAATATAATGAAATAAATATTGCTAATCTCAAATAATAATATGTACGGATGCTATTGCAGACGAATTTATCTTTATATTAGAATATCCATCATATGTTTATTCCAGAATACAATTTGTCAAACCTTTTGCAATTTTTATAAATACTATCATGTGTATTATTAAATTCACGCCTCACAACACATAACATAGTCTTATTCAATTCGATTTAAATCAAATAAAGTTATTTGTAGTGATTACTGATAATTACTTCTGGCCGTAACAAGTGAAACGGTGATACCGCACCGCACATACAGTAACTATATGTAGGTTGTACAATTAGCATACATATGCCAAACACTTTTCCATACAGATGTCAATTATCCATAATATTGTTTATGTATTTTCAAATTATAGTGAGTGGAAAAAGATATCTGTACAAATGTACATGTCCTCTTTAGATGAATTGATGCGCTTTTTAGAACAAATTCCCCTTCTTTCAATGACTCTTTATACTTTATACAATAAGGAATTGACCAGGGTCAAACGCGGTCTGACTGCATTCTGATCGCGGTCAACTGCATTCAGACTGCAGTCTGATCGCGGTCACCCGCATTCTGACTGCAGTCTGATCGCGGTCAACTGCATTCTGACTGCATTCTGATCGCGGTCAACTGCATTCAGATTGCAGTCTGATCGCGGTAGATACCGGTAAAGATATCTGCAACCGTCTGTACGTGGTCAATACGTGGAAGTCTTGAAGACTCCAGAATCTTCCACATGAGACACGAATAAAATCTTAAGATCTTAAAAATACACCTTTTTTTGGCAAATTGGGGTCATTTTCCATTCGTCAACTACATGCAATTAAAAAGTTTAACTGCAAGAACAATACATATCATTTCGTTTGAAAAAAATAGTCTCCACTCTCAAATATTCCAAAAAGGTACAGTGGCGCGATAAAGCGAAAGAGCGAAAGAGCGAAAGAGCGATAGAGCGATAAAGCGATAAAGCGAAAGAGCGAAAGAGCGAAAGAGCGATAAAGCGATATAACTGCGCGACAAAGCAAAATGTTTTTATCGCTTTGTCGTGCGGCAATATCACTTTGTCGTGCCGCCTTATCACTTTGTCGTGTCGCCTTATCGCTTTGTCGTGTCGCCTTATCGCTTTGTCATGCGACTATCGCTTTGTCGCGCGACACTATCGCTTTGTCGTTCGACGTTATGGCTTTGTCGTGTTGCTATATCGCTTTGTCGTGTGTCCATATCGCTTTATCGCATTATCGCTTTATCGCGTTGTTAACAGAGGGCTTATGGCATAGCATGGTGTCAGGCGCCCGTCCGTCCGTCTGTAAACTTTTCGCATATTCGTCTTCTTTTCCAGAACCACTTGGTCTAGAGAGCTGAAAAGACTCCTCGGCCAATGGGGATTCTAAATTGTAGATTTCGTGACCACCTGACCCCAAATAGGGACACAGGGGTCACGACCTAAAAAACCTATTTTCATCTTCTTCTCCAGTTCCAAAAGGTCTAGAGAGCTGAAAATTTGTGTGCAGACTCCTTGGCCAATAGGGATTTTAAGTTGTAAAATTGGTGACCCCAAATAGGGTCAAAGGGTTCACAAACTTAAAAACCTATTTTCATCTTCTTATCCAGTTCCAAAGGGTGTAAAGAGCTGAAAAGTTGTGTGCAGACTCCTTGGCTAATGATGATTCTAAATTGTAGATTTCGTTGTCCTGCGACCCCAAATATAGGTCACAGAGGTCATTAACTGAAAAGATATGTTCATCTTGATATTTTATTTGCTTTTCAAAGGGAGGTGATTTATAGGAAACAACAATGTTCAATTAAATCGACAAATGTATCTTTATTTGTAGGGGATTTTATCTCTGGCCTCAAAGATAGGTCAGAGGGGCAAGGACCTTAAGACCTAGTTCATCTTCTCCGGTTAAAGTGCTTCCTATTTGTTGTACCTCTCACCTAGAAGTTGAAATTTTGAATTAGTCAATGTATATAAAGCCTGATGAGCTACAGAGCCAGTGGCTCTATTTTTTAAACAACTCCTAAGTCTTTGTATTCTGCTTACTCTGTGTTTTATATTTAGTTTTTATCAAACTATACTATACTATAGATTACCTAGTCTAACTCATAGACTCTGAAAATATAATTTTATATCTGAAAAACAATATTGAAAAAATTTTTGTAAAGGAGCCTTCTCTTTCGATTCCATTTCTTACAGTCTCCTTTTTAAAATTTAATACAATGGTGACATTTTCAGAATAAATACTTTTTTCAGAGTCTGAGTGTAAGACTAAAGATGACCCAGTTCTACTACAATCAGTGTCCCAGATTGGTATCTAACAAATGGCCAGAAAAATAATTGATAATACTTGCCTTCATGAATCGATGTGTTTGTCGACATCATCGCGATTGCCGATTGCCGATTTTGGCTGACCTCCCATTAGAAATACTTGCCATTTAGATAGTGAGGAAATATAACATGGTTATATTTGGGATAACACTACCTTCAATAGTACAAATTCTTGTACTTTTTCGGGCCAAGGCCCATGCGGGATTCGAACCCACGCCCTCAGAGTAAGGCAACTATCGCCAGCATTGACTGAACCAACAGCTTACCACATGACCATTTCGCCTCGACTTGTGGTAAGCTGTTGGTACAGTCAATGCTGGCGATAGTTGCCTTACTCTGAGGGCGTGGGTTCGAATCCCGCATGGGCCTCGGCCCGAAAAAGTACAAGAATTTGTACTATTGAAGGTAGTGTTATCCCAAATATAACCATGTTATGACCTCCCATTGTTTTGCGAACGTATAAACAATAATGTTTTTAATTTCGTTTGTTAATCAATTTTACGTCAATATGACGATGCATGTAAATATTGATTAAAACATTTTGATATATCAGCATATTATCAATTGTAATTTATATTACGATATCATACAAAATAACTCTTTAATGTCAAAATTAATTATTACCGTCGATATTCGACTTCTGGACATGGGTTGTTTATTGCAGTTGGAAATTCAACTAATTGTCGACCAGTTGTTCAGTTATGTTAGCCAATATAATACGCAGTACACATTATTTTCAGAAAAGAACTGATGATTAAACATATATATCTGATAAAAAGAAACTTTGTCTGGCATTTGGTAAATTGGCCAGCTGTTGGACCACTAGGAACATACTCAGATGATGTATTATACTGTATACTAACTAAAAGGCAAAAGAAAGTATGGGTCGGGTTTAAAGGGTTATAATGACAACAAAACAAGTGGTATCAGTGGATAATATCAAAGACGGGTTTCAGGTCATCATTGTGGCACAATATAATAAGCATACAAACAATACATGTTAAGTTGGATCTCATTGAACAGTTGAATTGTTCACCTGCTAAAAAATTGTAAGAACATTTATTTTTCGAACCTATACTTTCTTTTGCCTTTTAGTTTATAATGATAATAATACTCCCAGTAAGTTAAATGTGAATGTTGAAACCCGGGCAGGTAAGTTTTCTTTCGGACTGGTCATTTATTTCAGTTACCAGTGCGGCTGTCTGGCTTGAGTTTTTGGGAGTTTTCTACACTGTCTTTAGCTTACCACACGACCACGGGGCCTCGACAATATGTTGTATTTGTTCATTATCTAAATGGCATGTATTTCTAATAGCTGGTTCCAGTCATTGTGGATCTGGTTATTTACAATATGATTAAATTCAAAATCTTAGTATATTTCATACTATTTTCAACTATACATAGTATAAGCTAAGATATGGACCTTCTTTCACAAAGCGTGAGGTGAGCGTAAGTCACTAAAGTTACCCGAGTGGAGTGTTCAAGACTGGGAAATAAGGTTAACCTTGGTAAATATTGTTTTGTTAAAGGAGGCCCTCGATTTTAATCGGATTGTCTTATTCAAAATATGAACTGAATCTCACAGCGGCTGGTATTGCTGAAAATAATAAGTCCTAAATAAAAAACTTCGTCCTCTGACTTGGTTTTGCTGAAAATAATACGTCCTAAATTTTTAAAAACTTCGTCCTCTGACAGCAATCTACATATAAATATATAAATATGTAGGTAGCTGTCAGAAGACGAAGTTTTGGATTTAGGGCATATTATTGTCAGCAATACCAGCCCCTGTGCTCATTTTCATTTGACTGTTTCCGCGTGTAATAACGATTTGAGTTTGCTTTAGATTTGCTTACCAATCCTAGATATTTAAGGCCCACTTCATTCAGATAGATAGCCTTGTTTCCTGGTTTTGTCACCACCATCATCATCATCATCATCATCATCATCATCATCATCATTTGCATACCTGTACCAAGTTCATGTGTTGATACAGAATATATTGATAGCGATTTGCGAAGATACAAAATTGGTGCTCTCAAGCGTGAAACTAATATAATTCCAAACTACCATTGGATATTTGGTACCCATAGGCGCCAGAACTTAAATATACACTTACGTATATCTGCCTACCTATATAGCATATAAAGTAGGTATGACACTGTCCGCCATCTTGAATCTTGGCATAGGACCGGAGATATAAACTTGGATCAGTCTACGAATATTACAAAGCGTATTTGAGCCAGCAAACCAGTTTAACCATTTCCGGTTTAGGTATATCAATAAGTATATTTAGGGTCTGGCGCCTATGTTAGTACCGGATATTTCAAACTGTAAAACTTCAAGAAGTTTAACAAGTCTAAACAAGGATCATGTTGGCATAAATTTAATTTCTTATCCCTGTCTACTTTTAAAAAATGATATTTTAATTTAAAAATTAACTAGTCTCCAATTACGTCATTCAATCTAGCGCCCAAAGGTGTTAATGTATCGTGCCATAATCAAATGAAGTGAATGTTATACTTTCTTTGTTCGTTAGTTTATGTCATCATTAAGCTATGTTCATCAAACACTTCTTCGGAGAAATAGATTCCCTAATTTGTATTATGAGTTTATTAAGAGAAAGCAGATACATTAGATGGCACTCAGTGCAGGTTCTAGTTAAAGAATATCGCATTTTGATATAAATGGTCTGTTCTATTTTTAGGAACGGATCGACATGGAAATTCCGTCGTAAAACTAGCCATTTACCGGTCAAGTAATTATTAGAATATAATTCAAATAGTTTACACCACTTTAGTAGCACATATGATGATGTTTGCAACATTTCAAATTAATTAATTAAGTTGAGTGCCAAAATAATACTTTAAAGGGTTGCATAAAACAAATGAGCTAACGTAAGGCGGAATTGTCACAAGGGGAATATTGTGTTTAGATAAAGCGGTAGGTGATGGACATAAGTAGTTCTATCATCATTTTCTTTCTAGTACAGCCGGGGGCGGGATAGCACAGCGGTTAGCGCGTTTGGCTTCGGATCAAGAGGTCCGGAGTTCAAATCCCGGCAACGGCACGGCAACTTTGTCTGCAGTAGAGAACAGTAAGGTTTGGGTGCAATGCTACACTGAATTTCAGTCAGTGAGACTCGACCTTCAACCTGGGGTCAGATTGCCTGCTCACACCAGCACCATAACAGTAAATCCAAGGCCCCGTTCCAAAGCAGCGAGCGCTTGTAATCGCTCATTCATTGCTCAATGTAGCGCTCAAGTAGTAGTGTCTTGAACCTCTATGCAAATTCCTCTAAGTTTGCTCGCCTTGCTACGTAGTGCTAAACTGAGCAATCGCGTTCAAGAGAGGTTTGAAATTAATCGCTAATTGAGTGATTACTTTGAAACCTCTCTTGAACATGGCCCTTGACCCCCAAAAAATCACAGAACTTTCATTTAAACCTTCACACTCAAAATAATGTTAAAAAGTCAGAGAAACAGCCGCTCCACTAGTGTCTCTATATTGCTTCCGGGTTGAAGTAAAAGTTAGCGAATGGAATTGAAGACTATGTCCTGGTGTATTGGGTTCAGCTTTATCATTGTATTTTCTTTCAGAATAATGAGAGGGAACTTGCTGCTATCAATGGTTATGGCTGTGCTGTGTCGATACGGGGTATACTGTCAAAAGCGTAAGTTTGAAACTGAAACTCACCATCATAAAGTTTTAAAATACCATCAGAAACTCTCACAGTAACATCAGAAACTCTCACAGTAACATCAGAAAATCTCACATTAATATCAGAAAATCTCACAGTAACATCAGAAACTCTCACAGTAACATCAGAAACTCTCACAGTAACATCAGAAAATCTCACAGTAATATCAGAAAATCTCACAGTAACATCAGAAACTCTCACAGTAACATCAGAAACTCTCACAGTAACATCAGAAACTCTCACAGTAACATCAGAAAATCTTATATCACATAAGAAACTTTTTAAAAAGCATCTGGAATTCTTATAGTAGTATTAAACAATCTTATAGTAACATTAGAAACTCCGGATCCTAAATTAGCATCAGAAACAATATTTGTTGAATCATTATCTTACAATAACCCTTTGAATAGGCTCATCTGCTCATGAGTAGGCCAACTGATCTGAACAAAACGTTGTGATCTAGGAATTATATGTTTACTGTGTTCTTCCAGATGCCAAAGTTCTGATCCTCGGCGCTGGTGCAGCAGGAATGTCCGCAGCTAAAACTCTGACAGGACAAAACATGCACGACTTTATCATCCTGGAGGGATCCAACAGGATTGGAGGACGAGTCAAGTCGGTCAGATTTGGCGGGAAAACAGTTGAAGCAGGAGCCAATTGGATCGTTGGTAAAACTAATCCGTTGTTTCGCACAGCTAAATATATTAACCTCCAAGGAAAATTCTCTGATGTTGACAGTGTTGTCATTAAGAATTCCACTGGTGCTGATGTTACGGCCACTGAAGGCAATGATGCTAGGGCTAAACTTAAATTGGCTCAAAACAGAACTCCAGCAATTGAACGACGACTTGATGGTGGGAGACGTGATATGTCCATAAGAGCTTGTTTAACGGGAGCAGGGTTCACACCCAAGACCCCGGTTGAAAATATAGTGGAGATATTCAACTATGACTTCGAATTTGCGCATATTCCTGATGTTTCGTCCTGTTCGTTTTCCTCTACAAACCTCGAATTCATCAAAGGGCAGTTTTTTGTCCAGGACCAACGAGGTTATGAATACCTGCTGAAAACATATTTTGAAGATGTTCTGATCTTTGATGATCCACGTCTGATCCTAAATGAGATCGTCACGCATGTCAAATACATGGGCTCAGGAGTTGAAGTCACCACAAAGAATGGTAACATCTACACCGCCGATTATGCAATCATAACATTCAGTGTCGGGGTCCTGAAGAGCGGTTTCGTGACTTTCAGTCCGATGTTACCAGATTGGAAGAGAGACAGCATAAACCGTATGCGTCTTGAAAACTACTTTGGAATATTTCTCAAGTTTCCCGATGGTATGCCAAGATTTTGGGACGATGAGGAATACATCCTGTACGCAGATGAAAGGAGAGGGTTCTATCCTGTGTGGCAGAACCACGAAGCTGCCGGTCTCTACCCAGCAGGAACCAATATTCTGGAAATTGTGACCTTTGGAGAAGAAGCTGACAGAGTGAATGCAATGAGTGTGTCCGAGGTGACAGCTGAGGTGATGGAGGTGCTACGACGGGTCTACATGGACCCAAGCATCCCCGATCCAGAAGACATCTTCATCCCAAACTGGAGGAATGATCCGCTGTATTTGGGCTCCTTTGTTAATCCCGAGCCAGGAGCTTCTAATCCGGACTTTGTGGAGGACAGGATGGCCGCTGTTGGAAGACTCCACTTTGCAGGGGAAGCTTTTGATAGAAAAATTACTGGTTACGTGTATGCAGCTTTAAGAAGTGGACGTGAGGCCGCTTTCAAAGTGCGAGACAGGCTGCAGTTCAGTCGTGGCTTCAACTTGAGTCAACTGCTTAGGCAGGTTACATATCTAAAAAGGGTACTTATGGGATAACACTAACTTCAATAGCACAAACTATCGTTCTTTTTCGGGCCGAGTCCATTGCGGGATTCGAACCCACACCCTCAGAGTAAGGCAACTATCGCCAGCACTTACCATAGCAACAACTTACCACCGGGTTTGAATTCCGCAAGAATAAATTTGTACTATAATTGAAGGTTGTGTTATTCCAAATGTAACCGTGTTATATCTGTTCACTATCTAAATGGCATGTGTTTCTAAGTTATAACCAAGCTGCATAGCAAAGTTTTGTAGGTTTTTTTTTTTTTTTTTTTTTTTTTTGTAATTATACATCAAGTTTATTTATAATTATAAAGAGTCATGTGTCTTGCGATACAATATTTACATCAATCAATATACAGACAGGCAAGCATGACATCCAGTGATATTAGGAATGTAAATATAGGATATCAAGATGAAAACATTGAATAGTCACATGGTACGATGAGTATACAAGGTTGGTATGGTGGATGTGATAAAGAAAAACAATAAAGCTGAAAACAAAATATGTATATTGAAACACATCGTTATTTCTGTGGTGTTAATACAATGTCAAACTTAATACATAAAGTAATGAAATAGCTTTTAATTCAGTTGGAGTTGCCACAAATACCAGAATAATCTGATCTATTAATGTATTGATAATTCTCTTATATAACAAGTTGAATATGAATTATGAAGAACTGTGGCACAACTTCCATCTATTCATCTGACCTCACCAACCTGAAATCTATCCTAGAAATGTTAATATTAAGTAGAATAGTAAAACAAGACCAGAAACTGAAAGACAGACGGAAAAGATAAAATTATAAAAAAAAATTTTCACATATTTTTATTCACATGAGTAGGTACATTATTACATTTTCATCATATGACAATATATGGACATGAATACAAATGGTATGACATTGATTCTGATTAATGGTTCTACACATCGTTGAAAATATCTTGTAATGGTAGCCACTTTTTCGTGAAAATAATTGATTGGTTTTTCATTCTTGCTATGTACCTCTCAACTTGAAATATATCCTTCATTATAACAATGAATGTTTTAATTGACAAAGGCTCATTTCTGATGCAACTTATATAAATGTGTCTTTTTGCAGCTAAAAGAATATGGTTCATCAATTTGAAGTTTGGAGTCTCCTGAATGCCAAATAGGATGGACTTGAGATTAAAATGAATATCATAACACAAGTGTTGTTTTAGAAACGTTTCAAGTTCAGTCCAGAAAAGTGCAGAAGATGGACACTCAAAATATACATGTACCATAGATTCATTTTCGTTATTGCATCTATTACAAATGTTATTGTCAATTAATTTCATTTTAAACAATTCGTTTTTGGTGTATATAATACGATGTAGGAATCTAAATTGAAAGTCTTGTAGCTTAATATCTTTGCAACATTTTTTGGGAAGACTAAATATTTCCTTCCAATTTAAATCAGTGAAGAACATTTCTTGCCATTTGTGACAGACATTAGGGCACTGGTCAGGTAGCATAATTTTATCATAGATTTTCCGGGAACCCTTCAAATGTTTTAACCATTCCAAAAGGAAATCGTTGAGTTTAAGGTCATATAGACTAATGAAAGAAGAGTTATTTATCATGTTTTTCCACTGTGTTGGAAAGTTGTTTATAACACGATGGTGGTCTAAGTAAGTACCTCTTAGGTTGAATTTGTTTTTCAGATCTATAAAAGACAGAAATCCTTTCTCATCACACAAGTCTCTTATGTAATGTACACCTTTCCGGAACCAGTCGTCTATTATAAATGATGAGTTTGCACTTTGATGGTTAAACCATATTGGTTCAGCCAAAATAGCACTGATGTCTCCAGAGTCTGCTACATGCAAGTGATAGTATTTGCCCCATGTTTGCATTAAATCTTGCCAATATGGATTATTAGATTTGCAAAGTCTATATGAGGAGACATTTGCACCTAATTGAAAAAGATATCTTAGAGGGAAGTAGCTATTGTATAAATTCTTGTTCATACTTTTTTTGAGAATATTAAGCTTAAGTGCAGCAATAAAAGCATTTATATCAACCATCCTCAATCCACCATTCTCATAATTGTTTGTGATATTTTTCCGTTTGATTTTATCTGGTTTGGAGTTCCAAATAAACTTAAAGAATAGTGAGTTTAAATCATCAACAAATTTTTTGGGTGGTTGAGGCAAGGCAGAAAAGATATGTACAAGTGTAGATAGTGCTAAAGTTTTTATCACAGTTATTTTCCCAATTAAAGTCAAATTACGCTTGCGCCAGTTGGCAAGTAATCTCTTTATATTTTCTAGTCTTTTCCTAGTGTTTATGACCCAAAGTCTTTCCAAATGTGCATTTAATTGAATGCCCAAAATCTCAAAGTCACCATGTACCCAATCTAAGTTAACATCATCACATATCTTAATATTCCTTCCACACATTGAACCGAGCCACACCGCCTTAGTTTTGTCAGAGTTTATTTTTAATCCTGAAAAAAAATAGAATGTTTCTAGAGTATTTAGGGCAGCTCTCAAGCTTTCTTCTGAGCCATCGAGAAACAATTGTGTGTCATCAGCATATTGTCCTAATTTGTGCTCTGTATTTTTTAGGTAGATGCCTTTAATATTAGGATTATTTCTAATCATAGAGGCCAAGATTTCAGCAACAAAGAGGAATAAATATGAGGAGACGGGATCACCCTGTCTACAGCCTCTGCCATTGTCAAAGAAAGAGGAAAGGTGGCCATTTTGTATTACACAGGAAGTTGCATTGTTGATCAATATATGCACCCAGTTTATCAAACGAGGACCAAAGCCAAATCTTTCAAGGACCTTAAATATGAATAATTTCGAAACAGAGTCAAAGGCTTTTTCAAAATCAATTGAAAGTAGCAAGCCTTTTCTATTATTGGATTTTGCTTCAAGAATAATATCATAAGTTAATCTGATATTATCTGCTAAGGATCTGCCTGGAATAAAGCCTGTTTGATTTTCATGTATCAAGTGATCGAGAACAGTCTTAAGTCTCTTAGTAACAAAAGAGCTTATAATCTTGTAAAGACAATTTAAGAGAGTAATGGGTCTCCAATTTTTTAGGTATTTTCTATCCTTATCTCCTTTTTTTGTAGGTTGTTGATACTTTTATAAAAATTGTACAACCGAAATCTTACGAACATGATAACAACACTATGACTATGATAACACCATAACACAATTCCTTCGCAAATAATCGCTCCAGTCTCCATCACTGGCTAATTTAATTCGCTGTATTTAGCTGATCATTAAGCTATAATAATCGATTTTTTGTTATTTATTACCGGAAATACTTTTATTGTAGTTGTCTACAGATTTCCAGTATTACAGTAATTCATATATTTCCAGTGTTTGAAATATGACCCGTCCGACAGCTCGTAACCTGGTCACTTTTGCCCCGGGCGTAACGAAAAGATTTCAAACTCTTCTCTCTCCGCCCTTGACTTCAACCCTTGCATTTGCTGTGTTTAGATTTTAGCGTACTGCAAGCTAATCGGATAGGCCAATCAGAAGACAGCTTGCATCACGAACTTCCGATGTCGGGTTTGCAGCGATACGTTGGCACCTACTAAACGGAGACAAATCTTTTCTTAATCTTTCCAAGTATTTCGCCAACTTTCTCAAGTGCCCAGCTTCAACCCCCATCACAATAACTTGTATAGCCTCTATAACTGTATCAAGCGTCCCCATTTTGAATTGGTACCGAATGTAATCGGCGAGTTCATTGGTTTTATGTAAGCAGCTGGTTAGGGGCGTAAATCGTGATCACAATAGATGTCACTGCTTCGTTTCACGGCTCTGCTATCGTTGAAGGCAAGGTAACGGGAAGAGTTGATCGCAATACTTTTTACCTTGCCCTGGGAGGAGGCTTTTAGATAAGTTTGATTAATTTTGTCATGAAAAGAGTCAAATTTTTACATTTGGACGACCTTCTTTCCAAACTTATTTGCTACAAGGTTATTTCATAATAAAAAAATATTTGGCTTCAATACGCTAAATTACCACATGCACTGCACGATCAGAGTTCGAATCACTTCACTTGACTTGTATATCATCCACAGATGCCAAATATAATTTATGACTAGAGTCAATTTCGCGAAAAGCCTGTTTTGCAAAAGATGTAAAACAGAAAAACACTGCGTGGTTATTTAAATGTATTCATTGATTAATCTGAAGTATGATATTTATCATTACCATCTACCTTGTTCACTGGTAAAGCCTTTGTATGCAGTCATATGAATAAACTCAGTTAGTAGCTGCATGGTTGTCAAGTTCAACCTTTCAATGAGTGAAGTACCAACACAACATCCGCTACTTTCGTTTCCACCAGAAATGTTCATGGAGCAAAAGTGTGGATGAGAACTCAATCAAAGATGTAGAAACGATAGCGACCCTGAGTCTGAGGTTCGAACCTCTCTCTTGAAATAAAGTAAAGTCCAAAAGAAACGTCACACCTCAGTTGGTTTCGATTAATTCAATATTTTAAAGAAATTGGATGCTTTTAATTATGGCACGATACAATAACACCTTTTGGCAGTAGTTTTTTATGACTCAATTGGTGACTGTATTATTTTTTTTATTACAATATCTTTTTCTTAACTAGACAAGGGTAAGAATTGAAATTTACACCAACATGAACCCTACCATGTTTAAAATGTTGTAAATGTGTGCAGGACGAGGCAAATTTATTGATTTTCACACATAGTACGTGTTATATGTCAATATCAAAAGTAATTTTTGGGAATTTTAAATTTCAAAATTTCAATTTTCAATTATTTTTTTATAAAAAAAAGGGAGAATTATTTGACTGATTTAATTTTCTGGACTAATTTCCCAAACTATTCAGTTTTTGAATATGACGTCGAAAACTCGAGAAATTTTACTTTGAAAATTACACATATGATAAAAACAACTGAGTGGTGACGTTTCTTTTGGACTTTAGTTTATTTTGCATGAAAATTTGATGAACCCCAAGAGCAAACCCCTCCATATTCAACACGATCCGTATTGAACACAACAGAACAAATATGTATTTTTTTCTTTTTATTGACCGTGGATCATTATTGTAAAATAATTTGAAATATAACATGTACTAATCATTTGTATATGCATAGATATAATATACAAAATGAATATATAAGGAATGTATACACACTTAAGTATAACAATAACAAGGTGAGAGAGATATTGGACTGAGTGGCGTGGCAGGTCATGATATATATGTACAAATATGAAACAAATATTAATAACACATACTAGTGAATAAAGTTAATGTAACACGATGCCAATAATTGCAAGACAATCCTCCTCAATCAATAAATAGAGTTCTAAAACATATGGGTATGGTTCGGTTAAGCAACGCGGATCCATTTCCAATCATCGAATTATTAAACGATGTTCACACTAAAATGGCCGCTAGCAGTTTTCGTTTTATACGTGACTAAGTTTTCTACAACTGCGGATAAGTGAAGATATACTGTATGAACTGTTGTAATAAATGGCCAAATTTAACTTATAAAAAACGTGCTACAGTGCCTTTAAATGTGGGTAGTATACACAATTGGACGTCTAATCATGCTGATAATTAATGAAATAGGTAATAAAGTACATGTACAGTGTGATCGGGACATTGATTTAGATTATGACAAATTGAATTAAACCATTAAATAAAACTATAGATTGTTGTACAGAAACCAGTTGAAGGAATAAATTTACTTATCAATGAGAAGAACAGACAGAATATTTAGAACTTTAGTATTCATGTTAAAGGAATAAATTTACTTATCAATGAGAAGAACAGACGCAATATTTAGAACTTCAGTATTCATGTTTTTAAGGAATAAACTTACTTATCAATGAGAAGAACAGACAGAATATTTAGAACTTTGGTATTCACGTTTAAGGACTAAATTCCCTTTTCAATGCCAAAAAAACACAAGACTGGCAGCATTATATAGGAGTTCGCATGAGAGAAGCGAATTGTTGTTTAACTTAATATAGTAGTTAGTTGTCTAGTTCATGAATTTAAACAAAGACAATACATATTATTTAAAATTTGATTTAGAAAATGTCAAGCCCAAGGTTAATACAGAATCAGTTTTGTGAAGCAAAAGTATGATAAATTATATGATGAAATATAAAAAACTTAAATTTGTTGGAGAAATCTTTGAACATTAGAAGGGATTTACTACTACATTTAAAAATGATCTGTGCCTGCCACGTCATCAACTTTGTGACGTCATTGGATTCTCAGCTGAGTTCTCAGTGGTGTCAAATTTTAAAGATCGTTAACTGATGATGTAATACTATTATATCAATTCGATTGCAGCGATATCAACTATGGGGGCCAGTGTTAGATGATAAAATCTCTTTACAGACCACGTTGAACATATTTATGACTTTATGGTAAATTAAGAAAAAATGCAAAGCAAATTTAATTGATGTTTCTCGGTTCTATCATTTCGAGTAGATGAGTTACATGTAACAACTGAGGACTAAAAATTAGAAATTATTTTTCACCAGAATTCAATTATTTGGTGACAAGTACTGAGGCGTATTAAATGATATTCTTACCATTTGAAATAATAAATATAAATCTTGATAACAGATTGACAATTTACCTACACCTACATGTATTGGATAATATTCTTACCATTTGGAAAAGATAAATATAAACCAAAGTCGTCCAAAAAGTAGGAATTTGTGATTGTATGCTTATCAACAGTTTTAATAAAAAGAATTTGACACAGTCAACGAACGAATAGAGATGTGCCGAAATTAGTACCATGTGGTATTTTCTATGACCAAACTTAGATATAGGATGAATTTTACTTAAGTTTTCGATTTGTTTAATTCTGAAAAGTAATCTTCAATAAATCAACGTTGCCAATATTGTTTTGACAACCCTTTAGACTTATATTTTGGTGAATGTCATGATATATTTCATTTAGATATTGGCAGTTTATGAATATGATGTGGCGATAGCATAATATGAACAGTGACTTGTCAGAGTTCACCTAACTCTGTCCAAATTGTCCCCTTAATCGCATACTTTTGAAATTTAAGTTTGCCTTTTAAAATATCTACGTTTAACTTGAAAGACTCGCGGACACTGTTGGCAAAAGATCTTTAATGTACACAATTGACGTTATGTTTGCGCCCATTTTATTCTAAAGTTGGGAAACAAACGTTTATTCAGTACCTGTATGGCATAATGATCTCAAAACAGTTTCCATTTTTGATAACTAACAGGGAAAATATGGCAATCTAGTTCAAATTTCATTACTATTTGTGTGCATGTCCGATCACTTTTCTAACGCGAGGCAAGACTCAGAGTAAGGCTAGTTTAATAGATATATTTATTCGTGCCGTGCGTGCAAAGCATGCTGCACGTGCAAGTCATGATTTGTTTGGGGTGATTGACATGATTCGACGCCAGGTTATGTAAGTTTCATGTTTCACGTGCATGTCTTGATTTGTGTGGGGGAAATTGGGCATTCAGAATAAGATTTTTCATAGATGACAATTTGGTACCTTACACGGTTATTTTATATGCGGACCATTATATTAATACGAATCTAAACGTAATCTCTAAGTGTACAAAATCGTTGCATCATAGTAATATGCCCGTAATATATGGAACATGGGTAAATGTCTAGCCTATAGATAATCAAATGGAGCGTTAATTTTCAATTGAAGGACAAAGATAAAGTCAATATATATGAAAACACAAATTCTAAATTCAATCTTGATGGTTCAACTGAACGGTGTTTGAAAAATAGTAACTATTTACCTATACTCTTCCTATACTCCATCAAAGAACTTTTTTTAAAAACTGATATTTGTTTGCGGATAAATGCATTGAAGCGTCCAATATCCAAACTATACCTATTACCATGGGGAATTTCAATAAAGGGATGTTCTTAGCATTCAAAGAAACAGAACAATGGTTGATTGCAGTCATATTGGTTGCCCTTTGACGAATGCAAAAGGATCCAAATTTACCAAAATGTGTGGGTTTTTTTTATGTCATTGCCACGCATGCACGTGCTTGACATGATCCTATTGAAACATTTGAGTAGACGGTTTAAGGATTTGGGCATTTGCAAGATTTTCATGACGAGTTTGTCAAAAACACAATGTGACAACGGTTGAGCGTTCTGATCCTGCATGAACGTGGTCAATACGTGGCATTCTTGAAGACTCAAGAATCTTCCATATGAGACACGAATAAAATCTTAAAATCTTAAAAATACACTTTTTTGGCAAATGGGGTCCTTTTTCATTCGCCAAAACGCAATCAATATTGTCGCAATCAACCATTGTTCTGTTTCTGTGAATGTCCGCCCGGGACAACGTAGTGGTTAGAGCGACCTGATGCCAATCAAACGACCTGGAGTCACTCTAAAGACCTGATGCCGATCAAACGATCTGGAGTCATTCTTAAGACCTGATACCAATCAAACGACCTGGAGTCACTCTAAAGACCTGATGCCATTCAAACGACTTGAAGTCACTCTTTAGACCTGATGCCGATCAAACGACCTGGAGTCACTCTAAAGACCTGATGCCGATCAAACGACCTAAAGTCACTCTTAAGACCTGATACCAATCAAACGACCTGGAGTCACTCTAAAGACCTGATGCCGATCAAACGACCTGGAGTCATTCTTAAGACCTGACACAAATGAAACGACCTGGAGTCACTCTAAAGAACTGATGCCGATCAAACGACCTAAAGTCACTCTTAAGACCTGATACCAATCAAACGACCTGGAGTCACTCTAAAGATCTGATGCCAATCAAACGACTTGAAGTCACTCTTAAGACCTGACACAAATGAAACGACCTGGAGTCACTCTAAAGACCTGATGCCGATCAAACGACTTTGGGCGACTCTAAAGACCTGATGCCGATCAAACGACCTGAAGTCACTCTAAAGACCTGATTCCGATCAAACGACCTGTAGTCACTCAATAGACTCGAGTCACTCAATAGACTCAAGTCACTCAATAGACTCAAGTCACTCAAAAGGATCGATGTCCCTTAAAATGACTCAAAAAAAACTAAAATGACCTGCAGCCATCCAAACGATGTTAAGACACTCAATAGGACTGATGTCATTCAAGAGACCTGAAGCCACGCAAACGACCTGAAATCATTAAACAAGACTGAAGTCACACTAAAGACCTGAAGCCATCCAAACGACCTGAAGTCACTCAACAGGACTGAAGTCAATCAAAAGACCTGAAGCCACGCAAACGACCTGAAGTCATTCGACAGACCGGAAATATCTCAACAGACCTCACAGAAATGCACTCAACAAATCTGAAGTAACTCAACAGGACTCAAATCACCCAGAAGACCTGAAGTCACTCAGCAGACATGAAGTTACAAAAGACCTGAAGCATCACGACAGGACTTCAGGAGTTATTGCAGGTAGAACGCCTTCACCATCTTTGATTATATTTTCCAGTAAAAACCTAGGTATCGACTCGAACTGCATCGAGTTGCAATGTTACCTTATACACAAAACTTCACATATGAGACAAGGAAAGATAAGAGCGACTCGCGACAAGGCGCGACGAGCACAAAAAACACCATACTGAACAAAACAAACATCGTTTAATCCTATGCGTAAACCATGAGCTCTCTTTATCTATTATCTACACAACAATAGGCAATGGTGATGACAATGCCACGTTTAGCTGAAATTTTTAAACTTCGTTGTATATTCAGCATACATTCTTTCTATAAAACTTAGCATCATTCGAAATTCCATGTCTTGCGATAATATCAATTGTATTGATTGAGAGCAAACGTTTTCACTTACACTGCTTTCAAATAGACGTGTTTCTGTAAAGTGATTCTTTTTGTAATTACAATGAAAGATTAATTGACCTTTAGATATGATTTTCAGTATTCATGAATCAGTATACATTAACAATTCTCAGACAACACAAAACCGGAATAATAATGAAAATTCAGATTTCGCCCAAAATACACAGAGAGGCATTAAACGCATACTGGAATAGTTTCCAGACCATAGTTCAGATGAATATGAACCATTTGATCCGCATTAAAAACTATATACAAAAAAAACTAAGTGGGGTGAAATCATGACGCACATCAGGGAATGTGTATACTTATTGAAATATGTCGATGACCACGATATGCCAAGGTCCTGAAAACTATAAGCGCTTGCAATGTTTCAAGATGGTTGTACCAAGCGTTTGCATTGCTTCAATGTGGTTGTACCAAGCGCTTGCATTGCTTTAAGATGGTTGAACCAAGCGCTTGCAATGCTTCAAGGTGGTTGTACCAAGCATTTGCAATGCTTCAAGATGGTTGTACCAAGCGCTTGCAATGCTGATAGGTGGTTGTACCAAGCGTTTGCAATGCTTCAAGATGGTTGACCCAAGCGCTTGCAATGCTTCAAGATGGTTGTACCAAGCGTTTGCAATGCTTCAAGATGGTTGTACCAAGAGTTTGCAATGCTTCAAGATGGTTGAACCAAGCGTTTGCAATGCTTCAAGCTGGTTGAACCAAGCGCTTGCAATGCTTCAAGATGGTTGTACCCAGCGTTTGCAATGCTTCAAGATGGTTGTACCAAGCGTTTGCAATGCTTCAAGATGGTTGTTCCAAGCGTTTGCAATGCTTCAAGATGGTTGTACCAAGCGTTTGCAATGCTTCAAGATGGTTATTCCAAGCGTTTGCATTGCTTCAAGATGGTTGTTCCAAGCGTTTGCAATGCTTCAAGATGGTTGAACCAAGCGCTTGCAATGCTTCAAGATGGTTGTACCAAGCGTTTGTTTGCAATGCTTCAAGATGGTTGTTCCAAGCGCTTGCAATGCTTCAAGATGGTTGAACCAGGCGCTTGCAATGCTTCAAGATGGTTGAACCAAGCGCTTGCAATGCTTCAAGATGGTTGTACCAAGCGCTTGCAATGCTGATAGGTGGTTGTACCAAGCGTTTGCAATGCTTCAAGATGGTTGACCCAAGCGCTTGCAATGCTTCAAGATGGTTGTATCAAGAGTTTGCAATGCTTCAAGATGGTTGAACCAAGCGTTAGCAATGCTTCAAGTTGGTTGAACCAAGCGCTTGCAATGCTTCAAGATGGTTGTACCAAGCGTTTACAATGCTTCAAGATGGTTGTACCAAGCGTTTGCAATGCTTCAAGATGGTTGTTCCAAGCGTTTGCAATGCTTCAAGATGGTTGTACCAAGCGTTTGCAATGCTTCAAGATGGTTATTCCAAGCGTTTGCATTGCTTCAAGATGGTTGTTCCAAGCGTTTGCAATGCTTCAAGATGGTTGAAACAAGCGCTTGCAATGCTTCAAGATGGTTGAACCAAGCGCTTGCAATGCTTCAAGATGGTTGAACCAAGCGCTTGCAATGCTGATAGGTGGTTGTACCAAGCGTTTGCAATGCTTCAAGATGGTTGTACCAAGCGCTTGCAATGCTACAACATGGTTGTACCAAGCGTTTGCAATGCTGATAGGTGGTTGTACCAAGCGCTTATAATGATGAAAGGTCGCTGAACCAAGCGTTTGCAATGCTGATAGGTGGTTGTACCAAGCGCTTATAATGATGAAAGGTCGCTGAACCAAGCGTTTGCAATGCTGATAGGTGGTTGTACCAAGCGCTTATAATGATGAAAGGTCGCTGAACCAAGCGTTTGGAATGCTGAAAGGTGGTTGTACCAAGCGTTTGAAATGCTGAAAGGTGGTTGTACCAAGCGTTTGAAATGCTAAAAGGTGCTTGTACCAAGCGTTTGCAATGATTCAAGGTGGTTGTCTAAGCGCTTGCAATGCTTCAAGGTGGTTAAACCACGCATTTGCAATGATGAAATATCGATGAACCTATCGTTTGCAATGTTGAAATATGGTTGAACCACGCATTTTCAATGCTGAAATTTCGCTGAACCTATCGTTTGCAATGCTTGAATACGGTTGAACTACGCATCTTCAATGCTGAAATGGGGTTGTACCAAGCATTTTCAAGCATTATATTATTATAGAAATAGTCCGATAAATACTCTTGCGTCAAAATGAATAACTGGAGTCAAAAGGAAATTATTATACAATGGAGTAAGTACTTGTACCTTTGTCGTTTCATGTATATGTAAATTTTTAATATGTAATGTTTGGACGAAATATATCTTATGTTTTCCTAGTATGCGTTTATGCCTCTCAGTATGTGATAACTTATCACCACTCAAATAACAATTAAATGTCCCTTTCCTTACAGATTACTTATCACCACTCTAAGGACAACCTATGTCCCTTTCCTTCAAATGTATCTTATCATCACTCAATTATCTATCCAGTTTGTCTTTACTCCAACTTCCCCGCAAGTCAAAACTCTCGCTAGTCTATGTTACAGGCTAATTTAAACTTTGCCGCATATCCTTAACTTTCCGTACTAGAGAAGAGGCGCGCTACATCTGACTTCCACAGTGCGCTGTTCTATGCTAGCACGGGAAACTTAAGGAAATGCGGCTATGCTTAAATTAGCTAGCGATTGGGACTAACGAGAGTTATGACTCGCGGGGGAAGTTTGCCTCTACCCTTAATTTGTCCTTATAAAAACTCAAACAGCAACCCGAAGAACCACCAAGATGCATATACCAAGTTTGACCCATCTTCCGCACGCATCGGGCCATACATGCACTTTTAGAAAATACGTACTGACCCTTGCGACCAGTCGAAGGGATTTCTGAGACAGAGTCAGCGCCACCTATCGCCCAAAGAGAGTTACGTCCCCTCTATTGACCAATCAAATCGGTCGTTACCAACCCAATCGATCCTAAAGTTGGTAATGCATAGACAGCTTTACAAATTGCTTATAATACTTTGGGATTATTCATCTCGGATGTTAAGCTCATTTGCATAATACAGACCTGTTCAAAATGGACTTTAACTTCAAAGGAAAAATTAAACAAGAGAGCTATTATCAGATCTTGAATAAATTGTGATTTGTTTCATTTACCCGCACGTTGTGATTTAGTTTTATCACTAATTAATCGAGCGTAATCGGCGTAGTACGGGTAATTCAAATTAGAAGAAGAAACGTTCACCCAACGTGTCTGTGCTTGATTTGTAAAACGCGCATTTGATTGGTCTACACCATAGCTCAATAGTCGCGTTACTTCCTGTCTCAGGAATCACTTCGAGTTGTCGCAAGGGTCAATATGTATTTCTAAAAGTGCATACATGTATGTGGCCCGATGCGTGTGGAAGATGAGTTTGACCTGGAATCAAGAACTTTCGGACAGGTGAATCATGACAAATACAGACAAAAGCCATCGGCTCTCGCGTAGATTTTGCATGCTAATGTGAACCCATGTTCTTTCCCCAGAGGTTACTCCCTTCAGTTGTTCGTAACCTCTGTTACATAAAGAGCATTTTCTCCGCAAGAAATAGAGGATCCTGTTTGATCGCACCAGAAGTTAGTTGTGCAATCAGCGACATTGTTTTAAACTGAATTTCGTTACTGTGGAAATTACTTCATCTGTGCGATACATATATTGTTTACAAGACAGAATTCGGTCGCAGGTGTATGGCGATCTTTGATTGGGCGAAAACATAAGGATTTTACCAGTGATACAAACTTTCACCGACAAGGAATTATGCGAGAATAGTGAATATCGCAAATATGTAACAGAGGTTATGATCGAAAATATGATGGCAGTTACCTCTATCGGAAGGGAATGGCGCGCAACATGAAAATTCCGGACTGGTTGAGTTGGTGCTTCCGATTCCGATTTCGCCTGCTTTGAATCGCTGACACTTGTTAACGATTGAAATCTAGCGAGTCATAACTTAATATGAGTGAAGACCAGCATGGTCGGAGTTTTATTCCTTAAATAGGCGGTGCAACAACCGCTGTTGTTTAATTAAATACTATTTGTTTTGAATGCGGTTGGCTAGACTCAGTGGACTGTAATCGAACCATGTTCCGAAAATTAGCGTTCGACTGACTTGCTAGTTAAAAGAAGGGTGCAATCGGTGTATTTTGGTTGAAACGAAATTCGATGGAACATTCCTGTCTATATATGTTATTAATACACGATTATAACACAGTCCAGTTGATGTACGCTACGTGTATGAAAAGGTAACAGGACAATATATATCAGTCTAAAGATGAATTATTTGTTATCAAACATGTACAATAAGTAAACATAAAACGTTTTCCTCATTTCATGTAAGTACAAAAACAATATGGCGGATACACCCAAGAGAACTCTCACTTTGCGATTGAAAGCAAGCGGACTCGTGACGGGTCAAATTGGGTGAACCATTGCGCACGTGAAACATAAACTTTCTGAATTATAGGACTTTGTGCACGATATTGATGTTGGGTGAACCGTTGCGCACGTGAAGCACGGAAATTCCGAACAATAGGGCCTTGATGCACGAAGTTCATGTTGGATAAACCGTGCTGCACGTACAGCACGAAAATTTCGAACTATAGAGCTTCTAGCACGTTATTCATGTTGGATGAACCGTTGCGCACGTGCAGCACGAAAATTCCGGGCTAGAGAAATATTAAACACGAGATTCATGTCGGATGAACCGGTGTGCACGTGCAGCACGAACAATCCGGACTATAGGGCTTCGTGTACGAAATTCATGTTGATAAACCGTTGCGCACGTGCAGCACGAAATATCCGCAGAGGAACAAATGTGCGCAAAAATTTATATTTTTAGACTTGTATCCTCCAATAAACATGATTCAGGTTGGATGAAATGAAAACACGAAAGCCTTGGACTTTTGGTCTGGCGCACACGATTACGGGCGTGTGGATTTGTTCTCAAATCGGGTAACTTCTCATTTGTCTAATACCTTGGATGTGCCCTTTGGCTAACCTTTAAAGAGCTCTTGAACAAAGTTTTGAAAAATGCAAAACTTTAGAGAAGAAAAAGGTGTTGTTGCTGATTTAAGAAGTGAAAGCGAATGCTATGAAATTTCTGTGGAAATTAATTGATTAAAGTTTTATCAAAACGAAGAAGGCTTAGCTTATTTCATCTGAATATTGATTTTGTCTAAAATGGATAAGAAAATCGATAATGCCTGATCAGAATTTATAGTTATTAACGTACATTGTATTGAAATCTGTTCTGAAGTAAGAGAGAGAAAATAGTGTTTAATTGCTTCCTATGACAGCTTTAGCTGATACATTTGAATACATATTACTGATGAATGATTATGTCATTAAAATGACTTGAGTAGAACATCAATTCGCTTTGCATTAACCCTGAACGTGCCATTAACCCATAAACGGTTCAACGTGGTTTGTCCCACATGTATGCCTAAGCGAGCTACCCATAGAATTTGTTTGATTGGAGAATAGCTGGACAACTATCCTAACCTTGGGCAAACTTTGAAAGGAATTTCGAAAAAAATTCAAATTCAAATTAAAAAAATAAAAATGAAATTATATATTGTAACAGCCTCTTAGGTATATTCCAAATATTAAACTTTCTGGTATTGATATAGATTTGCGCTGACCTTTATCTACTATTGTGTTCTGGGTGACATATTCCTTAACCTTTTAACTGTTTGTCTTCGTGTTTGAAATTCATATCATAATTAAGGGGAAATAGAATTCTGATAAACATTAATGATCTTGCAAACTAATAACATTCACTGATTTTGGAGTGCAGGTACGCAACGTAAATCTATTAACCTTGCTATATTTTCCCTATATTAAATGTCTGCTGAACTCAACGTTGAAAAGAAAGATGAAAAGGATTCTGATTAATTTTACTGATTTTATTAAATAACAAAATACTCTTTGAGTTCCTTTGAAGTTACCAGTTAATTTCAAAATATTTGAAATTTTAATCATAGTTTGACATATTCTAAATAAACAGAAGACTTAAAATAATTTGAAATAATGTGCCAGCCTTTTCTATGGATAAATAGAAACATAAAGAACATTTATTAGATTGACTACCTAGCATAAACATTGAAAATAATTTGTCCCCAATGGACATATCTGTAATGGAATCTTAAATAAAACACGGGCCATTTGTATTAAATATATATTCTATAATAAGACTATGGTACATGCAAAAATAGCAGTAAAAGTAGAATTCGGTATAAACTAAGTAAATAACCCAATTCATAAATAAAGAATTCAATTAAGAGAAATTTCATTTTATGGGCGTTTCAAAACAAACCCTGTAAGGTACATATTAATTGAACCTAGATATTTGATTTGATGTGGTATATTGATGCCCCTCTGGTCAACAATAATAAGACATATTAAGACAGAATTAAATTCATTAAACAAGTCGCCCATGTACATTTCTAAGTCTCGAAAAGGTCGAAATTAAAGAAAGACTTCACTAGATGTGATTGTATAAGCTTTAAACATATAATATTGCCACTCCAGTCCTGTCTCTCTCACCTCGCTGATCCACGCGTTGGTTTTTTTCTCATCAAACTCAGATCCTGAGACAGACCGGCTCGTTGTTCAATTGGACTTCCGGGAGGGGGAGACAACTGCTTAGAGCATGAATCCCTTCTTCATGCCACCGAACATGCCGATACCTGAAAAGTAAAAATCACTTTATTATGAATAATAAAGAATTATTTAAATTGTTTGATTAAATTCCTGTATGAGGTATCTTCAAAATATTTTCAATACTCCGTTGACTTCTTTCGAATAAAATGCGTGTCTTTGAAAAAATGAAGACACATGTAGGATATATGTCCTATTCATATTAATTTCTTATTAGAAAGACATTTCAGACTACTTGACGTTTTTCATGTATTGCATGGCTTCTTTGTTATAGTAAAACTGTGGCTATTTTGTTGGCTACTGTTTGCCCTAAAATAATTCCCGTTTGCAAGAAAATAGATACTGTGTCTTAAATAAGATAAATATCTATGATTTATTAAACTTCCCACCTTTGGCAGCTGCTTCTTCAGCTGCGAGTTTAGCTGCTGCAGCTGCAGCCTCCTCAGCAAGCCTCACTGTAGGAAAAGAGTTGTGTTTAGTATATGTACGATTTTATGTGCGCCTATATACTTATCTGCCTCGGCACGTTGTCTGAAAGTAAGCTGTTGCTAACAAAATCACTAAAATCAGTTATCGATTTATCAGATTATAGAAAGAATACGCCTTAATATGCACTCATATTGGCTAATCATTTGATATACAATGTATAACTTTTTATTCGAAGTTGAAATGTAAACAGGTATACAGTCAGTAAAATATGTCAGAAATAAATATTTCAGCAAAAAGATGAAACAAATTGCACTAATGTTTTACAAGAGAAGAATTAAAGTGGGATTTTCATGAACATTTAGTATATAATACATACCTTCGCGGCGCTTGAGATACTCTTTTACTTCATACACAGCCATTGCGAGATATGGGAGGAAAATCATATTGGCAGGTTTGTAGGATCTAGAAACGAATCTTTTAATTTCATTTCATCTCATTTCATTTAAATATTCAAAACAAAAAGAATTCAACGTAAAGTTAATAAATAGATACATTTATACCTATCGGGTAACATAAGCCAAAGAGACTAGACAATTCGTTTGCCAGGTAAAAATATAATTTACAAAAACATATTTTTTATTCAATAAATGCTTGGATTAAGCTACAGAATGTAAGATTCAGTCTTTGCTAAATAGCATCGTTTTAAAATAGGCACAATCCCGGGAAGAAAATTATAATATGGCGAGAAGTTCAACTTTAGACGCATAGAGATAAAAGATCAAATAAGATATTTCTTCATTATAACACCCAATACAGTTGTCCATGCTATATAACCATGTATGTATTCCTTGTATTTATTATAAATGAATGTGTATAAGTTTGTATTTATGCTCACTCAGACGTGAAACAAATTCCCTAACGGGCAATAAAGATTGTCCTTATCTTATCTTAAATAAATAAATTTAAATAAAGAAATGAGTATGTATATATTGCCTTATTCACAGGTCATATACTGACATATATAAAACATGTAAAACATAGAGCTGAGATGATAAATAACTGTGAAAATATTTATTCCTTTAAATGAAAAGTTAAATTACATTACATATCATAAGCTTGTTAATGTTTCTAAGCATAGCTTTCAAGTCCCGAGAATAAAAGGGCTACCGAGTATATGCATTGGCATAAGAAGCTATGACAACGTCAAATTGATCAGTAGATTTTGACTTAATTTTTGTATTTAAATAACAAAATTATATTATAACATAGAACTGTTAATGATGTTTTTATGTACTTACAAATTTCTACTTGATCGCAAGTCGTTTTTATCGACAAAATTGTCAGTGTTTGCAAAGAACGTCAGACTCCGATGATGGCGGATTGAGCAGTGGGCGCGTAGTCAGGGAATGTCTGTGACGTCATAGACATTTGCGTCACAGTACGCAGTCAATACATATTTTCATGTTCGAGCATTTCTTCACATTTTTTTCATCAATTGTAACTCAAACTCAAAATTTATTCTCTAGAAACCGCCAACGGCGGTACCTTGAAATGATAATTCGTGACAAAATAAATTATATAATAATATAAAATATAATACTATTTTTTTTTTCAAATAAAGGAAGTAAAGAATAGGACCTCAGTAGTGTCGTCACGCTCTATTTAGGATAAAAATGATTTTACGTAAAAATGATTAATTTCTAGATTTGAACTTGGATGTACAATTAGTATTCAATTTTATTTAAATCAGATCGAATGTAACACACGTGCTTCGAGACACGCAGCGAGGTACGGGTGATTTAAATGAGATTTAAAAATTACATAAATTATTATTCGTACTTAAAATGCTCGAAACTATCCTTTTATTTCATAATATTGAATTTAAGCTTCATCTAACATATTATTTCATTTGCAATAAAGCGGAATATATACAAATATCAAATAGTGATAATTACTGAAGGAATTTGCCGGGACCAAAAAAAGTGTTTACTTTTATTACTGTAGTAAGCATTTGGGGATGAATATGAAAGTCGAGTAAGAAGATATAACTTAAACCAGCACCTATTAATCCTCGGTTACCCGGGGTTTTATATATTCAATGGATTATTTAATATTTTTCGTCGTATGAGTATACATATTTGTTTGTGCTTCTTTCAAACCGCAGCTTGGGCGACACAGACAATACAGAAAATAACCCAACACATGACACATATTTTAGTTCCCAACCCTTGTATGACACTGTCAATTGAATTTGGGATAACACTACCTTCAATAGTACAAATTCGTGTACTTTTTAGGTCCCATGCGGGATTCGAACCCACGCCTTCAGAGTACGGCAACTATCGCCAGCATTGACTGTACCAACAGCTATTGAAGGTAGTGTTATCCCAAATATAACCATGTTATATATCCTTACTGAAATAAAGTGGTCTCACAAAAATAAAAATAAGTTTTACCAATGGCTAAATAATGCTCCTAAATCAAGAAAAAGAGTTGTATATGTACATGTACATGGTTTGGAAAGCGAGTCCATTTTAACTCGAGCGGCCATTTTAATGTGAACACATTAAAATTGCAGTTTGAAAGTAGTACACGTGATCTGACTGATACCTAAACACTCAGAACAGAGTTTTAAATCTTGTTGAATGATGAAATGGTCAACCATCTTGCAATTTGAACTCTCAAATTCTCCTGACACCTACAAATCTACCTCTCACACTGAAGAGTTCCACACCATGCCACGTCGCACCTTTTTCTTCGAATACGGATAACCGTTTTCTATGGATACTGCTTTTCGAGTCATGTAACGTACCAATGTATTGTATGAATTTTAATGATAAATGGCAAATTATTATATGCGAAAAAACATGCTACAGCGCCTTTAATCCGCTAGTGAGTAGTGACACACGTCTTTTCCTCTCCTCCTGCATCCTGTCCTATTGTGCTCATGTCAAAATGGCTTCGGAACCAAAAGGCACTACTGAGCAGTTCGGTTTAGCACTTTATCAACGTATTTGACAACCTCGCCAAATAATGTTGTGATTCACCTGTTTCAGTCTGAATTTTAATGCGTCAAGGCATTTTATTGTGCATAGTCGGGTGTATAACGGGTCGAGAAAGCTTGTATATTCACGTGCATGGAACCCAGGTGAAGTTTAGCGCAAATATGTTGCGCAACAGAGATGAGCGAGTTTTCCCTATGTGCGAACGAAGTGAGCAAAGGTCTTCAACGTATTTCTCTCGACTCAAATCGATTAATTTTCAACTGTCAAAATTCAATGTCCCAAAAAATTTCAAACTCGACACCCATTTGAACACAGGGTCGTGCTCTCTTAATCCCAACCCCATATGTTACATTTACTCACTTCGTTCGCACATAGGGAAAACTGGTCGTTCATCTCTGTTGCGCAACATATTTGCGCTAAACTTCACCTGTGCATGCAACTAGGCTGACTGTGTGTTTGGATTTGATTTGTGAAAAGAGGGACCGTCTCAAACTATAAATGTAACTTTATGTAATCTACGTCGAATGCAGTAACTTTGGGATGTTCCCTCCTCAGAATTCAATCAAATTCAAAGGTAACACTTCCTTACATTAATTTACTGTATTTCCTTTAATAAGCGCCCGGGCGCTTATTTTTTTCAGCACCCCTTGACCTTTATCAAATTCCATACAAACTCAAGTTGATAACTGTAATGTATGTTCAGAGGTATCCCTCACGATCGAACACCGAATGTTCATAATGAACACCTGGGATGGCGATGACCACTAGATATGACACTTCGAAAGCAATGTCGTTTGACATTTATATTTCTAAAATACAAGTGACGATCGATGCTTCATAACTTGGTTTTTGTCGAAACATGGAATCGAACATCTGAAGGTTCTTATAATTCCTAGAGTAAAACCGTCAGTTTGTTAATTACTTAAAATATCACCATCCATAGACGGGGAACAAAATGTTTACAAACAATATTATTGAAAGTGTGTTGTGAGATGTGGTGATTTGAGGTTTAACGCCGCTTTGCTAGTATTATTGCAGGGGGAAAACCCTCAATACAATGTGTTTATGCATTGCGGTGAAACCAGTAAGCATGGGCTGCACCTAGCGAATCATGGGTGGTACTGCATTGCACCCAAACCTTACTGCATGTAGAGCAGTTCTCTACAGCAGACACAGTTGCCGAGCCCCTGGTGGAATTCGATCCCTGGACCGTTTGACCTGAAGCCGAACGCGCTAACCACTGCGTTATCCCGCCCCCACTTCTTAAATTTAATAAGCTCATGGGCGACGATATAAGTTATAAACCCCAACTCACCTCACCTCTCCTTATTTAAGAAAAAGATTTCATAATGTGTCTGTTCACTGGCTTATAAACGGTTTGAAGGTGCCAATTAAACTGGTATAAGTGCCGGAGCTTGCCTAAAAACTAGTTTATTCAATATCTTTGCAGGAATGTTATACTTGGAGAACCAATTTCATCCAAATGTATATCATGTTTTTGTTATTCACTGACATTTTTGAAGATTTGAGATGTTTCACAGCTAGGGATTGTGCGTTATATTCAGAACAATGTATTTCGGTTCTTTTACATCAAACATCAAACATCAAACATTACAGATCCTGATGAGCTACTGAGCCCATAGCCGTCTATGTTTTAAATTATCTTTTCAAGTTTCTGAAATCAATATTGTTTTGGAATTTCCTTTTAGGCGTTATAAAGGAGTGAAATAGGATTGTTTTTGCTTGTTGAAACGTTGTACTAATTTTAAACTTTTTAAATAATAAAACATTTATATTGATAGAATATCCACAATGTAAAAGGTAATGTATTATTTATGTCTGATCAACAATATGTTATTATACTGTAGCAAAGTTTTCCATACTCGTATGAATGGCTTCACTTCATATCGTTTAACATATATAAGTTAACTACTCATAAAGCTAAATGTTTCGAGAATACGGCTCGACTCTTATTCCGTGTATTCACATCGTCTTAAAAGAGAGAGAGAACGATATGATGAATAAAACAATTAAGGATCATGTTTATTCGTAACGACTATAGAGTACTGATCAACATCCTTATAAACTAACAATGGTGATAGATAACCATAACGATTATATGAGTGTTTAGCAATTTTTAAGAATACCAATTTAAAATTCAAGTGGTTTCTTTTTTCATCGCCCAGTATATCTGAATCAGCCAGTAAGCATATCATTTGGCAAACGAATGTTCTACGCTTTACGTGTTGTGTCCTGGTGCTTCACGGGTTATGATACATAACAATTTAAATACATTCACATCAACAATTTTAAGTATATTAATACAGAATGTAGAAATAGAGCCTTTGGCTCCGTAACTCATCAAACCTTTATATGATTTATGATCTAGATATTAGGGCGGACAACCTGTTCGCCCATATTTGTGGGGGGCTAGGACCAAATGAACACGCTTGAGTCTCCGTGTAACAAAAATGTTGTTCCGAAAATTATAGCTTTCTGTGTCATCTGGTTTCTCAGAAATGTTGTTTATATGACAAAATATACACACTTTGACCCCTAGAAGCAATACAACTTCCCTAACTGGCTGATTTCAGACTTTCAGTATTTTCTCACTTTTCCTGAAATGCACAAACTCAAACCATTATATGATTTATGATCTACATATAAGGGCGGACAACCTGCTACACTCATACTTGATGGGGGATTAGGACCAAATGAACACGCTTGAGTCTCCGTGTAACACAAATGTTGTTCCGAAAATTATAGCTTTTGCTGAAATGAACTCACCTAACTGCAAAGTGGGCTCTGGTGTCCTAGCACGGAAACTTAAGGAAATGATTCAAGGCTTAAACCAGCCAGTTATGGAGAATTGCAAGAGTTATGTTTTGCCTAGGGAAGTTGTGGAATGTACCTCCCCAAACTCCTCACAGTGCTGCTACGACTCTCCTGCGTCAAGCCTTTATCAATAGTTGATCACCCCTGGGGACGAGGTTGATACCTCCCCACTAACTTTCAGTTTTCAGGCTTCCAGGCCTGATTAGCTAAAAATGTTGATCCAAATTTATTTAGATTGGCAATCCACTGGCATCCGTCATTTCGTCATATGATGATAAATCAAAGTGACGGTAAGAACCCAATAAACGACGCAGAAACAACACAATAAATATGTTTTTAAATTTTATGTTTTTATTCACGGTGGATCAGTATTGTTAAATTTGTGTAAATGAATTTGGCACATGAAGTATATACAGTTCAGATGTACATGTTTAATATAATATTGATCATAAATATATACATCATAAATATAAAATAAATAAATAAATATAAAATTATAACAATAATAAGTTGAGAGAGATTTAGGACTGAGTGGCGTGGCAAGTTATAATCAAAATCCAAAAAATAAAAACACAGATGGTTCATGACAAGAGAAAATATAAATGTGTTATAGAATTATAAAGATAATTGAAACGTTTAAATATATATCATACACATATTATAACAGTTGACTGAGAAAATACACTGGACCCAAGGTTCTAAACTAGTTGCGTTAAGATAGGCGTGTCGTTCTTAAAAGGACTGTAGCACGTTTTCTAATGGAAATAAAGAGATTTCACAAAATGATAAAGAAATGACATAGAGTTCTAAAACGAATGGTAATGGTTCGGTTAAGCAACGCGGGTCGATTTCCCATCCGCGAATTATTAAAGGGTCTTCTCACTAAACTTGCCGATAATATTTTAATTTTATACGTTACACTTTCTAAGACAACGTCTAGTAGGGTCGGGTAAAAGGTTACATAAACTTATTATAAATGGTAAATATACATATTAAATGCATGGTTAAATCTGCTTCACGACATTGCACATCCAGGACAGGAATTTAATTTTATATTAATAAATGTCCAAACTTGGTGAATGAACTGCGGCAAAAGTAGTTTGACACGTCATAAGAAATAAAGAGAACAGTGTAATTCTAGAAATACATGCCATTTAGATAGTGAACAAATATAACATGGTTACATTTGGGATAACACTACCTTCAATCAGAGGCGTACCGAATGTAAACTTAGCTTAACTATCGATTGTTGAACCTCGAGTTTTGTCAAGGCCCCGTGGTCGTGTGGTAAGCTGTTGGTACCGTCAGTGCTGGTGATAGTAGCCTTACTCCGAGGTTGTGGTGGCGTGGCGAGAAAATGTTCACTCAATTTTGTACTACTGAATGTAGTTTATCCAAAATATAGCCATGTTATAGTTTAATCTTAATTTGGAATCTTTTACATAT
Source organism: Gibbula magus (assembly GCA_936450465.1). Lineage (NCBI taxonomy): Eukaryota > Metazoa > Mollusca > Gastropoda > Trochida > Trochidae > Gibbula > Gibbula magus. The sequence continues at coordinate 64,068,553 of OW388290.1, read as the reverse complement.
TTCACTTGTTAATTTATGGTTCATGGGATTTATGGAGCTAAATATCAGAGATAACTAGATTAATTTTTTTTAAATTCCAAAAGAATTTATTCAATACTATAGAGAGAAGGTTCTCCTTTCGTAATAAGGATCTTTGATATACTAAAAAATGTATTGTACTTGCGTTTTGAAGAAAACTGATACGTCAAAAGGATCATTCATTGATTCCTTTCAATACCATATTGAAAATATTTTTAGAATTTATGACATATTAGGATGCAAAGAGAGTTCAAAGATGAGTAAGCAATAATTCCAATTGAGAAAAATATATTTCTTTAAATAGTAAGGACACTAAGTTGTCTTCATCAGGGTTCAATCCTCTGATTGTCTACCCAACTTTGCCTCGTAACGTTACTGTCGTTATTCATAGCATGCATTTATTTAGCCAATGAAATGTGGTGATTTGAAATTTTGACGATAGCTCATCCGGGCACTGTCAATATAGAGCAATATTGCTCGAGTTGAAGTCATGTATTGACTGGTTGTTTACACCGCTATACGAGGCAAAGGCTGTTCAGGCAATCATGGGTAGCGGGTACATATATCCTGATGTACGTCCGTCTATAAATAGTTTAGTTTACACATTGTCAAAACTGATATCATGTTTCTAAATGCTAACACATTCACTGTGACGAAAAGGTTAAACAATTTAAATTTCCAATTTTCTTGATAATAATTTGACAACCTTTGAGAATTACATATTGGTGAATGTTGATATATATTTCATTTAGCTATCGGCACAATATGAATATGATATGGCAAACACATAATCGGAGTAGTGACTTGTTACATTTTTATCCTACTACTTAGTTTTAATCTTTTGAATTCAAGTTTGAGTTTTAAAATATTTACATTTAAACAAAGATATGTAACACTTATATCCATTATTGAAAATTGGTTATCAGATAAGAATTTTGATTAGCATAATTATCTTTATGTTATATTAACACGAAATTCTGAAGTTGGGTATCTTCACTTTTGTTCAGTTGTATAAAAGTTCATGTTGCAAAGCCTCAGATATGTTGTTTCGAATATCTAAATATCCTTTATAACAGAGAAAAAGATTAAGTTTATCTCAAAGTGATTCCTTCAGCTAAGTTCAAATGGTCGACCAAATATTCTAACGCAAGGCAAGACTTGAAGCATAGCGATCGATTCGTGCAAAGCGTGCTGCACGTGCAAGTTGTGATTTGTGTTGGGAGTATTGGCATGACTCGATGACAGGTTATGTAAGTTTCATGTTTCACGTGCAGGTCGTGATATGCATGGAAAGAATGGAGCAAGGCTATTCTTACAGGCATGCCAATTCGGCCGGCGGTTCAACAAAATGAAGCGCTTCGTAGCGCTCATTGATCGCTCAATGTAGCGCTCAATGAGCGCTTCTTCTCTCTTGAACGACACAGTGCAAATTCCTCGAAGTTTGCTCGCCTTGCTACGTAGCGCTTCATTGAGCAATCGCGTTCAAGAGAGGTTTAAAAGTAATCGCTCATTGAGCGATTACTTTGAAACCTATCTTGAACACGACCCGGGTCTTACGGCTTTCTTTTTTCACACAGATTTTCGATCCCAACCTATGTTCTATTAGGGCTAAATTCTCGGTTAGATAAAGAAAATCCTGATTGGATGCATTAAAATTTGTTGTGCAGTCAGCGACGCCGTTGTAAAGGTGACATTTTCGAATAAAACTTCATAATGCTATAAACGTTGGACAAACTTTTGGTTGTTTAATGTGATTTCCTCGATGAATGCTTTTGAAATTGTTGAAAAAGAATAACCATAAAAATGCTGTTAAATAAGACCAAATCGGAGACTGAAACTGAAAATAGATTATTTGTATCAGACAAATTCGAAGGACAAATGCTAATTGGACAGACCCTTTACAACCAAAGACTAAGATATTATATTATCTCGATCGATGTAGTCGATATAAGATGAAATGTCATTGGATAAAAAAGCAGAGATAATATGTATGGTACCCTTTATCGCCGCTAGGGCATTATTCTAGAAACGAGAAATATGGCCTTAATAGAACAGAGATTACCATCGCAAATCTGAAGGGATAACCCCTGTGGGAGAAACAACGGTCTTACGGGGAAATTGGCATTATATCCAAAGTATACTGAGCCGCAAAAGAAACGTCACCATAAATAAATTATGTCCAGATAAACCTTTGGCCGGTATGATGTCGAAAACGAGCTTATATCTAAATCTTAACTTTCGTTCGAATCCAGATCTCTTGAAAACCCAATGAAACTATGCCTTTGTGACCAAAACCAAGTCGCCAAAACTCAACTCTAAAGTTGAAAATGGTTGTACATAGTGGGTTCCATGTGACACTCATGAAAATGGAATGCACGTGTCGGCGTCTCTAATACAAGGCACCCAAAAAGTGGAATCCAGTCATTTACGTTTTGATACCAGCACGATGCCAAGATTGGCAAGGAGTGAAAGGAGCCTAGCGATTGGAAGACTGGAGGTTGACAGACTGCACGGCGAGACGCAACTCGCTTCAACGTTCATGTTCCAACAATATTTACCGACAACAACGTTTCCACGCTACAAACAGGACGGACAACCGTCCGCGAAGTGACAGACCAGCGATAACAACGCACCGACAGCCGACAGGACCGTCAAATTGCATGTAAGAATATAATGTTACCATTATATTCAAAGTTGTTTAATCTAGTTTTAAACTCAGGTATATATCCTGAGAAATGGCTTGTGGGTATTATTAAACCCCTGTATAAAAACAAAGGCGACAGTGCTGACCCATCTAACTACCGTCCTATCACGCTTCTTAGCTGCGTCAGCAAATTGTTTTCAGCAGTGTTGAACAAAAGGTTAAGCAATTTCGTTGAAATTAATCATATTTTATTTGATAATCAAGCTGATTTTAGAAAGGATTTTCTACCACTGATCATGTATACACTTTGCATACCCTCATTGAACTATTACAACATAAGAAACAAAAACTATTTTGCGCATTTATCGATTTTAGCAAAGCATTTGACAATGTCTGTAGAGCAAATCTTTGGATTAAATTATTTTCATATGGTATTAACGGAAAGATTATCAACGTTATAAAATCCATGTATCGTGGTATAAAATCTTGTGTTACATACAGCGGCAGTCTATCTGATTACTTTTATTGTAAAAACGGAGTGAGACAGGGAGAAAATTTGTCCCCGCTAATGTTTGCATTGTACATAAATGACTTGGAATGTTTTTTGTTATCTAATAATGTTGATGGTACATGTATAGATTTCTCTGACGATGAATTGTATATATTTTTGCGATTACTGGTCCTGTTATATGCAGACGACACTGTCCTACTAGCGGAAACTGCAACGGATTTGCAAAATTCTTTAAATGCCTTCAGTAGATATTGTGTTAAAAATAAATTGACTGTTAATATGGAGAAATCTAAGATTATAGTCTTTGGCAGTAAAGTAAACTTCAGTAAGCATACATTTACATTTAATGGAAATGAAATGGAAATTGTAAATCAGTATAAATATCTTGGTGTAATTTTCAGTCACAATAGATCTTTTGCAAAGGCTAGAAAATCCAAAATCCTTCAAGCTAACAAAGCTATGCATTTACTATATAAACGTATTAGAAATATTAATATGGATATTGATTGTAAATTATATCTTTTCGATTGTACAGTATTACCAATTTTATTGTATGGATGTGAAATATGGGGCTTTGAAAATGTAAATGCAATTGAGAAAATTCACACTGACTTTTTAAAATACATTCTTAATTTAAGACGCAGTACGCCGTCATACATGTTGTATATCGAAACAGGACGTAGTCCGCTAATTGTACATACTAAATCACGAATGTTATGTTATTGGTCTAAAATTGTTACAGAAATGTGTAACCCTACTCTTTCATTACTTTATCAGATATGTTTATCTCTTTTTACATCTAGAAAAGTGAATTTTAAGTGGATGTCATTTATTAAAATAACTTTAGATAATATCGGCTTTTCCAACATTTGGCTTAATCAGAATACTGTCTCCCATTCTTGGTTTAAAAATTCCACAAAACTACGTCTACACGATCAATCCCTGCAATCTATTTATGAAACAATGATGACATCAAAAAAAGGAAATATGTACTCTTGTTTACAATCTACCTGCACTATATCATGGTTACAAAGAAAATTAAGTCCAAAAATGTTTTCTGCTTTAATAAAATTTAGAACATCAAACCATAAATTACCAATTGAAACTGGCCGATGGAAAAATATTAATCATAATGATCGAATTTGTATATTTTGTAATACTATTGGTGACGAATTTCATTATTTATTTGAATGTCAATTATTTATTACACATAGAAATATATATCTCAAGAAATATTATACTGTTGCACCCAACTTTTACAAACTGTCTCAACTTTTCAAAACTAACAATGTAACACAATTAAGAACTCTATGTAAATTTATTATATGTATTCTTTCCACTGTAAATTAATGTAATGGCTGGAAGAACGATCACTTTCACTCCTTTTGTATATATTTTGTACTTGTTAATCCCGTTATGCTTTACATGTATTTGTAAACTTTCGGTGTAATACAGTTGATTGATTGATTGATTGAATTGTCTGCCATCATCTTCAAGATCGATTCGCCACGGCTACAGAAACGGCCTGACATATCATTTGGACTAATCAGCGACCGTTTAGCCAGAAGAAACATTTACTGTCACTGACCACATCGTAGACTCATACTCACAGTTCGGCTAGACAGTATCAACATTGGCGCTACAGACAGCTGATGGGAGATTGAGTCTGGCGCAGACGTGATGAACGTCATTCAGACGTATGGGGTGGTGCAAAGAGACGTATGTGTGGGGCCAAGAGACGTATGGGCTGGTGCAAAGAGACGTATGGGCTGGTGCAAAGAGATGTATGAGGTGGTGCAAAGAGACGTATGGGGTGGTGCAAAGAGACGTATGAGGTGGTGCAAAGAGATGTATGAGGTGGTGCAAAGAGATGTATGAGGTGGTGCAAAGAGACGTATGAGGTGGTGCAAAGAGATGTATGAGGTGGTGCAAAGAGACGTATGGGGTGGTGCAAAGAGACGTATGGGGTGGTGCAAAGAGACGTATGGGGTGGTGCAAAGAGACGTATGAGGTTGTGCGAAGAGACGTATGAGGTGGTGTGTGGTGCAATTGGTCTCGATCACAAGCTTGGCCCTGTAGTGTTTCAGAATATTGGCCCTGGAAGAGGAAACTGTGCAACGGCAGCTTGATACATCGACCAAGTCATAAGACCTCACCCAGTACCTCACTTTGCACGTCACATGAACCAACTCTTCCAGCAAGACAATGCATGTGCTCATACTACCAGAGTAACTGGTGACATTCTCAGACAAAATGTCCTCCAAACACTACAGTGGCCTGCCCTAGGTACAGATTTAAATCATATTGAACACTTGTGGGATGAGATTCAAAGCATAATGAACACAGTCCTACCAAGGCCGACAACTTGAGATGAACTCAGTAAGGCGTTTCTCAGAGTATGTCCAAATCCTAATGGTCCCCATCAACTGTTTGATACACTAAATGCACCGACGATGTTGTCAACGCATCATGCCAGGAAAGTGTTTGTACCTGATAAAGGTTACACATCATTCCTTGAACATTGCTTATCATTGTTGTGCCATTTGGCCACAGTTGCACCTCTCTATTTATTTTTATCACATGTTGAAATGAAACTTATTCAAACTATAAATGGGGGTGACGTTTCTTTTGCAGTTCAGTGAATATTGAACCTAATCCTAGCCCGTGAGATAGCAAACATGGCTAGTGGCCCATGGGTCGCCACTGATGGCACTGATCGCATTTGGACTATCAAACGGAGGGTCAATTTTCAACATATTACATTGTTAAAGGTAGTTTGTATCAAAAGTTTATTCTATTACCTTCTTTTAAGTTCAATCTTGGTGGTTCAACGGATTGGAACTATTCAACTGGTAATCTTTCTGGAAGTCTTATCATCACTCACGTATTCTTTAGAGTATTATCTTCTAAGTTACATTCAATTGGACTAAATATGAGGAGACAAAACTGAAGTCAATGAGTTTCTGTTTTTCATACATTCTAAAAGCATCAATCAAAATTCTTCCAAGCTTTACTTTCAACTTTTCAGGATTGAAGTCACTCAACAGGAAAGGAGAGGACTGTTGTAATGTAACAGGCCTGAAGTCACTGTACCTGAACTGAAGTCGCTCAACAGGACTGGAGTAACTCAACATAACTTCATTAACTAAACTCACTCAACAAAACGTTACTCAACCAGATTGGAGCCGTAACATCAGCCCTCAACAGGACTGACACAGAAGTCACTCAACAGAACTGACACAGAAGTCACTCAACAGAACTGACACAGAAGTCACTCAACAGAACTGACAAAGAAGTCACTCAACAGAACTGACACAGAAGTCACTCAACATGACTGACACAGAAGTCACTCTACAGGACTAAAGCTGAAGTCACTCAACATGACAGAAGCTGAAGTCATTCAACAGGACTGAAACAGAAGTCATTCAACAGGACTGAAACAGAAGTCACTCAACAGGACTAAAGCTGAAGTCACTCAACAGGACTAAAGCTGAAGTCACTCAACAGGACTAAAGCTGAAGTCACTCAACAGGACTGAAGCTGAAGTCACTCAACAGGACTAAAGCTGAAGTCACTCAACATGACTGACACATAATTCACTTAGCAGGACTGACAAAGAAGTCAATCAACAGGACTAAAGCTGAAGTCACTCAACAGGACTGACACAGAAGTCACTCAACAGGACTGACACAGAAGTCACTCAACAGGACTAAAGCTGAAGTCACTCAACAGGACTAAAGCTGAAGTCACTCAACAGGACTACAGCTGAAATCACTCAACAGGACAGAAGTCATTCAGAAGGACAGAAGCTGAAGTCACTCAACAGGACTAAAGCTGAAGTCACTCAACATGACAGAAGCTGAAGTCACTCAACAGGACAGAAGTCATTCAAAAGGACAGAAGCTGAAGTCACTCAACAGGACTAAAGCTGAAGTCACTCAACAGGACTACAGCTGAAATCACTCAACAGGACAGAAGTCATTCAAAAGGACAGAAGCTGAAGTCACTCAACATGACAGAAGCTGAAGTCACTCAACAGGACAGAAGTCATTCAAAAGGACAGAAGCTGAAGTCACTCAACAGGACTAAAGCTGAAGTCACTCAACAGGACTACAGCTGAAATCACTCAACAGGACAGAAGTCATTCAAAAGGACAGAAGCTGAAGTCACTCAACAGGACTAAAGCTGAAGTCACTCAACATGACAGAAGCTGAAGTCACTTAACAGGACAGAAGTCATTCAAAATGACAGAAACAGAAGTCACTCTACAAGACTGACACAGAAGTCATGCAAAAGGACAGAAAATTTAACTTGAATATAAAACATTATGTCCAAAAACAACCTTTGAAATAGCAATTTCAGTGACCCATTTGTGTTTGAACAAGTATGGAATATTAAGTATCATATTCTCATGAATAAAATTTTACATATCTCTTTATGTGATATGTTCTAACAAACAATTCAAAATGAACTTAATCGGGCAGAAATATGTTTTGTTTGACTCTGTTGGAAATTTGGTATCTTTTCTTATGTCCCTCAGTGTATTAATATCATGGACAAATTATCAACATACCAGTCCACCATATAATGTCATTTCATGCAACTAAATATGTCTTGACGAATAATGCATATACGCGTTACCCAGTGTGCGTTTTATGCCCCTTTATTTATGTAAACTTATCACCAATCAAATACAATCATTAAATGTCACTTTATTTGCCACGTAACTTATCATTACTCAATTAACTATCACTTTCCATACTTACCCACGAAAGGCATAACTCTCCAGTCTCCGTTATTGGCTGATTTAAACCGTGACATATAATACGGCAAGGTTTAAATCAGCCCGTAATGTTGGCAAGAGTTATGCCTCGCGTTGAGAAGTTGTCACTTTTCTAACAGTAAACTTATCACCACTCAAACGACAACAGTTAAATGTCATTTTCCTACAAAGTTATCTTATCATCACTCAAGTAACGGTCAAGTTTGCTTTTCCCAATCTTCCAAAAAGAGTCAAATACCAAATCCGAAGAACCATCAAGTTTTGGTATACCAACTTCGACCCCAAGTCTGAAGAGTCGCCGCTCATGTGAAACATGAAAATCACGGACTATAGATTACCAAGACACGCGAGATTCAAAATGGCTGAATCAGTGTGCATGTAAATCACGGACATTTCGGATTTGTCGACTCTGTGCACGTGATTGAAATTTGGCCGAATTCATCTGCTATTAAGTGCTAACGATTGTTAACTATTGAATGTGCTCAACTCTAGAGATAACTATTGACCGACAATTCGAAAATGTATAAGTATGGTCGGCCTATTTTGGTTCTTCAGTCCATTGTCTGCTCATGTGTGACAATTTCTGAATTTCTATCACTCGTTAGCTAGTAATGGGCCAGACGAAACCAGCACGAGTTGAACAAAATATTGCGCACGTGAAACATGAAAAATGCGGGCTGGATGACTTCGGTTTTCAAGTTTGGTAGCCGCAGAACACGTTAAACACGAATCTTTCGGACGTGTTGCCATGGCGAGAAATGATGTGATTGTGAACATACAGGACCCATGCGCGTGAATGTTCAAATATGTGTGTGCCTGAAATCGCCGTCGGTTGTGTTGTTCTAAGGACAAAGCTAACTTTATAGAGCACATGAACGAATTAGTGTGCCTTTTTGGTTGAAGTGAAAGAAGCTCATGCATAAACAGGACTTTCAGTAAAACAAAATACACAAAATTTAACCACAGGTATGCAAACAAATAGATATTAACTTATTAGTCGAACCATTTAAATCTGAATACTATAACTAGCATAGGTCTTCTCTAAATTAACGATATTGACATTAATGTTCAATTTTTAGAATGGATATAAATCAATTCATTTGGCGACAAAGTAAAGGATCTATCCTGTCATGGCAGTTAATCTAATTTTAAATTATTTATTTAATAACTTCTATTTCAATTACTATTGGGTAGTATACTGATGAATTTCATTAAAATAACTAAGAAAAATATCTATTGAACTCGCTTCGCATTAACCCTTAACGTGCCATAAACACAAACAGAGTCTACATGGTTTTTACTAAGCAGTAAGCGGGACCCAAAGAATTTTGTTTGAGTGAAGAATAACTGGAAAACTATAGGCCTACTCTAAACTAACTTTAAATCTCTAAAATGAAACTGGTCAAATTTGAGAACTGTAGAAAAAATAAAAGATATCCCCTGAGCTATATTTCTAAAACTATTTCTAAACTTCCCCTTCAAGTCATAGCTCGCACAAGTCCCTAAAAGTGGCTAATTTTAGCCTTACTGAATTTATGAGCCTTGTCTGTGCATTATATTTGTGAATGCACAACGAACTCCAGTTACAACACTGCCACGCTTGCACAGAAAAAGTATCGAGATGCAGCACAACTTAGATTGGTTAGTGGTAGAACCCGGCGCGAGTTTTGCTTTGCAGTGGAAGTTCGAGTTATTATTGGCTGGCTTTTCTTTACAATGGTTACAACTGTTTTCACCTTTGGACCTTAGAATTGGTTATGGTATATGTTGTACATAATGATATAATAATTAAGGGGGAGATAATTAAGATTTAGTTGACTGATTTTACAAAATAACTAAAATGCATTGATCTTTGAAGAGAAGAGGTATAGTTTATCTATCTATCTATCTATCTATCTTAAACTTTCCCGTTTATTTCAAATATATGAAATGCTAAAACAATTTAGAGATCAATGTAAAGTCATCAAATTAACATAATCTTAATGATTTACATTCTCTCCCCGCAGAGGTTATACCCAAGTCATTCTTCTCACATAGCCTCTGTTCTAATTTGACTGTGTTCTTGTCCGAGGAAAATATGACACTGATTGGTTAGCATTGATTGGCAGTTAAAGTTAGTTGTGCAATCAGCGATGTTGTTTCAAACTGAGCTTTCGGTCCTGTAGAACATGACTGTGTTACCCGCAGATGTAAAACAGTTTTGATTGGATAGAAATAAGAGCGTGTTCCAAAAGTTTGCTGCTTGGTGTGTCCTTGTGATAATAGCGAAAACTGTTGTTTTAGCCAGAGGGTACATGAGAAGAAAGGACTTGAGTACCCTCTGTGGGAAGAGAACAAATAAGTTGTTTGATGTAATTTAGTAAATTATGTAGTCATTAATTTTAAAGACAGGAGTATATGTTCCTTAAAATCCCATAAAAGATGTTATAAAATGCAAGTTAAAAGGTTACAGTATATTTTAGGATATATAATGATAATATTAAAATACTGAATTTATAAATTTAAAAAATATACTATTGCCACTCCAGTCCTATCTCTCTCAACTCACTGATCCACGTGATTTTTTCTTCTTAAACTCAGATCCTGAGACAGACCGGTAGTGTTCAATTGGACTTCCGGGAAGGGGTGATAACTGCTTAGAGCATGAATCCCTTCTTCATGCCACCGAACTTGCCCTTCTTAGCTGAAAATATAACAGATTTTTGTGATTTTCGAAATATTTGAAATTATTTCAAGAATTTTCAGCAAGTTTGACAGTACAAATAAAGAAGAAAAATATATTCACTAACATGAAAAAGAAAAGAACTTGCTCAAAAGCATGGTAGAGATTTAGAACCGTATAAGCTCAGACTGTTTTATTCAGTAACGTTGAAGATGTGATTCAACACTAGTAGGCCTATTATTCTTTGATGATTAAACTCGTTTTCATTTTTAATTCAATAATTTGTTATTTGTTTTCCTGCACATCTCCTTGGATATTAAAAGCGACATTTAATTAGCCTGCGACCGGGATATTTTTGTGGAAACGAAATTAGAAATTAGATAATTGTTTGGACTTGCAAAGACAGACTTAAAACACAGTCCTTTTGAAACATGTTTTATATTCATAAAAGCAGTACAGGGATAAATGCACACGTTAGATAAGCTAACTTCCCAAAGAAAAGCATAACTCTTGCCAGTCTCCATCACTGGCTGGTTAAAGCCTTGCAGTATTTCCTTAAAGTTTCCGTGCTAGGAAATCGGATCCAACTGCGCATTTCAGATGCAGCAGTCTACTATCTTAGAACGGAAAAGCGAGAAAAATACTGCAAGGCTTAAATCAGCCAGTGATGGAGACTGGCAAGAGCTTTCCCTTGCATTGGGAAGTTGAAAATTAGCTTGAAAATTTTGTTTTACCAATTACTCGGTCGCACTTATCATGGTTCATTATTTTGCGGGAAATAGTTTTGTTAAGAAGGCGAGTTTAACGATAACCAGCTGCTGACCCACTCTCAACGAGATCTACAGATTATGGCAAGGATAGGATTTCTAAGGCAAGAAAAAGTAGAAAAAAGTCTCACCCTTGCCAGCTTCGGCCTTCTTTGCAATTTCTGCTGCAGCTGCTACTTCGAGTGCTACAGCTTCACGTGCTGCTGCGTCACGTGCTGCAGCTTCTTCAGCTGCACGTGTTGCTTCTGCTGCAACCTTAGCTGCTGCTTCTGCTGCTTCAGCCTCTTTCTGAGCTTTTGCCTCCTCGGCCAGCCTCGCTGTGAAAGAACATTATGTGTGAGAGGGCAGAATAGTAATTGCAGTCATGTGATGATAGACAGTCTACTCTAATCTTGATTGAACAATGTTTGATTAAACTTAAAAACGTATTTGTTCATTTAAGAACGAGTTATCCCTCTTACCCATTCTCTTTATTTAAAAAAAAACATAAACACGCACACACAAACAACATCCAATGGTGGAAGAGTGTTGTTCTCCAAATTGTAATACCTGCTCCAAATTGTAATAAAATAAGCTTGAGTCATATTACATAGATTGTAAAATGTACACTTCGTGGACTTATCAAAAGGGAGTCTACACAATAGCAGTTTTTCAGGCGAACGTTTTTCTCGGAAGTGTTCAATCCTTGAAACATTAATTAATATGTAAATCAAAAGTCTGTTTTGAAACCGAAACCATAATCCAAAGTATTACAGTGTGAAACTTAATTATTACGGAAATCATGACAGAACCACTGATAACCAATGATGACATATGTAAACATGTCCTGGACGACCGATAGCACCCAAAAAGAAGTACGAGTAAGAGGTCAACAAAATAGAGCCATTGGCTCTGTAGCTTATCAGATGTTAGGTTATTTATAACCTCTTACGTCATAACTAACATATCAAATGGTCGGGCACTGCTCATGTGGTCTCCATTATGGTTTAGACAGTCACCAAATTTACCATTCATAATCCAAAGTCTACCATATCTTTGCGAAATAGTCTTATCTGATTGGCTACTGTGAAAAACAGATACGGTATAATTTGGTCTTAGTCTCATGCGCAAGAATACAAAATTAGATTGAATTTAGAGCTATTATAATTCCGTTATTTGCTGTTGATTTCCAAAAAGTATGTTTATCTCCTAATTGGTCAAGGTATGTCAACCCAAAATTTAAATATTCTAAAGCTTAGCTTTTGAAGAAGAAGTAGCAGGTAGATTATGTATGTGTCGCCTCTGTTATCTCTCTATTAGAGACTAAATAAATAAATAAATAAATAAACGACTATTTATATAGCGCCTTATCCACAGGTCATATACTCAAAGCGCTGTATAAGTCAATGAGAACAAATGATAACAAAGTTAATGTCACTGTGGATAATATTTTTTGAAGAGACGTGTCTTCAAATTTGCTTTGAAATGCTTCAAAGATGGAAAAGTTCTCCTGTCAACAGGCAGAGCATTCCAGAGAGTAGCGGCAGAGTTTTAAAAAGAAAATTGCCCAAAAATGTTCAGCTTCCACCTCTGTGTCTGGAGGATAGTTTGTGTCAGATCGCAGAGAACGAGTAGGTTTGTAGATACTGGATAGTTCACACAAGAGCCGCGCACAAGTTAACTCCAGGTACGATCTCGATGATTCAATTTCATATATTTAAATTTAAAAATACTCACCTTCGCGGCGCTTGAGATACTCTTGAACTTCATACACAGCCATTGAGAGGTATGTCAGAAAAATCATCTTCACAGATTTTTATTATCTAAATTTTAAATCAGAAAGAAAACATTATTACCAATATGACCATAAAACGACTTCACGAGTTTTTCTTTTTTAATTTTAAAAGTGACTACGTCACTCAATGTTAGTTTATTAAAGTCTTGGTGAAACTAAGATTGTTTAGGTTTAGAGTAGGATGAGAAATTGCGATAAATATTTGAAGATTGTTTCAACTTAACACTGAAATAAAGTAAAAAACTTTTTTTTATATAACACCGATATAAACTTTAACTTATGAGAAAACTCAAATGTTATGTCATAATGACAATCAGCTGTCAAAAGGGGGTTTTCTCCGAATTTCTCAATTAAACTTAAGGTTTTGCTGAAAACTATAATGTCAATAAGACCATTGTTAAATACTTACGACTTTTAAATTGATCACAAGTCCTTTTTATCGACAAAATTGTCAGTGTTCGCAAACAACGTCCGACTCCGATGATTACGGGTTGAGCAATAGGCGCGTAGTCAGGGAATGTCTGTGACGTCATAGACACTTACGTCATGCCGACAAACTATTTTCTCTGATTATACCTGTCCTTTTTTTAAAGCGGTCAATAAGACCGTGATGCCTCATCCATCTTTTTGATAAAACGTAACGCTTTAGCTTTTTAATAAATATAGTGTGTTCTCAAGGCTATATTTATCAATTAAAATTATATTTAAAGGTGTATAATATATTTGGAGTTGAAGCAGTTAGTTTGCATGTATATGATATGATCTTTTTTCATAATTATATCAAAGCCTTTGTGGGAGATATCATTATCTTTACAGATAGAAATGTAAAGCTAGGAAGTTCAAGTAACAAACATGTCATATAGCAACCTCTTGAAGGTCAAGAGAAAATAAATAAATAAATAAATAAATAAATAATCCTTATCCGTAAATCATATACTCAAAGCGCTGAACAGGGTCAAGGATGAAAAATGTGTATCACTCTTAGTAATACTTTTATTTTGGAAGAGATGTGTCTTCAAATTTGCTGTGAAACGTTTTAAAGATGGGCAAGTTCTCGTCAATAGGCAGAGCATTCCAGAGAGTATTGCGGCAGAGAAGAAACCTGTCCGAAAATGTTTAGCTTCCATGTATGTGTCTGGTGCAATCGCCACAAAAGAAACATGTTGAAATCAGATGAAATGTAATTATAACCATTGTTATCAAATGTGCAAATGTTTAGCTTCCATGTATGTGTCTGGCGCAATCGCCACAAAAGAAACATGTTGAAATCAGATGAAATATAATTATAACCATTGTTATCAAATGTGCAAATGTTTAGCTTCCATTTATGTGTCTTGCGCAATCGCCACAAAAGAAACATGTTGAAATCAGATGAAATATAATTATAACCATTGTTATCAAATGTGCAAATGTTTAGCTTCCATGTATGTGTCTGGCGCAATCGCCACAAAAGAAACATGTTGAAATCAGATGAAATATAATTATAACCATTGTTATCAAATAAAACTTGTAGGTTTAGAAATTTAACGAGGAATGCTGTCTACTTCCGATGACCTCAAATAGTGTGCATTGCCCATGATGCCTAATGTCTCGGCTATCTATCTACTGGGCAGTCAAATGTCTGCTCGTGTAACGCTTAAGTTCTGCTGCCAGCATGACAGTGATCCATCCTCGACAATCCAGAGAATACGCTCCTATAAATCTACACTTTATATGCAGATGTATCGGAGCGTATATTCTAGATTATCGAGACTGAACAGTGAGCTAGGAATGGGAATCTTCCCCGAGTGTTTGAATGTTGTCGTGCAACTCCTCCCCTTGTGTCATGTATGTATAAGTTAACAGTTGTAAATTCATGTTGTATCTAATGTGGAATATGGGCTGGAAGGCCTATAATTCTGAAATAAACATTATTACAAGTTAACAGTTGTTTTTTTTTTTTTTATTTCTATACATGGTGAACATTAACATGTTTAGAAGGGTTATAAAATGGGCTCACATCGTGGTGATATTTGTTTGAATAGGATTTTACTTTACTTTATGTTAGAGTAAATGTGTATGTGTTGGTGATCCCTATCAATGTGTTAGGGCACATCCTTGTAGATAGTGAAATTATATGGGATTAAACTCAACAATATATAGGACAATAGAAATTCTGCCGATTATTGCAGTAATGCATCATGTTGAATTTGCAAAAGTCACCATGAACTTGAGGAGCAAAGACCTGCACTGAAACTCCAATGTAGCATTGTACCCACACCTTACTGCATGTAGAGTAGTGCCGCCTTAGTGCTCATGTGTCCTTTGCCGATACTTGTAGCATTGGGTTACTGTCAAAGTAGGCCAAGTCATCTTCGTTACTTAATTGACCGTCAGTCGTGAACACCCCTGTGGTTCCGAGACCAGAGACCATCACTCGATCTCTCCCCATGGCCAACCTTCGACCATCTCTCGATCTCTCCCCATGGCCAACCTTCGACCATCTCTCGATCTCTCCCCATTGCCAACCTTCGACCATCTCTCGATCTCTCCCCATGGCCAACCTTCGTCAATCACTCATCTCTCACCATGGCCAACCTTCGTCCATCACTCGATCTCTCACCATGGCCAACCTTCGACCATCTCTCGATCTCTCCCCATGGCCAACCTTCGACCATCTCTCGATCTCTCCCCATGGCCAACCTTCGACCATCACTCGATCTCTCCCATGGCCAACCTTCAACCATCACTCGATCTCTCTCCATGCCAACCTTCGTCCATCTCTCGATCTCTCCCCATGGCCAACCTTCGTCCATCTCTCGATCTCTCCCCATGCCAACCTTCGTCCATCTCTCGATCTCTCCCCATGGCCAACACTCGTCCATCTCTCCCCATGGCAAACCTTCGACCATCTCTCGATCTCTCCCTATGGCCAACCCTCGTCCATCTCTCGATCTCTCCCCATGGCCAACCTTCGACCATCTCTCGATCTCTCCCCATGGCCAACCTTCGACCATCTCTCGATCTCTCCCCATGGCCAACCTTCGACCATCTCTCGATCTCTCCCCATGGCCAACCTTCGTCCATCACTCGATCTCTCCCCATGGCCAACCTTCGTCCATCACTCGATCTCTCACCATGGCCAACCTTCGTCGATCTCTCCAAGCTTTTTTCAAAGAACTTCGCCATGTTTCATTCTGTCTTCTTATCTCCTGCTGGTGTTCATGGTAATGCTACTCCTTGTACTGCAGCTTGTGGCATTCTGCAGACGTGACCTACGTACCTCCATCTCCTTCGCTTCATCTCTCCTGATATTGGGTATGTGTTGGTTTGTTGGTATGGCTTTTTGTTGGAGATTGTCTTTGGCCAGAATGTGTGAAGGATTCTTCTGAGGCATCTTGTTTGAGGTTGTTGCAGATTGTCAGAGATACTTTCCAAGACTCAGCACCATAGAGGAAAATTCCAAGGATGTTGCTCTTAAATATTGAGTCGTCTGTATTGGTTTCTGCATCTTCCAACGGCAAGGGGGAAATGTATCGAGGTCAACTCTACCGAGAAAAGTTGAAAATATGTTCGTTAGCCCATGTGAAGATGTGGTTTCTGTTTTACGTGGGTGCTTGTTCTACACAACCTTTCTCTTTTCTCATCTGGGCTTAGGACCAGCAATGGCAGTGTTCAATGGTCCAGTCTTCAGGAGACAAAATTGCCGGACTCTGACTTTATTAGAACTCAAGATCTCTTGGCATAAGCTCCAGCGACTGCAGTTTGCCACCATCAACAGGATTTGCCAAGCCCTGGCTGGATTTCAACTCAAAATCTTTTGGTGGTTCAAAGTCAAAAGCAACAGCCACACTTGTGAAAGTTGCAGAGACCCTGGCTGGAGTTGACCCTGGACCTCTTGGTGGTTCAAAATCAAAACCTCAAGCCACTGCACGCTTCCACCACCAAAAGACCCTGGCTGAATTAGAATTTAGAACCCAAGATCTCTTCGTGATTCAAAGACAAAAGCAGCTGCAACTGCAGTCTTCAAGTCAGCTTCCAAACGCAAGGCATAACTCTTACCAGTCTGCATTACTGGCCAATTAAAGGCGGTATTTCCTTTCTTTGTTGTGCCTAGATAGTGAATCGCTGCACCAGAAATGCATAGTGGGCCTGGATTTCTAAGCACAGATTTCTTAAGGAAATACTGCAAGGCCTAAATCTGCCAGTAATGGAGACTGGCAAGAGTGATGCCTTGCATTGGGAAGTTGTCTTCCAGTATGAGTTCAAAGTTAAAGAGAACATGGCTGGATTAGACCCCAGGACCTCTTGATCCAAAGACGATTGCAGGAACCACTAATATCTCTGCCAATAAAATAACTTTAAAGATCAAAAATATAATTTCTGAATATGATTTATTTGCATGATAGCATGGCAGCTTACAACACACAGCACCAACATGACAGTTGACATACGTAGATCTAACTCTAGTTGTATCTACTAGATTCAAAAATAGAACTAAACTTAATACAAAATCTTTCAGCAGCACTGAAGGCAAATAAATACACAATCTTGTCAAGAGAATTATACAAGCATTGTCCCAGAGACGTAAGCAGGGATGCAACAACCAACTAAATCTTGCCCATGAGGTTTACTCATATTAACTGTAATCAACATACTTATTGCCCCTCCCTCATAAATCCTCCCCATTAGAATTTCATGCATATCGAGTCCATCACCTCCTAAACTTTTCAATAATTGTAAATTCAAAACCTTATGAACTACTGCCCACAAACTCAAGAAAAATCTAAAATGATAACTATTCTGGTTACAGGGCCTCTATATTTATGAGCAGGCCCTGAATCAGGATAGTTATGATTTTAGGTTGTCAGGCAGTAGAATCTGTTCTTGTCCCCAAAGTTTGTCTTATGAAGAGTAATTGCTGAAAAAAATGCATCGTGGGTCGTGCTGAAAAAAATGCATCGTGGGTCGGTTCCTAAAGCATTGGATCCAGCGATTTTCCAATACAGATTTATGAAAATAATGAAACAGCTGTTTTGAAATAAAAGACGTTACGATATGAACTAACGATACACAGAAAGCAGAGACATCTACGTCAGCAAGCAAACATGATGCAATGGAATCAATGTGGAGACGTAACACACAACCATTTCTAGTTGAAAAAACTCTGAGAAAAATTGGTAAATTTTTATATATTTATCTATTCATTTGGCATTTAAATATATTTGTTCAATCTCACTTCGACTTTGGTCACACTTGGCTTAGTTATGTCACTATTTTATTTTTTAAAGTTTATAACATCTACTGCCCGACAAACCTCCCAACACCTCTCCCCTTGATTCCCCGCTGCACTGTAAAAGGGGATGCCTTTTGGGAGAATCGTTGATCCAATCGATTAGCATTTTGAGTAGTCTATATAAATCAAGGGCAGGTAATTTGGGAATGAGTTTTCCAAATGAAATGTTCCAGGGGAGATATGTGTAGACTGTTAGAACAATAAGCGCAAAGGTGATCGATGAAGACCTATCTTAAAAGCTTAATGATTTTAATTATCTATATAAAAGGAGATTTCACTGTTTACTTTATCATTTTATAAATGTTCCAGGGGAGATATGTGTAGACTGCTAGAACAATAAGCCAAAGGTGATCCATGAAGATCTAGCTTTAAAGCTTCATGATTTTAATTATCTATATAAAAGGAGATTTCACTGTTTACTTTATCATTTTCTCAATAAGCAACGGCTTGATCCTTAAATCTCTTAAAAATGTCAATTGTTTGTGATATCATTCTAAACCATGTTACTGTAAATTAACAACACAACCATGGCCCTACAGTTAAATTTGTCTGTACTTTTTTAAAGTAAATACCTTTTTGGACTGTTTCCCCAAGCTTGCCTTTAAAAGATCACGCATTTCATTTTTCCTTATTTGCTAAATTCTACAAAGCACTTTTCATCAACATAGAATCATGTCAAATGCTAATATATAATCTATGTACAAAAAGATCAAGCATAACTCAATAAATGACATATAAATCAAAATCAAGTGAACACAATAAATGATAATCTACATTGAAATATGTCTATTCTACATATAAATACACACAATTATTTCCATTTGTTGTACTATGATGCTCCAAGAGTACAGAGAAATTATCAAGTACATGTGATAGGCAGAAAAATATTTGTAGAATAAACTGAGTTCTCAAAAGCACTTTTCTCAAACATGCTCACAAATTTAAGCAACTACAATCAAATTTGTATTTATAATTTCTTTTTATCATGATTTATAACATTTTAATACAACATTTTTTTTATTGTATCATTTTCAAAATTGATATATTTTTTATAAATGTATTACTTTATATTTTATAACAAATTGATATTGTTTAGAGTAGGCAAAAGTGCCTTCTTCGAAGTAACTAAAGAGATAATTTCAGTTACTTGCTGTATTTGATATAGCTTCCTGCTCGTCAGACAAATGCTTGCTGCATTTTGTCGACTTTTCTGTACTGGAGATTTTTTATTGCACTACAATGTTCAGGTGCAGCAGTCTGACCTACTAGCACAGAAAAGTTAATGAAATGCAGCAAGGCTTAAAGGGGCAGTAGCACGTTTTTTGCAAATTTTATTTTTTCTAATTTTCCATTTATAATGATAATTTATGTCATTCATATTTACTTGAGAGGGTAAACCATCTTATTACACAAACCAATTATCAGTTGTGGTGATAACAGTGTTGCGTTAATGGCCAAAAATGCATGGCGGCCATTTTATTATTTTGAATGACAAAAATGATTCCCATGGCTTTGCGGAACCATGTACACTCATTTTTCAACTTGATTTTCCGAAGAGAGAAGGGTGTTTTACTATTGGTGACATTATTTTTCAAATACATTTCATCAACTTATTTCAGCTCAAAAATGTGCTACTGCCCCTTTAAGACAGTGATAGAGACTGGCACAAGGTATGCCCTGTAGTTGGAGATGGGTAGCCAATGGCTAGTGAAAAGAATGCTAAATTAGTGAAATGTAACTAGATCTAGTCCGAAGGGCTAGTTAAGATGCTTTGGTCATGTTTACGTTTTTGGTTAGCTGGAGTGGGTTTGGGCTAGTACTTTCAAATTTGCATTAGTTGGAAGTACTAATGCTATCATCTTGTAAATTTCAACCCATTCACTTTATGACAGTTTAGGGAAATGGAAATTTTATAAATTTTAGGAAGTGGGCGTTTATTACGTCAAAAACGGTATCTTTCTTCTGGAAGACTAACCACAAACATAAGAATACTGATTCAAATTGCATGAGTGTGTGCATGAAAAGTGAAAATATAATTGTAAAGTATCATAAATGAAATGCTTATTTCTGGCAGTGGGGTATCATATGAACTGACGAAAATATCTTTCATTCTTAAAGTCACTTATCTTCCAAACATTTTCACTCAGCTTTTTCACTGTAATGTATCTTAAACATGATCATTGAATATTTATGATAATTGCTATCATAGTTCCCACTAAAGGGAGGTAACTCTTCATATGAAATCAACTCGAAACATAATAAATATGAGGAAAATTACAAAATAGAAGGTAATATTGTATTCACAGAAATCTACAGTATTATTAATGATTGGCGGGTATGATACCAGATGTAAATGATTTTAACAACTTTTAAATATAAATATGGTTACATGGTAAAATTGAAGTACCCAAAATGAAACTCAAAGAAACAACTGTCAGGGTCTCATTCACAAAATTACTTTAACTCAAAACTGTTCTTACCTCTTACAATACACTGAGTGTACACTTCAATTTCATTCAACTTCCAATTTGTGAATCTTAACCCACCTAATTTCATGACTTGACACCAGATTTACAAAGCAGAGTCAGTACAAAGACAGCCTTACCAATCAATATAATCTTACTGCTTAAACAGTTTTGGAAATCTCGGATCTACTTGTTAAGAATTAATCAACATGACAATTTAAGAATCTGAACCGAACTAATGTCATGACTTGACCCCTGATTTACGAAGTGGACTCCAAGACAGCCTTAAGTCAATATCAATATAATCTTACTGCTGAAACATCTTTGGAAATGTGGGATCTGCTTTTTAATCAACATGAACAATTTATGAACTTTTGATAATGAAGATGTACAATGATTATTTCTCTCCATTCTTCTTGACAGAGTTGTCTGCCCCTTTGCGCTGCTGTAGATAGTACATCTCGAGAGGTCGGTTGACGCGCCAGTACTTCTCGTTGACCTGGTCCAAGGTCATATTCCCGTTCAGCATCGTAAAATTACCAGGTGACACAGCAATGTAAATGGCATACTGTTTCTCTTCTCCTGTACCTACGAGAAAATTGGAACAGAATTAAAATTAAAGTATCATTTAGCTATATCTAAATCATTGTTTCATGTAAGTACAGATGCTTTGCTAAATTAAACTCTTTGACACCCTATCAGGGGTCAAAATTAACCTTTACAATGCAGTAGCCATTCGGACATTTCTAAAAGTAATAGTCCAGACTTATTCCAGCTAGTCAAATACATGTTCGTGATCATTTCACCTCAAATTTTAACTAGTCTTTCGGACTACCAGTTTTTACTCCCAACTAGTTCAGCTTCTTTTTCACAAGCCATGGGCTACCGGACTAGCACTTTGGGGTCAAATTAATGTTTACATGCAGGGAGGAGGGGGGATGGATCCACTACTGACATGAGGGTGAGATTCTATTTATCATCAAAATCATTCTTCAAATAGATTCAATACAAGACTGACATTTAGACAGCAAAGACGGTGATGAAATAGCATTATGTTATCATGGAAAGGTTTTCGAATGTCATTGTATTGTAAGTCATAATGACTCATTGCTCGTTGATGTTAAAGCATTGTGATGTCATGCAGTTGGCAGGGATAGGGCATCGTGCAAAATATACTGTCAACAGCTATTGCTTATCTTGCACAAGCGGTATCTCCTGTGAAACACATTTTGGTCATGAATATTATCATTTATAAAAGGGAGTTTAATGTAGTAATTTAGGAAACCAACTAATCTCGTGAAAATCATATCTTTGATTCGTTCCTATGGCTAGACCTATTTCTGATGTCACTCATCCAAGATCTGACGTAATTTTGGTTGTGCTCCGTGTTCGCTGGAAGTTGTTACTTTCCCGTTGAAAATGCATCCTTTCAAATTCCGCAAAGCCGACATGGGGCTCTACAGGATTCTGTTAGATCTTGGATGAGTGACAACCCAACTTTTTAAAACTTAACCTTGGGAACGATTCAAGGATATTATTTTAAAGGGGCAGTAGCACGTTTTTTGGCAAATTTTATTTTTTTAAATTTCCCATTTATAATGATAGTTTATGCCATTTATATTTACTTAAAGGGACTGTTCTATCACCGAATTATCAGCAGTATCCGCCATCTTGGTTTCTCGGCATTTCGTGAAATGAAAACACACTATATTTTACCCAATTTTAATTTTTTTTGTAATAATAAAACACATACACTGTTAGAATATTTACATATTAATACATAACATACACAAAAAACTAACAAACTCTATGCTATTAGACCGTAGCGAAGTTTTCCCCACTCGCAACGCCGATGAATGGCTTCAATTCTCATTGTTTTTATCTATCAACAAATTTGAGCTTATCTTTATCAATTTGTGAAATGTAAAGTCATCAAAGTATTAACTTCATCAATATCTTTCAATTTTACTGTGCCTTAATCATGTATTAATATATGTGTAAACGGGAATATCCTCTTGAATTTCGTTTCCACAAAAAATACCCCGATAGAACCCTCCTTTTAAGAGAAATAAAACATTTTATAACAAAAACCAATTATCCATAGTGGTAAAATGATGTTGCATATAAAGCAAAAATTGCATGGCGGCCATTTTATTGTGAACACATTTTATTATTTCGAATGACAAAAACGATTCCCATTGCTTTACGGAACCATGTACACTAAATTTTAACTTGATTTTGCGAAGAGAGAAGGGTGTTTTACTTTTGGTGACAATATTTTTCAAATACATTTCATCAACTTATTTCAGCGAAAAAACGTGCTACTGCCCCTTTAATGTGATTGGAAAAGTAACTTACCATTCTCACCATTTTGTGCTTCAAGAGAGAGACGGATTGCTAGGTACTTGGACAGATGGTCAACTGGAATAGTAAAATATATGAATGAGAAAGTGACAAATGTTGATACCCGGTATTCAATTTTGCAATGATTGACAATATGGGAACTGTTAATAACTTTGTAATATGAACCATGGTATTTTGCTTGAAGTTTGGTAAACTGTGCACACATATTTTATAACAATAATTATATTTACGTTTTTATTTTGTAAAAAGTTATTTTTCATTTATTAAAACTTTACTTTAAGCATATAATATGATTTATTGTGATGTGAGTTTTGCTGCATTTTGGTTCTCTAAAAAACGAAAATGGAAAACATGGGTCACAAAAATACTAAACTGAGGCACAAGAGTAGTTTTACCCTTGACAATGATAATTAACTCGTGTGAAGTAAATTTTTTAAAATATTGATGTAGATTGTCTAAATGAATATCATAATGTCATTGATCTGAATAGTAAAATGTGTATATAAGTGAAAGTGACAAATGTTGACAATCCATTTTGCAATGATTCACAGCTACTAGAACCATGATATTTTGCTTTAGGTTGGTACTTACATACTTTATAACAATATTCATTTGTAAAATGTTGATTTGTTCATTCATAAGAAGCAAAAGATAAGATTTGTTGTAATGTTAGTTACAAAATTGTTGCATTTTGGTTCTCTAACAAACTGAAAATGTACTTTATTGAGTGTCGCAAAGATACTCAACTGAAGCACAAGAGTATAGTTTTCCCTTATGACATTGATATTTAACTATATCAAATGAATTTATAAAATATTGATCTTGATTGTCTAAATGAATATCATAATGTCATTAATCTGTTATTTATACAAAGACATCGTCAACAATGAGGAAATATATTATTTGACAACAGGATCACGAGGAAATAGCAAGTCACATCATGCGAATATCATACCCGTGGCATTGGCAGTTGTTTTGATGTAGCGCGTTTGATCCGAAATGTCGGTATCGCTGTCGACATCTTGGGGGTGTGGTTTGAACACAA
The DNA here is from genome assembly GCA_936450465.1 of Gibbula magus. Taxonomy (NCBI): domain Eukaryota; kingdom Metazoa; phylum Mollusca; class Gastropoda; order Trochida; family Trochidae; genus Gibbula; species Gibbula magus. The sequence goes on along the minus strand of OW388290.1, from coordinate 64,044,245 downwards.
GCTCAATGTCACTAACACTCGGTTCTGGAACGACCATATCCGGACTCGGCTGACCTTGTTCCGACACACTGCCAATACTGCCCGTTTCCAAAGCGTCCAAAGCCATACTTGCCATTCCAAAGTTGCCAACCCCTAAAGGAGGTTCACTTAGCGAATTTTCACAACTTGACTCGTCCGAGTATGGTTTTAACTTCTTTCTCGGTGTGGTTTCGTTCGACGTCGTCCCGCAAGTGGGCGTCGTCGCTCCGTCAAGCTGTCGACCGAGGTCACCCTCGGAAACATGTTTTCGGACTCTTTGGGCTCTGTTCATTGCTTGGAGACGAAGGCCTTCTTCAATACTGTGGGTCAAAGCTGCAGTGCTGTGTGTTTTATTGAGTTTGGCCAGAACTCTTTCCTGGTGCGCTTCATATTCATCTCTGCTGGGGTAAATTTTGGAAATTAGGGCATCAAAATTGGGATCAGGACGCAAAGAACGCTTTGATACTAACTTTTTACGGCACGTCGGGCATTCCTTGTTTCCACTTCTCAAAGCAGTTATGATACAGTCTTGGCAAAACCGATGTAAACACTCTTTGGTGGTCATCGTGGTTTTTAACATATCGAGACATATTGGGCACATTAGCTCACTGTGCAAACTTCTTGGTGAAACTGCGATCTCAGTGTTGTCGGTTATGGCCTCTTGGGGTGTCCTGTGCAGCTCATATAAGCTCAGTTCCCATGTTTTGTTGGGAGCGTGAGCTACTTCGTTCGCCATTTTGGTGAGTTGCGCTCCAACTATTGTTATCGGGACCGTCTCAAAGTTGTTTGCGTCATTTTCGTAAATTATCTCCCTTTGACCGTCTCTGAATTCAGATTCTGAAGGGAAACTGTTATTTCGTTGAGAGAATGTTTTTAGAAATTAAATGTAGGTGCTTATTTGAATGATATATTTTGTGATATCTCATAATCACGGAAAACATGCAAGTTGAAGGTTTTATTTTTAATTTGTTTACAATAAAACAACTTCTTCTGTTTAAAAAACCCCTCTGGTCGACTGTGTGTGACATTTAGTGTCAGAAAATAACAACTGTCGGATTTTTTTCTAATGAAATATGGTGTTAATATGTATCTACTTATGTAGGTTCATTGTTTTCACGAACAATAATAAGGAAAAGGGTAAATTTCAAAACAAAGGCTCAAAACTGTGTTTTATGCTCCCCGCTTATGGAGAGACAGTCCCTGCAAGTGCCCTCGTCCGACGGAAAAGGCCGATGATTACCGAGATCGTTCATTCTCCTTGCAGGTTGTCGCAAAATCCGCCATGAGCGAGAGCGACAAACCCACAAACGACAGTTTAGCGGCTACACTCATTGAAGGTTTGGAAATAGCAGACGAAAAATATGTTTCTATGTGAACTGACTAATGTCATTGAAATGTATTTATCTCGAAATTATTGAGAAATATTGAGTAAATCGAAGCACAAAATGTTTCTGTTCCCTCGTCTTCCATTTTGAACCAGTTTTTACTTAGGCAAGCGGTTGAGTTGGCGTTTCCAAGACAAGACTGTCAAGTGCTTGGCTTTTAGCCTTGACTTTGGTTGAGTAAAATAACTGCACACGCCGAGAATATATGTTTTGTCATAATGTCTCGTCAAAATGATTCAAGTAAAGTTATTTAGGTTCGTTATTTTAGTTCTATGCATCAAATATCAGGAATCTATGCCATGAGAAAAACAAACAGCGAAATTGCTTCACAACAAATTGTTAAAATTGTCTCAAGGGTTTATTTTGGGTTCATTATTTCTTCATATTCACTATTGAACAAAGAAAAATTAGATTGATAGAACAAATTATTATATTAAATGAAAATCTTTCTCATAAATCACCATAGTATGTGTTTACATCGTAACAACCTATGTAGATTGGTCAAATTAAGATAAGACTAGATAAGATAAGATAATTCTTTATTATCCCGAGGGAAATTTACATTACATCTAATACAGTCTCCAGTATATAAAAAAAAACAAAAAAAACATACAACAGCCATATAAACAATATTATAAACATTATATACACTTGTGTAAATTGATCATTACAAATTCATTCCAAAAAATTTCCATTAAAGGCATAAATGCTATTCAGAACAAATGATTGACGAAACCTGTTTGTTCTACTCGTCGGCATACGCAGTCTGCGTCCAGAGGGCAGTGAAGAATATTCCGAAAAAAGTATGTGTGTTGAGTCACTTAAAATTTTATTTGCTTTTTTTGAAAGTTGTTGATCATAAAAACTGCCTTTACTTGTATACTAACAGTCATAGGTGAGCTGAGCATGGAGGCATATATACTGGAGAATAAAGGAACAACAACTAGACTCAGAAAATTTTTAATGCTTAAAGTTAAACCATACCTCTTGAATTTGAATAGAGGCTAGAGAGGAAAAAACTTAATAGTTTGCTAAGTGGTAAGTTAATGTTAAATAACACCAGCCAAGGTAAAACTATGTAAAATGCATGGATGATGCAAACAAGTTTAGTATTGGTGCCAGTAATGCTACTGGGAGAGGTGGGTGGGGTGTGAGAGCGGCATAGCAAGCGATGAGGCAAGCGACATGCATCACTGTTACAGCAAACTCGCTACTGAGAGAAGGGGAGCAACTCTGTATGAAATCGGAAAGGGAGGCAAATGCTTCCAACACGTAAACTCACAAAACTTATTTTATAACTAAAATACACCGATACTTTCAATAGGAAGTCCAATAATTTTTGAAGCGGTGTTAACAATTTTAGAGAGTTTTTTATTTTGAACAGACAGGTTTCCGTACCAACTCAAAAAATTAAATGTTACCACACTTTGAATAAATGTTTGGTAAAATAACCTCAAAATGGTTTGATCTATTTTAAAATGTTTCAACTTCCACAAAAAATGCAATCATTGCTGTCCTTTCTTATAAATTTTGTCAGTGTTTTCATTCCAAGAAAGTTTCGTATCTAAGACAGTACCCAAATATTTGTATTCCGTTACTCTTTCTATTTCATTATCATCAATAGTCACAGGATTTATTATAGACCTAGTTTTCCTGAAATCTATGACCATTTCTTTGGTCTTCAACACATTCAAAAATAAAAAGTTTTGATTTGCACCATTCTACAAATTTTGAAATTTCTGTTCTGTAACTCAGTTCTGATTCTCTAATCAGGCCAACCAATGCAGCATCGTTAGCAAATTTTATTGTCAGACATTCTTTTTCTTTGGATATACAGTCATTGGTATACAATATAAATAAAATTGGAGAGATCACGCCACCCTAGGGTGCACCAGTGAATGTATTTAATATTGAAGACTCCACTTGGTTAACCCGTACAAATTGTTGTCTCTTAACCAGGAATGCATTTATCCATCTCAGGATATTAGAATTAACATTCATTTTGGAAAGTTTGTCAATATTAAAGTAGATGAGGCTGAATGGTATTAAAAGCAGATGAAAAATCAACAAACATTATCCGTACATATGTACCATAGTTTTCCAAATGCTGATAAATATTGTGTAACAGTGTGATGGTTGCATCTTCTATATTTCATGGCAATAGAGGTTAGAGCCACTGGTCTGTAGTCATTGTAAACGGATGGATTTGTCTTTTTGGGCAATGGAATAATTTTAGAAGTTTTCCAAAGAATGGGAACCTCATGAGAATTGATCGATAACTGAAATAACTTTTGGAAGATAACAGCCAGCTGCACTCTGCACTCCTTAAGTACAATGCCAAACAAGTTGTCAGGCCCGCAGGATTTATGGGGGTTAATACGAGCATCGTCTGTCGATATATTTAACATTTCACCAGATGGAAGCGATTCCAGTACATGTTCCCTTTCATTCGAAAAATCCATAGTATCAAATCTGGAGTAGAAGGAGTTTAACTCATTTGAAAAAGCTAGATCGTCACTGGATTCTAGCTGCTGAGGTCTACAACTCGAACCTATAAAAGTTTTAATGCCACTCCATGCGTTACGCAAATTGTTAACTGAAAATTGGCTCTCAATTTTAGATTTATATTCATCTTTACATTTTCTTGTTAAACAGACAATCTCTTTCTGAATTTCCTTCACCTTAACTTTGTCTCCGGAACAAAATGACCTTTTCCTTTTTTTTAAGACTGATTTGAACTCCTTAGTTACCCAAGGCTTGTTATTAGGAAATACTTTTATGCATCTGACAGGTACAATGCTTTCTACGCAGAAGTTAATATAATCAGTTACACTGTTTGTAAACTCATTCAGATCATTACATGCATGGTGAAACATATCCCAGTCTGTACAATCAAAGCAACCTTTCAATTTTTTTAAACAATCCTTTGTCCATGACTTGACATATTTAAAACATGTTTTTCTGATTTTAATTTTGTACAATAAGTAGGAGCTAAATAAACAGTATTGTGATCAGAGGTTCCCAACGGAGCCTTTGCAAAGGATTTATAGGCATCTTTCACATTTCCATAGCACATATCAATAGTTTTCTTAGATCTTGTCAGGCATTTCACATATTGATGATATGATATAATTACTGTCATATTCCCTTAGATAAACAATAAAAGTTGAATATAAATTATGAGGTTGTAGCAAAAGATGATTTATCTCAAACTCGATAAATGAAGAAGAGGATCCGACAAATACTGTATTTACCAGAATTATTTATCCTGGACTAAATTACCAAAAAATTGTCACTGTCCGAATATAACTACCATGTGTATCACTATTTCTCACAAGCCAAGGTGTGCTTCAATTATAAACTCAATGAAGGCCTCTGCCATAGTCTGTCATCCAGACTCCTTATGTTATTAAGCGCTTAGGAAAGTCTACAACACAACTAAGAACTCAATTTTTAATTTAAATGAACACATCTTAGAGGCTCCTTTCTATATATTTATATCTTTTTTTCAAATTTTGACATTTCATCAAAAAATTCATTTCAGAGGCTAAATGTAAGACTACCTCTGCCAGAATACAGGTAAACTGTTATTATAACTACATATTTTGTGTGATAAAGATTATTCTACTATCTGTTTGTTTCAGGAGCTGAAACTGACAATGACAGCGATGAAGACATCCACTACTGCAAGAAATGCAAGATGGTTTTCAACAACATTCAGGGTTATCTCGAGCACAAGATTCGCCACGATAACTTCAAAGTCACGTACGCACGGTCCAACAAGGATCGACGTATGGTGTTGCCAAAACTGGTACAGAAGCCGGCCGTTGCCACAGAACAGGAAGTTTCAACTCCAAAAGTTGGGGAGGGCAATGAAACAGTTCAAGCGGAGAGCGGAAAAAAGAAAAGAAGTATTTGAATTCTGCTAAAGTTTTTGTAGTATCTGAGCTTTGACTATAATTTTTCCATTAGATTTCATTTAAGAATTTGAAGAATAAAGTATTAAGAACATGTTGAAATTTGAAGGGGCAGTAGCATGTTTTTTCGCTCAAATAAGTCGATGAAATGTATTTGAAAAATAATGTCCCCAATAGTATACCACCCTCCTCTCTTTGGGAAATTAAGTTAAAAACAAGTGTACATGGTTCGGTAAAGCCATGGGAATTGTTTTTGTTATTCAAAATAATAAAATGTGTTCACAATAAAATGGCCGCCATGCAATTTTTGCTTTACACGCAACATTGGTATTACCACTACGGATAATTGGTTTGTGTAATAAGATGTTTTACCCTCTAAAGTAAATTTAAATGACATAAACTATCATAATACATCGGAAAATTGAAAAAATAAATTTTGCAAAAAAACGTGCTACTGCCCCTTTAAATCTTCATGTTTCATAATATGTTTGTTGGTATTTCAACTTAAGTTTAAATACATGCACAATCTTGAAAGGGATGTGATTTGCTACATTTTTCTTGAATCTAGAATTCATTAGCTTTGAAGTATTTATCGTTTGAAAATGCCGAGTTGTACACTTAAGAAATATTACCAAATGGAAAGATTTTGCTTTGAAAACTTTCAAATTATTACCTTTCAGAGAGAAAGAAACACGCAGAAGTTGATGTACAGTTGATAGCAGAGCGAAGCACATACATTTGTAACTCCTGTGACAAGAAGTTTAACAGGTAATAAAGAAATAGTGTCTTCTCTTTTCTCTCCTTCAAAGCACAAGAATACATTTACAAAGGATTTAAGATATTCACCCCTTTATCCTTTGTACAGTGAGATCTTCAAAAGAAATAATGTTTTATATGTCCTTTCAATAGATTGTATGTATATTTTAGCAATGGAATATAATTTTATTAATTTCAATGCAATATTTAGAATAAATTACCAAATCCTTTCCCAAAGTGATCTGTGTTACAAAAATGTTAGTGAAAGACAAGGATATTTTTATTTTATTTTTATGGATGTTCAACTTCTTTATTTCACAACGGCGACATTTCGGTCCTGTTGTTTCACCATCTCTTCCATATGCTTGATAATGGTATAAGAATCTATATTGAAACTTCGCCATCGTGAATAAAGAAGTTGAACATCCTTAAAAATATCCTTTTCTTTCTATTACACCAACTTCTAAAATGCTTCTCAAAAGTTAGCATTATCAAACCATTTTGTGAAATTCACCGTTGCTCTAGTCTAATGATGATTGTGAACTATTCAAGGGAGGCAACTCTGCGATGGCACATCAAGTACGAGCACAATGACCAAGAGGAAGAAGAAGAGACGAGAGATGACATCGGCGACCAGGACGACGAGATGTTCGTTGTGAAGAAGGAACCAGAGATGCAAGAGCTGCGCCGAGCTCGACCTACTGATGATGAGAACAGCAACAGACCCTTCAGCTGTGAACACTGCGGGAATCGGTTCAAAGATGTGAGATTTTGTTTTGTCACTGATAATCATATCTTGATTGAGTTCGGAAGCTCGTTCTGAAATGGGTTTTTTTTACAGTTATAACCTTGGTACAAATAACCACTGATGCTTCAATGGGGACAAGTTTTCTCAAAAGCTATTACACCTAAGTAGTGTTTGAAGTACTTGTCCGGTAGTTGGTGGCTAGTAAAATGTTTTTACAGATAGTCCAAACAGCAAATTTGAATAAAAGATGATATGGTCATATGCATTGGGCCAGCTGAAATGCTAAATATGTTACATTTGTTTGCTATCTAAATGACATGCATTACTAAACCTACGAATCAGTTTTAAAATCTCTTGCACGATGTGTTTGTATGATAATAGACTCAATGCAAGTGATATCTCTATAAGTCTTTGCTTGTTTACATTGTATCACTGTGTTTGTCAGGTGAACGTGATGAAGACCCATATGCTCATCCACTCCAACAAGAGACAGTACCCCTGCACATACACCAACTGTCCATACGCATTCAAAACCAAGGGCTCACTCACAAGGCATATGAGGCGGCACACTGGTATGTAGTGAGAAATATCTATCCCTTTGAAGTAGCATTATATATTGTTTTATAGCATTTCGATATGAAGGGTATATTGTTTAGAGTTCTGTCTGTCACTGAAACTTCGTATTCATTAGTGCGTCCTATATGTGTGTTCATCTTAAAGAGCCATCACGGATGTTAGTGTTTCAAATTTTTGGAAAATATACTTATAACGTCATTCGCCAGAGAATTTTTTTATCTACAACATGGCATATGTTAAATAATTTTCATATCACGACAATGTATTGCAATTTGGTTGCAAAGAGAAGTATCACTTCGACTAGCGCGCGCTACGGGTATCTGACGTATATAAACAGAGTCCCCTTTTTTGCGTAATACGTACTACACAAACAGCAAGCGCTTCCGAAGCGTGAAGGCTCGTCTCTAGCGCAAGTCGCCATAACAACCCATGTGCTGCACGTGCTTCAAGCCTTGTCACACATTACTGAATGTGACGATTGCTTTACAAACTATGTTTCTAAATGTCCTGAGAATATACAAATTATTTCCTGTTTAATGTTCTTTTTATTCAGATAAGACCAGCAAATTATAACAAATTTTTACTCTCATTAATTATAAAATTCAAGAAAAATACCTAGTTGGGTAAAACAATTATTCCAATATCTGTAGCAAATACATAATTAAATGAAATGGTAAATCAATAACCATCAACAAATTATATATTTCGATTTCTTTCATTGCTCATATTTTTTGTTATTCTTTCGTGTCTTTGTTTACTGTGTGTGAGCTAGACCATAATGCTTTGCGCTTGAAAATAATAGACTGGATCTATATTTAGACTGGAAAACACCTTTACTAATTAATGCAATTTCTCGGCTTATTTTAAGTTGGAAAAATTAGGGAAAAATTAAGTGTATTTATTTCACGGAGATAGATTTTTGGAGAAATTACGATATTTTCATCAACATCCGTGATGGCTCTTTAAGGGTTCATCCATTGTGGTTATAAAATTTTAGTTGGCTTTAATACATTCCAACTCACCACATGTGCTGTCTACAATACAAATTAAATCACCCAGCTTGCATTTTTATCCCAAATCGCTAAATATATCATAATTTCTAGTTTCTAATTAAAATTGAGTTCTTCATTATGCATGTGCAGAAGCCGAAACTGCACGTCCCATTTACATGCACAGTTGTTATGTGACCTATTAAACATTATCAACTCAAATTTGTCTTTTAGTCTGTTATAGATAAGATTCCAAAATTACGTTTGACTCATTGGCGCGCGCCACACGCTGTGCATTGTCCGGTTTTCGATCAGAAATCACTACTTTTACCTTCACATCGTCAATATGCTGAGTCTTCTATCATCAAAATGATGGTTTTCGATAACAGTCGGTACTTCTTGATAAAATAACACCATTTAAAACGTTTTCAATATGTGACCCCCAGCAACACAATGGATGTACCTTTAATATTCAGATGTGTGTTCACATTTGGCTCCTAGAGCACATTGGTGAAAATGTACATTTGAGTACAGAACCATGGATACCTCACATGGTTGCTAATTTGATTCTGTCTGTATGTCTATTTGTATGTTAATCTATACTTCAATCTGATATTCTTTGGAATTTATCTGAATTTTTTAGAATTGTATTTTATAATGACTTCCAGTTATCTATCAAGTGGTCATAGAGTGCTATTTTGTATAATTGTTGACGTATTTTTCAGAGTTCACCTAAATAATATGATCTTCTCTTTGGCTTCCAAACATCGATTTTGGGGACCTAAGCATTATCCGAGTTCCTGATGACTTGTTTGAAAGCATGACTTGATTTTGTGAATTTCTTTTCATCAATTTCAGGAGAACGCCCCTACTCCTGTGACATGTGTGGGCGGAGCTTTACAGAGTCGGGGGCCCTGACCAGGCATATGAAATCAAGGTAAGAAATACAGGTTCCGATCAAATGATCAAACTTGTAATTTAATACAGGTACAGAATCTGAGGAAAAAAGTAGTTGTAATTAGGGGTTCTGGACTGCCCATTACCATCATTACCTCCCCATTATACCCACCTTACACCCCTCCTCCCCCAGTCATCTTGCCTCATTTAAATACAATTTTACAACTTTAAATTCTTTATGCAAGAACCAATGATCAAAATAATATTTAGTTTTCGTGATGCGTTGCGCTTCATGACCTCATTTTGGCTAGCCCTCACATTTCTCGCCACTTCAATTTCGGATCTCTAGGCTCTTTTGTTCATGTACTTTTAACATGTATTTATAGGGCACTAATTTACCCTCACCTTTCGGAAATAAATTTGTCAATTACATATATATTTAAATGTTCAAGTTCAAATTGGTAAATATTACGATTTTTACTCATATTATATATTGTTATAAGTGTCGCTCGAAGGCGGTATTCATTTCATATATATGTTAATAAACTTGTCTGCTTTACTTTACAACAATTTCTCTTGACTTTTCGGGGGCGGGATAGCGCAGTGGTTAGCGCGTTCGGCTTCGGATCAGGAGGTCCAGGGTTCGATTCCCGCCAGGGGCATGGCAACTTTGTCTGCAGTAGACAACTGTTCTACAAGCAGTAAGGTTTGGGTGCAATGCTACACTGAATTTCAGCGTAGTACCACCCATGGTCCGCTAGTTCCAGCCACTACTCGCAGGTTTCACCGCAGTGCATAGCCACATATTGTTGCGGGCTTTCTCCCTACCATAATACTAGCAGCCGCGATATAAGTGAAATACTCTTGAAAGCAGCGTTAAACCCCAACTCACTCACTCACTCACTCTTGACTTTTCTTCCCCAAGTAGAACTAGTCAGCCTCAGGTATTTCTCAGGATTGAGGATAAAATTATATAATAGTGTAATTAGGGATAATGACCACAAAAAAACACACTATCTTTGCGCACTTTTATTCACATTGAACATTCATGATTGCAGGACCCCCTGTACTGCAAAGAGCGATGTTGATCTGCCAAGATACAGAAAGAAATGGGACTTTGTGCCCAACATCCCCGCTGTGGTGAGCCATCCCGAAGGTCAACAAAGGGGGACAACTGATGCAGAGATATACTCCGAAGTTGCCTCCCTTATGGACTCAGTAGTGACGAGTATCGTAGCGCTGGAGCAGGGAGAGGTCATACACCAGGACACAGACCCGATAGAACAGGTCGTCACGGAGGTGGCTACCTCACAGGTACGTTTCTATCTCCTTTAACATCCTCTTCTATCACAACCTCTGTTACATTTAGGCCATGTATCTCGGGCAAAATAAAAGAAGGTACCACATATTGTATCTCCGCTTTTATCCAATGAAATCACATCTTATATCCACTATACAGACCCGATAGAACCGAAGTGGCTTCTTCACAGGTGTGTCTTGTTAACCCTTTAACAACCCCTGTTACATTTAAGCCATGTATCTTGGGTTCCAGCAAATAAAAAAAGGTACCACATATTGTATCCCCGCTTTTATCCAATGAAATCAAATCTTACATACACTATACAGACCCCATAGAACAGGTCATCATCGAGGTTGCTACCTCACAAGTATATCTATGTCGTTAACCCTTTAACAACCAATTAATTACAGCCAAACTGTTCTGAGTGATCAATTTATTAGAATCACAACACATATTTCTGAAGTGTTGTTTTTTTACTCATTTTAACATATTTTAAACACAACACATTGTGTTTCTGGAATTGTAATTTGAAACCATTTTAACATTATTTTAAGCAACATTTGGTGGAACATAGTGTTTTTCATTTGTATATAAAATTGTTTACAGCCAGTTCTTGTAAAGTAATGACACTATTGTTTTGACGTCAAAGACTTTAATGAAATATTGGGTAACTAAAATGTTACTGTTTTGCTCAAAATATGCTAGAATTCACAGATTATTGAAATTTAAAAATATGTTACTTTTTATAAAGAAAATGAATTGTATGTATCTCTTTGGCTGTTTTTATTCCAGGAAAATGAAGAAATGTTATCTCTAACAGCGGAGGAAGAAGCTATAAAACTTGAAAACCTGCTGCCAACTCAGTGTCGGGTGAGTACTGTCTCTATTGCCAGTTCTTCCAAATAAGGCCAGGTTGCAAGATTATCTTAGTCAGCATTTAAAGGGGCTGTAGCACGTTTCCTAATGGAAATAAAGTGATCTTATAAATTGGAAAAGAAATTTACCAATTGCAAAACAATCCTCCTGATTCAATAAATGATATCTAAAATGAATTATTATGGTTTGTTTAAGCAACGGGGATCCATTTCCTATCATTAAATAATTAAAAGGTGTTCACACTAAAATGGCCGCTCACAGTTTTCGTTTTTTATGTGACACTATTTTCTACAACAATGGATAATCGGGTTGTGAAATGAACAGTTTTACCCTCTTAAATAAAGATCATCTGCATGACATCTGCATGACAAATTTGAACATATAAAAATGCAAAACAAATGTTATAGTGCCTGTTAACACCTGTTTCACATTTACGCAGGTGTGTCGAGAGGATTTCCTAACTCTGGATGTGTTGATCCATCACCTGCGTTCACACCTGGCCGACATCCCCTTCAGGTGCGGACTGTGTCACTTTGTCACCGAGAAGAGGGACGAGCTACAGACACACATGCTCTCTCACCACCAGACTCAGCTCAAGGTGGGTTACTACCGTACATGAAACACTTTGTAAACGGGTGTAAATGTTGTATGTGTTTCGTAAAGTTTGCTCTCCCACCAGTATACTCAACTCAAGGTGGGTTATTACATGAGCAAGTGCGTAATACCCTTTGTAAACAGGTGTACATGTTGTGTAAAGTTTACTCTTCCACTACCAGACACAATTTTGGCTTAGTATTTTCTTTGTAAACAGGCGTAAATTTTGCATGTGTTTTGTAAAATTCATGTGATAGGCTTTGATGAAATACAAGAACTCGCTCGTAGACAATGGTTGCTTGGAAAATATTATTTTGGCACATAAGCCATTTGATATTTATGACACCACTAAAATTTTACCTTATAATATATGTTTTATGGAAAATTTTAGCAAAGATATCATAGAAAAAACAGAGTGCGAGAGTGGTCATTATTCCTCTTTTGATCAAAATGTAACTTCTAAATATCCTTCAAAGACCAACTTTCTCTCCGCTAGGCATAACTCGCATCATCATTGGCTGATTTAAGCCTTTCTGCATTTCCTTCACTTTCATGTACTAGTGTTGGGAAGTTGTTCAAGGATTTGATGAATTTCTTAAGTTTTCAAATTGTTATTCCACAGGGATTTGAAAATGGGACAGTTGTGGCTGAAGTTAAGGAAAAGACGGACACTGCAAGAGATCACCGGTAAGATATGCCAGTTGACCAGTGTCCACTCATTATTGTGTGGGTGAGAAAAGTTCAAAAGTTTAACTGGATAACCTTCATATTTTCCCTTAATTAGGAAAATCACTGATAGATGGATTCATATATTAGCTTACCATCATAGACCCAAGAGTTGCCTTATTGGCAGACCACAGAGGGAACACTTGATTTGCCTATATGAGCCGCATGCACTAACACATGACCGGCCAGTCGACTCAATGGAAGAAACATGCATCGGACAAAACACTTGAGCCAGCAAGAGCCCCTCAACTGAAAGCAGCTCATTCGGCTGACAGCCTGTGCTTCAACCTTGTTCATCCGCTCCAAAACAAGTGTTAGCCGACTAATCAGTCGATCTACAAATCAAGTGTACCCGGAGACATACGTCTACTTTGGTGACATTGATCTTGTTTTCAAGACGCTGGACATTGCAATGTAAGTGTCAAACACTTGTCATCTTGTGTTTTTAAGTTTATATGTTTACATATCTGTCCTCAGTAACGCCCAGCTGGCCCTCAGACAGCTGCTGGAGATGCCGCCGACAGGAACGGTGGAGGGAGAGTCTCACGCTATGGGCTATGCCAAGGCTCTACACAGGTGCCCCGCCTGTAGTCGTACTTTCCGTGGAAGCAGCTACCTCAAACAGCACATGAAGAGTCACATTGGTCAGTTCAAATTGCATTTGTTGCATTTTCATTTTATCCCTCTGCATCGTCTGATTCTTAGATTCTAGCTGGCAGTAATACTGGTAGCGGCAATGCATCGTAAACAAAGAATAATATATCCCCTTCTGTCTATATGATTTGATCAATTGTTTATAGTAATCTTTTTGGTTCAAATTGTCTTTGTTGCATTTTCATGTTCACCCTCGACATATGGAGCCACAATTGTTTGATTGGTGGATACTTGACAGTAATAATGGTAGTTGCAATGCATCATAAAGAAAGAAGAATAATATATCCCCTTTTTATGAAGATATATGTTTTCTATCATATGATTTAATCATTTGTCCATAGTAATATGCTTACTTTCTCGTGGTGTCAATGCCAGCAAGCTCTTGCCACCAAGAAACAAGAAGATTTCAAACACCTGTCATCACGGCAGACATTTTGTGATGACATCATCATTATTGTCCTCAACCAAAAATGTCAAATAACAACAAGAACAAGTTCTATGGATATACAACTTCCTTCTTGGAGTAGTGTGAGGTTTTGATGCTAACACTGTTATGAAACAAATGATGATGTTGCTTGAAAACAGTGTCCTGCTATAATGGAGTTGTATATCCATAGAACACGCTCTGCGTCATCTAACCAACTTCTAAATGTCATTGAAAGAAATGTTTGCCCGTTATTTAGTTCCCAACCATGTTTATTATTATCTATAAACCCTGATATTTCTAAATCCTCTTTTGACGTCTAATACCAATCTTAATGCAACTATTTCTATGTGATTCAGGTGACCGCCCCCACAAGTGCAACCTGTGTGAGAAGAGTTTCATCAGCAAGGACACCCTGAGCAAGCACCTGGGTGTTCACAGTGACGAGAGACACTACCGGTGCGGCGAGTGCGGAAAACTCTTCAAACGCATCTCACATGTTCGGGAACATCTCAAAATTCACAGCTCCGAGAGACCCTTTGCTTGTTCCATGTGTGACAAGTCTTTCAAAACTACTGTAAGTTTCTCATATGATGTTTTAATAACATCATCAGGTACAGCCTCTTTAGTTCATCAGGCCTGAGATGGCTTATGTCATTGGTTGCCGTCTAGCCTTATTATATTTTGTGTAGGCAGACCAATGTGGATTATGATTTGTAAATTTGCTGACCATCCAAACTGTAATAGAGGTCACAGGGGCAATGCCTTATTATTTGATATGTTAGTCTTATCATAGAAATAATAAATAATGCAATACCTGATGAGCTACAAAGCCAACAGCTCGATGTTTAGATAGTTATACTATCTTAAGAAACTGAGGGTATTGTCTATTTGATGTTAATTGGATTCTTGGTTCATAAAAATAAGTCATAGCTTGACGGTTACTTAGCGTTATGTACACTTAATCTGTGTAAAACTACAGGTACAAAGTGCTTGCTCTTGACGCTACATTGTGAAGTTGCAATGAATCATGGGCCTTGGGGTTTCTCTTCGAAATATAATGATAGGTTTGTTTGGGTAAAGCTAAGTGGCTGCAAATAATCATGGGCCTTGTTCTATATAATGATAAGCAGGGTTGGGTAAAGGCTTTTGATCTTCCGTAATGAGTTTCAATTATTCTTTTCAGAATGCACTAAAAGTACACATGCGAACACATAGTGACGTCATGCCATACGAATGTCGCTTCTGTCACCGTCGATTCAGAGAGAAGGGGTCGCTGGCAAGACACATGCGCTCCCACACGGGGGAGAGACCCTACAAATGTATCCACTGTAACAGAGGCTTCTCGGAGCACGGAACTCTCAATAGGCATTTGAAGGCAAAAGGTGTGATCCTTACTTTAATATTCACAAGAAAGTTCAAGACTAGGATATGTTATTTCAAATGACAAATGAAATACGTCTGTGTAATGATCCAATAAAAACTGACGTTGTAAGGTAAAAGTCAACTTCCTTACGCAAGGCCTAACTCGCATCAATCACCATCACTTGCTAACTAAAGCCTTGCCACATTTCCTTAACTTTCATGTGCTAGCATAGCAGTGTACTCTACATTTGCACGGGAAAGGTAAGGAAATGCAGCGAGGCTTAATTAGCCAGTGATGGAAACTGTTGTGTTGTGCCTTGCCTGAGGAAGTTTGGTCAAAGTAAATAGAGCATCTGCTATAATAAAATGATGGTCCATTTAAACATCAAAATTTCATCTCCTCAGTTCCGTGCAGAGGACAGGTTGTGACACCGGTAGAAAACACAGAGGACTACGGTGTGGAAGCAGAATCCGAGTATGCAACGGTGCTGGCCGAGTTCTCCTCAGTGGTTGCGGACACGCAGCACTACCTGGTACCTGGCGAGGAGGAGGGAGAGATACGACATGAGGAAACTGACCAGGTACTCATTAGGGATACTGTGTGTCGGATAGACCTGAAAATATGTATCCGAGATAAAAACTGCCAGTGGTCAAGGCTACCACTTTTGAATTTGGACCATTGAATGCTTGGCCAGTACATAGGGTGATTTTGGGGAGGGATTGTTTAGTAATATTGGTTAGGGCGTTCAGCATCGGATCAAGAGATCCAGGGTTAAAATTTTGTCAAGAGCTTTTCGTCAGCTGAAGAGAACTTTTCTACATGCAGTAAGGTTTGAGTGCAACATTACGTTGATTCTTAGCGCAATGTTTCAGCACAACGCATAGCCACAATTGTGTCATAGGCTTTCTCCCTGCAAAAATTCCAGCATTATATGATTTATGAGTGAAAGACTCTTGAAAGTGGACAACTCCAAATCACCTCCCTAGTGTGATTTGAGAAATAACTATTTTGGCTGCTATGTGTACCTCAACAAAAGAACTTTCTGCTCCTTTGTGTCTTGATTTATGTAGCAGTTATGGAATCAAGGTTTGTACATTTGGTCATGACTCATGACCCTCTCTCACATATGGGTGTGGTCTGTCAAACAACTCTATATATGTATAAATGTAGCTTAAAGGTACATCCATTGTGTTGTTGGGGGTCAAATATGCCAAACGTCATACATGGTGTTATTTCATCGAGAAGTACCAACTGTTACCGAAAACTACCATTTTGATGATACTCGACTTAGTATATTGACGATATGAAGGTAAAAGTATCGATTTCTGATCGAAAACCGGACAATGCACTGTGTGTGGCGTGCGCCAATGAGTCAAACATAATTTTGGAATCTTATTTAAGCCAAACAAAATAACAAATTTGGGTTGATAATGTTCAATAGGTCACATAACTACTGTGCATGTAAATGGAACGTGCACTTTCGGTTTCTGCACATGGATAATGATGTTACTCGATTTTGATTGGAAACTAGTAACTATGATATATTTGGCGATTGGGGATGAATATGCAAGTTGAGTGAATTTGGTTGTATTGTAAACAGCACATATGGTGTGTTGGAACGTACTAAAGCCAAATAATTTGTTATGAAACACAATGGATGCACCTTTAACTATTTGAAATAAAATCTAAGGTACATGGATACTGAATTATGTATGTTGAGCTTTGCTCGTTATTTTGTGATGTAATTTACTTTCTCCTATTCCAGCACACAACGGAGTATGTAGTTGTCCATACAGACCTCGCTGAGACCGTCCAGAACGTAGAGATCATCACAGAGGGGGAAGTTGACCCGTCTATCCTCGACCAAGTTTCTGGAGATGACGGTACCTCTTACATCGTGGTCAGTGACGGCAGTGACAGTATTCGAGTACTTGACCCCAATACTGGTCAGACGGTGGCCGTGATGCCCACAGAAACGGAGGAAGGACAAACAATGACCATCATACCCTCGGAGAATGAAATAGAGGCCGTTGCCATGGCACCGCTCGCTGAAGACAACGATGCGATACAGCAAGCTATGATGGTGGCCAACGTCGTGGAGGAATATCCCAATAATGATACTACTGTTGTCATTGAAGAGGTCTCATAGAGGAACTTGATCAAGGAATGCATCCAGTTGTTATTCTAGGTTATTGATAAACAAACAAGATCATGTGTGTTAACCCTCACCTTCCCATCACAAGACGTACCTCAGGCCAGTCTCCATCACCGGCTGATTTAAATCTTGCCGCATTTCCTTAAGGTTTTTGTGCTAGCAAATCAAAGCTCACTATGCATTTCAGGTGCAGCGCTTTGCTATCTTAGTACAGAAAAGTGAGGGAAATGCTGCAAGTCTCAAATTGGCCAGTGATGGAGACTGGCGAGTTATGTCTTGCGTAGGGAATTGATTTTCCCTCAGTTGCATGCCTTATAAACAGCTGTAAAACCATGTATTATACCTGGGACTCCTACAAAGCAACGCTTAAATAGGTTAACCATAACACCTGTCTTAAACATTACACCAAGTGACCTACATTCACATGAAAGAGGCCCATATCAAACTACGTAGATTGCCAATCATGATTTTTCAGTAAAGCGACATCAGACATAATGATTTTTGTCTTGTGATCATCTACCATCAAACTTGGCAGTTACTGAAGATATTTTGTAGCTTGCCTGTATCAAGCTGGTACTATTTTTCAAGGCATTAGAAGTTTCTCCTTCTCTGTTAGCAGTCTTTTATTGAAGCATGTCTGTAAGAAAGACAGAAGTCATACTTGCTTTCACCTGCCATAAAGTATTGAAGAGGTTTTATGAACAGGAAATGGACTTCATCCCATGCAAGACTAGCAAGCAGTTTGGCTATATTCATATTAAAGGGGCAGTAGCACATTTTTTCGCTAAAATAAGTTGATGAAATGTATTTGAAAAATAATTTCACCAATAGTAAAACATCCTTCTCTCTTCGGAAAATAAAGTTTAAAATGAGTGTACATGTTTCGGTAAAGCCATGGGAATCGTTTTTGTAATACAAAATAATAAATTGTGTTCACAATAAAATGGCCGCCATGCAATTTTTGCTTTATACGCAACATAGTTTTTACCACTACAGATAATTGGTTTGTGTAATAAGATGTTTTACCCTCTAAAGTTAATTTAAATGACATAAACTATCATTATAAATGGGAAATTTGAAAAAATAAATTTGGCAAAAAACGTGCTACTGCCCCTTTAAGTCATAAACCTTGCAGTTATTGAAGAGGTGTTGTAGATCAGAGAAATCGGCAATGAACTGGGTATGAACATTTTAAAAATGGCTGAATTACATGGAGTTTGAAGGTTCATATAGACCAAAGGAAGTAATTTAACTCAGGGCAAACCAAAAAGTGCTGACACAGTTGAAAATTCAAATTAATTAATTTATGTACAAAAAAATGTTCATTTACCTTTCTTGTCAAGCAGAGAATATAATGTATAATATGTAAATATCAGTTTAATTTATCGTGTCAATGTTTTGGGTACTTTGATATTAATAAATGTTCGTAACACTTTCATAATAAAATGGACTTTGTTCGAGTCAAAGTATCTGTAAATAAATGTTACTCTTGTTGTATTACTTTTCCATAATAAAATGTTTTCTAAGAATTAGTGTGTTATTATTGTCCCCTGCCACAAAGTGGAAGGGGTATAAAAGTTTTAGCTCCATCATCCGAGATAAAGGGGACAATTTCTTCAGAATAGAATAACCAAATTTGGTTTGCAGCTTGAGGGCATAGATAATAATGTGGATACAGTCAGGCCTCGATAATCCGAACGCTTCCGTTTTTCATAAAAAACGTTCGGATAGTGAAATGTTCGGACTACTGAGTACTGAGGACTACTATAGAGATTAGTTTGGTTACATCTTCCTACCGTTCGGAAACTGCGAGATTCGGATTATCGGTGGCCGGATTATCGCGACTTGACTGTATCTATAATGCGCTACCTCCAGGTACTAATACCTGCTCAGGGTGCGACCGACATATTACCACAGGTCAACGAGTACAGAACACTCCCTGAGGAGAATACAACCGGTCGCCTGTCAGGTGCTCAAGGTTAAAATTCAGATTACCATCGTATCATACCAGGTACTCATTTACTGCTGGGTGGACAGAGGCACACTTCGAACTAAATCATTTACCCAGGGTGGCATCACAAGGCTTTCAACTCATGTCTCAAAATAAATACCTTGATGGAGTTCTAAAATAAGAACCGTTAAGTTATTTTTCCTTGAGTTCCTGCCCTTGTTCCATATTTTGGGACTCTGTTCATGGTTTCTCAAAAGGGGTCAGCTTTTCTCAGAAACTGTTAGACAGGATAAACAGATTTGGTTTGTGGCTTGAGGGTATAAAAATAACATTGAGTTTGAGAAGAGGTCAACCAATATGGCAGGGATGTTAACAACCATGTCTTCATGTTTAGCTTTGGGCAGTATTCAAGCTATTAGTGGCAAGAATTTATATTTTTATATTCTGTGATTTGAATACATGAAAACATATATATCGCCAAGCCTTATTGGGTAAGGTGTTTAACGTCGGACAAATTCCAAGGGTCAAACGAATATGGAGATAATTTGGACCATAACTTTGACATACAAATCAGCACCACTGAGCAACCAGTATTCGGTGAAAGTTAGGCGCTAGAGAAATATATTATTATAAAATCTTGGTAATGATGTTGTTAGCTATTGACTTGGGGTTAAAATCTATGACATTTAGGGAATTATGTAATTGAATTTACATTAATATTTCATTAGTTGAGGGGTATAATTATGATAAACTAGAATTTGTGTAAACCAGGATTGGAATTAACAATGTTGTCAATAAACTTGCATTTGCGTATCAAGTATTAAGCAGTGTAGAAATACCCACAGAACATTTTTTAAATATTTTATTAGCTCATCAGGGCTGAAAGGCTCGATGAACTTATGGCATGTCATGGTGTCCATCTGTAAACTTTTCGCTTTTTCGACTTCTCCAGAACCAATGACTCTAAGAGAGCTGAAATTTTAGGTGCAGACTCCTTGGCCAATGGGGTCACAGGGGTCACAGCCTTAAAAATAGAGCCATGGGCTCTGTAGCTCATCAGGCTTTATATACATTAACTACCAGTAATTCAACTTTTCAGGTCTCTAGATCTTTTGGAACTGGAAAAGAAGATGAGAATTGATTTTTAAGGTTGTGACCCCTGTGACCCCAATTGAGGTCAAGGGGTCACCAAATCTACAATTTAGAATCCCCATTGACCAAGGAGTCTGCACACAACTTTTCAGCTCTCTAGACCTTTTGGCACTGGAGAAGGAAATGAAAATAGGTTTTTAAGGTTGTGACCCCCATTGAGTTCACAGGGTCATGAAATCTATAATTTAGAATCCCCATTAGCCAAGGAGTCGGCACACAACTTTTCAGCTCTCTAGACCTTTTGGAACTAGAGAAGAAGATGAAAATAGGTATTTGGGGTTGTGACCCCAGTGACCCCATTTGGGGTCACGGGGTCACCAAATCTTTCACGTCTCCCCAAAAAAAAAACACCATGAGAAGACATTGTAGAAGTTTGATGATTTATTATAGTTTTTACAATCTTTCGTCAATTGTCGTCCTGTTCTGAATTCAGTTGTTTAAAAGGAGATGATGATGTTATGATTGAAATGATGGCAGTTCTAAACATAAAGATAATATCACAGTGATGAAATTAGTAAACAAATGAACATCAAGTATATTTTCATGCTGTAGAAATGAAGACCTAAGAATAACCGTAAGTAAAAAAAACTCTTTATAAGCATTATGTATGAACATTGCACAGTATCCATCAGACCAATGTTTAACTCAGAGAGATTAAAATCGACCGTTTTCAGAGGGAAATTTTTTTTAAATTTTGCATATACTGGGATACGAACTGATATCTTCACAGGTTCTTCTCCAAACAGTCTGATGATGGCAAGTATGCTATAATATATTCTGACACATTTCAGTTAGCCAATCACAAGACCTCTAACAGAAGCTTTTGCTGCTAAAAGTTAGGGGCAGGTAACTCTAGACAGCCATCCTGTCTGTTGACACAACTTTCGGACCATGTTAACAAAAGATTTTGATGGCGTTGAAAATGGCAATTGTTTAAAAACTTTGATGGATTGATCAGCTATTGACTGGGTTTTGTCTGCACTAATCTGTTTAAACAGGGTGCCACCAGTCTTTGGAGAGGAATCTACAGAACCAGTTCTTATCTCGGTTGATGCATTATTTTGCAGATTTATTCCTCGGAACAGGGTCGATTTTAATCAGTCTGACAAGCATTGAAGATTACTCCCATCCTATAATGCAACAATCAAAACCTTGCTTAACTTATGCAAATGACCTCATGTCAGCAAGCACCCGGGCCAAGATTATAAGGCTGCAATTCCAGGACGCATGTTTCTTTCCTGAACTTAAACTTTCTTAGCTTTGTAATGACTGCTCTCAAATATTCCTTAATATTTATTTTTTACATTCACTATTTATTTATAAGGAGTCAAGAGACTGCAAAAATAAACAGGCTTTCATTTTATCCATCTTTTTGATCAGAATGAATCATTACATAACAGGTCACCTCATTTTGCTTGCTGACCCTGGAAAGAAATTATGATAGGCATTGAACAAATGTGGGTTTGTCTTGTAGCTTAACATAGCACTCATAGAGGAAACTCTTCAAAAGAAATGTGGATATCTGTTGAGATGGTCATTTTATTTCTAAATTCTCTGCTTCATCTTAGTTTATTTCCAGGGAAACTATTTGAAGGGAAGCAAGCACATGGCATGGCCTGGTTGCAAGGAAGATAATTAACACTTTATCTGATCAATTAATCAGTGCTAAACTATACTGGGTGACCGAAGAAATAAAAGAGTGGATATTTCTGATGAGTCCAATCCAGGACGAAACTAGTCACCACCACCGCTAGCCAACTAGCCCCTCCTCGCCTATCCCGGTCACTACTTTCTTCATCTATACTGGGTGACCATTTACAGGAATAACAACTGTCTGCAATATTTCTGGACTAAACAGTTAAACAGCACAAACAACCTTAGTAGACAGTTTTTAACATCGTTCCCATCAGATTAACTGACATAGCACTTTTAGGAATGTCTTTTACAGATGAGGATATAGATTTACTGACATCAAGTGAAAACACACAAATCTTAATGTTATAGTCAGTAATCCCGTCAATTCATTCTTCGGGTTCTGAATATGAGACTGAAGACCTCCAAAGAAAGCATTATTGTGTGTCATCAGAACTTTCAGGGGGCTTGTGGCTTGAAAAAACAGGGATTCCTTTTAAAATATTGACAGGCCCTAAGATGTGAAAACATTTAGTTAAAAAATCCATTAATCAAGACACCGATCTTGCCATTTTTGCTCTTACCAGCAAATGTCAAGCACTATTTCAATCACTGGTTTTGGGCCTTGAATAGGATACCGGCGATCATGGCCTCCTGGCCTCCGAAAGAATGGTTCAAGGAATTCTACTTGTTTCATCGATCCTTCAAAACCGTCACAAATCACAAGAAATTATTTTGAATATTTGGGTCCTTTAAACTTGCAAATTGTCAAAAGTAAACAGAAGATCTTGCCCACAAAAATAATTGAGAAAGAAAACGTTGATGGGTGTATGGACAAGAAGCAATTGTGAGATGTTTCAGTCTTTGAACTTAGCAGTAGGCTGCAGCTTCAAGGAACGGATGAACTTTCAGCTTCAAGGAACGGATGAACTTTCAGCTTCAAGGAAGAATAGTTGTCAGGCATCATGCATGCTTGGATGAACTTTCAAGAAACAAGATCGTTTGTAGTCACAAGTTCTTACTGGAACATCCTTGCATTCGTCAGAAGATTATGGCCATGGTTTACAAGAGATTTTAAATACAAGGACAGTTTGAAAGTTATAGCGGCCCGTTCGGATCCTTGAACTGCATGCTCTGGTCTCGTACTCTCTTCTCGTACTCGGTCTTGTTTTTGCTGCAAACAGAGAAGATTAGACAGATGAATTCATCAAAATTAATTACCATGCTCTCAAAGCTTAAATACTTTTCCAGAGTTAAATTTAACCTATAATATCAATGAATGAATAACATGTTATTCACTCGGACAGACAGGGACCCATTCCCAAAGACTACAATCCGCTATTTGTCCATATGTGCATTATTGTTGTTCTCGGTTAAAAACAGATTCAAGAGCAATAATTATGTCAAATGATATTTCGGAACTGGCTTAAAGGGAAAGTTCTATCACCGATATATCGGCAGCATGTTTGACATTTCGTGAAATGAAAACATGCTCTATTAAACCCAATTTTAATTTTTTGGTAACACAGTAACACATAACGTATCATAAAACTAATAAACAATATGCTGTTAGGCCGTAGTGATATGGTTTCAATTCTCATTGTTTTTATTTTTCAAACTATTAACTTCATTAATATCTTTCAATTTGACTGTGTTTTAATCATACATTAATAGCATACCGGTACATGTGTAAACGATAATATCCTCTCGAATTTTCGTTTCCACAAAATACCCCGATAGAACCCTCCTTTTAAGGCCTATTCACACTATGCCTGTAGTACCTATAGATAGTATAGACTAAGGCTGCAACGATACACTAAGCAAACGATACGATACGTATCTCGATACTTAGCTCACGATACGATACGTATCTAGATACGCTAAATGGGAAAGTCTAGGGGTTGAATAGAAAACTGGCAAAGAAGGTTAATGATATTTTTTTATTTCCAACAATTCAAGGAGCATGACTAGCAAGTAAACAAATAGCTGTCAGTTTGCAAACACCGAATGGAAATGTATATAAACAGTAACACAACTGTAACCAACTTGAACATGTGTTCATCAAGTATGCAATATCATAACTTGTTCACACGATTTGATTGGTTGCGTATTAAACTTAGCAGTTGTCAAGCATAGTCGAAGTTACCCGAAGATAAAGATTGGAAAAACCAACCAATGCGATAGCTCGAAAGAACTGACCTATATCTCTCGGACCAATGAGCTATCAGGGCAGTCGCAAATTTGAATAAATTATCCTTCGATTGTGAATCGATTACTAAAGGGAAGTTACTCTTGTTAGTTTCGTTTTCAACCTAGAAAGCAGTCGAGTAAAAACGATTATTTTAATACGTGGGAAAAATTTATTGTCGTATATCAATGGAATTAAAACTCGTACAGTGCTTGATTTATCTAGTGTTTATTTAGATTGAAATAACTATGTGTATCGTTTTTTTCCGATATTCAAATGTATTTGTATCGTGTATCGTATCGTGACTGTCGCATCGAGATGCATCGATATTTCAGTGTATCGTTGCAGCCTTAGTATAGACAATTTGTATGTAAATGACCTGGTAAGTTGATACAACTTGGATGTTCTCACAACTGTTGAGTACCACAAGTTGTTACTATAAATTGTACCGTGAAAACAGGCCTATACATCCCAGAGTTCACAGCAACTTACCAATAGATCGTGTATGCCTCTGCTTGAGCTGGGTCCTTGATGTTTGGTTCATTCAAGAGTTCCTGGATTCCTAGCAAGATCTGAAAGTCAACAGTTACACATTTATATTTCGAAATAGGAATCCAGCCATTTTCAAAGAGGGGTTTTGAGTGCTCTGAAATATCCTTCAGACTAGGTAAAAAAAAAAGCACATGCATATCACCCATGTATATCCAAAGCATGTGTAAAGACTTTAAAGGGGCAGTAGCACATTTTTTCCCAATTTTATTTTTTTAAATTTCCCATTTATAATGATAGTTTATGTCATTTATATTTAATTTAAAGGGTAAAACATCTTATTACACAAACCAATTATCCGTACTGGTAATAACGGTGCTGCGTATAAAGCAATAATTGCACGGCTGCTATTTTATTGTGATAACATTTTATTATTTCAAATGACAAAAATTATTCCCATGGTTTTAAAGAACCATGTACACTCGTTTTTTAACTTGATTTTCTGAAGAGAGAAGGGTGTTTTACTATAGGTGACATTATTTTTCCAATACATTTCACGACTTATTTCAGCAAAAAAACGTGCTACTGCCCCTTTAAAAGTTTGATCAAAAGCTTTTTGGAGGAGTTCATTTCAGAACGCATGTACTGTCACCCTGAGAGTACTAAGTCAAGGACAATATGCTAGTATTATTGCAGGGAGAAAGCCTGCAACACCAATGTGGCTATGCATTGTATGAAACCTGCAAGCATCGGCTGTTGGGGGATGACGGGGTAGCAGGAGTATTATTTTAATTCGTCTCGGGACCCGTTCACAGGGCTTGCAAGGCAAGTGACAGCAGTGGAATTTTTCTATGCGTGGTATCCGGGATCCGGAATGAGGCACCTCTGACGTGTTTATGTCCCTCCCGGATAATTCCGGGATTCGCAAGTTAAGGGTTAAGTACCTAATTTCTTACTTGTGGTCAAGGATAAATCTAAAACTATAACCTATATAATATACCTGTTTTATCGTTACGGCGGGTCTCCAGTCCTTCTCTTCGTCCAGCAGAGACAAGCACACAGTGCCAGACGGGTACACGTTAGGGTGGAACAGGGGCGGCTCAAATTTACCTGCAGAGATGAGCAAGATTTCAATTCTGTGGAAGACTAACTTACATACAATGTCCTAAGTAAATTTATTACTCAACCGTGGTGAGATCACTCATTAGATAACAATGAGTTGGTTACACACATGTGTGATACCACTGCGTGCTGTCGTAACGTCATAATCGGCGCGTGACGTCACAGTCGTGTTTGGTTGACGTCAAAATATTAGCCACGCGACTGCAATAGCGCGTGACCTATTTGCAAGTAAGCGTCACTAAAAACGATTTTCTTGCAATTCAGCGCTAATTACAGCATTGAGTAATAAATAAAATACTAAACTCAGTCCCGTTTGATAACATGTTTATGAAACTCGTGAATGGCATGGTATTTAACTCGCTTTCGCTCGTTAAAATACCAAACAATCCACTCGTTTAATAAACATGTTATCAAACGGGACATCGTTTAGTATTCTATATGTAACATTTGCATTAATTTTCAGCAATAAATAAGGAATAGATTTTGTCATTGTAACAAAAACCATTGGATGTTCCTAATATTAGTTTTGAAGTTTTATCTTGCTTAACTGAAGATCATTTGCATAACTCGCACCAGTCTCTATCACTAGCTTATTCAAGCCTTGCAGCATCTTGGCACCTTTTCTGTACCAGAGATTTCCGATTACCCATTCCAGGTGAAGCATGCTGATATGCTGGCACAGAAAAGAGGACGAAATGCAGCAAGGCTTGAATTACCCGTGGCAGCTTATGTTTTGATTTTTTATGAGGGGCTACTTCATAATTTTCAGAATGGGTCCCCTAGATTTAGATAAATTTCAAATTCCATAAGAAAAATAATGATAAATTTGCAGAACTTACATTTTGGTGGAGTGCTGGGGTAGTCTTCTTTAAAGAGCATTCTTAGTGTGAACAATCCATTCTCCCAGAAGGTCTACAGAAACATATATTCACAATCAAGTTGACGAGGGTTCTATCAAGAGTATTGTTTTGGAAACGAAATTTGAAATTCCTGTTTCTATATATTTGTTATTAATACATGATTATAACTCAACTCAGGTATATTGAGGGTGATAACTCTAGATTTTACAATTTTATAAATACAGTTTAATAAAAACAATGTCCTTTGAGTATGGAAAACTTTGTTGCGGCGTAACATAACACTACGATAGAACCTTCTCTTTAAAATGATGAACTACTTTCAAAATGATGTATTATGTTAATCCATTTATGAAAACATCATTCTTTGACAAGACAAACCTTCAGTTTGAACTGGAATCTTTATGCAAGATAATACTTTATCCAATGGGCGGTTTATTTGCCTTTGCCTTCAATAAATTCTGTATTTCGAATAAAGGCAAAACTCATTTCAGCCCCCTTCACTGGCTGATTTTTAGTCTTACAGCATTTCCTTTGTTTTTCTGTGCTATAATAGCAGTGCTGCACCTGAACTGCAAAGTGAGCTCTGATTGTTAGCACAGATATGTTACGGAAATGAAGCAAGGCTTAAAGGGGCAGTAGCACGTTTTTTCGCTCAAATAAGTTTATGAAATGTATTTGAAAAATAATTTCACCAATACTAAAACATCCTTCTCTCTTCGGAAGATAAAGTTTAAAATGAGTGTACATGTTTCGGTTAAGCCATGGGAATCATTTTTGTAATACAAAATAATAAATTGTGTTCACAATAAAATGGCCGCCATGCAATTTTTGCTTTATACGCAACATAGTTCTTACCACTACAGATAATTGGTTTGTGTAATAAGATGTTTTACCCTCGGAAGTTAATTTAAATGACATAAACTATCATTATAAATTGTAAATTTGAAAAAATAAATTTTGCAAAAAACGTGCTACTGCCCCTTTAAATTGACCAGTGATGGAGACTAGTGCAAGTTTTGCCTTGTTTAGAGAAGTTGCGCATTTTGTGTGGCATATCTTTTTTTGCTATATACAGTTAAACATTTATAAGAGATATATTAAGGGTCAAGCAAAAATGGATTCAGATTAAAATGATTCAGATTTAACTTTTTGAATATTTTGAAAAAGCTTACCCCTTTTTTCCCAGGTATTTTACATTCCCAGTTGAGCAGATTCATGGTGCCGTCAACATTCTTCACTGGTTTTGCCACAAACCCCTAAAAAAAAGATAGTGAGCATAAACTTAAGAAATATATTAATAAAATATTTACAAGTGTCTTCTAACATGTAAAACTCAAAGACAATTTTTTAATCGGAAACATTTAGATATGTCAGGGATTAGATAATTTTTTATTTATTTTTTGGTTCATAATTAAATTATTCGTAAAGCTATTTCAAAAATTTAAGATTGAACATTCTATCCCAGTAGAAGTCACTCAAGTCGTATCTTCTTACAAAACCTCTGTGCAACTTTTCTCTTGCATAATTAATGGAGAATTTCATTGTTAACATTTTGTGAAATTTCAAACTAAGTATTCAGATATCTTATCGCTAGGCAACTTCCCAACGCATGGCGTAACTCTTGCCAGTCTCCATTACTGGCTAACTTTGGCCTTGCAGTATTTCCTAGGAAATCGGAGCCCACTGTGTATTTCAGGTACAGCAATCCACAATCTTAGCACGGCAAAGCGTGGGAAATACTGCAGGGCTTTAATCAGCCAGTGACAGAGACTGGAAAGAGTTATGCCTTGCGTTGGGAAGTTAATCACAAGGATGCTTTCAAGAATATGGGCCCTGTGATTAAAATTTTCACCATTGGGGTGTTGTGAGAAAACAGTAATATCAGCGTATGTAAGAGGTTGTGTGGGAAGAAATGACTTGAGTAACCTCAGTGAGGAGAGTGAGTGAGTTATTGTTTAACGCCGTTTCGGCAGTGTTGCAGCCATTAGCGGCGTGCTGTGAGGAGAGAATGACGATTTACGTACAAATGGATGGTCCTTCCTCCAAGCTTTTCTTTCCTCAGATAAACGACCAAGGGCGATGCCAGACATGATGATAGCACTGGACTAGTTCTGAAAATGAAATGATAATTAATCAATAATTATTAAGGATCTTATATCATCTCCACTCTCTTTCAATGCAGTATGATCAGACAATTTGAAGACAAATTCCTGTTCATGAATTTATGTCATTACTTTAATGATTAAAAACAATAAATAAAAATAGTGTTTATTTTTATAGCATATCGAAACCTGCATCAAACATTCTTAAAGGGGTGGTGTGATTCGATTGTTATCATCGAGCTAAATCACGGTCCATTCAGTCGATTTGAGGTGAGGTGAGTTTGGGTCAACAAACGTTGCCTTCAAGAGTATTTCACTTCTGTCCTGGCTGCAATGCAGGGAGAAAGCCCTCAAGGCTATCGTGGATATACCTACAAGCATAAGATGGACATAGCGATCCATGGGTGGTACTGCACTGAAATTCAGTGTAGCATTGTACCCAAACCTTACTGCGTGTAGAACTATAGTCTCTAGTATCTCTACAGGAGAGTTGCTTCCTGGCGGGATTAAAAACTCGGGACCTCGCCATCCAAAGCCAAATACGCTTACCACTTAGCTATTCCCACCACATGCAGGACCTCAACCGTGCACCAGTCGGCCGTTCAACAAAATGAAGCGCTTCGTAGCGCTCATTGATCACTCAATGTAGCGCTCAATGAGCGCTTCTTCTCTTTTGAACGACACAGTGCAAATTCCTTCAAGTTTGCTCGCCTTGCTACGTAGCGCTACATTGAGCAATCGCGTTCAAGAGAGGTTTAAAAGTAATCGCTAATTGAGCGATTACTTTGAAACCTATCTTGAACACGGCACAGTTGTCTGTGCAGTGGCGGATCCAGGGCTTTGAAACCCCCCCCCGCCGCCTCCCCAAAGAAACACATGTATGGGTGTCAAGGAGTTTTTAAATTTTAATCACGTACCCTTCCACTCCCTTGAAACTGACAGATCTTGCATGTAAACTTGATGTAACCCCTCGGTTAGTTCATCTAATATAAACTTGTATACTGCCAATTAAGGCCTTTATCGTCTAGCCTATAGGTACAGTATATTATATCCCAGCTAACACACAACTGATGGACCACTGGTGGGCCACTAGTACCTGCTCCAGTGGCCCACTAGTAGTTTGTCCAGCTGATAGAAGTTGGGCCACCGGTGGCAGCCACTAGTGGCTATCTGCCACCATCGGCCCACCTGCTACCACGCTGGTGGGCCACTTGCTACCCAAGCCACTAGCTATCACACCGGTGGGCCACTTGCTACCCACCAGTGGCAAGCCACCAGCTACCTGCCACTAGTGGCCCACTAGGGGGTGTGTTATCTGGGATGCTGGACTACGCCTCGGTGAATCCCCACTGCTCCTTTCAAAATTCCTGAATTTACCCATGGTGTGAGAAAGCTAAATCAATACACAAAGATTTCAAATTAATATATTACACTTGTGGTAAAACAGAAAGTGAGTTTTACGAATTTAAAGTTCTATTTTCCCCATGCATGGTCTTGTTTCAGTTTCACTTCAGGAATCCCCAAATTCATCAAGGCTATGAAAGATGGCATCTGCATGGCAAAACTAGTGTGTAATTGTCATCAACGTCGAGAAAATATCAATTACAGTTATTACATTTGTAATTTGTTAGATATGCAATTTGTAAGCAAATCGTCGATTACATTTACATGAATTATGCAATTCAATGCCAGTCAAGCGATAACCATCATGTCGCATGTCTTTTCAAAGAAAGTAATTAAAACATACAATGAAAACATTTCATTAACACTAAATGTATTCGTTGTACATTCGACCTCGCTACATACGTTTTGTAACGTTCAAAATGACACTGTAAATGGAGGTTTTCTACATATAAATGTTATTCGGTCTTCTTCGCCTGCAACTTGAGTTTTCCCACAGTATCAATACCTGTCACGTGATTTCAGCTCCTCACATCGACGAAATGGATAACTGAACGATAATCAACTCTAAAGTTTAAGACTCAAAAGCAGCGCATGCGACATCAATTCCTTTCAAATTTGTCGTTCTTTAGGATTCGCTGGTTGCGATACGGAGCCAATAGAAAAGCGTTGACCAGAGTTTAGAGGAAAATATAACTACTATTATCCTAACGTCATCAATGTCTCTTGGAACCGGGCTGAATTTAAAGAGCCATCGAGTGTGTTGATAGATATACGGAAATATTACTAACAATTTATCGCATTGAAATATGTACACTTATTTTTCGCCGATTTTTTTCAACTCAAAATATGTGATGAAATTGTACTAATTAATTAGTTGTTTTTTTTCCATTCAAAATATAAATCAAGTCTATTATTTCAATCGTAAAGCATTGTAGTCCAACTCTCACACTGTAAACAAACAAACAAAACAGAACACAGTCTATGAGTACTCAATGAGATTGAAATATACAGCTTTTTGCGTTTATTTATTTACCATTACATTGAATTATGTAGTTCCTACAGATGTTGAAACTATACTATAGGTATAGGCTATTTTGCTTGAATTATGTAATCAAAGAGAATATTTACATATTTGTGTCATAGTATGCTAGTATAATCATAATTTCTTGAAAATATTAACAGGATAAATGTAAATAGTTTGTATTTTCACAGGACATTTAGAAACTTAATACAACAACCGTCACATTCAGCAACGGGACGAAAACATTAGAGAAGCACGAGCTTTTCGTGGGTTGCTATGGCGACATGTGAAATTGATAAGCACGGGTGCCTCGGGAACGCTTGTTGCTGTATAGTACGTTTTATGCAATAAGGGAATTTTATTCATATGACGTCAGATTCTATTTGGCGCGCGTTAATTGAAGTACCATAAGTAGGTTTTTAAATATATTTTGTGTTTGAAACACTAACATAGTACGAGAATGGGCGGCAAAACAAGAAAAACTTAGTTTGTTGATCACAAATTATGAAACTGAAACTATATTTTGTTTTAAGTCCTCGTTAAATGAGAATCAATAGCCAGTTTCGCATTTTCCGAAAAGTAAAGAAATATAAATTCACATCACTTAAGTGCCCACATGGAATTAATTTTAGCTTTTAGATTTTAGTTTATAATAATTTCGATTGAATATAATAAATTCGATGACCAATCAGTATAATTGTAAAATCATATAGAAGCACACATTTCAAACTCAACAATTTTTCAGTTTCCATGTACGTTGTATAAGTATATGCTGTCTGTATGTAAGTTTCCTGAAAAAATAAAAAAAAGTTACCTCATTTCTGTATAATTGCTTTTTATTTAATTATTTAATTAGTGAATTCAATGCATAGGCGTAGGATTGGATTTGGGTTTTAATCTCGATATTGGTATCTTAAACATTAGTCTATGAAAAAGTTCAACAGTTCATCATCTGAACTTGATTCAATGAAAACGTCCACTATTTTGAACATTATCCGTTAAATTTTCTGAAAAATAGGCCTTTCAATAATACAATCTAAAGACATCGTATGAAATTATTTCCGAAACATATTTGATTAATTATATTTGCATATTTCCCATCCATTTTCTATATATAAATACAAAACGATCTCACCACCACATGAGTACGATATAAAAAATTTATACACTGACGGGCAAAAGTAAGTATATGGCTCAGTTGTATTTATCATATGTATAATTTTCAAAGTCAAATATCTCTGGTTTTCGACGTCGTATTAAAAAACTGACTTGTTTGGGTAATTAGTCCAAAACATGATTTTTGTCAATTTAATTTCTTACTCCTGTCTACATGTACTTTAAATAATGATATTTTAGTTGAAAAATAAAACAGTCACCAAATAAGTCATTCAAACTACTGCCGAAAGGTGTTTTGTATCGTGCCATAATCAAATGCATCTCATTTCTTTAGAATATTGAATCAATCGAAAACAAGTGAGTGTTATACAGTTTACAAATAAGATAGCATACATTGATGAATAACATCATGAGTAAATCTGCTTCTATGCAAAACTCGAACTATTGAAAATTAATTTGATTGACAATAATTTGTAAACTTTTGCAGAGCGTTTGTCATGTTTTTATTGGGACTTTTCGTGAGACCACAACAATTAGGAATGAATTTGAATGAAAATTGGATGAATGACTTTTTAATTTTTTAAAGTAACAAATACATTTTTTTTTTTAATTTATACACTGTATGAGGATGAATTACTCAATCAAATCATATCATCTCTGCCCAAAACACATCCATTGCTGTTAAATTAAAAATCCGGGTTCCAAAATTCAGTAATTATAAAATGGCGATAAAAGAAATATTTTTTTGTGCAGTAATTCATCTAAAAGAAATACAATGAAATGAAATTATTCCATCAAAAATGGAATTCGCTCTTCCCAATTTTCAGCAATTGGTGATATAAACTCTGTAATTTTATGAATTCGTCTTCCCGATATTTGCCTGTATGTTTTTAATGTTCAACCTTGTACTTATAGGGGGAAATCGGGAATATCAAATAGTTACTTCAGTTTCAATAAATTCAAAATAACCCGAAAAGTGACAATTTTATCGCAATATTGTACGTGTGACGTAAATGTCTATGACGTCACAGACATTCCCTGACTACGCGCCCATTGCTCAACCCGTCGTCATCCGAGTCGAACGTTGCTTGCGAACACTGACAATTTTGTCGATAAAAAGGACTTGTGACCAAGCTGAAATTTGTAAGTATGATTATAAATTTTGATTAGAGACCGTCATTGATGCAGTATATCAAACATTCGTTTATTTGTTTATGAAAATACTTTGAACAGCTCATTTGTATTGTGGCGTAGGCCTAAGCTAGAAAGCTACCCTACTTAGATGTCACTGCCTATGTTAAAACTAAGTAATAAGATACAAATGAACATTAAACTATGTAAGAGCATAATTATGCGCAACTTCCCAATGCAAGACATAACTCTTGCCAGTCTCCATTACTGGCTGATTTAGGCCTTGTAGTATTT
Organism: Gibbula magus; assembly: GCA_936450465.1. Lineage (NCBI taxonomy): Eukaryota > Metazoa > Mollusca > Gastropoda > Trochida > Trochidae > Gibbula > Gibbula magus. The sequence continues at coordinate 64,010,402 of OW388290.1, read as the reverse complement.
CCTTAAGAAATCTGTGTTTAGAAATCCAGGCCCGCTATGCATTTCTAGTGCAGCGATTCACTATACTGACACAACAAAGCGAGGGAAATACCGCAAGGGTTAAATCAGCCAGTAATGCATACTGGCAAGAGTTATGCCTTGCGTTTGGAAGTTGAATTATGCGTAAAAAGTCTTAATTTATTTCACACACAAACAATTTTGTGAAAAAAATTAAAAGAAAACTATTATTACTGATTATTATTGTGATGAAAATGTTTACTCTTTTTTCCCCATCTTAATATTATTTCTGCATCTGCTTCATATCCTAATTGCATTATTATATTAATATTATATTATAGATAAGTATGTTAAATACATGGGTATAGTGCAACTCTGTTTATGGTAATCTCATTTTAATGAGATTGAAACATTCTAAGATTGTCTAATATGGATGCAAGTATAACACCTACTCTTAAAATATAACCTGGGCTAATGTTGATACCAAAGGAAACTCATATGTTATTTGTAACGTACTTATTATGTTTAATGTTTATATAATAAATTAATTGACATATTGAATATTGGTATCTGAACAAGCAAGAGTACATATCCCTTGGGCAATGTATACAAACTTCCATTTTCTCATTTGTTTAGACCTCACAAATATATCAAGATGATTTTCCTCACATACCTATCTATGGCTGTGTATGAAGTACAGGAGTATCTGAAGCGCCGCGAAGGTAGGTATTTTATAAATAAATATGCACATTTATTTAGATATTTAAATTGGTTCTGTTTATGTGTATATACAAAAAATAATATGACATTCTACCAAATTGCTTTCCTTGTTTCAATGTGTGTTTCTTTTTGGTTTAAGTTTAGTAAGTATCCGTTCATCATTGATTTTAAGGGGGATAACTCGTTATTTTAATTGATATTTCTAATTGATGAAAAGAATATTTAGGATTTCATGAGGGAGATAACTCTTTCTAAGGTGACTGAAGATTCTTAAAATAACCACGTCTCTTGTTTTAAGCTTTGTCGAATATCACGCTCAGAGTTAAATTTATATCTACCGTCTTATAGTCTTATATAATGTTATTATAATGGATTTAGCGTTTGGGGGGGGGGGGGGGGGGGGGGGGTCACCTTTAGGGTCCCTCAAATTTACATTTAGAAAATTTCAAAAGCTTGAAATAACAAGAGTTATCAAAGAAGCTTACTCGTGTAAAATTACTGATGAGTTTGACTGTAATTTGTCTGGGTTTTGTTTGTATTTAGAAGATTCATTTCTGGATGATAACAAGTCAGTTGAATATATCTTAAATGTTATATAATATGTTCTTGATTGTTTCAATATCGGTTGTTTCAAAGTAACTGTAGTTGTATTTATAAATTCATAACATAAATTACGATATCACCAACTTGTCACTTTGAGTTACGTTTTATTAGAGTCTATATAATTTGTCATTTCAAGGAAATGTGTTGTTTTTTTATAAGAATTTGTTATTGTTGTTGTTGTTGTTTATTTTTCAAATGAAGTGAATGTCAGTAACTCATTCAATCATTATGGAATTATCATTAAATCGTCTCTTTCCACTTACTTTTGCTTAATGAATACCGCGATCAGGAATGTACCATTCCTGAGAATACGGTCCTAATAAATGTTATCAATTTCACTGTTATAATATTCACCGACATTTATGTATATCATCCATACATATTCATATTCACACCCGACCTATTCAGGTTAAAGCACCTAAAGGCAAATAAATTTAAAAAAATTTAATTTTGATAATTTTCCGATATCATTTGCATATTATTTATTCAAACGATTTGAGCAGACAGTATATCAGCATATGACCTTGTCAGTATCTTCTGTCCTTAATATAACGAGTTTCTCCATAGCGAGGCTGGCCGAGGAAGCAAAAGCTCAGAAAGAGGCTGAAGCAGCAGAAGCAGCAGCTAAGGTTGCAGCAGAAGCAGCACGTGCAGCTGAAGAAGCTGCAGCACGTGACGCAGCAGCACGTGAAGCTGTAGCACTCGAAGTAGCAGCTGCAGCAGAAGTAGCAAAGAAGGCCGAAGCTGGCAAGGGTGAGAATAGTTTTATTCTCTTGATTCATTTAGCCAAAAACTGATTATCTGGAAAGAATATGCTTTTTATACAACAAGGGCAAGTTTGCTGGAGATAGGAACAGAGTTTGAACAGCTTAAGAACCATTTATCGCCATATTTCTTGATTTTTAGATTTTCTCTTTTGGTCATTTTCACGGATACGATTCGTTCTCATGCATCTCTTTAATCAAATGTTTTGTTGGGGCAAGCGGAATATTTATTTATTTATTTAGTTAGTTTTTAATTTGTTTTATTTTATTTTATTTATTTATTTATTTATTTATTTATTTATTTATTTATTCAATGTAAAAAGGTCTCCTGTTGACATTTTGAAAACTTTTTTCAAATTTAAAATATAAATTTATAACACTTTATAACATTCTCAATGGCAACATGCAGATATACACGTATATATAGCTCTGGGGACGATTTTACTGACCCTGCATAATCAGGAGTTTTCTATCGACATGGTCATTTCAGTCCCCTGATTAACTGAACAGCTTTCGCTTCGTAAGTTACCAGCTCGTTATTCACTGCTATACTGTGCATGTATTTTCTCAGCCAGTCAATTGTGGTTTGAAAAATGATGGTTGCTCATGTTTCATCTCTTTCGGAGAATGCATTATCGCTATATGTTAAGTCATTTCATTGATGGGTTATATATATAGCTTTACACGAGGTGAATACTGATGTGAGAATCAGGGGCTGGTAGCAGATTTGCGTATACAAATACCCAAGGATGGCCCTCGAGTCAATTTTACTCGAATTTCAAAATTTTAAAATATGTATTTATATTTCCAGCTAAGAAGTTCGGCGGCATGAAGAAGGGATTCATGCTCTAAGCGGTTGTCTCCCCTTCCCGGAAGTCCTATTGAGCACGACCGGGTCTGTCTCAGGATCTGAGTTTAAGAAGAAAAAATCACGTGGATCAGTGAGTTGAGAGAGATAGGACTGGAGTGGCAATAATATATTAAATTAATTTATTCTTTGTCTGAAATGAAATAACCAAATGCAAATGCACCTAATGAATTGAACATGCTATTATTTTCATATGCTCTAATTTATTGAATTAAATATAATATGACAAGAATGGCTGTTACTAGATCTGAATTGGGCTTTTGAGATGTTCACTTATATCATCAGATCAACTGAAATATTCTTTTGACTTTGTAACTTTCTGGACTATTTTGAAATACACACGCAATTAAGATATAGACATATTTTGCAAATATATTCATTTTAGAATTTGCTTATTCATTTCACTTCATCAGCTTTGTTTCAAACTTCATTTTAAATCTGCTGGGATATTTTGGGTCTATCTTATACCTCATGTCTTAAGTTATTGTAAGCACTTTGTTTTGTATTTATAGCAACCACACTGTCCACTTACTAAGCTTGCAGCAGATAGAGAATTAATGTTAGTAGATTTCAGTGAGCATGTTTTGGCTACCTACATAGTAATACCTTATTGCAAACTTTAGTCGACAAATTCTGGAGTATTTTGCTAATTTATACAACTAAATCGATCTTTATTGCCTTTTCATTTAAGTATCATACTATCCATTTGGCCAAATTCAGCAAACATTCACCATGTAGCAATTCTTTTATTCAAATATTGAAGTATTCTGACAGTAACGTGTTATTCCAATCAAACAGAATCTTCGCTGTAACCACATCTATCAACACATACCATGTTAAACCATTTTTGAGTTTGTGGCACGTTAGGGGTTAATGTACAATGAGTTCAATAGATATTTCTCTCGTTGCTAATTATATTTCAACAGCAAAATACCTTATTTTTTAGAGTTTAACGCATGTGATGAATTCTACGAATAGATTTTTCAAACTATTTCTTGTTGCAAGACTTAATCAATTTTAAATGCTATATTAATTCAGATTTATATAGCATTTTTATTTCCAAATTTGGAATAACTTTGAAATTATCAATTCAATATTGGTAGAATTCTTACTGTATGTGCTTGCTATTTTTATGAAACGCTTTATTTAATCTTGGTACTCCATATGTCGCACCAGTCCAAATATTATAGACTTATTTCTTTTCGGTTTTGAATCAATTCTTTATTGGTAGAAATTCCATTGACCATTTTTGACACACTATTTTGAACACAAACTCATATATACAGTAGGTGGAATCCCGTAAATTTCAAACAGGTAATCTTTACATATTATACCCACTCTAAAATTGTTGATTAATTGTGCAATTGGCGCATGTTCACAAGAGTAAACAACTTCCCTACATAAAGCATAACTCTTGCCAGTCTCTATTACTGGCTTATTTAAGCATTGCAGTATTTCCTTAAGGTTTCCGTAACAGGAAATCAGAGCCCCTTTGCTTTTCAGGTACAGCGATCCACTATCTTAGCACGGAAAAGCTAGGGAAATACTGCAAGGCTTAAATCATCCAGTGATGGAGACTGGCAAGAGTTATGCCTTAGGGAAGCTGAAGAGTAAGCGGTAGATAGGCGAGATCTTGTGAAGCGATATTTGTTCATGCCATCTTCTAATTTCGACCTGAAGATTACTTTTCAAAAGCATTATATATTTCAATGTTATGCAAGATCTGTTTAATTTGAAACAAAGGCGGTTAGTTTTGCGATTATTAGGACCATAATTTCCAAAGTTTGTGTGTTTGTTTGTTGTCCGAGATTTTCGTGTTTCACGCGCACTTGAATCACGTGCACGGAGTCAATAAGTACCAGATTTTCGTGTTTCACGTGCACTAAGTTCAACTTTAATCACGTGCATCGAGGCAACATGTTCAAGTCCGAGATTTTCCTGTTTCACGCGCTCAAAGGACCGTTCAACTTTTCATACGTTCAGATGTTGCAGTGGTGTGTAAGACCTGTCTATTAAATCGGGACATTTCAGAAACAAAGATGACCAGATTTGTCAAATAATGTAATCTATCACGTGCGCAGGGTTTGTTTACTTTAAAGTATATGCGTTAAACCATTTGTTGGAGTGTCCAAAGCTTTTGAAATGATTCAACTAACTTGAATCATGTGCACCGAGTCAATACGTCCGAGATTTTCATGTTTCACGTGCACAAGGTTCGAGTCACGTGCAGCGAACCAATACGTCCGAGATTTTCATGTTTCACGTGCACAAGGTTCGAGTCACGTGCAGCGAACCAATACGTCCGAGATTTTCATGTTTTACGTGCACAAAAGGTCGTCAACCTTGAATCACGTGCTCCGAGTCAACAAGTCAGAGATTTTCATGTTTCACGTGCAGGATCCAACTTGCATTTGCCAACACGCAAGTAAAAGTTCGAGATTTTCGTGTTTCACGAGCGCGAGGGTTCGTCCAGCTTGAAGTGGAGGTTTGGTGTCGAGTTAAAATTGTCCTTATTTGAAAGGTTTGGAAAAGTCTATTGGTAAGAAATGCGAGTGGTGATAAGTTATTATTGAAGGAATGTGGAATTTAATGATTGTTATGTGAGTGATGATAAGTATTTCAAGAAAGAATGTGAGATTGTATTATTGTTATTTATTTGGAGTGGTGACAATTAGTCACGTAAGAAAGTATTCGAAATTTTATTATTGTTATTTGAGTGGTGATAATTAAGTCACTTTAGAATGAAATGAGATCTTTTATTGTTAATTGAGTTGTAGAAATTAAGTCATGAAATATTATTGTTGTTTGAGTGGTGATAAGTTTATTTATACCGAGAGACATAAAACGCATACTAGAATAATATATTTATTATCAAACGTTTATATAGAAAGGTACGTTAGAACAGGTTTAGAGAGTATACTGATGATAAATGATATCATTTTGTCATCGTGAATTAGGTCTCCTGTATGCATAGGCTTTCTTTACATACACTTTAGTGTACTCATTGCCACAACACAGCGTCCACTTGGTCGTCCGCAACAAGTTTGAACGCCAGGCCTGAGAAGCTATGAAATCCTGACCTTTGAAAATCGAGGCCGGGATTCGAACTCTATGCCGAGATGGGACATAACCACGAAGCTTTGTGACCCGTAAACCAAGCGCAAACCCACCAGTTAGGGAAGGATTCGATAAAAGTGCAGTCTAAATTTGGACACTATTTCCTCAGAGAAAAATAAGTTGATTGAACGAACCAGGTCAAGTCCTAGCATGTCATGTGATTACAAGGACCTGTTCAGTTAAGGCATTCCTGCTTGTCAATGGCACTGTAGCAATTGTCCACCGCTGAATTATTGGACAATGTGTACATGAGCTATCGAAGGATTTTGTCAAGACATCCTTTTCACTGCCTATCATCTTCACCGAGTTGATGTTGGAGATAGTGATACCCAAATCTGAATATTCAATCATGTGAATAAGTAAGGATAGTGATCAGAAGGAGTTTCTCAAGAGTCAACTGCATGTTTCATGTAAATTACCAGTCCAATAGGAATCTACGACCAACGTTATGGCCAGAAAAGTTAGCTCATTTTTGTTCAATCGGATTTAAACTAATCTGGTTGGCATTATGGTCGACTCAATGTAATCTTGCCAATGGATGGCACCTATATACTCGATGCTGCCAAGGTACACGTGAAAGACTTTGATGTTATTCTTCCTGGGCGGGTTGAACACATTGAGTGTAACGTTCAGCTGGTGTCCAAAGCTCATTACCATGACACTAACACTGCTTTGCGTTTAGATCGTTTTGTGCGTTCTGTTGGTCGTTGGCTGGTCACTTGCTGGTCACTGGTTGGTTACTGACTAGTCACTTGCTGGTCACTGGCTGGTTACTGACTAGTCACTTGCTGGTAACTGGTTGGTCAATGTCTTGTCATTTGCTGGTCACTGGTTGTATAGTTACTGGTCACTGGCTGGTTACTGACTAGTCACTTGCTGGTCACTGGTTGGTCAATGTCTTGTCATTTGCTGGTCACTGGTCGTATAGTTACTGGTCACTGGCTGGTTACTGACTAGTCACTTGCTGGTAACTGGTTGGTCAATGTCTTGTCATTTGCTGGTCACTGGTTGTATAGTTACTGGTCACTGGCTGGTTACTGACTAGTCACTTGCTGGTCACTGGTTGGTCAATGTCTTGTCATTTGCTGGTCACTGGTCGTATAGTTACTGGTCACTGGCTGGTTACTGACTAGTCACTTGCTGGTCACTGGTTGGTCACTGTCTTGTCATTGGCTGGTCACTGACTGGTCACTGGTCGTAGATTTACTGGTAACTGGCTGGTTACTGACTAGTCACTGGTTCGTCACTGTCTTTTCACTGGTTGGTCACTGTCTTGTCACTGGCTGGTCACTGTCTTGTCACTGGCTGATCACTGGAGGACCTTGATTCCTATTGTTACCACCATGGCATGCTTCTAAAACAAGTCTAAACTGATGCCAAATATAGCTGTAAAGTTACGTACCGTAAGTCCGCCAACCAAGGCAGCTAGTTTTGTAAAGGTAAAGGAGCCGGCCTCATTTTTGTGACATCACACAGCTGGCCTTTGTAACTTCCCGTTCGCTTGACATTACATCTGAGGGAATTAACATTTTACCTGTGTCAAGATTACGCAGAAAAACCCAGTGAGAACATGTTTGGTTTCTGTATGGATTGTCATTGAAGCAATATCGTTTGTTCAAATTGGCAAATGTTGAACAAGGCTCGACCTTATGACAATGTTTCTCAAGATGTTAATTCGGGCGAATTTGAGATATAGCCTTTGATATTTCAAACGCTTGGTTCAACAACCTTTCAGCATTGATTACGCTTGGTTTTGACACCTTTTAACATTGGAGATGCTTGAATCAGCAATGTTTCAACATTGCAAAACTGAAGTTTTATAATCGTTCAGCGTTTCAAACGTTGGTTCAGCCACCTTTCATCATTACAAGCGCTTGGTTCAGCAGTGTTTCAGCATTGTTTAACTGAGCTTGATAGGTTCAAGAATCGTTCAGCGTTCCAACCTTTCAGGGTGCGAGCAGGATGGCGCAGTGGTTACCGCGTTCGGCTTCGAATCTAGGTATGGGTTCTACAACTATGTGTGCTTTAGATAACTTAAAGTAAGGTTAAGGTACAATGCTCCACTCAATTTCAGCGCAATGCTCCCCATGTGACGCTAGTTCAAGCTAATTCTCTCTGATTTCACCCAAATGTATAGCCGCAATGGTGTTAATTGCGGGCTAACCATACAACAGATGAAATATTGTCGAAAGCCTTTACCCTCTCGTTGTTACATGAATATAACGTTGAAGGTATCCCTGTACTACATTTACCGCGACGTCATCTGAAATTTATACCTTTTAGCTGTGTCTGTTTTGCCCGGCAAAATATAATCAAATTCCCAAATCACTCTCCTCACCATTCAGCGTTTTGAAACACTTGAATTAGACACGTCAAACGTGCAAACACTTGGCCCAAGGTGTCACTCAAACATCTTTAGACTGTCCACTTTTCAAACTTTGATAACAAATAAGGGATAATAGAAATTCCAGTATGCGTTTAAAGTCTCTCCAAATATATAGAATATGTTTCAATGTGAGAAATTCGATACTTTTCAATGTTTTGTGTTAATGTTAATGTTAATGAAAATTATATTTATATCATATAGCGTTTAAACTTTTGCCATATGTTTTTACACCTATAAGGTTATTTTGTAGTACACAATAATATTTGAATGATTTCGAGGGGCACTTGATCAGTAAAGAACTGTCATTTTTTAAAAGATTAACAATTTAATTACTAATTCAATGCTTAAAGGCGACAACTTCAAGTAAATATTAACTGGTTCAAATTTCATGTAGATTACTTGCAAGACGCAATGTACAATCCGATCAGTGTCAACTACATGTTTCATGTAGATTACTTGCAAGACGCAATGTACAATCTGATATGTGTCAACTACATGTTTCATGTAGATTACTTGCAAGATGCAATGTACAATCAGATCAGCGTCAACTGCATGTTTCATGTAGATAACTTGCAAGACGCAATGTACAATCTGATCTGCGTCAACTGCATGTTTCATGTAGATAACTTGCAAGACGAAATGTACAATCTGATATGTGTCAACTACATGTTTCATGTAGATTACTTGCAAGACGCAATGTACAATCCGATCAGTGTCAACTACATGTTTCATGTAGATTACTTGCAAGACGCTATACAATCTGATATGTGTCAACTACATGTTTCATGTAGATTACTTGCAAGAAGCAATGTACAATCCGATCAGTGTCAACTACATGTTTCATGTAGATAACTTGCAAGACGAAATGTACAATCTGATCAGCGTCAACTACATGTTTCATGTAGATAACTTGCAAGACGCAATGTACAATCTGATCAGCGTCAACTTCATGTTTCATGTAGATTACTTGCAAAACGCAATGTACAATCTGATCTGCGTCAACTACATGTTTCATGTAGATTACTTGCAAGACGCAATGTACAATCTGATCTGTGTCAACTGCATGTTTCATGTAGATTACTTGCAAGACGCAATGAACATTCTGATATGCGTCAACTACATGTTTCATGTAGATTACTTGCAAGACGAAATGTACAATCTGATCAGCGTCAACTACATGTTTCATGTAGATTACTTGCAAGACGCATTGTACAATCTGATATGCGTCAACTACATGTTTCATGTAGATTACTTGCAAGACGCAATGTACATTCTGATATGCATCAACTACATGTTTCATGTAGATTACTTGCAAGACGAAATGTACAATCTGATCAGCGTCAACTACATGTTTCATGTAGATTACTTGCAAGACGCAATGTACAATCTGATATGCGTCAACTGCATGTGTCATGCAGATTACTTGCAAGACGCAATGTACAATCCGATCAGTGTCAACTACATGTTTCATGTAGATTACTTGCAAGACGCTATACAATCTGATATGTGTCAACTACATGTTTCATGTAGATTACTTGCAAGAAGCAATGTACAATCCGATCAGTGTCAACTACATGTTTCATGTAGATAACTTGCAAGACGAAATGTACAATCTGATCAGCGTCAACTACATGTTTCATGTAGATAACTTGCAAGACGCAATGTACAATCTGATCAGCGTCAACTACATGTGTTATTCAGATTACTTGCAAGAAGCGATGTACAATCAGATCAGCGTCAACTACATGTTTCATGTAGATTACTTGCAAGACGCAATGTACAATCTGATCAGCGTCAACTGCATGTTTAATGTAGATTACTTGCAAGACGCAATGTACAATCTGATCAGCGTCAACTACATGTTTCATTTAGATTGATTGCAAGACGCAATGTACAATCTGATCAATGTCAACGACATGTTTCATGTAGATAACTTGCAAGAGACAATGTACAATCTGATCCGCGTCATGTTGAGTTACTAAAAACGAGATATTGGTCAAGATCTATTGAATTCTGTGTATTCAGTTCTTTAACATCGAAAGTAAACCCGAAAGAATTCTGAGTGGTGATAAGATATGGAGAATGTTGCGCCTTGAGTATGCTGCAAGCGTGAAAATGAGCGCCTGATAAATGTGCAATATTATTATATTATTAATGTATGTCGAATAGTAACTATTGTTATTCAGGGACTTTATTCAGTCCTGATGTATTACTTGTAAGTATTTTATGTAATGTGAAAAGTAAAACTCGAAAGAATTGTGAGTGGTGATAAGATATACTCATTCAAACTATGGGAATACGTGATTGTTTGTATATGTTTGCGGATGAATGGATTGAAGCATCCAATCGTTAGATTATACATGTTACAATCATGGACAACACAAACAGAATGTTCCGAGCTTGGGAAACAGAACAATGGTTGATGACAGATATATTGGTTGAGTTTTGGAGAATTACAAAGGACCCTAATTGGCCTTAAATGTGTGTTTTGATATTATTTAGGGGGAATAGGAAACAGAAGACGAGAGCAACAGTGCACGTGCTTGAGATGGTCTTATTGAAGCATTTAATTAGATGGTTAAGGATTTGGGCATTTGCATCATTGTCATTGCTGGTTTTGCCAGTGATATAATGTAACATCTGTTAAGGGTTCTGACCGAATGTTGTCAATGTGTTGAAACCAGGATGGCGTTCTTGAAATCTCCAGAACCATCCTCTGTGAGGCACGAATGGCATCGTCATCCTGGTTTTATTTTATTGTCATCGTTCCTTCAAGAACTCAACGCTTGCCACATTGTGCCACTGACAAAGCCATCAATGACAATGATGCACGTGGCCAAATCCACAAATGGTCTGATCAAATGCTTCAATAGGATTATGTCAAGTACGTGCATGGTTGCATTCGATTACTTTTACTTGTTCACGCAAGCTTGTCTCAAATTTAAGGCAAATTAGGGTCCTTTTTCATGCTCCAAAACTTTACCAATATGTCTGCCGTCAACTTGTGTTCAGTTTTCGTAAATGCACAGAACACCCCTTTCATATTGCCCACGATTATAGCAGATATAATTTAATGGATAAACGCTTCAATTCATTTATCGGTGAACATGTACAAATAATCGGATGTTCCAGTCTTCTTTGAATGAGTATATATAGAATATATGTTGAATAGTAAATATCGTTGTCTGAATATAATAATACTGTTTCAAGATTCACATTATGAACACGGAAGAAAAGATGAGTGGGGTTGATACTAGATCTAAGGATTATGTTTGTACATTCCAATTCGTAGGACATCTGGGATGTGTAAGGTTCATTTTAGGTATGGAACAGTTTAAGTTCAAATTGTGTCTATTGTGAGTCTATTGTGAGTCTTACCAATACAGCGAACTGCACGTAAAACATGAACTAATTGACATAGGTCGTACCAATCTTCCCATTCAAAGCATGATCTACAAGTGAACGCTGAACCAGTAGGTTTAAGTAGCGAGCCGTACCAATCTCCTCACACACAGAAGATCTGCACGTGAAACATGAAGTAGTAGATCTACGTCGCGAGTCGTACCCATCTCCAAACACAAAGCATGCTCTGCACGTGAATATGAACAAGAAGATCTACGTAGCGAGTCGTACCAATCTCCAAACACGAAGCATGATCTGCACGTGAATATGAACAAGAAGATCTACGTAACGAGTCGTACCAATCTCCAAACACAAAGCATGATCTGCACGTGAATATTAACAAGAAGATCTACGTCGCGAGTCGTACCAATCTCCAAACACAAAGCATGATCTGCACGTGAATATTAACAAGAAGATCCACGTAAGAGCCGTACCAATCTCCGCACACACAGAATATCTGCACGTGAAAAATGAAGTAGTAGATCTACGTCGCGAGTCGTACCAATCTCCAAACACAAAGCATGATCTGCACGTGAATATTAACAAGAAGATCTACGTCAGGAGTCTTACCAATCTCAAAACACAAAGCATGATCTGCACGTGAATGTTAACAAGAAGATCCACGTAGCGAGCCGTACCAATCTCCGCACACACAGAAGATCTGCACGTGAAACATGAAGTAGTAGATCTACGTCGCGAGTCGTACCCATCTCCAAACACGAAGCATTATCTGCACGTGAATATGAACAAGAAGATCTACGTAGCGAGTCGTACCCATCTACAAACACGAAGCATGATCTGCACGTGAATATGAACAAGAAGATCTACGTCGCGAGTCGTACCAATCTCCAAACACAAAGCATGATCTGCACGTGAATATTAACAAGAAGATCCACGTAGCGAGTCGTACCAATCTCCAAACACGAAGCATGATCTGCACGTGAAACATGAAGTTGTAGATCTACGTCGCGAGTCGTACCCATCTCCAAACACGAAGCATTATCTGCACGTGAATATGAACAAGAAGATCTACGTAGCGAGTCGTACCAATCTCCAAACACAAAGCATGATCTGCACGTGAATATGAACAATAAGATCTACGTAGCGAGTCGTACCAATCTCCAAACACAAAGCATGATCTGCACGTGAATATTAACAAGAAGATCCACATAGCGAGTTGTACCAATCTCCAAACACGAAGCATGATCTGCACGTGAAACATGAAGTAGTAGATCTACGTCGCGAGTCGTACCAATCTCCAAACACAAAGCATGATCTGCACGTGAATATGAACAAGAAGATCTACGTAGCGAGTCGTACCAATCTCCGAACACAAAGCATGATCTGCACGTGAATATTAACAAGAAAATCTACGTCGCGAGTCGTATCATTCTCCAAACACAAAGCATGATCTGCACGTGAATATTAACAAGAAGATCTACGTCGCGAGTCGTACCAATCTCCAAACACGAAGCATGATCTGCACGTGAATATGAACAAGAAGATCTACGTATAGCGAGTCGTACCAATCTCCAAACACAAAGCATGATCTGCACGTGAATATTAACAAGAAGATATACGTCGCGAGTCGTACCAATCTCCAAACACAAAGCATGATCTGCACGTGAATATTAACAAGAAGATCTACGTCACGAGTCTTACCAATCTCAAAACACAAAGCATGATCTGCACGTGAATGTTAACAAGAAGATCCACGTTGCGAGCCGTACCAATCTCCACACACACAGAAGATCTGCACGTGAAACATGAAGTAGTAGATCTACGTCGCGAGTCGTACCCATCTCCAAACACGAAGCATGATCTGCACGTGAATATGAACAAGAAGATCTACGTAGCGAGTCGTACCAATCTCCGAACACAAAGCATGATCTGCACGTGAATATTAACAAGAAAATCTACGTCGCGAGTCGTATCATTCTCCAAACACAAAGCATGATCTGCACGTGAATATTAACAAGAAGATCTACGTCGCGAGTCGTACCAATCTCCAAACACGAAGCATGATCTGCACGTGAATATGAACAAGAAGATCTACGTATAGCGAGTCGTACCAATCTCCAAACACAAAGCATGATCTGCACGTGAATATTAACAAGAAGATATACGTCGCGAGTCGTACCAATCTCCAAACACAAAGCATGATCTGCACGTGAATATTAACAAGAAGATCTACGTCACGAGTCTTACCAATCTCAAAACACAAAGCATGATCTGCACGTGAATGTTAACAAGAAGATCCACGTTGCGAGCCGTACCAATCTCCACACACACAGAAGATCTGCACGTGAAACATGAAGTAGTAGATCTACGTCGCGAGTCGTACCCATCTCCAAACACGAAGCATGATCTGCACGTGAATATGAACAAGAAGATCTACGTAGCGAGTCGTACCAATCTCCGAACACAAAGCATGATCTGCACGTGAATATTAACAAGAAGATCTACGTCGCGAGTCGTACCATTCTCCAAACACAAAGCATGATCTGCACGTGAATATTAACAAGAAGATCTACGTCGCGAGTCGTACCAATCTCCAAACACGAAGCATGATCTGCACGTGAATATGAACAAGAAGATCTACGTAGCGAGTCGTACCAATCTCCAAACACAAAGCATGATCTGCACGTGAATATTAACAAGAAGATATACGTCGCGAGTCGTACCAATCTCCAAACACAAAGCATGATCTGCACGTGAATATTAACAAGAAGATCCACGTAAGAGCCGTACCAATCTCCGCACACACAGAATATCTGCACGTGAAAAATGAAGAAGTAGATCTACGTCGCGAGTCGTACCAATCTCCAAACACAAAGCATGATCTGCACGTGAATATTAACAAGAAGATCTACGTCACGAGTCTTACCAATCTCAAAACACAAAGCATGATCTGCACGTGAATTTTAACAAGAAGATCCACGTTGCGAGCCGTACCAATCTCCACACACACAGAAGATCTGCACGTGAAACATGAAGTAGTAGATCTACGTCGCGAGTCGTACCCATCTCCAAACACGAAGCATGATCTGCACGTGAATATGAACAAGAAGATCTACGTAGCGAGTCGTACCAATCTCCGAACACAAAGCATGATCTGCACGTGAATATTAACAAGAAGATCTACGTCGCGAGTCCTACCAATCTCCAAACACAAAGCATGATCTGCACGTGAATATTAACAAGAATATCTACGTAGCGAGCCGTACCAATTTCCGCACACACAGAAGATCTGCACGTGAAACATGAAGTAGTAGATCTACGTCGCGAGTCGTACCAATCTCGAAACACGAAGCATGATCTGCACGTAAATATGAACAAGAAGATCTACGTAGCGAGTCGTACCAATCTCCAAACACAAAGCATGATCTGCACGTGAATATTAACAAGAAGATCTACGTAGCGAGTTGTACCAATCTCCAAACATGAAGCATGATCTGCACGTGAATATGAACAAGAAGATCTACGTCGCGAGTCGTACCAATCTCCAAACACAAAGCATGATCTGCACGTGAATATTAACAAGAAGATATACGTCGCGAGTCGTACCAATCTCAAAACACAAAGCATGATCTGCACGTGAATATTAACAAGAAGATCTACGTCACGAGTCTTACCAATCTCAAAACACAAAGCATGATCTGCACGTGAATTTTAACAAGAAGATCCACGTTGCGAGCCGTACCAATCTCCACACACACAGAAGATCTGCACGTGAAACATGAAGTAGTAGATCTACGTCGCGAGTCGTACCCATCTCCAAACACGAAGCATGATCTGCACGTGAATATGAACAAGAAGATCTACGTAGCGAGTCGTACCAATCTCCGAACACAAAGCATGATCTGCACGTGAATATTAACAAGAAGATCTACGTCGCGAGTCCTACCAATCTCCAAACACAAAGCATGATCTGCACGTGAATATTAACAAGAATATCTACGTAGCGAGCCGTACCAATTTCCGCACACACAGAAGATCTGCACGTGAAACATGAAGTAGTAGATCTACGTCGCGAGTCGTACCAATCTCGAAACACGAAGCATGATCTGCACGTAAATATGAACAAGAAGATCTACGTAGCGAGTCGTACCAATCTCCAAACACAAAGCATGATCTGCACGTGAATATTAACAAGAAGATCTACGTAGCGAGTTGTACCAATCTCCAAACATGAAGCATGATCTGCACGTGAATATGAACAAGAAGATCTACGTCGCGAGTCGTACCAATCTCCAAACACAAAGCATGATCTGCACGTGAATATTAACAAGAAGATATACGTCGCGAGTCGTACCAATCTCAAAACACAAAGCATGATCTGCACGTGAATATTAACAAGAAGATCCACGTAAGAGCCGTACCAATCTCCGCACACAAAGCATGATCTGCACGTGAATATTAACAAGATAATCCACGTAGCGAGTCGTACCAATCTCCAAACACGAAGCATGATCTGCACGTGAAACATGAAGTTGTAGATCTACGTCGCGAGTCGTACCCATCTCCAAACACGAAGCATTATCTGCACGTGAATATGAACAATAAGATCTACGTAGCGAGTCGTACCAATCTCCAAACACAAAGCATGATCTGCACGTGAATATTAACAAGAAGATCCACATAGCGAGTTGTACCAATCTCCAAACACGAAGCATGATCTGCACGTGAAACATGAAGTAGTAGATCTACGTCGCGAGTCGTACCAATCTCCAAACACGAAGCATGATCTGCACGTGAATATTAACAAGAAGATCCACGTAAGAGCCGTACCAATCTCCGCACACAAAGCATGATCTGCACGTGAATATTAACAAGAAGATCCACGTAGCGAGTCGTACCATTCTCCGCACACACAGAAGATCTGCACGTGAAACATGAAGTAGTAGATCTACGTCGCGAGTCGTACCCATCTCCAAACACGAAGCATGATCTGCACGTGAATATTAACAAGAAGATCCACGTAAGAGCCGTACCAATCTCCGCACACAAAGCATGATCTGCACGTGAATATTAACAAGAAGATCCACGTAGCGAGTCGTACCAATCTCCAAACACGAAGCATAACTGCACATGAAACATGAAGTTGTAGATCTACGTCGCGAGTCGTACCCATCTCCAAACACGAAGCATTATCTGCACGTGAATATGAACAATAAGATCTACGTAGCGAGTCGTACCAATCTCCAAACACAAAGCATGATCTGCACGTGAATATTAACAAGAAGATCCACATAGCGAGTTGTACCAATCTCCAAACACGAAGCATGATCTGCACGTGAAACATGAAGTAGTAGATCTACGTCGCGAGTCGTACCAATCTCCAAACACAAAGCATGATCTGCACGTGAATATGAACAAGAAGATCTACGTCACGAGTCGTACCATTCTCCAAACACAAAGCATGATCTGCACGTGAATATTAACAAGAAGATCCACATAGCGAGTTGTACCAATCTCCAAACACGAAGCATGATCTGCACGTGAAACATGAAGTAGTAGATCTACGTCGCGAGTCGTACCAATCTCCAAACACGAAGCATGATCTGCACGTGAATATTAACAAGAAGATCCACGTAAGAGCCGTACCAATCTCCGCACACAAAGCATGATCTGCACGTGAATATTAACAAGAAGATCCACGTAGCGAGTCGTACCATTCTCCGCACACACAGAAGATCTGCACGTGAAACATGAAGTAGTAGATCTACGTCGCGAGTCGTACCCATCTCCAAACACGAAGCATGATCTGCACGTGAATATTAACAAGAAGATCCACGTAAGAGCCGTACCAATCTCCGCACACAAAGCATGATCTGCACGTGAATATTAACAAGAAGATCCACGTAGCGAGTCGTACCAATCTCCAAACACGAAGCATAACTGCACATGAAACATGAAGTTGTAGATCTACGTCGCGAGTCGTACCCATCTCCAAACACGAAGCATTATCTGCACGTGAATATGAACAATAAGATCTACGTAGCGAGTCGTACCAATCTCCAAACACAAAGCATGATCTGCACGTGAATATTAACAAGAAGATCCACATAGCGAGTTGTACCAATCTCCAAACACGAAGCATGATCTGCACGTGAAACATGAAGTAGTAGATCTACGTCGCGAGTCGTACCAATCTCCAAACACAAAGCATGATCTGCACGTGAATATGAACAAGAAGATCTACGTCACGAGTCGTACCATTCTCCAAACACAAAGCATGATCTGCACGTGAATATGAACAAGAAGATCTACGTAGCGAGTCGTACCAATCTCCAAACACAAAGCATGATCTGCACGTGAATATGAACAAGAAGATCTACGTAGCGAGTCGTACCAATCTCCAAACACAAAGCATGATCTGCACGTGAATATTAACAAGAAGATCTACGTCGCGAGTCGTACCCATCTTCAAACACAAAGCATGATCTGCACGTGAATATTAACAAGAAGATCTACGTAGCGAGTCGTACCAATCTCCAAACACAAAGCATGATCTGCACGTGAATATGAAGAAGTAGATCTACGTAGCGAGTCGTACCAATCTCCAAACACAAAGCAGGATCTGCACGTATAACATGAACTGATAGATCTACGTAGCGAGTCGTACCAATCTCCGCACACAAAGAAGATCTGCACGTGAAACATGAACTAGTAGATCTACATAGCGAGCTGTACCAATCGCCACACACACACACAGCATGGCGTGCACGTGAATCATGAGGTAGTTGGTCTCCGTTGCGAGTCCTACCAAACTCGAAACACAAAGCATGATCTGCATGTGAATATTAACAAGAAGATCTACGTCGCGAGTCGTACCAATCTCCAAACACAAAGCATGATCTGCACGTGAATATTAACAAGAAGATCTACGTAGCGAGTCGTACCATTCTCCGCACACACAGAAGATCTGCACGTGAAACATGAAGTAGTAGATCTACGTCGCGAGTCGTACCCATCTCCAAACACGAAGCATGATCTGCACGTAAATATGAACAAGAAGATCTACGTAGCGAGTCGTACCAATCTCCAAACACAAAGCATGATCTGCACGTGAATATTAACAAGAAGATCTACGTCGCGAGTCGTACCAATCTCCAAACACAAAGCATGATCTGCACGTGAATATTAACAAGAAGATCTACGTCGCGAGTCGTACCCATCTCCAAACACAAAGCATGATCTGCACGTGAATATTTACAAGAAGATCTACGTAGCGAGTCGTACCAATCTCCAAACACAAAGCATGATCTGCACGTGAATATGAAGAAGGAGATCTACGTAGCGAGTCGTACCAATCTCCAAACACAAAGCATGATCTGCACGTATAACATGAACTGGTAGATCTACGTAGCGAGTCGTACCAAACTCCGCACACAAAGAAGATCTGCACGTGAAACATGAACTAGTAGATCTACATAGCGAGCTGTACCAATCGCCACACACACACAGCATGGCGTGCACGTGAATCATGAAGTAGTTGGTCTCCGTTGAGAGTCCTACCAAACTTCACACACAAAGCATGAGCTGCGCGTGAATATTAACAAGAAGATCCACATAGCGAGTTGTACCAATCTCCAAACACGAAGCATGATCTGCACGTGAAACATGAAGTAGTAGATCTACGTCGCGAGTCGTACCAATCTCCAAACACAAAGCATGATCTGCACGTGAATATGAACAAGAAGATCTACGTCACGAGTCGTACCATTCTCCAAACACAAAGCATGATCTGCACGTGAATATTAACAAGAAGATCCACGTAGCGAGTCGTACCATTCTCCGCACACACAGAAGATCTGCACGTGAAACATGAAGTAGTAGATCTACGTCGCGAGTCGTACCCATCTCCAAACACGAAGCATGATCTGCAAGTGAATATGAACAAGAAGATCTACGTAGCGAGTCGTACCAATCTCCAAACACAAAGCATGATCTGCACGTGAATATGAACAAGAAGATCTACGTAGCGAGTCGTACCAATCTCCAAACACAAAGCATGATCTGCACGTAAATATTAACAAGAAGATCTACGTCGCGAGTCGTACCCATCTTCAAACACAAAGCATGATCTGCACGTGAATATTAACAAGAAGATCTACGTAGCGAGTCGTACCAATCTCCAAACACAAAGCATGATCTGCACGTGAATATGAAGAAGTAGATCTACGTAGCGAGTCGTACCAATCTCCAAACACAAAGCAGGATCTGCACGTATAACATGAACTGATAGATCTACGTAGCGAGTCGTACCAATCTCCGCACACAAAGAAGATCTGCACGTGAAACATGAACTAGTAGATCTACATAGCGAGCTGTACCAATCGCCACACACACACAGCATGGCGTGCACGTGAATCATGAAGTAGTTGGTCTCCGTTGCGAGTCCTACCAAACTCGAAACACAAAGCATGATCTGCACGTGAATATTAACAAGAAGATCTACGTCGCGAGTCGTACCAATCTCCAAACACAAAGCATGATCTGCACGTGAATATTAACAAGAAGATCTACGTAGCGAGTCGTACCATTCTCCGCACACACAGAAGATCTGCACGTGAAACATGAAGTAGTAGATCTACGTCGCGAGTCGTACCCATCTCCAAACACGAAGCATGATCTGCACGTAAATATGAACAAGAAGATCTACGTAGCGAGTCGTACCAATCTCCAAACACAAAGCATGATCTGCACGTGAATATTAACAAGAAGATCTACGTCGCGAGTCGTACCAATCTCCAAACACAAAGCATGATCTGCACGTGAATATTTACAAGAAGATCTACGTAGCGAGTCGTACCAATCTCCAAACACAAAGCATGATCTGCACGTGAATATGAAGAAGGAGATCTACGTAGCGAGTCGTACCAATCTCCAAACACAAAGCATGATCTGCACGTATAACATGAACTGGTAGATCTACGTAGCGAGTCGTACCAAACTCCGCACACAAAGAAGATCTGCACGTGAAACATGAACTAGTAGATCTACATAGCGAGCTGTACCAATCGCCACACACACACAGCATGGCGTGCACGTGAATCATGAAGTAGTTGGTCTCCGTTGAGAGTCCTACCAAACTTCACACACAAAGCATGAGCTGCGCGTGAAACATGAACCAGTAGATCTACATTGCGAGCCGTACCAATCTCCGCACACAAAACATGATCTGCGCGTGAAACATGAACTAGTTGGTTTACATAGCGAATCGTACAAATCTCCGCACACAAAGCATGACTTGTACGTGAAACGTGAACTAGTATATCTACATAGCGTGTCGTACCAATCTACGCACACAAAGTATGCTCTCCACGTGAAACGTGAACTAGTAAGTCTACATAGCGAGTCGTTCCAATCTCCGCACACAAAAAAAGCATGATTTGCACGTGAAACACGAACTAGTTGGTCTCAATTGCGAGTCCTACCAAACTTCACACACAAAGCATGAGCTGCGCGTGAAACATGAACCAGTAGACCTACATTGCGAGCCGTACCAATCACCGCACACAAAACATGATCTGCGCGTGAAACATGAACTAGTTGGTTAACATAGCGAGTCGTACCAAACTTCACACACAAATCATGGTCTGCACGTAAAACATGAACTAGTAGGTTTACGAAGCGAGTCATAGCAAAACTCCGCACACAAAGCATGATCTGCACGTGAAACATGAACTAGTAGATATACATAGAGATTCGTACCAATCACGGCACAAAAAGCATGATCTGCACGTGAAACGTGAACTAGTTGGTTTACATAGCGAATCGTACAAATCTCCGCACACAAAGCATGACTTGTACGTGAAACGTGAACTAGTATATCTACATAGCGAGTCGTACCAATCTACGCACACAAAGTATGCTCTCCACGTGAAACGTGAACTGGTAAGTGTACATTGCGAATCGTACCAATCTCCGCACACAAAAAAGCATGATCTGCACGTGAAACATGAACTAGTTGGTCTCCGTTGCGACTCCTACCAAACTTCACACACAAAGCATGAGCTGCGCGTGAAACATGAACTAGTAGATCTACGTAGAGATTCGTACCAATCTCCGCACACAAAGCATGATCTGCACGTGATTTGAACATGAACTAGTTGGTTTACATAGGAGCTGTACCAATCTCCGCACACAAATCATGATCTGCACGTGAAACATGAACTAGTAGATCTACAGTGATAACAAACTCACGAAAAGCATGACTTGCACGTGCTGCACAACGTGGCAGAAGAATAAATGTAGCCTTTGAGTCAGAACACTATTTCCACGGAATGCACGTGCAGCACGAATGAGTACCTCTTTGTATTTAGCCTAACCGTGAACCGTACCTTGTGTGAAAATATTAGATTGGCTATGCCCATTAACCAACAACATCGATTTTACCGATAGAGCAATATTTCAACTTTGCAATGTTTATTTGGTAGCTGTGGAGTACCAAGAATGATTAGCTATACAAATTGTTAATCGTATTGTTAACAGTTACATCGAATATCACTGTTAAACCTACATTTTAGACTGGCGAATTCCTTAATGATTTGATTGAGTAAATCCTTTCTCGTATGCACCTGTTTAGGCACTCGATTGCTCTAAGTTATAAACTTAATATTTTATTGTTTTGATTAAAGCATGTTTCCAAAAGAGTAACACCATTTTTACATTTACAAATATCTTTTAAAATTGTCTTGGTAATAGTCAGAAATTACAATTCTATTTTTCATTTGGAAATTTTGTTTCTAACCGAAAGTGGGGAAATGATCTATTGAACTTGATGTACTGCTTAACGTGCCAAAAACTCATAAATGTGTTTAACTTGGTAGGGAATTAAATCATCAACGATCATTATACATATTTATCCTTCAATACGTTCTTTCATTTTCATTTATAAGATATGTCTTAAAAATTGTGTTTTAGGAAACGAAACCATACGATGTCATTAGTATTACCTTATGTTCCAAATATAGTTTTATCTCTGCAAGTACACAAAGTTAGGTCTTAGTCTTAGGAAAATATATCATTTGTTAAAATTTGTAATTTTACTGGATATTATCATTTAGGTTTACTATTTCAACTTAAACATTGTCAAAACGCTTGGATAATGTTCATAATAATTAATATCTCTTCTCGGCCTTCTGTGAAATGTTAGAAAATTTGTTTTTATTCTCATAATTGTTTCCAAATTCTTTACTTTTTGTAAAATTTTAAAATTACTAATATAAATGGTTTCATAATGATCCAAGTTAAGTCTCCAAATTTAAATCTTAATCTATTGTCTGGTATTTGCCTACAAACAATTTGTATATATAGTGCCTTTTCAAATTACTGTGATATCAATATGTGTATGTTATTTAGAACAATGATTTTTTTTCCATATGTAAGTTGACAATAGTTTGCCAAGCCACTCCGTCCTATGTGTAATCTCTCTCAACTCTATTATTTTTATTACTTTGTTGTCTTTTATAAATTCGATGTATATTTCATTAATGTTTGTATATTTGAACTATAATCTGAAAGTGTCAAATCAGTATAAGACCACTCAAATCATGATCCACTGTGAATTAAAAAAAACCCATAAATTTGAAAACCAAACTTGTTTTTGTTAATTTTTTTCTTATCAAAAATTCTCCGAGACAGTGACTTGAGGTGATGTGGGGTTTAACGCCGCTTTCAAGAGTATATCACTTACATCATGGCTGCTAGTATTATGGCAGGGCGGAAGCTCGCAACGCCATGTGGCTATGCATTGTGGTGAGACCTGCAAACTGTGACTTGAGGTGAGGTGAGTTGGGGTTTAACACCGCTTTCAAGAGTATTTCACTTATATCGCGGCTGATAGTATTATGGCAGGGAGAAAGCTCGCAACGCCATGTGGCTATGCATTGCGGTGAAACCTGTGAGCATCAGCTGGAACAAGCAAACCATTGGTGGTACTACCGGTATGCTGAAATTCAGTGTAGCTTTGCACCCAAACCTTACTGCGTGTAGAACAGTTCTCTACTGTAGACAAAGTTACCATGCCCCTGGCGGGATTCGTACCATGGACCTCTTTATCCGAAGTCGAACGCGCCAACCACTGCACTATCCCGCCCCAAACTGTGACTTGAGACATTGTGTTGAGACTAAGGTCATACTAAGTTTTTTGGATTGACAACTGTTTTTTTGCAGATGTGACATCTAGGTATTGAGGTGAGGTGAGGTGAGTTGGGGTTTAACGCCGCTTTAAGATTATTTCACTTATATCGCGGCTGCTAGTATTATGGCAGGAAGAAAGCCTGCAACGCCATGTGGCTATGCATTGCGGTGAAACCTGCGATCATCGGCTGGAACTAGCTAACCATGGGTGGTACTACGCTGACATTCAGTGTAGCATTGCACCCAAACCTTACTGCGTGTAAAACAGTTCTCTCCTGCAGACAAAGTTGCCGTGCCCCTGGCGGGATTCGAACCCCGGACCTCTTGATCCGAAGCTGAACGCGCTAACCACTGCGCTATCCGGCCCCCACTAGGTTTAGAGACTAACAATGTATCACTTAATGCTTGACAATATCGAAACCTAGCATTTTGTTGTAAGTCAATAAAACTTCTATTTCTTCACCTTATACTTGACAATGGTGTTAGTATCTACATCAAAACCTACATCCAAACGTTGAATCACAATTTTGCTGCAACAAAGAAGTTGTAAATCCATTAAGCTATTTCTTTATCTTACCAACTTAAAAATGTCTTAAAGGCACAAGTGCACGCTTTTCGCATTCACAAGTACACGCTTTTCGCATTCAAATAAGCTATTTTAGGTCATACGAGGACATAGAAACTCACTTTAGCTTCCTTTTGGTGCAATAAAATACTAATTATTCTTTACAATTGACCTGCAGTCAATAATTAAAAAGTTTAGATGGCCGAAGTCACTCAGGGATATCACAAATAGTAAGAGTCGCTGATGTGCAAAATGGGAAATATAAAGTGTAGAAAGCGGCTGAACTAGGATTTCATTCAGCGGCTATACTTTATTCTATAAACTGACAACAAAGATTTGATAGTCTTCATTAAGGAGAATCTGAAACTTCACCGGTTTGTAATACGCAGTGTAAGCACTGTTGTTACATTAACGATAGCGACTGCCATTTTTGGTCTTCGGATTGTGGGCAAGTTTTTCATATTGCTGATATTGTAGTTCATGTGGATTTTATGCAACGTTCAGTCTGATTAAAATCGACCTTGTTCCGAGGAATAAAATTTGCAAAATAATATATCTACCGGGATACGAACAGGTTCTGTAGATTCCTCGCCACAAGGTTTGAGAACATCCCATATAGGCGTGTGTTCCGAACCAGTTTAGCGCAGCCAAAGCCCAGTCAAATAGCTGACCAATCACATCATAGTTTTTAAACGGTCGCTGTTTTGAAAGCATTCGGAACAGACAAAAGGATAGCTGTTTGTGGAGTTATCTGCCCCTAGCTTCTCGCGCCGAAAGCTTTTGTTGGACGTCTTGTGATTGGTTTCCTGAATTGCGTCAGAACATGGGAGTCTACGGGCTGTTACCAGACGGTTTGGCGTGGAAACCTTCAAACGATATGAGTTCGTATCCCGGTAGATGCACTATTTTGCAAATATTTTCCCGCAGAATACCGTTGGTTTTAATCAGACTGATGCAACGTTGCATTAATTACTTTCGGGCTTTTAAAGTTAACTTTAAAACCTGAATACGTACATATTTTCCAGATAACTAATATAATACATTACCTAAGGGTAGGTTGTTTGTAATATCGAGATATATATGCATTATCCGTGCATTATTTATATTTTAAAACAATTGGCGTGCTATAGTGCCTTTAAAGAAGGAAAGTCATACCAGTAAATCTATTTGATCTGATATTCTTTTAGAATATTTTGTTTTTGTCAACCTACTTTAGTACTTGAGTGATTGTGCAGTTTTTTTAAGGCACAATATTTGCATGAGAGGCAAATGATGCACGACTTATATTCATGGATTGTATATTCAATGAGATGCATCTATCAATGAGATACGAGTCTATCCTTAGTATCAGTAGCTAAGTTATAAGATTATCATTATCACGATTTGAAAATGATCGTTTTATTTTTGCAATAGATTGACAGTAATGTCACAAGACTCTACTCGGCCGTGCATCAGATGAAGCTTTGTATAAAGCATGAGAATCCAGTATGTTTCTTGAGATTGTGCGGACAAGCCTAACATGTAGTTCCGATGTTAAACAATTCAACGTCAGCTGCCACTTTGAAGATGTGAAGGTCATCCAAATCAACTGAGTACTGCATTTTCCATTGAAAACCGTTAGCAAGATATGAAGAGAATCCAGAAAGGTCCTTGAGAGATCTCACCGACATGGGTAAAATGTCACGGTTTCACTGTGACCCATCCTGTCTCACGGTATAGCATACGAAGGTATGAGCTGCCTATGCACTCAGGGTTACCTGGGTTTGAAAGTTGCGGTAACGTACGTTATACCCCGAGACAGGATGATTGCGACCTTGAAATGATTCTGATTCCCTGAGCCCTTTAACAGTAGGCTGGTAACTCATTGCTACATAGCATAGCATGTAAATATTCAGCAAATGAAATATTGTGATTTGAACATCGATTTCACATCGGTTCTCTCATATGGCTACTGCCTGTTGCTTGAATAGAAGTTCTGTCATTGGCTGGTTATTTTTCATCAAAAAGACACTTATAGTGCTCAGGGAATCAGGGTATTGTAGTATTAAAGCAGACAAAAATACACTGATAAAGCAGGATGGAAATCAAAGTCGAAGTCACAAATCTTTATGGGGACAATTTTCTTGCTGTGATGAACATATGTGCGAAAATATGAAAATAATCCAGTCAATAGTTCTTAAGCTATTCCAAAATTATATATACAGACTCTGCCAAATACTATATCCCCCACTTCATGCCAAACAGAGAAAAACACATGACGGGGAAAAATAAAAAGAAACAATATTACAAGTTCACATGATTTATTTCCTGTTATTTGACCATACCATTTTCAAGGCTATTTAGTACGGTCAAGTTTGCTGACCTCATAAAAAGAATCTGATGATCTGAATGGCATCACCAAATGAAGTGTAAACTCAAATGGAGATGATAAATGCGATGGGTTTAAAACGTTTTACATTCTAAAAGCAGTAAGAATTACGGTTAAACTCCTATTTCTTATCAAAAATGCATGTTATCTTGTAAGAAATACCCTGAAAAATCGTATTTTATCAAGGTTGATAACGGACATCAAATGATCACAACTTTTGATGCTTTGCCCTAAAAGTGAAATATTTATGACGAGAAAACAACAATCTTCATAGACAAATATATTCATGTACAATCTTACAATACGAAGGCATAAATATCACCACGGTTACCAACGTCAAATTGTGTCGTATCATTCCCATGATATACGTATCCGTGGCAGTGTACTAGCCATGTCCCCAAGTCTTGGTCCAATGGAATCACAAATCGTTTCATATCTGAACATTGGGGTCCTTGAACTGTACACATTGTTCTCGAACTCGCCGGTCATATTCACATCTGTTTTTGCTGCAAGCAGAGGAACATTTGTAATTTTTCTGATTATTTCAAGTCCTATAAAGATAGAACAGATGAAAATTACGATAAAGTGATTATCTCCCTTTAAATCAACTATCCCTTCAAGTCATCACTTGTGTCAGTCTCAATCAATCATTAGTCTTATACATTTCAGTGCTAACTTGTCGGCATGCTGCACCTGGCCTTCATAGTGCGTACTGACAAGATAGCACAGAAACAGGTACAAAATGCAGCAGAATATGGCAACGGAGTTATGACAGGCAGCGAATTTTTTTTAAAGTTGCCATACTAACATTTACTTTTGTTAGGCCACACATATTTGTATTTTGTATGTCCAAAAACATTTTATTTTGCCACAGTAATAATAGTAACTATTGCAATAGACTATTCTAACCTTTTATTGTAATATCAATGACACAAAACATAAATCAGATGTAATTTTTAAAAGCTTTGATTGAATTGAGAAACTCTTTTGAAACACCTGTAACCTTGAAGTCCAAAGATGAATGCACTAACCACAGCCCTACTCTTACCCATACATTTGAAAACATGTCAGTGACATCTTTCTTTAAAGGTAAAACTCACATGAAAATTGTGTATGCTTCTGCTTGAGCTGGGTCCTTGACGTTCGGGTTGTTCAACAGTTCCTGGATTCCAAGCAAGATCTGAAACCAAACCCAATATTAAATCTTTATGAGTGAGAGAAATTAAACCATATAGTTTTAGTTCCTATAAATTGACCAGTGAGAAAGGTTTAACTCAGCAGGGTTGACCACATAGCTAACATCCTTTTCTTACCACAAGATTATTGAGGCGAGTTGGGGTTTAACGGCGCTTTCAAGAGCACTTCACAGCTGCTTGTATTATTGCAGGGAGAAAGCCTGCAACACCTTGTGGCTATGTATTGCAGTGAAACCTGCGAGCATCGGCTGGAACTAGTGAATTCAGTGTAATATTGCACCCAAACCTTACCGCATGTAGAACAGTTCTACATTGCAGACGAGTTGCCGTGTCCCTGGCGGGAACAAGGTTAATGACTCACTTGCTTTACTGTAACGGCGGGTCTCCAGTCCTTCTCTTCGTCCAGCAAAGACAAACACACAGTGCCAGACGGGTACACGTTAGGGTGGAACAGGGGTGGCTCAAATTTACCTGGAGAGATCAGCAAAAGTTATATATCTAATAATTTAAATCTTAGAATTCTCAAACTAGTGTCCAATCTAGGTTGTGAGATTCACATTTAAATCATAGGAGACTGGCATGCATTGTTATTTTATCCCTACCTTTGATAGCAGTAAAGCAATACTGTTCCTGCCCTATTTGTTCACTTTCCCCCCTATTTTCTGCATGAATCAGAAGGGGCAATAAATCCCCCTTAAATTTTGGTTCTGGATAGGACACCACAGGTGAAAAAAAACTTTGTTGTGTCAATAGTTATGATGGTTTTTTGCACAAAATTTGTACTCAATCTAGAAGTCAAGTTTTGAAAGTTTTTTCAAAATAAATTCAAATTATCTGACTTCTCTCCCAACCTTATTGAGATAAGAAGACGGATGAGCAACCATCAAATTTCAAATCACATTTCATTGGCTGACAAAATACATACATTAACAAGAGTCATCAGAAGATGACATATCCCACCGGTTCCACAAAATTTGTAAAACACATCTTTTACAGATACTTGTGTATCTACTACCATACTTCAGTTAGTGGGTATTACAGAGTTTCAGGAATGTTAAGGGTTTTAGACTTCTGCTCCAGAAGCAATCAAAATCAACAACAACCAACATCCCTCTCATGTTTCTATGAAAACGAAAAAAATAAATTTTTCAGAAAAAATCTGATAATATCAAAAGGCACCACTTCAGTCAATGGGTAATACACATGCAAAGTTTCAGGAAGACATGATGAACGGTTTTGGAGCTGTGCTCCGGAAACGAACCTGTCTCTGAACAAAGTCCAACTTCAACATGTTTCTATGGAAACAAAAAAATTATTTTTTTTCAGAATTCTGAAAATATCAAAAGGCACCACTTCAGTTAGTGGGTAATACACATGCAAAGTTTCAGGAAGATATGATGAACGGTTTTGGAGCTGTGCTCCAGAAATGAACCTGTCTCTGAACAAAGTCCAACTTCAACATGTTTCTATGGAAACGAAAAAAAAAAAAAATTTCAGAAATCTGAAAATATCAAAAGGCACCACTTCAGTTGGTGGGTAATACACATGCAAAGTTTCAGAAAGATATCATGAATGGTTTTCGAGTTCTGCTCCGGAAACGAAATGATTACGGATGGACGGACAGACGGACAGGCGGACAGGGCGATGACTATATCCCACAGTATTACATACCGGTGGGATAATAAGCCTATAGGGATACGAGGTAAAAGCTGCCAAGAAAATCAAGGGATTGAAGTAGTTTTGTGGATTTAAATACCCTGAAGGAGCAGGATAGTGTTACCTGTTTTCCAATACCTACTCTTTATCGGAACTTTAATAGGCTGGGCGCACACTACGTCCGATTTTGTTTTGCAATGCCTCATGCGATGCGTTGCATTTTTCCGTTAAGCAAGTGCGTTAGATATTGCGTTTATACAAAGTTCATATAATGTGCTGTATATCTCTAGTGTATTGTAGTCTACAGATAGTCCTAATATCCAAATAATAGTCTTACAAAACATGTTGTATAAGACATTTCAGTATTATCTTCAAAACAAACAATATGTACATGTATATGTCGGCAACAGTAATATCGAACATTTTTTCTTCAAAATTACTTAAAAAGGGGGATTTGTAATTATGTATCAATACATAGTACGCATGATACATAGGCCTACGCACCCCCGAGAAGTGTAAAATATGACGCAAGATAGGGAATCCTCCATGCGATTTTGTTTGCGATGCGATAAAATAGGTGCAGCACCTATTTTCATTGCATCGGATCGCATTGCATTGACGCATACCAGAACTTACATTTTGGTGGAGTGCTGGGGTAGTCTTCTTTAAAGAGCATTCTTAGTGTGAATAATCCATTCTCCCAGAGAGTCTGAAAATATAATACATTTCAATTGTGGAAGAAAGAATTATGTTCAAAAGAAATAGAATCCCTGACACAAGTGATTGCAATAAAATTTTGAAAGTTTAATCGCTTATAAATTCACTCAGGAAGGTATAGCCCTTAATGTTTCTGTGCTCGCGATTCGAAGCCAAATATGGAGTTCAAATGCAGCACAGGAAAGTGGGAAATGCATCGAGGCATAATTAGCCAGTGACAGAGGCAGGGCTTGTGATGCCTACTAGCAGAAGGAATCAATAATTGAAGTAAGGAGTCCATCTACTCCTTATGATGGACTTCCTATTGATAAGAAATTATAACACATTTATTAACTTTTGTATAATCATTTTGTAATTTAATAAAAAAAAATAAAATAATATACCTTTAAAAGAGGATGAACGTTAATTGCATAACTTGGGATTGTAAACCAAACAAGATTCCTGTACATTTGACCTCCAACCCTTTGAACAACTAGTCATTGACTTACACTGGTCCAGTATCTTTTATGTGCGTTTTTACCAGACTAGTGCTAATTTCAAACCTTGCATGCACTGAACTTACATCTTTCCTTCCTGGTATTTTACACTCCCAGTTTAGAAGGTTCATGGTACCGTCAGGGTTCTTCACTGGTTTTGCTACAAATCCCTGAAAAGGAAAAGAAAGTTTTCTCAAAACAATTCAGTCCTTAAATTTTGTCTTTTACTTCTGCCACATATGGTAGTCCAACATTGTCATTTTTGGCCAAGTGACATGATTTGTAGTTTAAACTGAATAGAGACTACTTTCTTGGAGTAAAATGCTGATAGGAACTGACAGAATTGGCAATTTATTTTACGAATCATACAGGCAAACTGCTATTTTTTTCAGTAATTCAGTGACCACTCAAGGTTGGCTAGTGCAAATTTCTATGATTATGCTGGACAAAATAACATCAAGACGACTACAAAATTTTGTATTGATATCAACTGTTTAAATAAGTCTTAAAGGCCTGGCTTTCAAAATAACAAACTTAGTGAGAAGACATTTCATTTGAATTTGTTTTTTTATTTTCCTGGTCAATTTCCTGGGTGTATTAAAGTTCAACTTTTCACACAAACTAAAATTTCATTTAATAGGTCATTTCACTACTTGAATATATTTCCATTACTCTAATGCCATCAAACTTACAAGATACTAGTATGACATAATCTCACATAAATCAAATTCAACTTTTTCACAATTCATCAAATTGAGATAAGTTACGTACAAATGGATGGTCCTTCCTCCATCCTTTCCTTTCCTCAGCTAAACGACCAAGGGCAATGCCAGACATGATGATAGCACTAGACTAGTTCTGAAAAAAGAATCAAGATTAGATTTTAGCAATGCTCAAATTTGAAATTATGAACGACAAAAATTATCCAGGAATATTAAAAGACATGGTGAACTGAACAGTACTGAAAAGATGTGTTCTTAAAAGTCTCTTGAAAGATGAGACAGAGTCGGCAGATCTGAATTGAAGGGGGAGGGAGTTCCAGAGTCTTGGTTGGTGCATCGACTGAAAAGTTTAGAGTTTAAGGATGGCACAGAGAGATTTAGATTCTTAGAATCTTGGAGGCTGGGAGTATGAGAGTAGACCTTTGAGACATTGCAATTAGGATTTGTCATTCAGGGTTGAATAGTTCAGGAGAAGTTGATCATAGTTTTACAGGTTTCTGAACCATTATATTTGTGTATCCTGTCAATCTTTGAGAGGTGAAAATTTGCTGATCTGGCTGTGTTCACATCCTCGGTTACCCAGGGTTTTATATATGCTCCGTTACTCTTCACTATATCACCCATGGGAAACTTCATCAGAGAAAACTTTACTCAAATTACCCGCCCTTGGCGGGCGTGAGCCAATCAAACTGTTATGCAGCTTGGACCTGCGAGCCAATGATAATAAAAATCACTTTGTTGCAAAGCATGCGAGGTGATAAGTTAGCCATCCGTCACCGGTTATCTCCCTTGACCATTTCCGTCTTATCCTATTGATCATTATCTTGGTTACTGACTTTGTCACGCCGGCCAAGGGCGGGTAATTTGAGTACAAGATTTCTCTGATGAAGTTTCCCATGGGTGATATAGTGGAGAGTAACGAAGCATATATAAAACCCTGGGTAACAGAGGATGGCTGTGTTCAGTGCCTGTTTATTACTTGACGTTGACCAGTCCAACACCACTCCAAAACACTGAGATTCCTAACTTGAGGAGATGGTTTGACAGATGCAGAATCAACAGTGATATCGATGTTTGAAATCTTTGTAATTGTTAGTGAGTCCCAAACACAAACTAAGGAAGTTTGAGGTCATCCATTGATGATACATGGTTCGACAGAGAAATATAGTTCCTAGTGGTCAGCATATCAGTGGAACAACTTTGTGTGAATTCTCTTATGAAACTGTCCAGTGGTTATATGGTTATGCAGGGAAAACAACACTGAACCTCGAGTCACGCCATGTTTTATTGCTCTTGGTGAATATGCGACTCTGCTACCGTTCTATCCCTTAGGTAGGATTCAATCCAAAAGTGTGCTGATTTGCTGATGCAATGTTTAAAGTGAGGTGAAGTGATTTAGGGTCACTTTATTAATTTTTCGAGAGCATTTAAAATTTACACCTAGTTTTAACTTTTATGGAAGGAAGACGGCCCAAATACCAGGATCAAAAGTATCAAAACTTTGATTCCCTAGAAGCTAGGTACCTCCCACAAAATTTCAGCTTGCAGTGTTTCAGGAGGAAACGGTCTTCCATAACATAAGTCCAACTACCCTTATTAAATCAAATTAATAAAAAGTCTATGATTTCTTTTGTGGTTAACTCTTGGCAAACTGAACACAAAGATGATGACAAGGGGATGAAAATGTTAAGCAACATTGATCCATTCCACTGCTTATCATTCACTTATGGTGGTGATTTGGGGTTTAACGCCGATTTCAATATCATTTCACTTATATCACGGCTGCTAGTATTATTGCAGGGAGAAAGCCTGCAACACCACGTAGTTATGTGTTGCAGTGAAACCTGCAAGCATCGGCTAGAATTGGTGAACCATGGGTGGTACTGCACTGAAATTCAAACCTTACTGCATGTAGAACTGATTTCTACTGCAGACAAAGTTGCCAAGCCCCTGGCGGGATTCAAACCACAGACCTTTTGATCCAAAGCCGAACGTGCTAACCACTGCCAAATATTTCCTTAATAAATATCACTGTGTCCCTAAAGTGCTGGATAACTGGGTATATGGATCATTGATTTTAAAAGTGAAATTAACAAAATCATTAAAAAAAAAAGGTCTTTGGTGATTGATAAATGATGAAAATAGATAAGGTTGTTTAAACTTTGTCTTATTTGCCATTTTCTCTTTACTCTGTATTTGTAAGTTATATGTATCTACAGATTCTGTTACAACGACGCTTGTAGACCTATGAGTTTCAGCTTTGACTCGACATGAAGTTTTGACCCTACCCTTACTCTATTTTCAAGCGACAATGGTTTTCCGCCAAACGTGGAGAAGGGTCATATTCTAATTTCTAGTTGAATACAAAGACTGGTACACAAGTAGACATGTATTGGATTAAAAATGTTCACTGTATCTCCAATAAACCCAATAAAGTTCCCTTCGTTACCTTTCAATCATTAAAACTTGCCTTTTCACCTGAATAATGTTGCTCACTTCCAAAGCTGCGGCGTAAATGCCCAGCGCTGATGTAAGCCGGATGGCGATTGGCTAAACTTTCAAGGGAAGTAACTCTTGCTGTAGTTGTGAAAAAGCAGACGAACATCATGTAAAGCCCGTATGTAACTTGTCTTTCGGGACTCACACGTGCATTATGGTTACAAGCAACCCATATAAGTGTTTGTAAATGATTTAGAATAGAAGGTCTTTTTTTCAATTTGAGATATTAGTCTACAAGATAAACTTATCTTTTTCGTGTCGAGATAAAACAAAAAACAACAAACAATATTAGGCCTAAAGTTAAAACAAATTCTAGATTCTACTCCAGTCTGTATTATATAGATAGAAAATCACTGGACAAATAGACATAGGCCCCAGTTTTTCAGGAAATGAAAGTTTTTCGGTGGACCGAAATCGAGGTTAAAGCACAAATCCAATATCTTTTTCCCCAGATATTTAAGACCAAATAAGAAACAGAGATTATTACCCGAGGTAGTTCAGATAGTCTAAACGTCGGTTTACGTGCGATCATTAGATGCAAGCTTACATTTTCAGTTAGTTAGTTTATAATTCATTAGTAGGTAAGCCCACTGATTCAAAACGAATTATAGTAAGCTTGCTAATTCGATTAAGTAAATTTATTAATTCAGTTAGCAAGTTTAATTATTAATTCATTTAGTAAGCTTACTAATTCAAAACGAATTAGTAAGCTAAGGCCTAGGCTTCTAATTCGATTTAGTAAGCTTACTGATTCGATTTAGTAAGCTTATAGGTAGGGGAGATGTCACGGTGCTGGTGAGGGGTATGATGTAATGGTACGTAGTACTTAGTACCTTTCACTAATAGTAGTCATCATGACAAGAAGACAAAGTAAAATTAAATAAAATAGAGATTCCAAGTAGCCAAAAGATCACACAACCAAGCCATAAGCTATAGTATTTATTTCAATATATAACCTTCTACTTATTTAGACACAAACCAATACAATATTTAGAAAACGACCACCCAAGTAATAATCAAATAATTAAAGGTTACATGAATTACCTAGTTAAAGGTAACTATGAACCTGACAGTAATATGCTATACATATATTTGTATATGCATCAGAATACCTATTTCAAGGACACTATTGAGCACAAGTCATATAATCAAATATGATCATGCAGTTGTTATAGAATTTAAAATCTAGAAAAACACACACGCCTAGGGTAAAGGAAAAAGTAAGGCTTACCCTAGTGCGTCTGTCCAGTGTGAGTCCTCCGTGGGAACTAACTCCTTACAGGATGTTCCACTGATATTCCTAGCTTGGAATTTCAACCATTACTATAAACTTACATGCCAACAATGGGGGAGACCTTCGTTAGAAAGCCCTAACGAAGTCACCCCTTGACATGTGTCTATAGTAATGTCAAGCTGGAACCATTCTGTGCCCTCCGGAATGTTATCAGGAGGCACAGAGGAAAACCTACAGATATGGTTACATTGATAAATTGTATGTACTCTAAGACGAGTATCGTCACATGCCCCCCCTCAAAATTAGAAAATTTGGCATGCATAATATGTATGAAAATTTTCTATAAAACTACAGGACTTATGATATACTACAACGTTACAGTTCAAGTCTCCTCAGCATGGTATAACAGCACCATGGCCGCAAGGGTAATGTCAGGATTCATGCTCTGGACAGGGCATCGGCTATGACATTACTTGTTCCCTTAATGTGCTGGATGGTTATTGGAAATTCCTGCAACAAAAGACTCCAACGTAGAACACGCTGGTTAGAGTTTTTCATCCTGTGGATAAATGTCAGGGGGTTATGATCTGTAAAGACAGTCACTTGGTGAGAGGCTGCCTTCAAATAGATGTCGTAGTGCTTGAGGGACAGGATCATCCCTAGCGCTTCCTTCTCGATCGTCGAATAGTTAGCCTGGTGGCGATTGAACTTCTTTGAGAAGAAGCTCACTGGATGATCCACCCCATGCTCATCTTCTTGAAACAGCACTGCACCAACTCCTATGGCACTGGCATCCACTGCCAGCTTAAAAGGACTTGAGAACTTGGGTGCTGCTAGCACTGGAGAAGAACACAGCATTGCTTTTAATAGTTGGAATGAGTGCTCACAATCACTTGACCACACAAACTTCACTCCCTTTTTGAGCAAAGCTGTTATTGGAGCAGCAACACCAGCAAAGTTTGGGCAGAACCGCCGATAATATCCAGTCATGCCCAGGAATCGACGGATCTCTCTTCTTGTAGCTGGTTGTGGAAATTGCAAGATGCCGTCTACTTTAGCTGTTATTGGAGCCACCTAACCCAATCCAACAACATGACCAAGGTATGTAACCTGGGCCTGTCCAAATTCACATTTTGCTAAGTTCACTGTCAAGTTGGCTTCGTTGAGTCGAGTGAAGACCTCCTTTAAAGTTGCCACATGTTCCTCCCAAGTACTGCTTCCTATTGCAACATCATCGATGTACACTTCAACACCTGGGATGTTTGCCAAAACATAGTTCATCAGTCTTTGAAACGCAGCAGGTGCAGTATTGAGCCCGAACGGCATAACTCGATACTGGTAAAGTCCATCAGGAGTTACAATGGTGAGGATTCTCTTGGCTTGATCAGACAATGGAATCTGGTAGTATCCCTTCAGTAAATCCAACTTCGAGATATGTTTTGCCTGTCCCACACTGTCAATACAATCCTCAATTCTTGGAAGAGGGTGAGAATCAGATTTCACAAACTGATTAACCTTTCTCAAGTCTGCGCAGACGCGGAACTTGTTCCCAGGCTTAGGAATCATTACACAGGGAGAACTCCAATCACTGAAGGAGGGTTCAATGATCTTGTGCTCCAGCATATAGTCAATCTCGGACTTGAGATAGTTTCTCTTCTGAGGATTCAAGCGGTATGGATGCTGCTTGACAGGTGCTGCTCCCTGTACATCAACATCATGAACCATCACATTGGTTACCCTTGGTGCATCAGGGAAGAGTGAAGTAAACTCTTGGATGAGATTCTTCACGTCCGACCTCTGTGTCCCGGTAAGATGCGTCAATCTGCTGTCAATATCCCCCAGTATTTCACTGTTGGATAATTTGATGTCAGCCACATCACTGTCATCAGAAGATACTTCACAATCTTCGTTAGTGACTATCATGACTGGCTGTGCCACGGACCTTTCATGATATGGCTTTAACAGATTCACATGACAAAACCTAGTTTTCCTTCCCCTATCTGGCGTGTTAATGACATAACCTGTCTCACTTACTCTGCGATTTACAGTATAGGGGCCAAAATATTTGTTGCTCAATGATGACCTTGGAATTGGTAAGTACATAAGCACCTTATCTCCTGGTTCAAATCCCCTTATCTTTGCCTTCTTGTCAAAATTAGCCTTAATTCTAACTTGAGCCTTCTGAAGATGATCCCTAGCCAATTCTGTCGCCTGCCACAACCTGTCCTTAATCCTTGCAACATAATCTAACAAATCCTCAGACCTGTTCTCCTTCAACCAACCTGCTTTGACTAGTTTAAGGGGACCATTTGGAGTATGCCCATACACAAGTTCAAAAGGTGAGAAACCCAAAGATTCCTGCTTAGCATCTCTAGCTGCAAAAATCACAAAAGGAACACCAACATCCCAGTCCTTCTGATGCTCTTCACAAAAACATTTGAGCATACTTTTCAGACTCTGGTGAAACCTCTCCAGCGCCCCTTGCGACTCTGGATGGTATGCACTAGACCTAACTTGATGAATTTGCAACAGAGCCATGACCTGTTGAAATAACTTAGACATGAAGTTGGACCCCTGGTCAGATTGAATCTCACTTGGTAACCCTGTCATAGTGAAATATTTGATCAAGGACTTAGCTACCACAGCTGCAGTAACCTTCCTAAGAGGAATGGCCTCAGGGAAACGTGTGTTCCTACACATGACAGTCAAGAGGTACTGATTACCTTGACTAGTCTTTGGGAGGGGACCTACGATATCTATCAGTACCTTTGAAAAAGCTTCACCTGTCACTGGTACCAACTTAAGAGGGGCAGGTGGTATCTTTTGATTGGGTTTTCCAACCACTTGACACACATGGCAAGTTTTACAATAGGTTTCGGTATCATTGTACATACCAGGCCAATAAAAATCACTCGCCAACCTCTCATATGTCTTTGTCCTACCTAAATGTCCTGCAAACAAACTCTCATGGGCCAAACTCAACATGTCCTGCCTATACACTTGGGGCACTACAACTTGATATCTTGTATCAACACCAGTCACATCTCCATTCTCATTAGCAACACTCTTGCGCATTAGAACACCCTTGGAAATGTAAAAGCATTCAACCCCACTATCAACATTGTCCACATCAACAACATTCTCCCATGCACTAGCTAAAGTGCTATCAGCCTTCTGCGCCTTACATAAGCTATCCTTATCCCAGTTAACTAAAGTCTCAGAACCAGAACAATCCTGCTCATTTATCATACCTTCAGATACATGCGTCAGTTTATCTGATGATGTACCCAAGTCCCTATATTCATTAGTGTGAGTCTGAGAGACAGCCTCACGGACAGAAGAGGTATCGCCATTTATGGGCATATCAAACACTTTGGCCAGACAAGTATCTGACAGGTCAGTTATATCACTGGTCTTGGACATAACCTTTTTA
This sequence comes from Gibbula magus, assembly GCA_936450465.1. Taxonomy (NCBI): domain Eukaryota; kingdom Metazoa; phylum Mollusca; class Gastropoda; order Trochida; family Trochidae; genus Gibbula; species Gibbula magus. The sequence continues at coordinate 63,971,529 of OW388290.1, read as the reverse complement.
GCCATTGACCTAGTGGTCACACAAGCTGGGAAGGCACCTAAATCTCCTGAATATCTATCTGGAGTGTCAACCACCTCCAGTACCTTCCTACACCTCTCCTGACAACAACTATCAGTAAGGTCATTGCCCAACAATATATCCACACCTTTGATTGGCAACTCATCAATGAGACCAATCAAAACCTCACCCGAGACAAGCTCTGAAGAAAGGTTAAATCTGTGCAAGGGAACCGTACGATATACTTTCCCAACCATTTCTATGACAACGCTCTGGCCAGTTGCAGAGCTGTCAATATCAGGTGCTGCACTGGAAACCATCAGGCTTTGCCAGGCACCTGTGTCTCTAAACATGGAGACAACTTTCTGAGGACTACCTTCCTGAACTCCAGAAATGGTCCCTTCAGAAACATACTTCCTGTAGCATTTATCTAACTGCTCTGGGGGTTCCACAGTTTCTAGTGCAACAGAACGGCTGACAAACCCAACCACCTTTTGATTGTCACGCTTCCGTTTAAAACAATCGGCAATGACATGGTTTGACATGCCACAGTACCCACAACGAGGCTTGCCAGATTTGTCATCACCGGAAGTAGATTGCTTCTCGGTAGATGACTTGGTAAGACCTTGACAAGTCTTACTGCCAGCATTGTCATTGGATCCTGACTTATGAGACACCCAAGACTTTGAATGAGAAGCCTTGTTATCTTGTAGGGATGAGCGAGTCTGAGCCTTGTGGATAAGTGTGTAATTATCAGCCGCAACAGACGCACTCTGCACAGTCTTAATATGCTGATCATCAAGGTGAGTTCTCAAACTTGATGGCATACACCCCTTGACTTCCTCAAGAACCAACAACTCCTTCAGCTGCTCATAACTACCACCTATTTCTTCCGCTCGCATCCACTTGTCAAATAAACTCTCCTTTTTGAAAACGAACTCACAATAAGTTTCAGAGTCTAACTTTTTTAGATTTCTAAACTGTTGCCTGTAAGCTTCACTTGTTAACTGATAGGCTCTTAAGATTGCCGACTTCACAAACTCATAATTCTTAGCCTGTTCATCCTCCAATGAGTTATAAGCCTGGCTAGCCTTCCCCTTTAACTTGCTTTGAACCAAAATGTGCCAGAATTCTCTCGGCCACCCTAGTTCTACTGCTACTCTTTCAAACTGTTGAAAGAACCTGTCAACCTCCGACTCATCAAAGTTTGGAACTGACCTATAGCATTCATTGATCTTAAAACCATGTGAATAACCAACAGTATGAGCAGTGTTATCTCTGTCTCTCAGTTCCAACTCCTTTAATCTAAGTTCATGTTCCATCCTGACTCTTTCACGCTCAAACTCTCTGTCCTTCTCTTCCATCTCAAGTTTCTTAAGCTGCATAGTCTGCTCAAAACTATAAATATCATGACTGCCTGATGATGGTAAGGGATCACTATTCACACTTTCGCTCTCCTCAGACCCACCAAACAGTGTCTCTTTCAAACACTCTCTTATCTCTTTTGCTGTTTTAAATTGATCTACAGCAATGTTATTGGTCTGGGCTATCTTACAAAGCTCTTCTCGGCTTGCTTTCTTAAGAAATGATAAGCTTGGCTTGTTAACATCAGTCATTTTGACTTAGTTAAAAATTATCACGAAGCGGTACCAAAACAGGATCAGTACGGTAATTTACTTCAGTAATTAATCCCGAATCTGACATCTAAACAAAGAGCCAATTAGAATCCCGGACGAGCCCCCAATTTATCTTTCCTGTCACGGTGCTGGTGAGGGGTATGATGTAATGGTACGTAGTACTTAGTACCTTTCACTAATAGTAGTCATCATGACAAGAAGACAAAGTAAAATTAAATAAAATAGAGATTCCAAGTAGCCAAAAGATCACACAACCAAGCCATAAGCTATAGTATTTATTTCAATATATAACCTTCTACTTATTTAGACACAAACCAATACAATATTTAGAAAACGACCACCCAAGTAATAATCAAATAATTAAAGGTTACATGAATTACCTAGTTAAAGGTAACTATGAACCTGACAGTAATATGCTATACATATATTTGTATATGCATCAGAATACCTATTTCAAGGACACTATTGAGCACAAGTCATATAATCAAATATGATCATGCAGTTGTTATATAATTTAAAATCTAGAAAAACACACACGCCTAGGGTAAAGGGAAAAGTAAGGCTTACCCTAGTGCGTCTGTCCAGTGTGAGTCCTCCGTGGGAACTAACTCCTTACAGGATGTTCCACTGATATTCCTAGCTTGGAATTTCAACCATTACTATAAACTTACATGCCAACAATGGGGGAGACCTTCGTTAGAAAGCCCTAACGAAGTCACCCCTTGACATGTGTCTATAGTAATGTCAAGCTGGAACCATTCTGTGCCCTCCGGAATGTTATCAGGAGGCACAGAGGAAAACCTACAGATATGGTTACATTGATAAATTGTATGTACTCTAAGACCAGTATCGTCACAGGAGACCTGGGCAAAGCGCGCCCCTTGACTTTGCAAGGCATTTTTTTTAAACTATAGGCCTACAATTTTCAGTTGGGTATCTTTAGACCTTCGGGAGAACTTAGTTTTGGAGTATGACTCTTTTACTTCTGGACACCATCGTTTTCGGCTTAGAAGGAAAACAGGGTTTTTTTTTAACATGGGCCACTTTGCCCCGTGGTCCGGGGCAAAGTGGCCCATGGTTTGCGCTTTGCCCCGCCTTTCTAATGTGGGTTGAAACGACGTTGAAGTTTTTTGAAACGGTAAACACGAATAAGGTCTTCACAGTTCATAATAAACTGTACAGAATACCATGTATACTTTAAGTCAATTGCTTTTTAGTTCTACCCCAGAAAAGAGAACAAACTTTTGGATGAACGGATTATAGGCCTATATATGCCGAGAACAGAAAAACAAGAAAATTTTAAATAAAAAACTACTGACGTGCAAAAGAAACGTCCAGACATTTTAAGAGCAGAAAATGAAATATTAATGTCGTAGAAAGTATATTGTGAATGCTTTTGATAGACACATGTTTTCATTTGTAAAGTAGTAGGCTACTCACAATTTCAACCCTCAGAGTATGATACTTTTATTTATTCAGACTGTTCAAATACACATGGGGTGTTCAAATCGTGTTTTCAAGATGTTTTTTGGCCGCAATATTTGCTTTTAAGTTTTAAAAAATCATTTAAAAAATAGATATTTAAGTACTAAAAGGTGTCTTCAACATAAACAACTTCTTGGATTTCAATTTGTTGACGCATCATTACTGTAGGACGTCACAAAACAAGCCACAAATTGCTTTTGATTATTCTATCTCGTCTAATTAAGGAGATTCCAAAACGTGTCTTTAAACGCATCCTCGATAATCCAGCGCTATTGTTCCGATAAATCTACACACAAGCGCTGGAAAACAGTAAGGGTATTTATCCCTAACCTAGTTACCTCCTCTTGGGTCCATGTTCTCCAATCAGAAACGAAACGCAGACACTATCTGCGTAAACAACTCGACCAATCAAAACGCATCACTACCGTTGTTTATAGATACAAACACAGCAGCGGCCGACTCACTCGATTACGATAAAGTTTATATAACACATTCAGCGTAGAAAACCTGACAGAAACTCAAAAGAAAGTTTTAAGAAGTCTGTACGAGAAGAAGGGTGTATTCATGTCCATCAACACGGGTGGAGGTAAATGATTAAAATCCCTGTACTGCGAAAGCCAAGATCCTGACACGAGAGTGCTTGTTATTTCACCCTTGATTTCAAGTGATCTCATTGGTTGTTAGAAAGCAAGCGTTTCGCTGAGTCATTGCGAAGGGAGGTAACTAGGTTAAGGATAAATACCCTTACTGTTTTCCAGCGCTTGTGTGTAGATTTATGGGAACAATAGCGCTGGATTATCGAGGATGCTTTAAACGTGTCTTTCTCATAAATATGAAGAGATAATTTTTTTAAATTCATATAAAGTATTGCTGGGTTCTAAAGACGCTATTTCAGTCGTATTTATCACCCGTGGATTGAAATATATTGCATTTTGTATGGGGAGGTTTCTTTTGCACGTGAATATATTTGGGGACGTCTTATATGTTCTAGTGAACGGCAACTACACTTGTCAAAACGTAACAAAACAAAAAAGTAACAAATTTAACATTTGAAGGAAACACATTTCCAAGTGCAAACGTTCAAATACCCTTCGAATGTCTGATAAAACAAAGAATGACCTATCGTTAGAATAACTATTAAAGCCGTTCCTAACAATTGTCCATGTCCAAAAACATTTAAAATCAAATCACCTTTCTATCTTAATAAAGAAAGGTAATGGTGTTATGGCTGTGTGAATAGTTTGTGTTTTATGGTGATAATGATATTTGCTATATAACCTTATATAGATGAATGATGTAATAAAATAAAAATATTTTCCACTGAAGAGTTATCTTCCTTTGCCAATCGTTTTTTCATAAATATTGAACTATCTCAGAAAATAGGTCCGTGAGTCTTCAGCAGTACATTTTCATATTTGAATCGTTAATTGTTTTCATATTTGAATCGTTTTTGTTTTTTTTCAATTTATTGAACAGGACTTTTGAAGTTATTTCTGCAGATTCCATATTCGATATTTTATATTTTTATCATATAAGGCTGACACAATTAAACTTACAAATTACATAAATCCCTTTTAAATTCTATTAATATTCCATTTTTTAAAGAAAACAACACTAACTTAACACAACAACTCTGAATGGTGACCATAATGTATATTAAAGTAATTAAACAAAATCAAACAAGCGTGTCCTTACGGTTTTTGAGACATTACTACAATAAATATCAATTTGCAGAAAAAGGTCCGTAACATGCACTTTTCCTCTTTGAATTTTAAAAAATACATTTTCAACTTGCACCATGCCAAGTTACAGAATTTTTTCATTTATTTTGATTATTGGTGGAAAGAGTGGCCTTTAAAAGGTATTAACCTGACATTGATTAGTTTATTCTGAAAATACAATTGAAGGCCCAACATAACATAAACTGCATTGGGGCAAAGCGCGTCGGGTTGCCCCAAAGCATATACCTTTTTAAAATGGAAATAGAAGAAATAAGACCGGGCACCAAGTGCATACAAACATGAAAATTGTAAGCTTAAAGCTTAAAGCCCCGTTCATGCGCCAAAAAATGCACTGTATGCAAAAATACACACTATGTAAATATACTCAGGTGTGTAAATGCAAAATTTGCTATGCGTTCATCTGATGGTATGCATTTTGATAGGGTAAATTTTCAGTTTTCTTCATTTAAGCGCAAGCCTTGGTCATGTAGACACTGGTGTACTGCGGAGACAAAGGAGATGTTTCCCATTTATGATGATGACATAGATAGTCATGAGTAATAGCAGGAGTTGGGATATCTTTCAGAAACAGTTCTAAGAACCATGGTGTTCAAAAATTCACAAATGAAAAATGGATGTCACACAAATCGTTTGACTATATCTATATATAAGCACAACTGTCTGGATCCCTGGAACATCAGACCAATACAAATTAAATGAAACATTAATATTGTCTGTTAGACTTCAAATAGCAATAACAACCTACTGGCTTGAATATAAAACAGCTGAACATAAAACATGTTGCTAATCTCTTTGGAGTTGCCAAATCTACGGCTGTGACATGTGTTCAGGAGTCGGCAATGCTTTGATTGAGAAGATGGCGCCTAAGTGAGCTGAGGGAGGTTCTGGTGGAATATGAGCAGATTTGGGATTTTCCACATTGTGCAGGCCGGGTCCATAGATGGGTTACACATCCCTAATATTGCACCTTCACAGAATCATGGGGACTTTCTTAATCGAAAGTGGTTTTATTCGATTTTGTTGCACGTTGTCAGTGATTTTTTATTATTATGATGGGCTACCTGGGAAGAGCATATTATGCTCGTATCTTTGCAAACTCTGAGATCTTTGAATGGTAACAAAATATATACTGAAAACAAAATATAGGATGTCCTGATCCTTGTCTTGAAAACATAGTTAAGATGTCTCTCAATCACTTATTCATAACACAAGTGCTTTGATCCTGAATGAAATTTGTATACAAGTCTATTGTAGGTTTGTACATGTAGGTTCTCAATGGATATGCTCTTGTCATGCTTGCTATGATGGCTGTGCAAGACCAGTCATGATCATGTTCATCATTCGGTACTCTCTCTTTCTCTCTTTGCTTATGTGTGTAAATCAGTATTTGCGTTCATGCGCCAAATTTGCATACTGTGCAAAATTACACATGTGCAAAAATACATTTGCACTACCTTTTGACTCAGTGCAAATTTGCATACCATGCAAATATACACATGTATGCAATTGCGTTCATGCGCCACGTTTACATACCTATGTAAATATACATATATGTGTATTTCTGCACATATATGTAAACAGTGGCGCATGAACGGGGCTTTAGATAATCTGTTTTCACCTGGAAAGTGATTATTTAGCTCCGGTGATAGAAAATGTGTCTATCAGTTATGATATTTTCTCCCGATTTTTACATGAAAACGTTCAATATCAAACTTTTCGCCCTCCTGTCGATGTGCCGCTGACTGCTCATGACGTCATCAACTTGTACGTTGCTTACGTCATCTGTGATGTGTAGATAGAAACTGATAGTGTCATCTGCTGTTCATTCTAAAAATAAACCGTTGGGTCACTTTGCCCCGGTCTCCCCTACTAAATACATGCCTGGCTCTGATTAGCAAACTTACTAGGCCAAAATAGAATAAGTAGGCCTAAGCTTATAGTGATTCGATTTAGCAAGTCTAGATAGGCCTATTAAACGCCTGTTTGGCACCCCAATACAAGAAGGTTTTCAAAATAACATTTTATAACCCATATTGTTGAAAATAACCGAGTTAATATTTGTATATGGGCTTAGCCTACTGATGAATTATAAACTTACTAACTGAAAAAGTAAGCTTGCTAAATGATAATGACAAGATTAACCTATCAAATAATAAGGCATAATTTCATTTTATAGATGTGACCTCTTTGTTTCGAGTTCACTAAAAAAACAACAGTCTCACGTACAGAGAAGTCTGAGGCATAAGTCAATCTGACATTGTCAAACACCAAACTATTACCTGGTTTACAATAATTTGCCAAACTATAGAAATATATATATGTATTTTTCAGAGCATCGATAAACAAGAATTGTTAATAACATTGAAGCGTGACTCATTTCACATGTAGGACTACAGCGTGACGTCATTGCAATGGTTGTGTTTCACAGCTATTCAGCTGAATTTGGTTCTGATACGACTGTAAATATTACGCTTAGTCCATTTATATTTACACATATCACCTACATGGTACAAGAACTCGCTACTTCAAGCTCATGTGAGTCCCAACAGATATAAGCGAGTCATTCAATAAGTAAGCAAATATAACATAAAAACCATTTGTGTACTTGGGACCCAAATCTTAAATTTTTATGAGTATTTTCCAAATGTTATGAGGGTTTGATGTAGGACCCGTGAATAAATTTATCACTGATAGAAATATCTAAATATCATTAAGAAAGACTAAACAGCCATCAAGATGTAAGAGAAAAGCAGATATAATGTTTGTTTGTTTTTAGAAGTTCCGAATTGAACATATGTCTACGCGCATTCGCAAAAAAATATCTTATGAAAAACGCTTTTCGGTGCTAAGAGAGTGGAACGCTGCACCTGAAATACACAGTGGGCTCCGATTTCCTAGAACGGAATCTTTAAGGAATTACTGCAAATTTAAACTTAAATCATCCAGTAATGGAGACTGGCAAGAGTTGTCACGAGTAATTGAGACTAGTAGAACTTGATTTAAAGGTTAGAGATTAAAGGTTAGATGTCATACCATATGGTCACATTCGGATTCATTAAACTGAGATTTCAATTTGACAATTGCTCGATTTCAAATTTCTGAAATCGGCCCATAAATCACTTCAATACAGCTTTTTTTAAAAACGTTAATTTTGTCCCGGCTATGCTCCTGTGATTCCTGCTGTGACGTCACTGGAGGATAGTCATAATTCAACGCAATTTCGCAACATTATGATTGTTAATTTCCGCAGATGACAATTTCCTTATTATTGCAGAGGTAATATAAAATCTGTCATTCTTGAGGAAAATGCATAACACGTGAACTTTAATTAACACTCAACCTTTGCAACGATGCAGCCCAACCTCGGAGAGATGCAGTGATTGTGATCTCATAAGCGAGAATATTTTCTGAAGGCTTAAGTGTTTACAAAATGGACCTTTAAATCAGCATATGGGTAACACTCTTTGGTAAAACTGTTGTCAGGTTGAATTTATGGTCCATTCATTATTCATATACTCGGTGGTTCTCTCTTTCTCGCACTCTACTTCCCACAAGTGCTCAAAGTGGGTGGTGCGATACTTTTGACGAGGTAAGGCTATGAGGTAGATTTAACTCATTTGGACACTGTACTAAAGAAGACAACTGTTATATTTATTATATTACAAGATAATGCAAACAATCCTAACTGAGCATCCTTTCGTCTCACTTTTTTATTTTTTTTTATTACGTCATCCAGTTGTTATTTGACTTCAATGATGACGTGCGATGATTTGCAGTGTGTTACTTCACTGCTTGTGGTGATCCATATTGTCAACAATAATCTGTAATATTTTTCATAATGTGCACATAAAAAACAAAACCTTTTGACTATATGGGATTGCTTGAAACGTTGGCAGTAACAGTCACGTGTCTAACTTCTGTAATAGGATGAATAAAAAAAAGATAAATGTTTCTCGCGCACATATTTTTCAATAGTGACGAGGGCGGAAGGACTTTCTTTTTATTTTTGTTGGAAAAATAATGACGCGGGATATACTCAAGTATATAAGTAAGTTAGTATATTTTTTCAAAGGACAATAAAACGTTGTCACTCGCACAAATAAAAGTGATGCGCCGACACCAAAGAACATTTCAGTTTTATTATTTAGCCATATATGTAAGTTCCATTATTTGTTAATTACAGTGAGACACAAAAATAACTGTCATTTATGGAAAGTAGCCTGTCAACTATTTAGTTTCAGGTTCACGTTAGGCTGTATATTGTTGACTATGCGTTCCTGAACCTTGTATCCGAGCTGACCAATCATAAATTAAACAATGGCGGATCCCAGTCTGATTAAAATCGACGGTTTTCCGAGGAATAAACTTGCGAAAAAATTTACACTACCGGGATATGAACTCACTTCGGTCAGAGGTTTCCTTGCAATACCGAGGAATCTACAGAACCTGTATCCCGGTAGATGGCTACTAGATGCATTTTATTTTGCAAATTTTATTCCTCGGAACAAGGCCGATTTTAACCTGACTGGGATCCGCCATTGTTTGATTATGATTTCTTTATATCCCAAGATACTTGTTTTGAAAAAATAAATTCTTGTATTTTGATTTCAAAGAACATGTTTAGAAAGTGAAACTGCATGAAGTGAATATATTGGTTGTTGTATTAATGTTGTATTAATGTCATTTGTGAAAAAGTGACAATTTTAGGACCCAATCAAAGTGTATTCCAATTTTGTCATTGTAGCATTTATGTCTATTATTATTTGTAGTAATTATAAGTCGTCGTAGCAGCATTCTTAAAATGTCTCGTTTCGGTCCATTCGCCGTATCTTACATCGCGTCACTGAACGCAGTGGTAAACTTGACAGGTGGTAGCAAACGCTGCAGTGGAGCTTCAGACTGGAAAAATGATATGTTACATTTTCGTGACAACTATTTGTGTATAATGCTGTGCACGTAAATATTTACGCCAATGTCTCTTTATTTATAAACATGTCTGCTATGCACAATGAGTTACAGAGATCATCTTTGATCATTTTTCAAACTAGTATACAGATCTGCCTCGAATCATAGCTATTTTTACAAATTTATTGTGCTAATATTAATATATTTCGAAAAACTCCGCATGGTTTGTTCAGACAGCAAATTTGCTGAATGGGAAATCTAGAATGCACAAACGTCTCGAAATATGTTTTAACATTAATGATGCTTTTCTATATGTCCAAATTATCAAAAAAGGAAGAAATATATAATGTGTCAATCTAATTTTAACTCAATCTCATTAAAATCAAATCGTAAATCAGCTCCACGTACTACGTTACAATATCATATATTGTGTAACGTAGTGCAACTAATAAGAGTCTGATTTTAATGAGAATGATTTGAACTTCAATTGCCACACGTTCACATACCAACGTCCCTAGACAAACATAGTCTATGAAAGAAACTGATTTTTTTACTGACATTTTACTTTAATATTTGGTATGAAATAAAATAAAAAGATACCTGAACAATACCTAATTGAAGCTGAGGCAACTAGACTGGCCAACATTTTCTCTGGACAAGGCTTAAGAAGGCTCCATTTTTTTTTTTGCTCTAGGGTCTGGATGACAGATAACATGCAACATCCCAAACAGTCTTGAAAAAAATAATATTGCTTGAACTTCTTTGTTTTTTACGAAAAACACGAACTGTAATACTTGTTCATACACAATGAACAATGTTTACTTGATTTCCAGAGCCATACAGTTTATAGGCCTATATATAATCATTACATGACAGAGAGCAGCGAGTCTATTTCGGTTATAAAGATAGTTGTAAAGAAAGCAGTATACGTCAAAACGTATTTTGCCAACATGGCAGCCCCCATGAACTCTGAATCTGCCATGGATGATTCTCAGAGTTTAGACGACTTTGTTCTTGAGTATATCAACACCGAGTTCACTGACAATATACGGACTCTATTTAATTCAAAAAATCTGTTGCAAGAGGTCAAGGCAAAGAAGGAATCGTTAGAGAAAAAGGTGAAATGGGTTGTCATATGCCTCCCTTCTTCAAGTTCTTGTTTACTTACGGATAAGTGTCGGATAAATCTGCGCACCTCAGAGTTTTATATTTTTACAGCCTAACTACTAGCTTTTCTTTAAATAGTACCCCTTTTCTCAACTATAAAACAGTTTCTGAGTTTGTTGAAATTGTAAATCAAAATATAATATGACAAAGTGAAATTAAAAGCTAACTAAAAAATTGAAGTCATTTCTTCCAACATAACCCCTGTTACAAGTTGACCATATTTCTCATTTCTAGAAAAATACTCCAGCAGTGACAATTTGCAACCTGTTATCATCTTCATTTCCTTCCAATCAATAATCATCTTCTGTCTTATAAGAAATGTGTGTGTAACATTGATTGTAGCTAAGTATGCATAGCTCTGACCTCGTCAGAGGTCAGAGCTATGCATACTTAGCTACTTTGATTGTAACCAATCAAGATTCTCTATTTCTAATTCTAGCAACATTGGCAGATCCAGAGGGGGTTATGTAGGAAGAAATGACTTGAGTACACTCTACAATCTTGTCAGACCGGATTCTACTTGCTTTGCACTGTTTTTCAACACTTTTCATTTATAAATACTAGAACAAAGTTCCAAAAATCCGTAATTAAGAATATTTTTTTACATAGGTTTCGTTGGCAAGTTCTGAAGTTCCATCAGAAATAAAAAAGGCAATAAAAAATGCCCAGACAATCAGTAAAAAGATCAAGAAGGTCGGAGACAACCAGGAGACGGTTAGACACGACATCTTGGACCATCTGCGGGTACACAAACCCATGCTGGAGGATGTCGCGGTACTGACCACACAAGTAGAGGAGCTTGACCGCTACACTCGATACCTCAGTGTTGTGGCTAAGGTAGAAGACTGCAGGTACGTGTTTACGTTGAATTGTCTTTAGAACAAGGGGGGCGGGATAGCGGATTTGGCTTCATGAATCAGATCAAGAGGTCCGTGTTTGAATCCCGCCACTCCCGGCCGTATACTTACGTCAAATTTACAAATGAACTTCACAATGCTTTACCCTTTCCTCTTAAATATCTCCGGTTTATGATAGTCCACAATCTTTAAAAAAGTTGCTTCGGTTTGCTCTTGTAGTTCGGAACTTCAAGCAGCGCTCATCACAGAGTCAATGGGGAATGCTGTGGATGTGTTCAACACACTGACGGCACTGTACGAGAGTTTAGAGCACTCGCAGTGTACACATCTTGTCAAGTTCACCAAGGACACGATTCTCTTCTGGAACAAGCTTCTCAAGGATAAGATCGCAGCGTGAGTATTTCCTCGAAAGCACAGATATTTGGAAATTATGTTGGGGTTCACACTTTAGATGTTTTATTGTTAAAACAGCTTTGTAGAATTTTTAGGAATTTTAATTTGTCAAACACAAAATTTCAAGGGTTGAAAAATCCGAGGTCACTGATTTGCCAAATTTGACTCACTGAAAAAAACCCTCCAAAAACAATGACTTGCCTCCTTTTCCAAACAATGAACTGTCAAATTTGGCTTGTCTTTCATATAAAACTTGGTAACTTACTACCAAAACAGCTGTAAATCCATGACTTAAAGACACATACAAGATTTTTCAACTCCTGAATTTGAATAACTCTAAAGATGAATGACAGCATCAATAACCTTGTTACAGCCTGATCATGCTGTTCAATTTGTAGTTACAACTTGTTGATGTGTTTTCACAGTCCAACTTAAGTTGCATATACAAATCATACCATGAAAACATGATCATTTTGACTCAGTGTTCCATGTGTTTGTTTCTTTAAAAATCAATGATCTTCTATGTCTCCATGAAGCCGTTTTCATTTCAGTGTTAAATATTGGAATCCATAATTTATAGATATAACTCCCCAAAAAAGCTGAAACAGGTTTGTAACAGAATTTTTCATGAAGCATTATTGTGCTAGTGACTCAATTGCAATTTGAATATATCCCCTGTATTTGCAGAGAGTTTGAAGAAGTATTGAAGGCTATGCGATGGCCGTTGGTCGCCTCCACCATCAAAGCTCCGCTAGTCACTAACGCTGTGGAGATGAAATCTAGGATGCAGTCACTCTTCAGGCAACTTCTACAGCTTGTCCTACCGTATCCTTTCTGTGAATTATAATAGTGGTAATACTAGAGATAGCTATGCAGTGTACATATTCATGCCAAGTGCATGGTCATAGTGCTTTTGCTCTGCTTTAACCAAAGCTGCCAATTACATAAAGGTCCATAAAGTGTTTTGTTGGAGTCACATTATGTTATTTAATCGGACTGTTGCTGAAAATTATCATTTTAATACTAAGTCGTTCAGTATAGTGACAATATAAGTAAAAGTCGTGATTTATGATCGGAAATCGGACAATGTATTGAGCTCGGATAAGTCAATTGGTCAAACATAATTTTGGCAACTTCCTTATAACAGACAAAAACACAGATGTGGGTTGGTAAAGTTTAATAGGTCGTATAACTACTGTATGTATATGTGGGATGTGTAATTTCAGTTTCTGCACATGTTAAAGGCTCAATTTTCATTAGAAACAAGGAACTGTCATATATTAGGCGATAGGCTATAAATATGCAAATCAAGTGAAATGAAATTTTAACTTAAATCAGCACATGTGGTCTTTCGACCAAGTTTTCTCTGACGCAGCTACATGACCAGAGAAAGTGTGTGACAAAGCAAATCCATGAGGAAGTACAGGACACAGAATCAGGGAATTCAGAATATTTTTTAACTTTAAATTTTCAGGATATAATGTTTATATTCCTTAGCATGTACAAGTGACAGTATATCTATCGAGGACCAGGTGTCTCACCCCGCCCTGCGCAACATCCCGGGACTCAAACCTCTCATCCTGCCGCTACAGCTCATGCTGAAACCTCTAAAGAAGAGGTTCAAGTATCACTTCTACGGCAAGAAACAGACAAACAGTCTCGACAAGGTATCAAGTAGTCTGTAGCAACCAATTAAGAATCACATGCTCTCTATTATATCATTTTCTGTGTGCCTTTCAAATTTAACTTGGGGCGGGAAGGCGCAGTGGTTTAGGATCAAGAGGTTCGGGGTTCGAATCCCGCCAGGGGCACAGCAACTTTGTCTGCAGTAGAGAACTGTTCTACACGCAGTAAGGTTTGGGTGCAATGCTACACTGAATTTCAACGTAGTACCACCCATGATTCACTAGTTTTTAGCCGGTGCTTGCAGGTTTCACCACAATGCATAACCAATTGGTGCAGCCGCGATATAAGTGAACTCTTCAAGGCGGCGTTAAATCCAAACTCACCTCACCTCGAATTTAGAAAAAAGTGTCAGTAGCATGTCCTCTCATTTGAAAAAGTTTTCTTCCTCCAAAACATTTTGTATGTCAATTTGTCAAATTCCCCCATTTATGATGTGTGAATCTTTGTTGTAGCCGGAGTGGTACTTCACCCAGGTTCTGAGTTGGATGCGAGACCACACTGACTTCTTAACGAAAAACATCCAGCCGTTGTTGAGAGATTCAGGCCATGAAAACACCAACGCCAAGGTAACACATTATGCAATAACAATAATCTCATTAATGATAGAATCTTCAGCTGAGTGTTTTGCAATACTCTGTGATAGCCTATCTTTAGCCTGTCATCAAATCCAGATTTCACACTTTGTGATTTCTGTAAATTGACCATTTAGCAATTGGTTTGGCATGAATTATTTTACGGTAATTCAACCAGTGTTGGTTGAGATGTTCCTCAAAGAGGACATGATCATTTTACAAATTGTATGATTGAAATGTAGAAATCCCTTTTGTAAATTTGGTAAAGAATATGCATTTTACTGTATTTCAAGGAAAATACGTTTGAGATCAAAAGTTTTCACCTTTTGTGTAATGTAAGACTTTAATGTAAAAATTTGTTTTGCTTTTTGCGAACATCTTAGAATTGCAAGCAAGATATGAGACTTGTTACATTACAATGCAATCTGATAAAAATCTACCGTTTTTCTGCAAAATGTGCATCTACCAGGATTCGAAATCATACTCATTCCTCTTCAAACAGTCTGATGACGACATGTTGAGCAAGGACTGTTGATGGTGGATTCCAAGTTCTACAAGCATAACTCTTGTTACAGGTTGAGCTGATGCGTGGCCTGGTGATGTTGGTGATGGAGAAGATTGTGCACGACCTCCCTGAGCTGGTGTACGATGAACACATCTACTCGCACATGATCGACGAGGCGCTGCTGTTCGATCGAGAGCTCCGACTGACATACAACTACCCCCCGACTGAACCTGGCTGTCTGCATGTGCTCTCCACCGGCGAGGCCTTCGATAAATGGCTGCTCATCGAAAAGAGATGTAAGTTTATGTAAATGAATCCAGAAAAAACTGATTACCTGGACATCACATAATGTCCAAGGTAGCAGGTGTGCATAGCTCAAGTGACCTCAGTCAGGGAGATTCAGCAACATGAGCATGTTTTATCATGGGGTTGGTGACCCACTTCATAGCTAGAAATTCTGACATTTGAATTGATAGGCTCTTTATGTCACCATGGGTAAGAGACTTAATTCAAGTGTGTGTCCTTTAAAGAGAGTGTTCTATCAGGATTTTTTTGTGGAAACGAAATTCGACGAGTGTGGAAAGCATTGTCGATGAGTTGAAGGATACACTATACGTTACGCATACGTTTTATCATTTTGAAAAAAACAAAGTGAAAATAAAGCGT
This sequence comes from Gibbula magus, assembly GCA_936450465.1. NCBI lineage: Eukaryota > Metazoa > Mollusca > Gastropoda > Trochida > Trochidae > Gibbula > Gibbula magus. The sequence goes on along the minus strand of OW388290.1, from coordinate 63,955,917 downwards.
TTTTCATTTTATGTAATGCAAAAAAGCAAGATGGCGGACATTTGGCAACAAACTCTCTCTTTTATGCATCAGTGCAATAGAAGCTTTAGATAACCTTCTTGGGTTTGACCAGGTTCATGATTATAGGATTGCACAGAGCATGCATTCATTGTAGATACATGCAAACATAACAATCCTCATTATTATTGCAGTTGCTATAGAGAAGATCGAGGCGATGCTGTCCTCCCCGACGGCGTGGCAGTCCCAGTACAAGGACATTTCGGACGTAGATGAGCTGAAGGTTCCAGAGTGTGGCGAGAGTTTCATGACTCTACTGCTCACCATCACAGGTAGGTTCTTTCACGATTGGAAGTATGTCTCCCTCCATAGGGTCAGGAGACGTATTGTTTTCGGTTCAGTTTCCGTCAACGTGGACGTCTGCGTTCCAATCGATTCTGGAGCATAACTCTAAAAATTGCTTGACCAATCTTCACCAAATTTGGTATACAGCCTCCTCATATTATGTAGATGGCTTTTGGGGTTTTAACTTTATTTAACTGTTTTTCTGATTCCTTGGCAACAATTTGGACTTTGTTTATTTGAGAATAGGGTTTCTTTCCGAGCAGATCTTTAGAACTTGTTGGCCAATCCTCACCCAAATTTGGTATACTGTGTCCCCATATCATGTAGATGTGCCTTTTGGCAGTTTGAGTGAGTGAGTTATTGTTTAACGCCGCTTGCGCAATTTTGCAGCCATTCACGGTTAAAATAAAGATTGTGTCTGGTCCAAATTGTAATGAGGCAGCACTGTGGTCAATACAGGGGAAACAAGGCAAATCAAGTGCTGTCACTCAGATTGCCAAAAGAGATAGTTCCTTCTTCAAAAGTTTAAGATTGGTAAGTGGAACTGTTGCCTTGGCTATGCAGCTGGTCATTATGGTTGGGGCCTGGATTTAGGAAGATCTCTTAGCATTAAGCCATAAGCCAATGGAAATGTTATGATTAACCCTAAGAGCTAGCATCTACTGTCAGTGATGTCACAGGCTTTCTCCCTGCAGTAATGAAATACTCTTAAAAAAACCCAACTCCCCACACCTCAAGAGCTGTTTCTGATAGTTCTTCTAACACTTGCCCCCAGACCGATACAAGCCGCTACCAGACACAGAGAGCAAGCTGCGCTTCCTGGGGTTACAGCTGGAGCTGCTTGAAGACTTCCGTATCCGTGCGGTGCAGATCATGAAGCAGGAGACGCACAACCCAGTCAGCAGCTGCTTCTGTGCCATCCTCAACACCGTGCACTACATCGGGGAGGTGCTGCAGGAGTGGAGCGAAACTGTCGTGAGTTGATACTCAAGCAACTTCTCTCATCCTCGGTTACCCAGGGTTTTATATATGTTCCGTTACTCTCCACTACATCACTCATGGGAAACTCTGTCAGCAAAATCTGTACTAAAATTACCCGCCCTTGGCCGGCGTGACGAAGTCAGTAACCAAAGAAAATACTCAATACGATAAGACGGAAATGGTCAAGGGAGATAACCTGTGACGGATCGCTAACAAAATGACCTCACGTCCTTTGCAACGAAGTGATATGAATTGTCATTGGCTCACAGGTCCAAGCTTCATAGCGGTTTGATTGGCTCATGCCGGCCAAGGGCGGGTAATTTGAGTACAGATTTCTCTGATGAAATTTCCCATGTGTGATATAGTGGAGAGAAACGGAGCATATATAAAACCCTGGGTAACCGAGGATGAACTGCATGGCACAATTCGTGCCAGTCCTATCACTTGCTTATATAAGCCTTGCCAAGTTTTCTGTGCTGCAAAACAGAGGCCACTTTGCAGTTCAAGTGCAAAGTGTCGCTGTGTGTACAACAAAGTTAAGGTAACGGGGCAACGGTTAAATTAGCCAGTGATGGAGATTGGTACGAGTTATGACGAAGTTGATACCCTAGATTCACAATGAGACATTTCAATTTTAGGGTATGCTTGATTTGTACCCCGACTGATCAGCCGGCTAGCTGGAGTCATCTGATTGTCTGGATGTTCACTGACTGAGACACTTGTTTTTGAGTGCTGAACAAGGCTGAAGCACCAGCAGCAGCCGAATGAGTCTAATTCAGTTGTGCAGCTGTGGTTGGTTCATGTGTTTCGATGCACTTGTGGCAGTGCATGTGACTCAACACTGGGTATCTAACCTGAAATTAATGTAATATTCAAGGATATGAGGTTCAAACAGATTTTATGATTTGTGTTGTGTCCAAAAGGGTTTATTCTGGAAAAAATTACAAGATTACAATTGATTTATCAAAAAAATTTATTTGCAGTATTGCCTTAGGAAATAATTTTAAAAATATTTAGTTTGTCATGATACAAGTACTACATATAATGTGATTTGTGGACATAATCCAAGTTCACTTTTGAAAGTTTTTTTCCAGTTTTTCATCCAGCTGATGTACCTCAAATCCACACATTCCAAACGGAGTCGGCAAGAGAAACTTAACAAATCAAAAACAGAGCGGCCCAGATCTCTCTCCCTGAACCAGTCCATGGATTCCAGCAAGGTAAAAATCCAGCTTCATACCTTCAAGTAAATGTGTGAAATAGAAGAAGGCCAACATTCTTCGCCATCAAGGTATTTGTATCTGTAAGACTACTTAAATCCCCTGATTATTTAAGCGGGGTACATGAAATTTGTAAGACTGACGGGGTACAAGAAAAAACGTAACGACCATTAGCCAATCAAAAACGAGTATTTTAATGTAAGGAAAGATAAATATTATTATATCAATTTGTCTTTGTCAGATGAGTGATGACCTTGACCTCAGTGATGTCCCAACGCTGCTGACGACGGTGTTCGATGACATCATCACACTGTTTGAGTCTCTCAAGTCGGACATGTTGAAGAACAGCATCAGCTATGTGTTCACAGACTTCCAGGCTAGGAGTCAACCCTACAGGAAAGATAGGTAAGCTTTGTGTGATTCCAGGCTAGGAGTCAACCCTACAGGAAAGATAGGTAAGCTTTGTGTGATTCCAGGCTAGGAGTCAACCCTACAGGAAAGATAGGTAAGCTTTGTGTGATTCCAGGCTAGGAGTCAACCCTACAGGAGAGATAGGTAAGCTTTGTGTGATTCCAGACTAGGAGTCAACCCTACAGGAAAGATAGGTAAGCTTTGTGTGATTCCAGGCTAGGAGTCAACCCTACAGGAAAGATAGGTAAGCTTTGTGTGATTCCAGGCTAGGAGTCAACCCTACAGGAAAGATAGGTAAGCTTAGTGTGATTCCAGGCTAGGAGTCAACCCTACAGGAAACATAGGTAAGCTTTGTGTGATTCCAGGCTAGGAGTCAACCCTACAGGAAAGATAGGTAAGCTTTGTGTGATTCCAGACTAGGAGTCAACCCTACAGGAAAGATAGGTAAGCTTAGTGTGATTCCAGGCTAGGAGTCAACCCTACAGGAAACATAGGTAAGCTTTGTGTGATTCCAGGCTAGGAGTCAACCCTACAGGAAACATAGGTAAGCTTTGTGTGATTCCAGACTAGGAGTCAACCCTTCAGGAAACATAGGTAAGCTTAGTGTGATTCCAGGCTAGGAGTCAACCCTACAGGAAACATAGGTAAGCTTTGTGTGATTCCAGACTAGGAGTCAACCCTACAGGAAAGATAGGTAAGCTTTGTGTGATTCCAGACTAGGAGTCAACCCTACAGGAAAGATAGGTAAGCTTAGTGTGATTCCAGGCTAGGAGTCAACCCTACAGGAAACATAGGTAAGCTTTGTGTGATTCCAGGCTAGGAGTCAACCCTACAGGAAACATAGGTAAGCTTTGTGTGATTCCAGGCTAGGAGTCAACCCTACAGGAAACATAGGTAAGCTTTGTGTGATTCCAGAATAGGAGTCAACCCTACAGGAAACATAGGTAAGCTTAGTGTGATTCCAGAATAGGAGTCAACCCTACAGGAAAGATACGTAAGCTTTGTGCGATTCCAGGCTAGGAGTCAACCCTACAGGAAACATAGGTAAGCTTTGTGTGATTCCAGGCTAGGAGTCAACCCTACAGGAAAGATAGGTAAGCTTTGTGTAATTCCAGGCTAGGAGTCAACCCTACAGGAAAGATAGGTAAGCTTTGTGTGATTCCATGCTAGGAGTCAACCCTACAGGAAAGATAGGTAAGCTTTGTGTAATTCGAGGCTAGGAGTCAACCCTACAGGAAGGACAGGTAAGCTACATGTTCACAGACTTCCAGGCTAGGAGTCAACCCTACAGGAAAGATAGGTAAGCTTTGAGTGTTCTGTTAATGAGAAAACGTGATTCTGAGTTCTTCTGCTCTATGAACAACTTAAAGTTTAAAAGGTAGGGATTAAACCCGAGGGCTTTAGCGGTGCCACTTAGTGACTAAGGTAAAACCTGGTGGTGAGGTAGGGGGTTGTAATATTCTGCCACTGGGGTTAAGGGGGAAAAATAAAATATAGCTACTTGATGGTCAACGATTTATGATTTCTCTACTTAATCCTCTCAGGGATGGCTTGACTTTTTATGCCCCCGAATCGGAGATTCCATCGCCGCTAATGGCTGCAATACTGCCGAAGCGGCCTTAAACAATAATTCACTCACTCACTCACTCGGAGATTCCGAGGGTATATTGTTTTTCACCTGTCCGTCTGTCTGTGTGTTTGTCCACAAAAACTTTAACCTTGGCATTAACTTTGCATTCCTCAGAGATAGGGCTTTCATACTTGACATGTGCATACCTTGTGATGAGACCTTTCAGATGAGGTCATCATATTTGACCTTGTGACCTTGACCTTGCCACATTGGACATCTTCAGAAAACTTTAACCTTGGCCATAACTTTGGATTGCTCAGAGCTAGGGCTTTCATACTTGGCATGTGCATACCTTGTGATGAGACCTTTCAGATGAGGTCATCATATTTGACCTTGTGACCTTGACCTTGCTGCAGTGGACATCTTCAGAAAACTTTAACTTTGGCCATAACTTTAGTATATCCGGATATCCGTGTTTAACAAACACATCTTGTTAGTTCAGCAGTTGAAGTGGTATTGAAATGGGTTTTTTGCAGCACCAAGGAACGCTTTATTAAAACCTTTCAAACAAATCATCTCTTTTCATTCCTATCCAATAATTTGAAAATCAAATCTTCGTTAAGTAATATTTGGATATTTTTAGCTCATCAGGCCTGAAAGGCCCGATGGGCTTATGGCATGGCATGGTGTCCGGCGTCCGTCCATCCGTCCATCCGTCCATCCGTCCATCCGTCCATCCGTCAATCCGTCCATCCGTCCATCCGTAAACTTTTCGCTTTTTCGACTTCTTCTCCAGAACAAATGACTCCACAGAGCTGAAATTTGATGTGCAGACTCCTTGGCCAATGGGGATTCTAAATTGTAGATTTCGTGACCCCATGACCCCAAATGGGGTCACAGGGGTCACATCCTTAAAAACCTATTTTCATCTTCTTCTCCAGTTCCAAAAGGTCTAGAGAGCTGAAAAGTTGTGTGCAGACTCTTTGGCCAATGGGGATTCTAAATTGTAGATTTCGTGACTCCCTGACCCCAAATGGGGTCACCGGGGTCACATCCTTAAAAACCCATTTTCATCTTCTTCTCCAGTTCCAAAAGGTCTAGAGAGCTGAAAAGTTGTGTGCAGACTCATTGGCCAATGAGGATTCTAAATTGTAGATTATGTGACTCCCTGACCCCAAATGGGGTCACCGGGGTCACATCCTTAAAGACTTATTTTCATCTTCTTCTCCAGTTCCAAAAGGTCTAGAGAGCTGAAAAGTTGTGTGCATACTCCTTGGCCAATGGGGATTCTAAATTGTAGATTTTGTGACCCCGTGACCCCAAATGGGGTCACCGGGGTAACATCCTTAAAAACTTATTTTCATCTTCTTCTCAAGTTCCCAAAATTCTAGAGAGCTGAAAATTTTTTTGCAGACTCCTTGACCAATGGGGATTCTAAATTGTAGATTTCGCGACTCCGTGACCCCAAATGGGGTCACCGGGGTCACATTCTTAAAAACCTATTTTCATCTTCTTCTCCAGTTCCAAAAGGTCTAGAGAGCTGAAAAGGTATTTGCAGACTCCTTGGCCAATGGGGATTCTAAATTGTAGATTTCATGACTCCGTGACCCCAAATGGGGTCACCGGGGTCACATCCTTAAAAACCCATTTTCATCTTCTTCTCCAGTTCCAAAAGGTCTAGAGAGCTGAAAAGTTGTGTGCAGACTCCTTGGCCAATGGGGATTCTAAATTGTAGATTATGTGACTCCGTCACCCCAAATGGGGTCACCGGGGTCACATCCTTAAAAACTTATTTTCATCTTCTTCTCCAGTTCCAAAAGGTCTAAAGAGCTGAAAAGTTGTGTGCAGACTCCTTGGCCAATGGGGATTCTAAATTGTAGATTTCGTGACCCCGCGACCCCATATGGGGTCACCGGGGTCACATCCTTAAAAACCCATTTTCATCTTCTTCTCCAGTTCCAAAAGGTCTAGAGAGCTGAAAAGTTGTGTGCAGACTCCTTGGCCAATGGGGATTCTAAATTGTAGATTATGTGACCCCGTGACCCCATATGGGGTCACAGTGGTCATGATCTAAGAACCTATCTTTTGCTTGTAAACAATAACTTAAATAATTTAAATATTCAACTTTAGATAGTAAATCAATGAAACCCTGATGAGCTACAGAGCCCATGGCTCTATTTTTTAGGTGGATATCCCTGCCGACCCAGAAGGAGCTGGTTATCTCCCTTGGTCTGTCTGCGTCTGCTTGTGAGATGCTGCTGGTTCTCAAGGACCACCTGGCCGTGATGGAAGATCTCCTGAGTAAACCGCTCTTCAACAAGTTCTGGCAGGGACTCACTGAGAAGATCAACCGCTTTATACTCGAAGAGGTAGTGAAAAATGTCTTTGTAATGTCATATGGAGATATGTTTCGTCTCAATTCTAATCTTTGCATAGGCGGATCCCAGCAATTTTGAAGAGGGGTTCACATATTGAAAATTTGGAGGGGGTGGGGGGGAGGGGGCGGGGGCAGGGGGTTTCAGGGGTCCTGGTGTACATTAAAATTAAATACACATTTATGCTGTTCAAATTTATCCAACTTATAAAATTTTAAAATGATTATCATAATGCAGGTGTTGATAACTGACACAAATTTGACTCCTGACAGAAATTAATTTGTTTACACTCAGGACGGTTTGCATCAATTGAGACGTTTTAGCATACCACCACTTTGACTCAGCCCTAGGGTCCACAAATCAAATATTATGTTACATCTGTTTGTCTGTAGGTGATCCTGTCAAACCACTTCAACGATGGAGGAGCAGCCCAGCTTCAGTTCGACATGACCAGGAATCTCTTCCCGCTGTTCGGAGAGTACACACAGAGACCAGAAACATACTTCAGGGAGTAAGTCAAAACTTGAGGCTCATTTCTTTACCATAAACCATAAAACTGTTCCCATAAAACTGTTTGATCAAGACAGATCTTAACCCTCCTCTGGTTGAGCCTTGAATATTCAAGGATTGTCTATTCTAATCATTGACCAATCCAGGTTTGTTCAGATTAAGTAGTATTACCTGTTAATTTTGCACCTGAACTGTAAACAATTTCAGAAATTTAGCGGGGCCAGATAGCGCTGTGTTAGCGCATTCAGCTTTTGATCAAGAGGTCCAGGGTTTTATCCTGCCAGGGGCTCGGCAACTTGGTCTGCTGTAGAGAACTGTTTTATATTTTAAGGTTCGGGTGCAATATGCTACACTAAATTTCAGCGCAAACCACCCATGGTTTGCTAGTTCCAGCCAATGCCTGCAGGTTTCACCTCAATGTATAACCACCACGCTGTTGCTGGATTTCTCCTTGCAAAAATGCTAGCAGTCGTGATATAAATGAAATACCCTTGAAAGTCCCACCTCATCTCACCATCAGCAATTAAAGCGAAATGAATGTTTTGACTCTTAAAAAGGGTTTTCATAACAGGTAAATAATATGGACCATTTTGGTGTAGTGGCTAGCGGGCTGGCCTCTCAATGAATCTCAATGGAGACACCACATATTTGTCACCTGGGTTGCACAGCTGTTTACATGGGTACCTGGTGGCATGGGAAGTATAGAACTATAAGGTCGCGCGGAGTGCTTAGTAGCGGCACCGACAGTACAATTCCTTCAGGGTAATAATGCAAATTGTGCGCTTTGAAAATTCTATCTTTTACCAAATCTACAAATATTATCTTTTAATCCTGGTAAACTTCATTTCCAGAGTAAAGGAAGCATGCACGATGTTGACGCTACAGACCGGATCTGCGATCCTCCTCAAGGAAATGTTATACTCCGCCCTGCACGAACCGAAGAAAGATCGGAACGCTAAATCCTCGGATCCCAAAACAGCCCTTCATGAGATAGGGGTCCACAAACTTTCTCCAGACATGGCAGAATTGGTGCTTAGTCAAAGGACAAATCTTTCTGTGAGGTGATGTGCCTTTAAAACAGGAGTTGAGAACTTGCTGTGGAGTATTTGACAGAAGACAATAGAAAGAATATTTGATTGGATACACAACAGAAAGAGGATTTGATTGGACAGAAGATAACAGAAAGAGTATTTGATAGGACAGAAGACAACAGAAAAAGGATTTGATTGAACAGAAGACAACAGAAAGAGTATTTGATAGGACAGAAGACAATAGAAAGAGTATTTGATTGGACAAAAGAAAGAGTGTTTGATAGGACAGAAGTCAATAGAAAGAGTATTTGATTTGACAGTCACAGAAAACAACAGAAAGAGTATTTGATTGGATGAAAGACAATTGTCACTCTCACAGATATCCGACACCAATGTTAATTTCAGATGGGACCATCTCCATTCGAGGCAATCCCATATGGCTTGTAGGGTTTTAGATAAATTGCCCCGCATTGCAGTGCCTGTCTAATTTTTGGCAGATTTTTCTTGCTATAAGTCCGACTGTAAGTAAAAACTAAAAATAATTCTTATCCAGTCCTACACCCTTAAATTTATTGTAAGAATTTATTCATTCAAATTCACTAAAAGTATATTTTAAAGACTTGTTTATGATCAGATATCTTACAGTTTATCTGATTGGATGATAGAAAGGAGGCTTTTGATTGGCTGAAAATGTTCAAATATTTCCAAACTTCTGTTGTGTCTGAGTGAAGAGTAAAGAATTGTCAGTAATTTTGGTTAAAAGGGACACTAAACCTATGTAACCACATTTAAAATATAGAATTTCATTCGTTACATAATTCATGCCCCATTTCCTGTGTAATACTTAGGATCAGATGAAAATGTGAAGGAGAGATTTGATTGGTTGATTTAGACGCCATAAATTTCAAAGCTTTTCTGTTCTCTTACATATTATTTCATTGGACAATAGAAAGAAGGAATGTGATTGGATTGAGATCCATTAACTAGACTTTAGTATTTCAAACTCAAGTCAAAACTTCTACACTGAAAAAAAATTATTGGTTAATTTTGATAATAATTAGAGGATATTGGTCTTTTTTTTACTAATACCATGTTTATCTCATCAAGTGAGGTAGAAAGGTTATATTTTCCACGAGTAAAAATATGACTTTTCTACCTCACGCAATGAGATTATAATTATTATATTATATGATGTTATCCTTGTAATTTCGTCCAAAAAGGGTCGTTTTCACGCCGAGCGGCCGCTAGGAACAGCCTATCACCACAGCAACACTGTGACGTCATAAGCCAATTCACCGCGTGAGACCATTGTTTTATGACGTCAAATTATATCAGTCACTGTTCGCAGTGAAAATATAAGTTATTTTCACTGTAGCTTGATAGACAGTTTTATTCGCTGATAAATCCCAGTATTTCATTGCTCGTCATATAATAAATAATGCATATCACTGCCAAAGACATTTATACCCAGGCTATGCTCCATGTTCACCGTCTGAAATCAATTTTGGATGCTTCTTATATGATGGTGTTGTGCCTTTTAGGGAATTCAACTCCGAGGTAAAATAATATTTGATATTTTGACCAAAAGCAGCCACATTTTATGACACTGATTCATTTCTAGAAATAACGATAGACCTATGTGATATGGTAACTTCAAATTTGTATGTGGAAGATGCCAATTTGGTGATGGTGTAGTAACAGTTGTATCTTTTAGGATTTGCAACTCCAGAGTGTCCATTGAAAAGTTAAAGGGGCAGTTTTTTTGCTGAAATAAGTTGATGAAATGTATTTGAAAAATGATGTCACCAATAGTAAAACACCATTATCTCTTCGAAAAATCAAGTTAAAAAATGTCGTGTACATGGTTCTGTCAATCCATTGGAATCGATTTTATCATTCGAAATAATAAAATTTGAACACAATAAAGTGGCCGCCATGCAATTTTTGCTTTATACGCAATGATAAATATTACCACTATGGATAATTGGTTTGTTTAATAAGATGCTTTACTCGCTAAAGTAAATATAAATGACATAAACTATCATTATAAATTTATAAAAATAAAATTTGCAAAAAACGTGCTACTGCCCCTTTAAGTATGTGGGCCCTGCTCACTTTTGCCTTGTTTTGACCAGTTATCATTATATACAAGGTGGTGGAATTTTTATACCATTTTTGTAAATAGAACTTTTGTACATTACGTAAAGAAATCGATCAGTACCATGCGAACTATAGTACATTGCTTTGAGCTTATATTGTATTAAAGTTTGTCTGCAAATTAACTGAGATTTTGCATATGTTATAGTCAAATAAAATATTTCCTCCTCTTGTTGGAGCAAAGTCAATGGCATAACACTGTTTATCAAAACATTTTGTCACTCAAAGAATTCATTAAGAGCTTTAAAACTTTTAGAGTGCTACAAACGTTTAGCCAGGTTGATCTGTAAGGACTGTAATTCGATTTGCATGATTTGAAAAAAATTCTACAATCTTTTTTTTATAGATTTATTTAAGAGTTTGGTCAGATAAAACTATGTCCAATTGCATTTTCAAAGTAGCATAATTGTGGCAAGAGAAAATCTGATGAGCTGCAAATGGCTCGATTGTTGTGTCAGTATGTTTGTCTTTAATCTTATAGAGAGCTTTCATACGTAATATCATATGTAAATCATTGTTATGGTATAATATGAAAATAATACCATGTGTATTACATTAGAATATATTCTTCTTAACTTCTAAACCATTGTTATGATATGATATGATTAATAATGCAATGTGTATTAAAGAATATACATTTTATCATTCTATTAAATGGTTGTGGTAAAATATATTAGTAACTAAAATATAATGTAACAGCTATTTATTTTAATCCTCTCACTTCTTTCAATACAAAACGAAGTTGTTTGCAATGCCAAGTGGCCATCCCAACTAATAACCTCTAAGCTGAACTGCTGCAGTGCTCAAAGGTCACCTCCTCCACATCTTACACCAGGTACCTACTGCTGGGTGAAGAGAGACACACTTTGAATAAAGTCACCCAGGGTGACACCGTAAGTCTCCGTGTGGGGCAGGGAATCACCCTTTAAACTCAATTACTTCAGCAATGAAGTGGGTCACTCACCCATACGGTGAGCCGTGCCCATTATTGCTGAACTTCACTGATAACAGTTGACTGAGCAATGCGCAGGACCATTCACCAAACAATTATCTGAGTTATGATCTTCCATCCTCGGTTACACAGGGTTTTATATATGCTCTGTTTCTCTCAACTATATCACCCATGGGAAACTCTGTCAGCGAAATCTGTACTGCGTGCTTTGAAACGAAGTGATATGAATTGTCATTGGCTCGCAGGTCCAAGCTGCGTAGCGGTTTGTTGGCTCACGCCGGCCAAGGGCGGGTAATTTTAGTACAGATTTCTCGGATAAGGTTTCCCATGGGTGACATAGTGGAGAGTAACGGAGCATATATAAAACCCTGGGTAACCGAGGATGTGATCTTCATGCACAGGGGATAATGCAGTATCAACATAAATGCATTAATAGGTTGTCTATTTAGTTATCAAATTAAGCTTGAAAACGATAGAAGAATGCTAGCAGTTTATGTGCAAATCATATGTTGCTTGTAGCTTTATCTTGAAATCAAAATAGATTTCACAAATATTGTATGAAGATGTGTGCGAGATAGTTTTTATGACAGATTAAGCTTTCACAAGTTCTTACATTTTCAACTTAATAATTAATAACAGGCTAGCTTGTGATGCAGTCTGATTAAAATTGACTCTGTTCCGAGGAATTAAATCTGCTAAATAGTTCATATTGGAATACGAACTGGTTTTATAGATTCCTCGCCACAAGGTCTGAGGACACCCAATATAGGCGCGTGTTCCGTACCATTTAGGCGCAGACAAAGCCCAGTCAAATAGCTGACCAATCACATCGCAGTTTTAAAACGGTTGCCTTTTCGGAACAGACGAATGGATAGTTCTTTGGAGTTATCTGCCCCTAGCTTCTTGCACCGAAAGCTCTTGTTGGAGGTCCTGTGATTGGTTAAATGAACATACCTCTGAACGATGTGAGTTTGTATCCCGGTAGATGCACTATTTTGCAATTTTTATTCCTCGGAAAACTGTCAATTTTAATCAGACTAGGATGTGATATATGGTATTAACATAATAAAATAACATATTTAAGTTTCTGTTCAAGCGTTTCAAAGAGTTTGAAAATATAATATTTTTAACAACTTTATAGAATAATTACATGCAAAATGTAATGTCAAGTAAGGCCCAAAATGTTATACTGCAGACCCATTTCAATTTATAGTTGCATGTACTACAATAGATATTAATATAAAACTTATTGTTTTTATTAGAATTTCTAGTCAAAGAGTGCACAAAGATGTCTCATAAAATTTTTTTTTAAAAATACTTTTCACCACCCAAAATGAGATAATAAAAAAAATCATATTATTCAAGGATGTGCAATAGTATGGAATTTCTTTTTTTCATTTTGTTTTAAGTAGTGTTCAAGTTTGTTTTGTTGAATTTGTTGTCTAAATGCATGTCAAGAATGATTTGCAAAAATGAAAAGTTTGCATTTGGAGTGTATTTCGATGCCTGGAGTGCCCTTATGGTTTTCAGCTAAATTATTTTTCTTGATGAATTTGAAGGTTTATTTGCAGTGGCTAGTGGTCAGAATTAAGAATCATTACTTGGAATTCACATGTTGCATAAATTTTACTTCCTCTTTTTGAAAAGGGATTTGCTTCTCTTACAACATCAACATTTCCCTTATCATTAAGCCTTTATCACAGTTATGAGTATGTCACTTTCTATATAGAACATTCCATTTTTCAATTTGAATATATTAAAATTTGGGTGAAAAATACTCTTATATACTCCCAAATATGAGCACTTAACACCAAATATGTTCTTAATACCAAACATTATAGTTTTAAGAAATGATATATTTATATATATCAATATGTATTTAATACTAAAAATTATGGTTTTAAGAAATTATATATTTCTTCTACACATACAACAATTTCTTATTTTATAATTGAAAGTGAATTTTAAATGTTTTGTGAAATAAAAGGACAGGATAGCGCATTGGTTAGTTCGTTCGTTAGGATGAAGAGGTCTGGGGTTCGATTCCTGCCTCGACAACTTTGTCTGCTGTAGAGAACTGTTCTATATGCAGTAAGGTTTGGGCGAAATGCTACACTGAATTTCTCTTGTTCCAGCAGTTGCTGGAAGGTTTAACCACAATGTGTAGCTACCATTGTGTTGCAGGCTTTCCCCCTGCAATAATACTAGTGGCCGTGGTATAAATGAAATACTCTTGAAAGGGCATTAAACCCCAAATGACCTTGCCTCTAAATATAAAGGATTACAGTCTGAATAAAATAAGACCTTTTTTCAGAAATTTGTATTGAGAATGTTGTTAGAATATATGAAATATTTTCATTCTTTCCAAAATGTGTCAATTATCATTGTGTTTCCAATATTTGTCTTTTTGATAAAAATGTTTTGCATGTACAGCAATGTTTATAGTGCTAATGATTCATAATATGCAAGCCTGTATGGTCTTTGAAGTATGTCTGTGTATATATATTTATATGTAGATTCTAATGAATATTTATAATGATAAATAAAAACCTTTTCACAAAAGTTAAATATGATTTGTTTATATTTAATCAATTTCATTACTTGGTATGTGTAAATTTTACAAACTATTATCTATTACATTGAAGTTGATTGAGACACCTTTTGGGAAAACATATTTGATATGAGTTTTGTAACAATATCAACATTATAAAACATAGTTCAAAAGATACGAGAACAATCTTATCAGGGTGGGGGCGGGATAGCACAGTGGTTAGCGCGTTCGGCTTCAGATCAAGAGGTCCAGGGTTCGAATCCCGCCAGGGGCACGGCAACTTTGTCTGCAGTAGAGAACTGTTCTACACGAAGTAAGGTTTGGGTGCAATGCTACACTGAATTTCAGTGCAGTACCACCCATGGTTCGCTAGTTCCAGCCGATGCTCGCAGGTTTCACCGCAATGCATAGCCACAAGGTTTTGCAGGCTTTCTCCTGCCGTAATACTAGCAGCCGCAATATAAGTGAAATACTCTTGAAAGCGGTGTTAAACCCCACCTCACCTCACCTCATCTCACCTCACCTCATATGAGGGTTATATTTCTCCCCTTGCCTGCTATGAGTCCAGATTTGAATCCCTTGGAATTGAATCTTACCCTAGCCGGCAATAATATAAGTGAATTAATCATAAAAGATGATATGGATATTGGTATATAGTGTATACCCATATTCATTATGCCCCCAGACTGTGCATATGCCTTGTCAGGGGGAACAATCAGTTAAACTGATAATACGAAGAAACAATATTTAACCTGTTGAAAGAACGTATTCATCCAATAACTTGGATTTGTTTGTTATGATAATTCCTGTATCAAAATCAATAATGTCACAAAATACCATCCATCGTCTCAATGGTTTACGGGAAGTAAAAGAATGAACCTGGAACCACCTGGAAGATAAACTTGACACGATCGACAAAGAGTGGTCCTTTGAATTGTGTTTAATGTTCAAGAACAGGTGTTACCAATGGGACAGACTGTAACAGATGCTCATACGTGGACGAATACAGATACCGGCTTGCTACCATTAATAATCAAACATCCGCCCCTTGTGAGTGACCTTGTGAGTCTTTAAATCATTCATAAATGACACGAGTGAAAGGACTATCACTGAACGACGATATCCCAATCTTGAAATATAAGCTCATTGTATTGATTGACAGCTTCAATTTTTCAAGAAAGCAAGTGATGACTACGAATACAAACGGTAAAAGTATACACCCCTGCTGTAACCCCGTTTCTGTAACGATTTAAATGTGTATGCACGGACATATAACCCCACTTTTTATGGTTAATGAAATAACAAATATAGATCAAATTATGGAGAATTGTGGTATTGCTTATATTTATCTCAAGATATATTTTAACAACGCAAAACAATCTCGAGAAGGAAAACGTCACAAATAATATTTTCTTTCCCTTTAGCGGTCGACCCTAAAGTTCGACTATTTTAGAGGTTGTTTTTTTTACACTAAAGACAATGCAACTTTACTATAAAAAAATATATTTATTTATTTACACTCATGACTTCGCCACTCTAGAACATATACATTTCTACTTCACTCGATGAGATATACAAGGTATTCGACGAGAAGTGTCAAATATCCTCTATATATTAATTGCCAGGTGTTCATGGTAGATTATAAGGTTTGACAACTCATTTTGCTTTGAAAATTAGTTATCAGATATTTGTCAATATTGACATTTCCCACTAATTTACGATCAAAGGTCTCGACTATTCATACTATTGATAACTTTGAGAAGAAAGTCATTAAGATAAGATAAGATAAGATAACACTTTATTACCCAAAAGGGAATTCTTCTTACATCCAACAGAGCATGACATGAAATGTATACCAAATTTATATAATACATGATTATTAAACATATACATTTTTAAAACAAAAACACACATTCACACAACACATATAATTGTACAACTCGATAAGTTCTAAAATTGGTATTGGAATCTGAAATTTCTCATGCGGACTGTTTATTTAGAATGGAAATACTTGAGGGTATAAATGATTTCCGAGTTCTGTTGGATTTGTGAAAAGGCATATTAAAACGTTTTCCGGATGGCAAAAGTGAATACTGTGAGTGCAGGACATGTGATGGATCTGAAATAATCTTCCGAGCGTGTGATACTATTTTGTCTTCATTTATTGACGCCGGGTGATCAAGGATGGTACCAACAAGTTTTGAGCTTATATTAACAATCCTGTTTAATTTGTTTTTTATCTTGAAGACTGAGGGAACCGAACCAACATTGCATGCCGAAGGACAAAACAATTTGTACAAAACATGTGTAAAAAAACTTTCAATAATTTCACATCAACATCAAATGATCTTAATTTCCTCATAAAATACAGTCTCTGTTGACACTTTTTGACGACATAAACACGAGAGCGTGAATTATATGTATGTAAGAACAATAAATTATAACGTTTGGCATATGTGGCACCCAACAACGCAACGGACGTCCCTTTAAAGGGGCAGTAGCGTGCGTTTTTTCTCTCGCTCAAATAAGTCGATGAAATGTATTTGCAAAATAATGTCCCTAACAGTAAAACACCCTTCTCTCTTCGGTAAATCAAAATGAGTGTACATGGTTCGGTAAAGCCACGGGAATCGTTTTTGTACTTCAAAATAATAAATTGTGTTCCCATTAAAAAGGCCGCCATGCAATATTTGCTTTAAACGCAACACGCACCGTTATTACAACTACGGATAATTGGTTTGTGTAATAAGATGTTTTATCCTCTAAAGTAAATTCAAATGACATAAACTATCATTTTAAATGGGAAATGTTTAAAAATTGAATTTGCAAAAAACGTGCTACTGCCCCTTTAATGCTAGAGCCCACAAGGTCAACCTTCACTTATATCAATCGAATTAAAATCAGTTCTTACACGCCCATACATTGACTACAAACTTGAATTTCAATATTAACACGTTTAACTGATTTACGATCAAAGGTTTCGTATATTCATACTATTAAATATTGATAACTTTGAGAAGAAAACCGCTGAGGAGATAAACATGAGTGCGCGAAATATATCAATAATTTATTAAATCAGTCAACAGAAACTCTTTGGAAATATATCCGTAAGTATCTAGTTTCCCTTACATAAAACCGAACCACGCGCAAGAAACGCTAGAAATATTTCAAAGTGAAATTCCGGGGCTCCGGTAAAACAAGAACCAAGTTTGACAGTGAGCATTTCGTATAATCGCATCACAATAGGAATGACGTCACGTGACATTATATGACGTCACAGATAGAATCAAGCAAGAAGTATGTGGCCGGACTAAAGAAAAGGCTGACAAAATGAATAACCATGGAATGCTCTACGGAAAAGCCCGGACCGTTTTCGGGTGCCGGGTTAAACGGGTATGGTTTCAACTCAATCCCTTCTTGGAGAGAACGAAAGTGAAAGAGGACGAATACGGCGTGTACCAACCAAGCAGCAAGTTTGTCCTTCCTCTGCAATCTATCGTTCTGTGTGAAGATCTGAACTCGGAAACAGTGCCTGATTGGCAGGAACTCTCGCCAGGTTAGTTGATTTCAATCAATCAATGTCAATTTCATACTGGAGCGGCCACAGGCCTATAGTACATACGTTCAAAAGATTCTGTTTATTTTCGATTGATTCAATAGTTAAAAATAAATGTGATGCATTTGATTATGACACGATTACAATTACACACATCTGCAGTAGTTTGAATGAATTAATTGGTGTCTGATTAATGTTAAGTGGTAAGAATATGGAATTTACCCTAACACGACTCCTACCATGTTTAAAAAGTAAGTATATGAACAATGAGGCAATTTTATTGATTTTCACATAGAATATATCTTACGTGTCGATGAACACTTGTGTTTTGTCCAATTTTGGAAGAATTGTAAATTTAAATTTAATTCTTATAAAAAAAACACGTAGAAGTTTTCTTTGACTGATGAGTAAACGCCTGTACAATTATAGTGGTTTTAGAGTACGACGTCAAAACGATCATAATCGAGATGTAATCGCAAATCCAGATATTTAAGACAAAATATATAGAGAAAAACTTTGATTTTGCAAGGTACCACCCCAAAAATGTTTGTTTTACGGTATGTAGCGGTTCTTGAGAAGGCGAAAGTGTCATATTTTCGACTTAAAGGACTAACACCCAAAATATGACCTGGTTTCAAATCATTGGGCAATCTGTAGTATTATCCATTGCTAAAAGGTAATCTGAAGCCCAAATATTACACCTTGAGTTTGAACGTATATTTTCTTGTATTTATCTGTGTTATTTGCACTCTATGACAAGATATAAACTAATCGAACTAATGGATTTTGTTTACATATGAATAACAATTACTTTATACAATAATGTGTTCCTCCGTTCTCTTCAAGCTGAAGTCCCTGGTCATGCTCCACTTGTGCCATCCTACCAGGTCCCCACTTTAAACGCTTTATAATTCCTCTTTTTAAGCGGCGTTCTGGGACTACCTGTACTCCAGCTCGTGGGGCGAGGAGTGTTCACTGAGGGTGATGGAGGGGGAGCTGCTGGAGCTCTTGCTGACGTCACTCTTCACGCTGGAGCGAGACCAACAAGTCGTGTCTCACAACACTTTCGCATACACCACCAACACCAGACTTAAACCAACCTGTTTCAAGAATACCGACGACGAGGTGATTTTAGTGTGATATGCATTATGATCATAATATTTGACCCATCCTGTCTCACGGTAAAACGTTTCCTCTCTACGTTTTACCCTGGGTTCGAACCCCACTAAAAGTGACCTATGATCCAAGAGCTATTTCTAACTTCTCTTCCTTTGACATTATACAAAATGACCATTGAAATGAACCTCCAAAAAGTGGTGCACCCCCCTTTTTGAGATGGAGATAGTACATTTACACCGTATATTCCAAAAAAAATTCTAACACCAAGCACCATCGTGTCCATATACAAACCGGTCAAATTGGATAATCAAGCTGCAATGTGTATACGCACATATGGAAACTGGCAATACGCATCACGACTTACGCAACACGCATCACGTGACACGCATAACGCACGAATACGAAAACATGGAATTCCAGCTTTAAATATATCTTCTTTAAACCACACTCACTGACACTATACACTGCCTGACAGAAGAGAGGCCTACCAGATATCTTATCAGATTTCGTTACACAAAAATATAAAGAAATGTTAGCAATATTACAGCAATATGAAGTAGCATCATTCCCGCACAACATTTTGAAGTTTCAGTTGTTACAAAAGAATGGCGATTGTTTAAATGGAACATGATGGGTAACTGTGTAGTATTCGATCAGTGTTTAATCAGAGAAATTACATTTGAAACAGATTTACACACAACCACGATCAATAATACTGGCCCGCATGGTGATGACGTTGGAGATGTAACGTGGTTACGATGCGCAAGTGAATCAACCGCAAGTAGCGGACGTCATTGGGCGTGTTTTTAAAACAAAAGCTTTTGACTCAACATATTTATCAAACTTATTCATTATTGTTTATGCATAACTTTGAGACCATCAATGGTTATAATTCAGAAATGTTACATCTAAAAAGAAATCACGTAGGCGTTTCTTTTGCTCGGTAGTGTATAAAGAGGTTTAAAATGTACTTTTGTTCACGAGCTTGTTCGAAACTCTTCTTTTTGGCAAACTGGGTGTTTATCATAATTAAAACAAAACAGAATAATCCATTGAAGGGAAAAATGAGAAACTATATAGCCACATAATAAAAGTGAAAGTAATATATCAACAAGTTTTGATCCAAGGTTTTTATCATGAAATATCTAACCTTTCTGAACAATAATCTTAATATTTATCTTTCAGCATAAAATGAATTGAAACTTCATATAGTTTTTCTTATAGACAAATTTTCCTTATAAATCAACCCCCTTATTTCTCAATTCTATATTTCAGGGTGACAATGCCATCAACGAAACGCTTCTGGTAGATTTTACGTACTATGGCAAGCGTACACGCAAATTGGAACCAGATTTTTCCGGAAGTACTGTCTACCCATTTAGCTTGACGTCATCGCGTGGTTTGACGTCATCCGATTACACCTCTTCCAGCTTGGAAAGTTCGGAGCCTCTATCTACACCCAAACCATCAATTGTACTGGACTCCACCCTTCAGAACCTCGACATAGTCAAACCTGATAAGGTCAAAGATTACACCGAAAGGACCCCCAAATCAGTCAAGTTTGACACCATCGATATTAGAATAGTGGACAGCGGACTTCTTGGCATCAAGGGTCCTTTACGAGCAATACCAGTCACAGCCTTGGCAAATGCTTCCCCGTTTGATAACACCGGTTCCACGTTGATCAAATCCTTCATCAGGGAGAGCTCGCAGCTGCTTGCCAAGAAGAAACCCAGCACCCACCATACGAAGGACAAATCGGTGGACCATGAACGGTCATCCCCAACACCTCGAGGCAGAAGGGGGTCCGTTCAACCTAACAGCAAAATGCCAACTCTGTTTGAAGGAAGAAGCAAACGAGCCACTGCAAATGCTGCAGATGCAAACCAAGGTCCTTCACAAGCTTCCGACTCTGCCATAGACAGCGCTGATAGTTCAGACACAGGCCTTCCTTTGCTGGAGTTCAACCTAGCCAAATTGCCTTGCTCTGAAAGGACTCGCGCTGGCCTGGAGAACTGGCAGCTTGATAAGTATGCTTACATCAGGCGTCCTCCCGGGGACGAGTACTATCTGAGGCTTAACGATAAGGAAGAGAATCTGAGCCCGAGGGAGAAGCTTTTGAGGAACAAGAAGAGGATCCAGGAGGAGCGGGAGGAAAGACAGAGGGAGGCCGAGGAGAGGAGGAAGTTCTTTGAGAAGAAGGCTCCTAAACCTGTTGAGCTGAAGGGCGAGGACTGCCCAATGAAGCCTGTTGTAAAGTTCTTCACCCATGCGCCTTCCTTCACAGAGTTTCTTCAGTGGCTCGAAGAAGAGAACAAGTTTGATCCGAGGTACAAGAAGCATAAACAACGGAAGAAGAAGATGGTGAAGAAACTCAAACTCAAAACTAGCGAGCTCCAGATTTCTCATATGGAATCAAGCACTACTAAATCATCTCGCTCTAGTGTTAGAAGGTCGTCCATCGGTACAACCTCCACGACTACTGATGATTTTGCCCATCTTCCAATAAAGCCTTCAGCGACTCGTCGGATGACCATATCAGGCAATGCAGCTGATGTGATCACGCAACGCTTTGCTGAAGAAGCAGGCGGTGTAACTGACAGTCCTGCAGTCAAAACTACTCTCATGAACGGCGTCCAGGAACAGGAAGTGGAAGAAGAGTTGGCTCCCCTTGGGGGTCATGCTACAAGACCACCACCTCGCCAAAGACGATGGTCAATCAGTACGGAACCAAAGAACATTATTCAGGAGTTGGATAAGGAAAACCTGCGCATGTCCTCGTTTGACAAGCTGTCTGGGTCCCAACCAGTATTACCTGTACTGGCACAGAAAGGATCTGCAACAGCTACAAATGGATCATCACTAAAAATAACTGGATCAAGTACTGGAGCTCCAACGAAATCTGGAAGCTCCATCCAAAAGAAGAACGAGTTTAAAATTCCTGGACGAGAACTTGATTTGGACACGGAATCAGCTGATACCGAGTCTGAAGAGGAAGACGAACTTGAGGATTCCTTATTTGACTCCAACAAACTCAACAAGCGATACAGTTTTGAGAAGTTGAGAGGGAAGAACTACCACAAGAAGAAACCAATCTTCTTCGATATTCTCAAGAAATATTATCGTGTCCAGAAAGCGATGAACGCAATCAGGGGACCTTCAAAGCGGTCGTCAATGACAACAGGTCAGAAGACAGCAACAGTAGGCAAGAAGCCAGCATCAAGCCTCCTTAGACGTTTGTCCCACCGACCAACGAAACGAAAGGTTGACATCATTATTGGCAAGTTGAAGTCCTACGGGTTCCAACAGTACAATAACCACAAGTCTAAGGTTCCGGACGTGAATCTCCCTGACTTTTCATCCTATCCCATGAAGGAATTTATGGTCAATCTGGCAAAAGCTTTGGACGATTTTGTGGTGAGAAAGGAAAATGTGATCTCCAGTTTTGGCTTGGAAACCCTGACGACCGTCACCTTCACCAGATCTTCTGTTTTCTCCAAGATGCTTCACATGGAATAAGGTCGTTATGAAAGAAGAGATTGTTGATCTAAGGATTGTGTTAAGTCATGGTCAATACAATTGGTTTGGTTAATGTCATGCAAGATCTGCTTACTTGTTGATGTTGATGTTGATCTAAGGATTGTGTTTAAGTCATGGTCAATACAATTGGTTTGGTTAATGTCATGCAAGATCTGCTTCCTTCTCCAAGATGCTTCATATTCAATGTCGTCATGAAAGAAGTGTAAGTTGATGTTGATCTAAGGATTGTGTCAATATAATTTTCAAGGCGATCATTATTCTGTGTGTATATATGTTCATAAGATCATTTTCTTCTCTCAAATGCTTCTTGAGTAAACTTATTTACACACTGGCTCCTTTGTTTTATTTGGGTGTTAATTTTTTATACTAACTGAAGTTGTCTATTGTCATGATCGCGCAGAGGTGTTCATGACGCATACCGGCCGTCTGTTCCATAACAGTGAGCGATTAAATCGCTCAATTGAGCACTCATTCCATCCTGAACGACACAGAGGGATACCTCGAAGCTTGCTCCCTTTGCTACGTAGCTCATTGAGCGATTACTTTTAAACCTCTCTTGAACATTGCCCTTGTTATCAGGAACACCTGCTACATCCGTGTACACCTGATTTGAGAGTACTTTTTGTTTGTAAATTTACTTTTGTTTAATTTCTATCTTTCCAATACAAGTGATGATAATTTGTAAAATAACATTTCTCAACACAAGCAAATCGCAGATACTTCCGACGAAATGTGGGATCGAACTTTCAACCCTAGGGTTCCTCGTCGAGTGATCTAACCTTTACACCACGAAAACCAGATGAGATGGAAGATACTTTTACATCACCAATACAGTGTTCGTCGATTTCTAAATTCTTGATAACTTTTAGATTTTAATCTTCAACTGGAGTGCAATATGTTTAGGATTAACTGAATGTGTGTATTGTATTATCAATAGGCGATATTCATAATGGTCACGCAGTCAATTGCATTGGCTTGTACATTTCAGCAGCGTGTTGCACGTGCATCAAGACTCGCTCAGGCTTATGCAAGCGGACTGATACGGACACTTTTTCTGACAAGGACAGCCGTCGTTTTTAAGATCCCTAGAATTTACACCAAAAGTGTTTTCATTCTGTATGTGGTTTGATAGTGTTGATCCAGTGATAAACTAGTTACCGACCTCGACCTCGGGTTCATCTAACTTGAACCCGAGGTCGAGGTCGGTAACTATTACATGAAACATGTGATGGGTGATGTTGGAAGTTTATCTTAAAGTTGTTCAAAGCGATTGTTGAATAGGGTTGGAGGAAGATATTGATATGAAATGGATTTAAAAATAGAGCCATGGGCTCTGTAGCTCATCAGAATGTCATTGATTTATTATCTAAGGTTGAATATTTGGTTATGATTCCTTTGCCTATGCAGCACCAGTTGCTTGGAATGCACTGCCACAAGACCTCAGAGATTGTAGTGACTTTCAGAGTTTCAAAACACTGCTAAAACTCATTTGTTCAGAGAAGCCTTTCAACTGAACTGCTGACATTTTCCTCAATTCTGTTTGCGCTTTGAGCATGATCCACATGGAAAACAGCGCATTACAAATATGTTATGATGATGATGATGATGATATCTAAGTTATCTCAAGTAATACATTGTTAACAAGCAAAAAATAGGTTTTTAGATCATGACCCCTGTGACCCGTATTTGGAGTCACAGGGTCACCAATCCTACAATTAAGAATCACCTTTGACCAAAGAGTCTCTACACAACTTTTCAGCTCTCTAGACCTTTTGGAACTGGAGAAGAAGATGAAAATAGGTTTTTTAACGATGTGACCCCTGTGACCCCATTTGGGGTCACGTGGTCACGAAATCTACACTTTAGAATCTCCATTAGCCAAGGAGTCTGCACAAAACTTTTCAGCTCTCTAGACCTTTTGGAACTGGAGAAGATTATGAAAATCGATTTTTAAGGATGTGATCCCAGTGACCCCATTTGGGGTCAAGGGGTCACGAAATCTACAATTTAGAATCCCCATTAGCCAAGGAGCCTGTACACAACTTTTCAGCTCTCTAGACCTTTTGAACTGGAGAAGAAGATGAAAATAGGTTTTAAACGATGTGACCCCTGTGACCCCATTTGAGGTCACGGGGTCACGAAATCTACAAGTAAGAATCCCCATGGGCCAAGGAGTCTGCACACAACTTTTCAGCTCTCTAGATGTTTTGGAACTGGAGAAGAAGATGAAAATAGGTTTTTAAGGATGTGACCCCTGTGACCCCATTAGGGGTCATGGGGGTCACGAAATCTACACTTTAGAATCCCCATTGGCCAAGGAGTCTGCACACAACTTTTCAGCTCTCTAGACCTTTTGGAACTGGAGAAGAAGATGAAAATAGGTTTTTAAGAATGTGACCCCTGTGACCCAATTTGGGGTCATGGGGTCACGAAATCTACAATTTAGAATCCCCATTACCCAAGGAGTCTGGTCACAACTTTTCAGCTCTGTGGAGTCATTGGTTCTGGAGAAGAAGTCAAAAAAGCGAAAAGTTTACGGACGGATGGACGGACGGACGCCGGACACCATGCCATGCCATAAGCCCATCGGGCCTTTCAGGCCTGATGAGCTAAAAAGCAAAATACATCACATTGTGTGTACCTTTTTGGAAATAGTTGGTCGTTGATCTTACGAGTATGCGTAAATACATATGTATATGTGGTTGCCTTTTTTAAAAAGAATGTTGGTCTTGAATCAAATTGGGTTGATTGCAGACGTCAATGAGAAATCAAATTTTAAGAACAATATGCTCTAGTGCCGCTCTCTACATGAAGTTATTCGTTTTAAAATATGCGAGTTATGAGAACATGAGTTTTTGTCATGTTTTATAATAGCAGATGTTATTATAAGGATAAAAGTCTTGTTCATGGTTTTGATAATTTGAGATTATTAGATGATGATATTGAAAAGAATTCATTTTCACTAGATCTGCTCATTTTATTTTTTTTATCTTAAAATATAATCTTAAGACTATGGAACTTGTAGATATTAGTTATGAATTTCACCCAAATTTAATCAGCTCTTTGTCTTCCCTAGGAGAAGCTATGTGTGTAAGATACGAAGAGAATCCAGCGAACGGTTCTTGAGATATCCCGCTGACAAGGGTAAAATGACAAACTCGTTGTGATCTTCAAATGAAGGTCAAGGTCACATAACTCTGTAGGAGCGTTACCCTCCCTACGATGAACCCATATGCAAAATATGAAAAGAATCCAGCTAAACGTACGACGGGGATAATAAAACGTCAATATCATGGTGGTGACACCTTTGACTGGAACTAGCAATCCACGGGTGGTACTACACTGCAATCCAGTTTAACATTCAACCAGACCCAACTGTATGTAGAACAGTTCTTTACTGAAGACATTCTTGATGGTCACTTTATTTCAGTTATCAGCCCAAGAATAAAATCTACTGGGATGCCAACTGGTTCTACAGATTCCTCACCACAAGGTCTGATGACACCCAGAATAGGGACATGTTCTGTATCAGTTTAGCACAGACAAAACTGAGTCATTAGTTGGCCAATCACATATTTTAACCAATCGGAATATATATGGAATCATTTTACATGTTCGGAATGTTACAAAAGACAAAAGGATGGCTGTCTGGAGTTACTTGCCCCTATTTTTTCACACTGAAAGCTGTTGTTAGAGTGAGTATTTCACTTATATCGCGGCTGCTAGTATTACGGCAGGGAGAAAGCCCGCAACGCCATGTGGCTATGCATTTCGGTGAAACCTGCGAGCAACGGCTGGAACTAGCGAACCATGGGTGGTACTGCACTGGAATTCAGTGTAGCATTGCACTCAAACCTTACTGCGTGTAGAACAGTTCTCTACTGCAGACAAAGTTGCCGTGCCCCTGGCAGAGTTCGAACCCCGGACCTCTTGATCCCAAGCTGAACGCGCTAACCACTGCGCTATCCCGCCCCCGCTTTTGTTAGAGCACTTGTGATTGGTCGACTAAACTAATGTTAGAACATGCGAGTATACAGGCAGTCTGACCTTGTGGAGAGGAATCCTCAAAAATGAAAGAAGTTTGTATCCAAGTAGATGCACTATTTTGCAACTTGTATTCCTCGGAAAACCGTTAATTTTAATCAGTTGTGTGATGTAAAACAACAAAACACAGGTTAGGAAGAAATACTTTTTTATCCTCCAGTTCATACAATGGAGTGACAAAACTGACTTTACATTTCATGATCAACACTAGAAGACAAACAAAACTTGACATGATACAAAAAGCTATTCCTCCGAGTTTCTTCCTAGAAAATAAAAGGCCCCACTAAAACTCTTCAAAACAGAGATTCAAATGAACGATGACTATTTGGAAAATCCTTTCGCGCACAGATACACAAATCAACCGCCCATCTCACACTCGTTTAAAAAATATCATTAACAAAATATTTTCGGAGGGCCAAATTAAGTACTAAAAGATTAAATAGGAATTAGCCTTCTTAATCAAATCTGTACAGCTTTCGGTCACTGCATGAAATGATGAGTACATGTGACGATGACAATAAAACTTTTAATACGTAGAACTGTACATTAAAATGGCTGCGGAGTCAAATGCAATGGGTGACGTGAAATGTTACAAAATATTACAATTTTGTTCATGGAATCAAGGCTAAAGGAGACGGAACGCTGCTAGGCCAATACGGCACGTCATTTTACAATTCTCGAACATTCAGTAGTTTCTGTCTCATGAGGTGATATCCATCTATCTGTACTGTTAGTCTACATCCATCTGCAAGAAGAGAAAGAATGAGTAAGAATTTGCTTTCAGGTGTCAGATTACAACTTACCAATATAATGGTTTAAGGAGAAAATACTGGGCGAAGTGAGGCGATTTGGAGTCACGCTGCTTTAAAGAGTATTTCTTTTGTCATGGCTGTTAGTATTATGACGGGAAAAAATTGCAATGCCATGTGACTATACATTCCTGTGAAATTTGCAAGCATTAACTGGAACTAGCAAACCATGGGTGGTACTACTCTGAAATTCAGTGTAGTATTGCACCAAAAACTTACTGCGTGTAGAACAGTTCTCTACTATAGACAATATTACCGAATGAATCGAACCACAGACCCCTTGATCCGAGGTGAGGTGAGTTGATTTGGGGTTTAATGCTGCTTTAAAGAGTATTTCACTTATATCGCAGCTGCTAGTATTATGGCAGGGAGAAAGCCCGCAACGTCATGTGGCTATGCTTTGCGGTGAAACCTGCGAGCATAGGCTGGAACTCGCAAACAATGGGTGGTACTACGCTGAAATTCAGTGTAGCATTGCTACCAAACCTGACTGCGTGTAGAACAGGTTATTACTGCAGACAAAGATGCCGTGCCCCTGGTGGGATTTGAACCACGGACCCCTTGATCTGATGCAGAATGCACTAACCAATGCGCTATCCAGCTCCCCATATAATACTATCTTTATCAAACTCAATGATTTGGTAAAAAACAAGTGAAACTGAGTTTGATACCAATCATATACAAGTTTTGCTGACAATGTTGAAACTAGGATTTCTGAGAGTCTCGGAGTGACGGCGCCGCAACTATTGTGACATAGTTTCAGCAGTATTACACTAGTTTAATCTTTCCATATAGATATTACATTGCAATATCTTCCATGAGGGAATAAAATATAGAAAACATTGGCTTTTGGCGGACAAATCTCCGAGCCCTTCAAACCCAGGCCCTCTTGATCCGAACGTACTAACCACTGCGCCATCCCTACCCTTTTTTCTACAAGGCTTATTTGATAATGTACAGCTTGAATTGTGCATCCTAGATAGGCCTCTTGATTAAATATTTCAGTTCTTACCTTTGCATTGTAAGCATCAAGCTGAGCGTCCAGCTCCTCAGCAGTTGGAGTCTTCTGTGGAGTACGTCCCCCTCGACCCCCGCCTCTACCCCGACCCCGGAAACCCCCTCGACCCCGACTTTGACCTCTGCTCCTGCTGCTGCCCCTGAAACTGGAAGGGGAAACGATTAGGATAACGATTTCACCACATGAAGCTGATATGAGTTCATTTCTCATTCATACGTTTTCAGAATAGCAAGAAGATCTTGTTAAAAACAGATTTCCATAAGACAGGGATCGAAATTAACCTTTTCAATGCAGTAGCCATTCGGACTAGTGCAGACTTTTTCCAGCTAGCCAAATACATCTCCTTGATCAGTTCACCTCAAATTTTAACTAGCCCTTCGGACTACCAGTTTTTACACTCTACTAGCCCAGCTTCGTTTTCACTAGCCATGGGCTACCGGACTAGTGCTAATTTCGAACCCTGTAAGAAATACAGATACATAATCTAAATGATCAAAATATATTGTAATTTGCATAAAAATTATTTGTATCGAGTATCAAAGTAAATATTTTCTGTCAACATTTGCTAAACCGGTCGCTCATATAACAAGATTAGCCACTATGTAGATAATGACCTCAATTCTGAATTGGCGTATGCGGGACACCGCAAATGCAGAGGAGCCACGAAAATATGGTCTCGCCTTTGCCTGATAGCACAAATTGTTTTTAAAGTTATCATGTTTACAAGGATCTTTTGAGCGATTTCAGAATTCATGACCTTGACCTTTGACTGTGAACATGTCAAAAAAATTCTCCAGGGGGTATAAGTAAGAACTTATGTATACGAGTTCCCAAAACCTTTTTTGAAAAAAGTTGTAGCCAATACAAAACGCGGCAGAGGGGTTAGAAACTGCAAAAAAACTGATAGCAGCCCAGACTTAGGGCTGCTAATAAGATATCTGTGAAGAATTGACTTACTTTCCTCCTCCTCCTCCTCCTCCTCCACCACCACCACCACCCCCTTGTCTGTTTCCCCCTGTGAATGCTGGTCGGGGGCCAGAGTCTCCCGCTGACTGGCCCACAAGCTGGATATTCATGGCACGACCTGAGAAATGTAATTAGATTAGCAACATGTACAGAATGAAAGAATCATTAAAAAAAATTATATTAATATTAACAACAGCACAGTGTGCGGCCAATTCATATGCCATCCATCCTTTTATTTTTTAGTGCCAAGAAAGAAAGCAACAACTCGCATTTATACAGTATTTGATTACAGTATATTATGGGATTCACACCAATGCTTCCTGTGGTTGGTCTACTGACCATGATAGCTTGCCAATTTTCTCAAATTGTAGATTAAAGTATTAGTAATATCAATATTTAATCAAGTAAATGTAATATACTCCTGAAATGTTTGCAAGAAAACGAAGAAAACTCGTGAGAACTTCCTACCATCAAGTGGCACGTTGTTGTACTGTTTTAAGGCCTTGACACCATCACTTCTTCGCTCGTATATAACTTCTGCTGTACCTAGAGATCTACCTGACCGATCATAGTGGACTGCTGCTTTTTTCAAGGGACCGAACTCTGCGAATAATTCCTGTTGGAGAATGGAGAAAGGTTAAAATCATGGTAGAAAGTTTTGAAAGTCGGTTAAAATTTGCAAAGTTAATAGACTTAATAATAAAAATAGAGCCATGGGCTCTGTAGCTCACCAGAGTTTATTTTGTTTGATGATGAAGACAGAAATATGTTGTCTCAATATAATGTACGATCCCTAACCCTGACAAATCTTATTTTTGAAATTGAGAGAGAGCACTCAGCAAGGTCAACACACAGGAGATTATGCAATATTCTGACCCCTTGGCTCTGGTTACAAGCCAGCTGTGTTTTTTGTGTTTTACCCCCAAATTATGTAATAGACCAGGGATCACCCTGGAGCAGAGTGTCAAAGGGAGAATAATCTCCCCTTTGCCTTACACAATGGGATTTTCAGATAAAGTAATGGGATATTTCTAAATAACAACAATCATTTTACATTTTTGCAATGGGTTTTTCTCCCCTCGTCAGTATTTATTATGGGATATCTTGGTACATCAATGAGTAAATATCCCCAAATCCCTGCCTAAAGTGATCCCTGATAGACTCTTGCTTGCACTAAACACTGGCAGCACTGATCTAACTGTATAAGGCTTAAAGAGAACAGGCAATGTGATGAATCTCATGGTACATAGTACAATTTAGAATCACCTTGGCTAAACAATCTCGGTTCTAAGCCTTGTCATCCAAACATCTAAACATTCTGAACAAAATATTCCTTTTAGTTTGTTCTGGATGAAAACAGGATTTTAGGTAATGGCCTGCGAGGCCCTTATTTGGGGCCACTGGGTCACCAAATCTACAATTTAGAATCTCCATTGGCTAAAGACTCTTTACACAACATGACAACCTTCCAGGTCTTTTCGTTCTGGAGAAGAAGATGAAAATAATCTTATCTTATCATTTCATCACCAGTCATATGCAGTTCACATATCTCATGTAAAATAAAAGAATTCTTAACTCCTCTTCAATTTAGTCCTTTATGCCTTGTCACAATTTTCAGTTCATAGGCTATTCAATAGTTCTCATTTCACATTGATTTCATCAATTTGACAAACATGTCCACAATGTAGATTGTTATCTAAAGTCGACATATATTTCAAATCATTGTGATTGAAGTGTCATAAAATATCAGTTCAAAAATCATTTTCAAAGGTTTTTTTTAGGCTGTGGCCCATATTTGGGGTCACAGGGTCACCAAATTTACAAGTTTGAATCCCCATTGGCTAAAGAGTATGCATACAATATTACAGCCTTCTAGATCTTTTTGTTCCGGAGAAAAATATGAAAACCGGATTTTAGGTAATGGCCTGTGAGGCCCTTATTTGGGGTCACAGGGTCACCAAATCTACAATTTAGAATCCCCATTGGCCAAGGAGTCTGTACATATAATTTCAGCTCTCTGGAGTCATTGGTTCTGGAGAAGAAGATGAAAATAGCTTTTTAGGTTATGACCCCTGTGGCCCTTATTTGGGGTCACAGGGTCACCAAATTTACAATTTAGAATCCCCATTGGCCAAGGAGTCTGTACATATAATTTCAGCTCTCTAGAGTTATTGGTTCTGGAGAAGAAGTCGAAAAAGTGAAAAGTTTACGGACGGACGGATGGACGGACGCCATCCCATGCCATAAGCCCATCGGGCCTTTCAGGCCTGATGAGCTAAAAATTAACACTTCTAGCTGTGTCCACCTATGAACACTGTTACAGATAAGTGTTGCATAAGTTTGGAAAAAAACAAGAACGTAGGTGAGTCAAAATCCTGGAAAGTGCAATTTTTCGGTCCGGTCATAAATTTTTAATTAAAACTATGTTTTTATTTCTGTTTTTCAATTGAGCGTGTGAAACAATAATATCTGAGCAAATCACATATATAATTTAGTTTGTTCACTGAAAAAATTAACTTTGAAGCCATTTTTTAGTAGTAAAAATAGCAAAATTTCATTGTCCCAAGATAAGATTGTCAACTTTGAAAATTAGTTTCTGTCAAATGGTTTTGTATTACAAACATTATAATTTTTTGCATTGATGCAGGAACTACAGAGGCTCAGATTGCACAATTTTATGTCTTTATATGCCTTGCTTATAATTTTCTGCGCAATAAAGAACGCTGTCCCAGAAGTATATGTCAATACTGCTACCGTGACCAAACATGGTAAAAAAAATAAACTCTCCTCAAGTTATTCACAAAGATCAGTTCCTGCCTTGGTCCCTTCACTTACTGTCTTCAACATGGAAGCATGATGGATTTCAGCTCTCATCAATGTGTATCATAATCAACCTCCAAGTAAGTGAAGTAATGAGTCTATGAATTATGTGTGTCAAAACTGTCACCAAGATTTCCAAGAGAAAGAATAGTAATGTTCATTCACCTTAAACTGGTTAAAGGAGTCATTTAGAGTTACTTGTAATGACATGATCTTTTTGCCTCTGGGGACCATTAATTGTATTTAATTTCAATATACATCTAAGAACGTCAATACTGCTACAGTCAATACTGCAACCATCTCAAAAGTGGCAGTTTTGACACATGGGGTGGCGGTATTGAGTTTTCGTTGGTTTTGATAGTAAGTTTTAACAACAATGATATTTTTGGATCTTAATGTGATGTTTAAGTGTACCATTATTTAAAACAATAATAACACACTTGTTTGCTTTTGGGTGTGTACACTTATTTACAAACTATATTGAAATTCATCCTGACCGGTAGCAGTAGTGACAAAACTGGTGGTGGTTATTGACAAAAATAACTATTTGTGTGAAAATATTCATCTGTGCTTATCCTAAGTAGGCACTGAGTAAATGTTTTTGTCATTTTTGTTATTATAATTATTACTTACTGTCTTAGAAACGAAAAGTCTAAATGATTATCTTTTAAGAAAGTTGTTTACAAATTTTGGTAGCAGTTAGGACAAATGTGGTGACGGTAGTGACATATTTTCCAGTATGGAGCAATAATAAGATGTTCATGCAATTCATTATGGTTTTCTTGAGGCGAAACAAATTTTCATTTAAGAAGTTGAAGAATAAACATGATATAAAAGTTCAAGGTTCAGTTATAGAAGATCCCTGCTATACTTTTGAGAGTAGTAGCAGTTTTGACATAGCAAGTGGCAGTATTGACAAATCAATCAAATATTTAAAATTATTGATTGATAATGGTTTGAATAAAGCATAAATTGTAAATTTGGATGAAAATATTGGCCTTAATCTGCTTGACTCCAGTATCATTCATGTTCAAATTTTATAAAACACTCTTGAATATTGCAGTAGCAGTTTTGACAGCTTTTGTCACAGTACTGAAGAACTTTTTCAAAATGATCCAATTAATTATGTTACATGTGAAAGAATGTATTATGAATAAAAGTATTCAGTAACTTGAAATATTATTTCATAGTGACAATTAGAGAAGTTTCATTTTTTATGTCTTGATTTAATTTGAAGTCGTAATGTTAAGGGAAACCTCTTTATGTAATAGTTTCCTATGTAACAGCATTTGTTTTATTTTTATTTTAGATAAACATCATTGAAAATGGCACTTGGTGCATCAGAGAAATCCCGTCATTTTCTGGGACCATTTTGTCACCAAGGCTCAATGTGTAAGACTGCCAAGTCACCAAGGCTACCAATATAGTCCATAGACCATCAGTCACCAAGGCTACCAATGTAGTTCGGGAACCATCAGTCACCAAGGCTACCAATATAGTCCATAGACCATCAGTCACCAAGGCTACCAATATAGTCCAGGAACCATCAGTCACCAAGGCTACCAATATAGTCCATGGAGAATCAGTCGCCAAGGCTACCAATGTAGGTCGGGAACCATCGTTTACCAAGGCTACCAATATAGTCCATGAACCATCAGTCACCAAGGCTACCACTACAGTCCAGGAACAATCAGTCACCAAGGCTACCAATATAGTCCAGGAACCATCGGTCACCAAGGCTACCAATATAGTCCAGGAACAATCAGTCACCAAGGCTACCACTACAGTCCAGGAACCATCAGTCACCAAGGCTACCAATATAGTCCAGGAACCATCAGTCACCAAGGCTACCACTACAGTCCAGGAACCATCAGTCACCAAGGCTACCAATATAGTCCATGAACCAACAGTCACCAAGGCTACCACTACAGTCCAGGAACCATCAGTCACCAAGGCTACCAATATAGTCCAGGAACCATCGGTCACCAAGGCTACCACTACAGTCCAGGAACAATCAGTCACCAAGGCTACCACTACAGTCCAGGAACCATCAGTCACCAAGGCTACCAATATAGTCCAGGAACAATCAGTCACCAAGGCTACCAATATAGTCCAGGAACAATCAGTCACCAAGGCTACCAATATAGTCCAGGAACCATCAGTAACCAAGGTTACCAATATAGTCCAGGAACCATCAGTCACCAAGGCTACCAATATAGTCCAGGAACCATCAGTCACCACAGCTCAAGGCTTCCATAAACACATATGAAAGATCGATGTTGGTACAGTTATGCTGATGTGTTCGCAAACAAAAATTCCTGAACCAACAGGCATCATGTGTTTTCAACAAGGAGTGGACACAAACATATGGAAAACTATTTTCGTAAACCTTGACATGTGTTAGTTTTTCTGTTTTACTGTTAAATGATCAACAGACTTTTGATGTAACAGACTTTTTTTATATTGACAGAGATTTAATGTAAGAAATGAAAAAATATACTCTATACTATTGAAATGATTTTCAGTTTGTCCATACTGCTTCCATACTTGTCCATAACTGCTACCATCGCAAGTATAAACACAAAATACAAATATTTATTAAATACTGATAAAAACTATATCAAACTGACTTTCAAGACACTGGATATCACATTATTTTCACGAAAACTGTTCATTTATCATAAAATATTTATCTAGAATAGAATTTGTACACATGGCAGTCAAAACTGTCACCAGTCAGGTCAATACTGTCATCACAGATGTCAATACTGTTACCATCACTGTTTACTTCATTTTGTATTAAGCTGGGAACGAACAGAATATTGTTGTAAAATTATAAAGAGGGATGTTTTATGTTAGTTTTGATCATTCTAACTGTTTTATGTAAAATATTTGATAATTCATCAAGATTCTCATTTAGTTGCGTTTGAATGTCAATACTGTCACAAATTGAGTCAATACTGTTACCAGCACTGTCACTAACTGCTACTTACTAAAAAATGGTAATATAAGAAATATAAAACTTTTTAAAGATTGTATTATTTTGATAATGATTTGATAAGTTTCTAAATAGGGATATGTCAAAGTGCTGGTATACAGTTTGTTTGGGTGAGTTAAATATGAAGATGTTTTCATTTCAAAATTCAATTAATTATTATTTTCAAATCAAAATGGGTCATGAATAAACAATTTGTGAAAACATGTTACTTTATAGACTTTAAACATATACCACATCATCATTAACACATGTCAAATAGTCAAAAATTCTTTTTGTGTATGTACATTTTTACTATTTCAAACATTTTTTTTTGGTAGCAGTATTGACCTTTTTAATTGTTTGCATCAAAGTATGGCTAATTACTTAAATAATAGTTACAGTTAAGATTGCATATTTCTTGTTCAGATTATTCAATGTTATTACAATACTTATAAGTAAAAGATGATGAGTTTTATACACTTTTGTTTTTTGTTTTTCTAAGACCATAAAATTGCACTCTCCAGGATTTTGACTCAGGTGACCGTGAAATGATCAATTATAATTAGAGATGGGTAGTTTTACCGGAATACCGGAAAACCGTGGTTTTTCAATCAAGTGGTACATACAATGGTACATTGGAGAAAACCAGGGTTTTTATCATTAGAAAAAATTATCTTTTTCAGAATGATATTTATCAGAAAAATTTAATATCTTACTAATAAAAGTAACTATTCTTTAAATGGTTCTTTAAACTGTTATATTCTGTAGTTTGAATGTAATACATCTCTAATGAAAGTGTCTGCAATTTGCTAACCGATTGGTTGTTTGTCGATATGCTGATATTCCTTAAGAAAAACTTGAAATGATATGATTTTTCTACTTTCTACCAAATTCTTCATCTTTCTTTGGTATTCTATTATACTGTGTTCTGAATCAAAAGACATCTGGAACAATTCTACCTGTATATAATACATAACCTGATCATATTCATTTCAAGCATGGTATATCGTGGTAAATACTGTGGTACTGGGACAAAAAAATGGGTTTACCGCGGTATTGAAATGTTCATGGTACCCTACCCAGTGTTGTTCCTGGAGGGGGTCCTGGGGACATTTGCCCACCTTGTTGGCTTGGTGTCCCTTAAAATTTGGAGCAGTAGGATACTTTCACCATTGCTAAGGGTCCTACTTGTTCAGAATTGGCTAAAATGACCACCTCAGCAGATCTCCTAGGAACAACACTGCTACCCTAATTATAACGGATCTTAATATTACCATCTGAAAGCAAAAGTAACCAATTTACAATCCTCATTTTGAAATGTCTCTGATTGCACAACTAACTATTGATGCAATCAATAGGGCTATTTATAGCCGAGAAAGGCCTTGATATGTAACAGAGGTTAGGATGGAAGAATTGAGTGGAGTAAACTCCTTAGGGAGAGAATGGATTGGTGCATCACTATAAGATATTACCTGAATATCTGAATCATTGACACCAAAGTCAAGGTTTGAGACGAGAAGTTTGCCTTGTGCTGCCCCTCCCACAGCACCTCCGAGTCTACTTGACGACAATCCTCGTGTCTTTCCAACACCCCCATCGTACATATCATGCTGCCAAACATCGGGAACTTCTTTTGTCTGAAATTAAAGATAAGATAACACTTTATTACCCAAGTTGAAATGAAGAATTAGAAAAAAAACAGGTTAATCATTCATACAAGTCAACATTGAAATTTGTTAAGAGTGTGTGACTGTCAATATTTCAAGGTTTTTTCTTCCAGATAGACTAAGGACATGAAGGAACGTTGCAATGAATGAATGTTAAATTAATTTCAACATTATATAAAAGCACAATGATAAAGCCAGTGGGCGGACATTTACAAATCTAGTGATTCACAAAGACCAACATTTTTTACAAATAGAAAAATATTTTTTCAAAAATCCTTTGTAAGCCTCCATCGAGTTACCTCCCTTGTAAACATTTTCAGTACGATTCAGTCACAGCCGGAAAAACGTTGAACATGCATACACAAAATAATTAAACATCTCACTTCTAAATGCCAAGAAGGGAATGTTAACATACCCTCTGAAAGTTCTGTGGACGGTTTCTTCTTTGAACGCCCCCGCGAAACACACCACCAGCACCGCCGCCTCTCGAACCGCGTCGGCCTCGCTGAGCTCCTCTGGGCGATCTTCCTCTTCCGCCTCGTTGTCCCCCTCTTCCCCCTCCCCGAGGTCCTCCTTTTTTGCCTAACTTAATTATATCATCTAAGCTCATATCAATTTTATCCCCCATGGTTGTTATTTGGTGTCCCGACCGGCCAAGTTATTGTCTTCAATAAATTTGGAAAACGTGCCGCCGGTAAAAAATGGCGGACAGCAAAGGATCTTGGGAAAATATTTTGCAAACATGTTTTTGAGAACAAATAATAATGAACATTGCACGTGGAACTGAATGTTATTGGTTGCGTTTAGAGGGTCTATAATGAATTAATTTTGCCGTTAACCTTTTAATTATAATAAATTGGAATTTATATTTGTTCAGTATATTCCCCACAACTACTCACAACCTTTGTTTCTCCCAGAGGGACTTCATTCGACCAACAGGCATTTGCATACGAAACAGCAAAGCAAAGGGATTAAGGTATGGAGTTTCAGTTGTGAACTACGACATTTATGGGTTAAAATAAAATCCACATTTTCACTGATTGAAATAATATGTCGTCATGTAACAAGTTTAATGTGATGACATCATTATAAGATGAGCTAGAGTGTCGATCTTGACAAAATCAGAAAACATCATTACCTCTGATAAAAGGAACGTAATTTTTAAACCCTGAAATTTGTCTTAGAATGGATTAGATTTAATATTTATTTTCTAATACCATGTAATTCTCATATCTTGATTCATAAATCATAAGATATAAACTCGAAGGATATACAATTTATAACAACTTTCTGATACTCTATATATGTTGTAGTTATTTCCATATCATGTTTTCTCAACGTTGTGAGAAACAAAATGAAGAAGTTGTTATCGATAATAGTCTATTGTATATTTTCCAAAGTTTGCCATTATTATGAAAGTTTATACAATATATTGAGACCTCAAACTTTATTTCATATCGAATATTTCAATCGAGATTTAAATGCAAATTTTGGACTAAAACAGCATTGTCAAACCCCATAAATATGGCCTGATATTAAATCATTTGGCAAATTAAAGTAATATTTAACGCTAAAACGTCTCTTAAATATTACACCTAGGCGCTTCTATAACAAACAACTCACCCCCAAATTGACGATTGCTCGATTTTAAATTTCTGAAAACGGCCCGTAAATTACTTATAAACAGCTTTAAAAAAACGTTTATTTAGCCCTTGCGACCAGAATGAAAATCTGCCCCTGAAGCGATTACTTCCGTGACGCCACTGGAGTGTTCTCATTATCGGCGATAGTCATAATTCAACGTAATTTCGCAACATTTTGATTGTTAATTTCACTAACAAATATTCAATAAAACAACTTAAAGGTACATCATTCATTGTGTTGTTGGGGGTCACATATTGGAAACGTTATAAATGGTGTTACTTCATCGAGAAGTACCGACTGTTGCCGAAAACTACCATTTTGATGATAGTAGACTTAGCATATTGACGATATGAAGGTAAAAGTAGCGATTTCTGATCGAAAACCGGACAATGCACACCGTGTGACGCGCGCCAATGAGTCAAACGTAATTTTGGAATCTTATTTATAACAGACAAAAAGATAATTTTGAGTTGATAATGTTAAATAGGTCACATAACTACTGTACATGTAAATGGGACGTGCAGTTTCGGTTTCTGCACATGCATACTGATGTTACTCAATTTTGATTGGAAACTAGTAATTATGATATATTTGGCGATTGGGGATAAATATGCAAGCTGAGTGAATTTATTTGTATTGTAGACATCACATGTGGTGAGTTGGAACGTATAAAAGCCAAATAAACTTTTATGAAACACAATGGATGCACCTTTAAATGTTCCATATATCGAATGTTTAGATATCCATCTAGGTAATTCCACAGATGACAATTACATAATTATTGCGTTGTGGCATTGGTAAAATGGGTAAATTAAAATCGTCTTAATTTTCAAGTGTATATTGTCTCGAGTTTATACTCAATTGATTCCGATATATAATGTACGTAGAGTAATAATCTGTCAATCTTGTGAAAAATTACACGTGAACTTTATAATATATTTATAATAACCCTCCTACGAATTCCCCGAAATATCCTCCTACGAATAACCACTCCTACGAACCGGTTCGTTCTACGAAATCACTGGTTCTCATTTAAAACTCCACTGTTAGTGTTTAGGTATCGCTAGGTAGTCACTTCACTTCAACTACCTTCGATCGGCCATTTTAATGTGAACGCTGTCTCCGTCATGACATGGCTTTCAAAGAGACGTGACATTGAAGTTATTTTACGACCATTAGGTGCATCAGCCGGCGGTTCAACAAAATGAGGCGCTTCGTAGCGCTCATTGATCGCTCAATGTAGCGCTCAATGAGCGCTTCTTCTCTCTTGAACGACATAGTGCAAATTAATTCCTCGAAGTAAGCTCGCCTTGCTACGTAGCGCTACATTGAGCAATCGCGTTCAAGAGAGGTTTAAAAGTAATCGCTAATTGAGCGATGACTTTGAAACCTCTCTTGAACACGGCCCTGCAGGAACAAACAAGAACTCTCCTTGGAGCACACTCCTTAGACATTGATGAACATTGATGAAACTGCTTGATCTTGTAAGACAAATCTTCCTCCCAAATAGGCTTAGCCACCTTTAATTCATTTGCTGTAGTAATATTTTAAATATCAAATCAAACTAAAGACACTCACTCACCCACTCACCCCAGCCTGTGCCTCTGTATACTAAAAGTCCCATTAATTTTCTTATAGCTTCCTTTTCAATATTTAATAAAATGGTGATATTTAATACAATTTCTTTCGTGTCTGAGTGTAAGACTAGGTCTGCCGCTGATTGCAGCGGTGAAGCTAACGACGATAAGGGTCGGTCAATTGATAGAGAATTTATCTATATTCAGGTTACAATTAATTAAATTACATATCAAAAAAAGAAAAAATATCGTTTGAGTTATGTGCATTCATGCATCACTTCGTTATAACTTTTTATGTATCATTCCTCTTGTCAAATATTTAGTATTTTATTTCCAATATGAAGCAATAAAAGGTGTGTTGTAATGACAAACGCTTTATTTACGCGGACGTAGTTTCATAAATGACACGCTGTTCTATATATTTGCGTTCAGAGCATGTGTGCATGGATTATAGCGAGTTTCAAGTGATCTAATAAGTAAATGATTAGTTTCTATGAATCCTTTAATAATCTTTTATAGAGGCATATTTTTTATATGTTTAATGATTTCATTTTAAGAATTTCTATTGCTGAAATGACTTTCCGATAATGATGTTTTTGTATATTAGGACTTCGATATAAGTATTCGGCTTCCCTGATAAATCAAAGGATCAAATCGGTGTTTAAAATATTTAATCGACGGGATTAAAACCTAGCAACCTAGCATAAAACACGGGAAACTCAAAATAAAAAATAAGAAAACTTAAATATGAAACACAAGAAACTCGAAATACTCACACTGAAAAGTGAAAAACTGATTCAGAAAATTATAAGAAAATTTGAAAAGACTTCTTTACAAATAGTATTCCCTCTAAATTACTTTTGAAATAAAGATAATTGAAAATCGCATAGTTGAGGTGGGAAAGGTTTTCACCGCGATGGAAAAGATTATGAATTTACAGTTGGGTATCCATACCAAATCATGACGATATCATGTACATAGTCAACAGACGCCGCCTCTGCGTTCTAAAATAATAAGTTGTACCGAAAGCAGTATGCGTGCAAGTACGCGTTGAGGTCGTAAGGGGCTTTCCAAAGCAGACAGATCCTTACTTCCGCGATGAGAGTTTGGATCGCAATCTAGCTTGCTCAATGGTATAACATTGACGTAACAACCGTTATGCGCGGGATTTTATTAGACAAGAATGACCATCAACTCTGGAACAATAAATATGGATCGAAATCACAAACCAAGACATATGGTGTATTCAAAGGTGAGAGATTTTGGGCGATGTTTTCAAGCACTCTGTGAACACTTGTCATTATTTTAATTTAATTCATTCACATTATCTGACACAAATGCTTCACAACTTTTTGATTACATCATTTTTGTATCTTTTACAGGTAATAATGCTGTTTTTATGAATTATGCATTTAATAATACCGACTGACAACCCCAGTCAATGTCTAAATGTGTTTGTGAAAAACGATTTCACAGGGAATTGTGTTAAGCATATTTTCAGGGTCAATTTTGTATTTCATCAGTGATTACTCCCTACTATATATGTATGTATATATATCTGTTTTAAATGTTTCCAGGCACTAAGAGGGTTAAACCTCAACACTAAATGCGGTTTATGTCAAACTGTACGAATTTCAGGGCCTCTATTCAGAGGAAATACGGTGAACTGTAGCAGTTAGTGGCAAGACGAAAATGTGATTTTTATCAAAATCCATGAAAAAATGACAAGATTTTATTAATAAAAATGAAATAATTAAATTGCATCTACATATCATTAAAGCTACATCCATTGTGTAGATGGGGATCAAATATGGCGAACATTATAAATGGTCTTATTTCATCGAGAAGTACCAACTGTTACCAAAAACTACCATTTTAATGATACTCGACTTAGTATATTGACGATATGAAGGTAAAAGTATCTATTTCTGATCGAAAACTTGACAATGCACAGCGTGTGGTGCGCACCAATGAGTCAAACGTAATTTTGGAATTTTATTTAAACCAGACAAAATAAAAAAATTTGGGTTGATAATATTCAATAGGTCATATAACTACTGTGCATGTAAATAGGATGGGCACTTTCGGTTTCTGCACATACATAATGATGTTACTCGATTTTAATTGGAAACTAGTAATTATGATATGTTAGCCGATTGGGGATGAATATGCAAACTGAGCGAATTTGTTTGTATTGTAAACAGCACATATGATGTGTTGGAACGTATTAAAGCCAAATAAAATTTTATGAAACACAATGGATGCACCTTTAATTGGTGACAATAACAATCTGGCTAAAGCCACCATGCGCCGGATTAGACATCCGGTTACTGTATTAACACATGTTATGGTCCCCGTTTAATGCCGAGGTTCGGAGTGGACAACTCTTTGATTACAAGTCTTTTATATGATGGAAAATGTACGAGTCACATACCTGCTCTGAGATGTTATGGCGGTGTTGACAACTTACTGGATTAAACATCTGCCGGTTTAGACAGATTCCAATGTATTGATATATTATATTAAAGGCTTTGGTATAAATAAGAATTTTTACCGTAAACAATATAAGCTCACAAATGTTGATTTAAAGGTACATCCATTGTGTTGTTGGGGGTCACATATGCCAAACGTTATAAATGTTGTTACTTTATCGAGAAGTACCGACTGTTACCGAAAACTACCATATTGATGATAGTGGACTGAGTATATTGACAATATGAAGGTAAAAGTAGTGATTTCTGATGAGTTGATAATGTTTAAAAGGTCATATAAGTTCTGTGCAAGTAAATGGAATGTGCAGTTTCGGTTTCTACACATGCAAAATTATGTTACTCGATTTTAATTGGAAACTAGTAATTATGATATATTTGGCGATTTGGGATGAATATGCAAGCTGAGTGAATTTATTTGTACTGTACACAGCACACATGGTGTGTTTGAATGTATTAAAGCCAAATAAATTCATCTAGCGGCAGTTATAATCATTAATTAATGAGGCTCCACAGACGCCAGCTCTCTGGCGGGTCACAGACGACCGTCGTCTTTGGTTAATCACAGTCACGCCTCAATGATTGCCTCAAAGCGTTCGCAGTGTTAAAATTGGGAAATTAAAATAATCTTAATAATCAATTGCAAGTGAATATTGTCTCAATTTTATGCCCAATTGATTCCGATATATAATGTACGTAGAGGTGATAATCTGTCATTCTTGTGGAAAATGCATTACACGTGAGCTTTAATGTTATATCTTGTAAGGCGTCTGATTGGCTGAACTTGAAGGTGAAAGTTCACAGTGAAGGTCACCTGACCTGACCTCTGTGGGGTAGTAGTCAGATCGACCAACGAGGAACAGTTGTTACGTTCCATTTGTTTTAAATGGGATTGTCATAATCTATGTCTGACATATTTGAAGCACATATGCAAAAAAAACCTTTTCAGTGAAAGACTGACAGTTTGAAGTAACTCTATCAATGTAAGTCAATGTGAGATGTGATTTCATTGGATAGAAAGGATCACAGGGGCTTGTATTGTCGAAACGAAACATCCCATGTCCGTTTGAAATTATATTTCAGAATGTTGTCATCATATTATCTTTCAATGTTATATACCACGTCAAAGCCAATACATCTGTCTTTAAAACAAGCCATCAAATGTAAAAAGCGAACGGATAATAACAAGGATATGATTTTTCAAAGCCAAAAATATTAGCACATTGCTCATGTGAGCCATTTGCGTAGCCCACCAAAATGATAAAATATTCGCTTGAAAAAATTATTATAAAATACTTTATAATATCCTGTCAGCTAATAGTGACCCATTTACAAAGCCCAGTATTTGGTGCATCAGATCGCGCAATAATTATAACATGAGGGACACTGTACTTGACATACCAGGGATTTTAGATTATCTCAAGTGTGTTTCGAAACATCGTGCTTGAAATGAATAGGATCAGGTTATGTATAATATACAGATAGAATTGTTCCAGATGTCTTTTTATTCAGAACTCAGTATAATAGAACACCAAAGATGAAGAATTCAAAAGTAGATAAAATCATAACTATCATTTCAAGTTTTTATCAGCATATCAACACGCAACCAATCAGTTAGCAAATTCCAGACACTTTCATTAGAGATGTATTACATTCAAACTACAGATAACAACAGTTTAAAGAACCATTTAAAGAATCGTTACTTTTATTAGTAAGATATTAAAT
This sequence comes from Gibbula magus, assembly GCA_936450465.1. Taxonomy (NCBI): domain Eukaryota; kingdom Metazoa; phylum Mollusca; class Gastropoda; order Trochida; family Trochidae; genus Gibbula; species Gibbula magus. The sequence goes on along the minus strand of OW388290.1, from coordinate 63,911,866 downwards.
TTTTCTGACAAATATCATTCTGAAAAAGGTATTTTTTTCTAATGATAAAAACCTTGGTTTTCTCCAATGTACCGCGGTACGCAAAATTTGAATGAAAAACCACGGTTTTCCGGTATACTGGTAAAACCACCCATCTCTAGTTTGTGGTATGTTTTTTCCCCCAGTTGATTTTACTAGAAGCGAGAAATATGGCCCACTTGCAACAGAGCTTTCGTGGGAAGAAATGACTGGAGAAGTGGCTTTGAATAAACTGTTAATGAATATTGTGTTAATGTCAATTGCTTTCGTCATAAATAATTGTCATAACTATATTTGGGCCTAGAGATCCAAATCATCCAATAAAGACAAAATAAGTAAATTTTCAGTATAGTTTAGAAAATTATAAGTGATATAATATTGATGAGAAGGTAATATGTTATGGTTTTACGTAGTGTCGCTTTCTTTATAGCTAAACACTCCTATTACTTATTCATTAATATCTACATTTGTATAAATGTCAGCTAAATACACAAAAGACATAAAGATATGTTAAGCATATTAATTAATCCTTAGACAAGATAACAAAATTAAATGTTTCTTTGGCAAGGTGCATCACTTTTGTTTGTGGGTGTAACAGAATTATATTATCATTTAAAAAATAAATTTAGAATTTGCCTCATCATTTTCGTGAAGTATAATTGATATACTCATGAAATATTCTCTAAGTACTCTTGAAGTGTTCTTGACATAATCTTGAAGTAATCTTGACATACATTTTGTGAAGTATTTTTGAAGTATTCTTGAAGTATTCTTAATGTATTCTTGACATATTTTCGAAGTATTCTTGAAGTATTCCCGACAAATTCACAAATTGACATATTCTGGAAGCATTATTGAAGTACTCTTGAAGTATTCTAGACATAAATTTCTTGAAGTAAAATTGAAATACTCTCAAAGTACTCTTGAAGTATTCTTGACATATTCTCAAAGTATTCTGGAAGTACTCTTGAAGTATTCTTGAAGTACTCTTGAAAAATTCTTGACATATTCTCAAAGTATTCTTGTCATATTCTCAAAGTATTCTTGAAGTATTCTTGAAGTATTCTGGAAATACTGACTCTAACCATGGGACCAATCAACCTATTATCATGAGTGCCAATTTCTCAATTACTTACGCAAAAGCAATAGAATATTGCCACGTTACTTAGGAGTATTTATGACTATTCTTGTCACTTCAAGGAAATTATGTCGGATAAACGTGATCAAGAGATAGAAAGTTCCAAGCTCATGACGTAATGCAATATTATCATTGCTGGTTTCTCACGTAATCCTATATGATATAAGTAGAGGACAAGTGTCAAGGGGTTTACATTAAAGATGACACACCCTCTCAAGCCGGGGGGGGGAACGCACCTTTAAGTGCCATGGTGAATGAAAGGATTTAAGAATGTGAAGTAATTACGGTATTCTCTCGGGCCAGGCAAACAGACATCTTGAAAACATGGGGGTGGGCTTTTGGTCAGGAAAGACCCCAACTCAGATGAAAATTCATACCGGAGAACGTCAGACAAGGTTTTTATTAAGGTTTTGACACGTAACTTAAAATAATATTATAGATATATGTAATGTATGACCATGGAACATCTGGCAAAGTTGGGGATGGTCTTTAACCCAGGAATAACCACAACCATTACAACACTCTGAAAAGTGGGGGTGGTCTAAGGATACGGGTATGGTCTTATACCCGAGAGAATACTGTAAACAAATATGGAACCATAAGAAGGAGACGCTGTTAATGCATAAAAAATATGGAAACAGAAAATGGAAACCAGAATAGAATATGGAAACAAAATAGAATATGGAAACAGAATAGAATATGGAAACAAACTAGAATATGGAAACAAACTAGAATATGGAAACATAATAGAATATGGAAACAAAATAGAATATGGAAACATAATGGAATATAATATGGAAACAGAATAGAATATGGAAACAGAATAGAATATGGAAACAGAATAGAATATGGAAACATAATGGAATATGGAAACATAATAGAATATGGAAACAGAATAAAATAAGAAACGAATAATAGAATAATGAAACAGAATAATTAAAGGGACATTTATTGTGTTGTTAACGGTCACATATGCCAAATGTTACAAATGACGATATTTTATCGAGAAGTACTGACTGTCGCCAAAAATTACCATTTGATGATAGTCGACTCCGTACAGTGATATATAGGCAGTGATTTCGGATCTAAAAGCGAACAAGCACCTCGTTTAGCATACGTGAATTAGTCCCTCGTAATTTTGGAAACTTATAATATTTACAACAGAGAAAAAGACAAATTTGGACTGATAATATTTAATAGGTCATATAACTACTGCGCATGTAAATGGTACGTGTACTTTCAGTTTCTGTACATATATAATGATGCTGCATTATTTTCATCGAAAATTATGATATATTTGGCGATTTGGGATGAATATGCAAGTTGAGAGAAATTGTTTAAACTTAAAGGCACATATTAAAGCCAGATAAAATATTATGAAATACAATGAATGTCACTTTAAGGAATGGAGACAGATAATATATGGAGAAGCAGAATATAGATGGAATTCCTCATATTATGAATACCTTTTAAAGAATATCTCGTCATTGAAATTATTGATTATGATGTAACTGTGGCTGTCTGCCTTTCATTGCATTTTTATACGAATCAATGATTTCCATATTTAACATTCTGTTTTATGTCTGTCAATAAACATTAAATTATCCTGTTGAAATTTCAACTTTGGATGTTGATCTTGAGAGGCATTCTAGAAGTAATAGATCTATACGACAAGGCTATATATGAATGATCAACTTCTTTATGTAACAATGGTGACGTTTCGATATAATACCGTTATCAAGCATCAAGAAGTTGATCATCCACAAACAGCCTTGTCTTCTCTTCTGTTGAGTTATGACCACCCATTTTATAGGTATCAAAACTGGTATTAATTTTAAAGGGGGATAGGACAAGGTTCATTTTAAAAAAAATTCTATTTTTTTGTAATAGGAAGAAGGAATTTGGAAAGGCAGGGGCCATGGGTCATTTTTCACATAGGGTGAAAAATGGCCCATTAAAATTTAAAATTTTACTATTGCTAAAATAGGGAATAGTCTATTAAAAATTCCAAAAATGACGTAAAGCCGTAAAAATTGTCAAAGTTGTCTTTCCCAATGCCTGAGGAAGACTCTCTTTCAATTTGCATGTGTAGTTATTCATAGGGAAATATTTTTGAAATATAATGATAAAGAAAAAATTTATAATATCATATTAATTATGATTTCACATTTGTAATCATATCCCATTTGAAAAGATAATTAATCCACAACCATCCCATTAACAGTTAAAGCGGAGGTCTGTGCAAGTATGCATTTACTCTTATTTTCGCCCACAGACTCTCTCGAAGAATTTCGAAATAAAACTGTTAGATATCAAGACAAAACATAAATTTACTTTGCTATGTATAGATGTCTGTGGCTCGGAAATGGTCGATAATTTAATCTAATACTGAGGGAGATTTATAGGTCTTCTCCCAACAGTAGTGGGCACTTCTCCCAAATAAAAAAAGCCAAAATTACTTGCTAGACTTTGATTCTATGTATTGATTGATGAAATTTTTTCATTATATTCTCATTCATCAAACAAACAGGCAAATATTGTAGATGAATTTTGTTGATTTTAGTTTTTCCGAATATTGAATTTTTTTTTGCATATTCGACGAAAGATTGAAGATCAACAAAGCGAAATAATGTAATACAAGGGGCGGGACAGTTAGTGTGGTCGGCTTCGGATCAAGAGGTCCAGGGTTCAAATCCCACCAGGGGCTCAGCAACTGTGTCTGCTGTAGAGAACTGTTCTACATGCAGTAGTTTTTGGGTGCAATGCTGCTCCAAGTATGAATTATTATAGAAGAAGATTTGTTCAAAACTTGAAAGAATTGGAAGAATATTTTTTCTGCAACCTATCTAGCCAGTTTAGATACAAAGTATAAAATACAGAAATCTAAAAAATAAAAACTCATGAAATTGTTTGTAATTCGGCACTGCACCTCTCCCAGTTGTGTAGAAGATTTGTGCCAAGTTTGAAAATAACCCGACAAATTGTTTTTCTGTAAATGGCCGGACAAAAAATGTCTTTAATCTGAAGGAAATGTAGGATTGACTCAGAGAGGGATGCATTTTAATCCACATTTTGAATTTTCTTTTAGGATCATTGGTGTGAACCTATTTTTCCATGGGAATTACCTTTCAAATGGGACCAATTTCATGTCTGTAGTACCAATAATTGCAAAGATACACAATTTTCTAATTCTTATTCTCAACCACTACCTTATTATCTTAATTCATATATTAAAGTGACTGTTATATCACCAAAATCCACCATCTTGGTTTTTTCATTACCGGTACATGAAATGAAACACACTATAATTTACCTAATTTTACAACTTTTTAATAATAAAAGATATACACAGATAATATATCACATTGCAACACATAACATAACATAAAATTAATAAACTATGTACTTTTATGCTGTAGTGAAATTTTCCCTAATTGCAGCACCGATGAATGGCTTGAGTTTTCGTTTTACTTTTTCAGCAAATGCTTTTTGGTCTCTAATATCTGTCAATGTTACTTTGTTTTAATCATTAATGATAGTATATGTGTAAATGGGAATATCCTCTTGAAGTTTCCACCAAAAATTTTGTAATAACATTGCGTTCTGCCAATTGACATATGGTCAATATGCCAATTGTCATAATGGCATAAAAAATATGACGTCAAAATATTTGCGCTGAGGTTGCAATGGAATGTGTCCCATTTATTACGAGTTCGTTGAATTGGAATTGAAATCAGTAAATAATAAATAAAATACTAAACTTGGTTCCGTTTAATAACATATTTATGAAACTCGTGAATGGTATTGGTATCTAATTCGCTTTCGCTCGTCAAATACCAAACCACTCACTCTTTTCATAAATGTTATTAACAGGGGCGTGGTTTAGTTCTCTCTATTTATACTTATAGATTCATTTTGTAAAATCGTCAATATTCTTTCCGTGAATGTCTGTGGAATAAAAATAGCTTCTATTCGTTATCCAAACGCTGAAGACGATAATCAGGACAATATATGTTGGATATTTTCCAAGTGAAAGGAAACAGTGACAGTTATGTATGTTCAAAGAGAACTAACAATTACTTATTTGCAATACAAATGTGCCCCGAAATAGACACGATATTGATGTACATGTCAGTAATGATGTACATATACCGTCAATTGTTAAATATTGTATATACACTGATAGGGCCCGATTGCCTTCCCATTCCGACTACCAACTCCAAATATACAGAATTTTGTCAATATACATGCAATGTACGATTGATTGATGGCCGTGTGTTGTATATTTCGTAGTCAATGTAATGTACGCCTTCAGCAATTGGTTGGCCAATGTCGAAGGCTTGTGTTTATAAAGGGCGCGCTTTGTTCGTTTTTATGTTTATTCATTTTCATGATTACAGTTTTTGCGTCATGGGAATGGAGGCTATGGATCATTGATTTCTTTGGTTTATGAGCTGGAATATTTGAACGAATTGGATCATTTTATGTTCTTGGGGTAAAACTAAATTTTTGAGTGAACATCTATGGAATGAATACAAATTATTTTCAAAATCCAAGAATTAACGGCACTGTAACACGTTTTATTATATGGCGAGCAGTGAAATACTGGGATTTATCAGTGAAATAAACTGTCTATCAAGCTACAGTGAAAATAACTTATATTTTCACTGCGAACGGTGACTGATATAATTTGACGTCATAAAACAATGGTCTCGCGCGGCGATTTTGCTTATGACGTCACAGTGTTACTGTATGGACGGGCTGTTCCTTGCGGCCGCTTGGCGCGAAAACGACCCTTTTCGGACGTAATTACATTGATAATGTCATATAATAAATAGAATATCCGTCAATTCTTGACAAATACCATGTTTATCTCATCTCGTGAGGTAGAAAAGTTTTATATTTTCACTCGTGGCTGCGCCCCTCGTGAAAATATAACCTTTCTACCTCACTCGATGAGATAAACATGGTATTAGTCAAGAAAAGACAGATATCCTCTATTTATTTACTGAAATAAATTGCTCTTACAAAAATATAATTAAGTGTTACCAGTGGCTAAATAAACCTCTTAAATTAATAAAAAGAGTTCTAAAATGAATGTACATGCGAGTCCATTTCCATTTGATCAGCCATTTTAATGTGGTCACCATAAAATGGACGTTTAAAGGCTGTTCAAATGATCTGACTGATGTAGCGATACCTAAATATCAGAGTAGAGTTTTAAATATGGTACAATGATTAAATGGTCAGGCGTCTTGCTGTCTGAACTCTCAAATTCTCATGAGACCTACAAATCTACCTCTCACTTTGAAGAGTTCCACACCACTGTTGCTTTATGTCATTTTCTATGGATGCAGCTTATAGGGTCATGTAATGAGATGTTTTACCCATTCATGGGCTAATATATTGTGTAAATTTTAATAATAAATAGCATATTCGAGGAAACATAATGTGCAAAAAATGTGCTATGGTGCCTTTAAAGGCCAAATAGATATGTTCTTATACATTTCTTTGAATGTTCATCGATCCATCAGTCTGTTTGTCACTTCATCCATTATCTTTCCTTATACTCCTTTCATCCATCCATCTATCCATCTATCCATCTGTTTCTTCATCCATCAATTCAACTGTATATCAAAACTTGAGAATTTAATTAATTCACAGTTGTTTAAATGTCATATTTTCAGAAAAGGTTGTTTTGTTGGAACAAAAGTGCTGATTCTGTGAAAAGTAATCCTTAAATCACTTGAATATTATGATAGGAGTTTATTTCAACCCCTTGATTACAGAATGACAACAATCGCCCACCCATCCAAAAAACACCTACATCTAGTTCAGGATTTTTGAGGAGGCCAATTCCCCTTTGATTCTCACTAACACTTGCATGAAACAGTCACAACCTCGACACCCACAACCACAAGATAATCATGTTTTTGGAAGTAACACCCCAGTGCTTACTCTTTAATCGTCCCTTATTGTTTGCAATTTACAAACTCTGCCATTACCCCAACACCCAAGATGGGGGCCAATTCATCATGAATCGTGTAGTAACACCATGGCGTCTACCCACATATTAAACCTGATTCTATGCCAATCTCAACACCCACCAACACTAACAAACATTGCCACCATTTCAACACCCAACACCACAAGATGGCAGCTATTTCATCATGAATCTTGTAGTAACACCCAGACTTCTACCCTCATATCAAAACTGATTCTATGCCAATTTCAACACCCACCAACGCTGCCAACCACTTCAACCAACACCCAATCCTACAAAATGGCGGCTATTTCATCATGAATCTTGTAGTAACACCCCCTTGCTACCCTCTTATGAAACCTGATTCTATGCCAATTTCAACACCCACCAACACTGCCAACCACTTCAACCAACACCCAATCCTACAAAATGGCGGCTATTTCATCATGAATCTTGTAATAACACCCTGTGTGTCTACCCTCTTATGAAACCTGATTCTATGCCAATTTCAACACCCACCAACACTGCCAACCACCTCAACCAACACCCAATCCTACAAAATGGCGGCTATTTCATCATGAATCTTGTAATAACACCCTGTGTGTCTACCCTCTTATGAAACCTGATTCTATGCCAATTTCAACACCCACCAACGCTGCCAACCACTTCAACCAACACCCAATCCTACAAAATGGCGGCTATTTCATCATGAATCTTGTAATAACACCCTGTGTGTCTACCCTCTTATGAAACCTGATTCTATGCCAATTTCAACACCCACCAACGCTGCCAACCACTTCAACCAACACCCAATCCTACAAAATGGCGGCTATTTCATCATGAATCTTGTAATAACACCCTGTGTGTCTACCCTCTTATGAAACCTGATTCTATGCCAATTTCAACACCCACCAACGCTGCCAACCACCTCAACCAACACCCAATCCTACAAAATGGCGGCTATTTCATCATGAATCTTGTAATAACACCCTGTGTGTCTACCCTCTTATGAAACCTGATTCTATGCCAATTTCAACACCCACCAACGCTGCCAACCACTTCAACCAACACCCAATCCTACAAAATGGCGGCTATTTCATCATGAATTTTGTAATAACACCCTGTGTGTCTACCCTCTTATGAAACCTGATTCTATGCCAATTTCAACACCCACCAACACTGCCAACCACCTCAACCAACACCCAATCCTACAAAATGGCGGCTATTTCATCATGAATCTTGTAATAACACCCTGTGTGTCTACCCTCTTATGAAACCTGATTCTATGCCAATTTCAACACCCACCAACACTGCCAACCACCTCAACCAACACCCAATCCTACAAAATGGCGGCTATTTCATCATGAATCTTGTAATAACACCCTGTGTGTCTACCCTCTTATGAAACCTGATTCTATGCCAATTTCAACACCCACCAACACTGCCAACCACTTCAACCAACACCCAATCCTACAAAATGGCGGCTATTTCATCATGAATCTTGTAATAACACCCTGTGTGTCTACCCTCTTATGAAACCTGATTCTATGCCAATTTCAACACCCACCAACACTGCCAACCACTTCAACCAACACCCAATCCTACAAAATGGCGGCTATTTCATCATGAATCTTGTAATAACACCCTGTGTGTCTACCCTCTTATGAAACCTGATTCTATGCCAATTTCAACACCCACCAACACTGCCAACCACCTCAACCAACACCCAATCCTACAAAATGGCGGCTATTTCATCATGAATCTTGTAATAACACCCTGTGTGTCTACCCTCTTATGAAACCTGATTCTATGCCAATTTCAACACCCACCAACACTGCCAACCACTTCAACCAACACCCAATCCTACAAAATGGCGGCTATTTCATCATGAATCTTGTAGTAACACCCCCAGTGTCTAGCCTCATATAAAAACTGATTCTATGCCAATTTCAACACCCACCAACGCTGCCAACCACTTCAACCAACACCCAATCCTACAAAATGGCGGCTATTTCATCATGAATCTTGTAATAACACCCTGTGTGTCTACCCTCTTATGAAACCTGATTCTATGCCAATTTCAACACCCACCAACACTGCCAACCACTTCAACCAACACCCAATCCTACAAAATGGCGGCTATTTCATCATGAATCTTGTAGTAACACCCCCAGTGTCTAGCCTCATATAAAAACTGATTCTATGCCAATTTCAACACCCACCAACGCTGCCAACCACCTCAACCAACACCCAATCCTACAAAATGGCGGCTATTTCATCATGAATCTTGTAATAACACCCTGTGTGTCTACCCTCTTATGAAACCTGATTCTATGCCAATTTCAACACCCACCAACACTGCCAACCACTTCAACCAACACCCAATCCTACAAAATGGCGGCTATTTCATCATGAATTTTGTAATAACACCCTGTGTGTCTACCCTCTTATGAAACCTGATTCTATGCCAATTTCAACACCCACCAACACTGCCAACCACCTCAACCAACACCCAATCCTACAAAATGGCGGCTATTTCATCATGAATCTTGTAATAACACCCTGTGTGTCTACCCTCTTATGAAACCTGATTCTATGCCAATTTCAACACCCACCAACACTGCCAACCACTTCAACCAACACCCAATCCTACAAAATGGCGGCTATTTCATCATGAATCTTGTAGTAACACCCCCAGTGTCTAGCCTCATATAAAAACTGATTCTATGCCAATTTCAACACCCACCAACGCTGCCAACCACTTCAACCAACACCCAATCCTACAAAATGGCGGCTATTTCATCATGAATCTTGTAATAACACCCTGTGTGTCTACCCTCTTATGAAACCTGATTCTATGCCAATTTCAACACCCACCAACACTGCCAACCACTTCAACCAACACCCAATCCTACAAAATGGCGGCTATTTCATCATGAATCTTGTAGTAACACCCCCAGTGTCTAGCCTCATATAAAAACTGATTCTATGCCAATTTCAACACCCACCAACGCTGCCAACCACCTCAACCAACACCCAATCCTACAAAATGGCGGCTATTTCATCATGAATCTTGTAATAACACCCTGTGTGTCTACCTCTTATGAAACCTGATTCTATGCCAATTTCAACACCCACCAACACTGCCAACCACTTCAACCAACACCCAATCCTACAAAATGGCGGCTATTTCATCATGAATTTTGTAATAACACCCTGTGTGTCTACCCTCTTATGAAACCTGATTCTATGCCAATTTCAACACCCACCAACACTGCCAACCACCTCAACCAACACCCAATCCTACAAAATGGCGGCTATTTCATCATGAATCTTGTACTAACACCCTGTGTGTCTACCCTCTTATGAAACCTGATTCTATGCCAATTTCAACACCCACCAACACTGCCAACCACCTCAACCAACACCCAATCCTACAAAATGGCGGCTATTTCATCATGAATCTTGTAATAACACCCTGTGTGTCTACCCTCTTATGAAACCTGATTCTATGCCAATTTCAACACCCACCAACACTGCCAACCACTTCAACCAACACCCAATCCTACAAAATGGCGGCTATTTCATCATGAATCTTGTAATAACACCCTGTGTGTCTACCCTCTTATGAAACCTGATTCTATGCCAATTTCAACACCCACCAACACTGCCAACCACTTCAACCAACACCCAATCCTACAAAATGGCGGCTATTTCATCATGAATCTTGTAATAACACCCTGTGTGTCTACCCTCTTATGAAACCTGATTCTATGCCAATTTCAACACCCACCAACACTGCCAACCACCTCAACCAACACCCAATCCTACAAAATGGCGGCTATTTCATCATGAATCTTGTAATAACACCCTGTGTGTCTACCCTCTTATGAAACCTGATTCTATGCCAATTTCAACACCCACCAACACTGCCAACCACTTCAACCAACACCCAATCCTACAAAATGGCGGCTATTTCATCATGAATCTTGTAGTAACACCCCCAGTGTCTAGCCTCATATAAAAACTGATTCTATGCCAATTTCAACACCCACCAACGCTGCCAACCACTTCAACCAACACCCAATCCTACAAAATGGCGGCTATTTCATCATGAATCTTGTAATAACACCCTGTGTGTCTACCCTCTTATGAAACCTGATTCTATGCCAATTTCAACACCCACCAACACTGCCAACCACTTCAACCAACACCCAATCCTACAAAATGGCGGCTATTTCATCATGAATCTTGTAGTAACACCCCCAGTGTCTAGCCTCATATAAAAACTGATTCTATGCCAATTTCAACACCCACCAACGCTGCCAACCACTTCAACCAACACCCAATCCTACAAAATGGCGGCTATTTCATCATGAATCTTGTAGTAACACCCCCATTGTCTACCCTCTTATCAAACCTGATTGTCTGCTGATCGCTATCATGTTTACAGCGGCTATGGGCCGTTTCCATTATCTTTTTTCTGTCCTGCTAAAAATCCATGAAGAGGAACCCATTCCAATTTGCCAGGGTAAGACAGAGACAGGACACTTGCAAGTAAATCAATAGGCTTGACTGACAATAGCAGTCACGTTTATAATTCATTACCCAATCGCCTCCAACTGATGCCTCAATAAGTGCTACCAACGGACAAGCAATGCAAATGGCCGCATCTTGCCAAAATACCAACAGTAAATCACTTCCTCAGTTCTATTTTGAACTTTAATTATGACAAGACATGGTGAAATGACTTCAATCGTTGTCCCCGGGGTGAAGTTTTTCTTGTTTCGCTTTGGTGTGGGATTGAAGTTTGGTGTTTAGTTACGGGATTGGAGTTTCTTGTTTAGATGTGGTGAGGGATTGGAGGTTCTTGTTTAGTTATGATGTGGGATTGGAGTTTCTTGTTTAGTTATTGTGAGGGATTGAAGTTTCTTGTTAAGTTATGATGTGTGATTGAAGTTTCTTGTTTAGTTATGGCAAGGGTTTGAAGTTTCACGTTTAGTTATGATGTGGGATTGAATTTTCTTGTTTAGTTGTGATGTGGGATTGAAGTTTCTTGTTTAGTTATGATGTGGGATTGGCGTTTCTTGTTTAGTTATGGTGAGGGTTAGAATTTTGTGTTTAGTTCTACTTTTTCTTTGTAGCAGTGTGATTATCTTATTAGTTTCCAACGAATCTATTTTCATTGAGTTCCTGCAAGGAGTTTGATTTTTTCCTCATGTACCAAGGCTCTTTTCATTTTTTTGGGGGGATCATAAATCCTTTGATTTTTCATGTTGGCTTTCTAGCAAGGTCTTTAGAATAATACTTTCCTTGGCTCTTTGAGTTTCTCTTTGATTTTCCTTCGAAAAATTAAAAGATCATAACTGGATAGTAAAACTATAACATCAGAGCACTCAACAATATTCTTGGAATCCCACATGATTTTCTTTGTTATTCAAATAATAATATATATTCCTGTCTACTGACCACTCATAATTTTTGAAAATTTTCTACCAGTGGCGGAGGGAGCGGGATAGCGCAATGGCTAGCGCGTTCGGCTTCGGATCAAAGGGCCTGGGGTTCTAATCCCGCCAGGGGCACGGCAACTTTGTCTGCAGTAGAGAACTGTTCTACACAGAGCAAGGTTTGGGTGCAATGCTACACTGAATTTCAGTGTAGTACCACCCATGGTTCGCTAGTTTCACCGCAATGCATAGCCACATGGCGTTGCGGGCTTTCTCCCTTCCATAATACTAGCAGCCGCGATATAAGTGAAATACTCTTGAAAGCGGCGTTAAACCCCAACTTACCTCACCTGACCAGTGGCAGATCCAAGAATTTTGAAAGGGGGGGGGGGAGGAGAAGGGGGAAATCCAACAATTCAAAAATGGGGTCCGGTCCACTTTTGGGGCCCCCATATCTGTCAATTCAAAATTGTAAAAAATGTTTGAAGGGGGAGGGTCCACACCCAATCCCCAACAACCCTGAATTTGGTTGCGTAAGCATGAAAAATAACACCAAAGAGTAAGCAAGAGACGATTACATTTGTAAGGAAACTAATTACAAGACCATCAGTCCAGTGAAGTTATTAAAAAAATATGCCTTTTTCAGGAATTGTAATTGGAAAAATATATGTAACTTTTTCAGTATCTATTTATCATCGCCCTCCCGTGTTACTAAGTTACTTTTTGTCGTAACTAAGTTACTAATCCCAGCGTACCTTTCAGGACGATATTACTCATTTATCCCGCACGGCTACTGAAAGTATTACATGCAGCCAGATTGTAAAGCGAGTCTGTTCATTGATTTGCCGCGGCGAGGAATATATCCGCTGCTTTGGGACTAGTGCGATGAGCTCTCACTAGCGAAACTGCCAATTTACGCGGGCCATAGTTTCTCTGGTTTAGTCAACGGTTTCATTTAGTCGGGCTATTAGACAAAGTCCAAGAAAAGTTAAAATTATTATCTTGTGTTTTATTTGAATTTTGACAGAATTGCTTTTGATTTGGGTTCCACAATAATCAATGCTAAAACGGTTATTACTCGTTTATTTTAATTTTGATTAAGTTGCAGTAGAGTGAGAGTTTAACCCTTAACATGCGGGCGACGGAATTATCCGGGCGGGCTATAAGCGATTCGTAGGTACCTCAATACGGATCCCGGTTACAAGACTTAGAATAATTCACGGCTGTCTAAGTACTGTCCTATCCCCCATACCGGGTCACGAGTCGATTGTGTCCGCGACCCGACCCATGAGAATGGCTGTATTTACGCATCGCGACCCGACATGAGAATAAAGCTTTGTTCAGTGTGTGGTCGGAATATCAAGCAAAATTCACACCAATTTGCGTGTGCATTGTTGACCCGTAACGCATCGATAATTAGCTTTACAAAAGGCCAATTATGTCGGGCTTAGCCCCCGAAGCATTAATTCGCTTGAGGCTATTTTCACCCACGTGTTTGTATTGCCTCGGGTTTGCCTCGCCCGAGACTGCTATCTGCCTCGCATCTCGCGAGACGGGGAAAAAAATCGCTAACTCGCCTTACTCCCGCACTTCATATCATGTGAGCGAATTGTTTGTTTTCAAAAAAAAATACGGCAAAATAAAGGGGAAACAATGGACTACATTCCCATATAAAATTAGAAAATCTCAAAAAAATAATAAAGACACAGCAAGCGCCGTGAAAAAGGTCATGTTTACACTTCATAAATTTTGAAACAATCGGCGATTTTCACAACTTCTAAAACATTTATCAAGGCTAAAATACTGAATGCATTTTCATAATTTTTATATCACAATAAACCGAAAAGAATAATCTTTTATTCTATATAAAATGCGCAGATTTATTCACAGAAATAAAGATACAATTTTACCTTTCTGAGAGGCATGTGAAACCAAACGGCACACAAACTAATCAACATATTTTCATCAGTTATGGTTCGAGGTTAGCGTTTATTTGAAAAGTCAAACAACATAACCATATTTGGGTTGACATGTGCTTATTTGTCAACTGGTTCGAGATTATGATTTCTTGGAAAAGTGCGATGAACGACCGTTTGCAATACATGTTGTAAGTATTGACGATTTTATAGGTGGAAATAAAGACAAACTTTACATAGCTATAGAATTATAACCAAAGGTCGCATTCTAATAATTTTTATATCATTGTGAATCTAGACATCTTGTCTTCAATTCCGTATATAAATGGAATTTTTTTCGTTTCGTATTTATGATGTTACGAGGCCCGAATAAAAGACAATCTTTCGAAAGTAATAGAATAAAAACGAAAAAACATAGAAAATTCATTCAAAGTTTCGAGTGTGAATTAGCCATTTGTGTACGGGTGTCGCTACTTGAATTTGTATTGAACGCCCGTATATAGTCCTTATTCGCCATGTAGATGCGGTATATTTTGTAAAAACGATACCGGAATCGCCGCCTGGAAATTCCGCCAGCAGAGCTAGTTAGTGCCAAAGCCCAAACTACTGCTGCGAGCTGCGAGCCTGTAAATTCCGCCACAGGGGCTAAAAATGGTAAAATATATATACGCAACGTAAGGGTTAAGTATCTGATGTTTGAGCCTTAAGACTGAAAAAGTGAATGCATCATTGCCTAAAATTCCCATCTCATTGACGTTTTAGGGTATTTCTGGATTTTGTGTTGGTATTTAGGTGGTTGCTTTACCTACGATTTTAATAACCAAATGTTTTACTTTTTTGAAGTTAGGAATTCAAGGATATTCCCATAATACGAATAATTACTGAAGCAAATAACGAGAAAGAAAGAGAAACATTGATTAAACAGACTTGTTTATTCCATGAAAATCAATATTTCATCCACAGTCATCGGCAAGTGTTTTAAAAGCACTTAGTCCTTCGATGCCAACATTAAAATTGGAAATATTTGCAATGTTCTGACCGCAAAACATTTGCAATTTTGAGTCCATGCTTCACAAGAATTGCATTTACATTATGACAAATGAGCGTGGATGGAAAAGCTTTCCTGCTTTTGTAATTTCCATTGTAAATTAGTATCTTTGTATTTCAAATGAGCCAATATTTGGAAAGCTGGTGGCAGATGAGGGAGAAGAGTTCACTGCCCTTGAGGAGCTTAGGATGACCTTGACATTGACTTCACCTTGACCTTGTGTCTGAGAATTTATAAATAAGTTTAGCTGAGTCAAATAGGCTCCTAAAATGGATTTTAAAGGTTTTATGCTGGGATATACTTTAACAAGTTTTTTTTATAGGTACAAGATGATTTAGTGTTTGAAATAACATTCAATTAAATTATCATGTTCGTAGCTCAAGTGTTTATGTCAGTTTCCAAATTAATTTTTTTTTGATTTATGATGGATTATAACTGAAATTTGTTATGAATTCCATTGTTGTGCCATGAAGGTGTTTTTATAAATTTGTTGTAACATTATGATGAGGTTGAAATCGTGATTTATTATCCCAACTTTAGATCTTCTCATGTGAGTGGTATAAAATATTAACCCATACTTCAAATGATTTGTTCAGAATCAGAGATCAAAGTCTTTACATGAAAAAGGGTAAAATATGGTTTTCCCAACTTTCAGATTTGACACCCCTGAAATGTGCATTTGACGTGATTTCTTCTCACCAGATGATTGAAGTGGTCCAAAATGATTTAGGATGCGAAATAATCCCATCAGCTAAAATGAACTGATTCCCCCAAAAATATTTGAGTAAGATTGAGCAGTATTAAAGTGTTCACCTTCAGATAAAGAGGTCATAGGGTTCAGATTTTGCTGGGAACTTGGCAACCATATTTGCAAAATGAAAACTGTTTGCAAGATGGCATTAGGTTCCGATGCATTTCTACTTTCAATTTTAGTACTGTTCCATCCCAATCTCATTTAAATCAGATTGAACATAACACTCGTACGTTTCTAATCTGTGTACTGCACCATAGAGGTTATGTGAGATGACCTGTTATTCCGACCAATCAGTGATAAGCTAGGAAGCCATTTGACTGACTTGAGTTGCCATGTGCCACATTCAATGTCATATTTAAGGCCTCTGATTGGCTGAATTTATTGAAGGTGAAAGATCACAGTAATGGTCACCTGTACAATATCAATATAGGGGTTAAAGGGGCAGTAGCACGTTTTTCTGGTGAAATAAGTCGATGAAATGTAATTGAAAAATAATGTCACCAACAGTAAAACACCCTTCCCTATTCAGAAAATCAAACTAAAATATGAGTGTACATGGTTCCTTAAAGTCATGGGAAACGTTTTTTGTCATTAGAAATAATAAATTGTGTTCACAATAAAATGGCCGCCATGCAATTTTTGCTTTATACACAACATCGTTATTACCACTACGGATATTTGGTTTGTGTAATAAGATGTTTTACCCTCTAAAGTAAATATGAATGATATTAACTATCATTATAAATGGGAAATTTGAAAAAATGAAATTTGCAAAAAACGTGCTACTGCCCCTTTAACACTAACGCTTGCAAAGAAGCCCTTTACCCACTTGTTTCCTTAGCCTAAGGTGGTACCTGTCTGTCATGCCTAAGGGCTAAGGCCTTTGCAAAAATAGGCCCCCGATTGAAGCAGTGTTGAACAATAACTCACTCACTAAGTCTTCAACCTTAGGTAATAAATCAAGCAATTCCTGATGAGCTACAGAGCCAGTGGTTCTATTTTTAGAGGTTAAATTCAGACTGTTTTAAGTAGAAGGTTGTGGTTTTCATTACCTTGAACATAATGTTATGTATTATTGAACACCCCTTTCGTGTTGACAATACTCATAGGAACTGATGGAGAGAGCTGAATAATGATGGATTCTCTCAGAGCATTGCATATTGGTGTGTTGAAGGTTTATTTATGAAGGTTTCATTTCCTTGCATTAAACTTTGATGATAGAACATTAACCCTCTCCTTGCCAAGGCGGAGTTCAGTTGCTGCAATATTTGTTTGCTATTGTGGTGGTATGTGATCCTGTGTATAGTTCAGTCGCTGCAATATTTGTCTGGTGTGTTGGAATGTGATCCTGTGTATAGTTTAGTCGCTGCAATATTTGTCTGGTGTGTTGGAATATGGTCCTGTGTATAGTAAGGTCGTTGCAATATTTGTGTGGTGTGTTGGAATGTGGTCCGGTGTATAGTTTGGTCGCTGCAATGTTTGTGTGGTGTGTGTTGGAATGTCCGGTGTATAGTTCGGTCACTGCGATATTGGTGTGGTGTGTTGAAATGTGGTCCGGTGTATAGTTCACTCGCTACAATATTATTTTGGTGTGTTGGAATGTGGTTTTGTGTATAGATAGGTCGCTGCAATGTTTGTGTATTTGTGTGGTGGAATGTGGACCTGTGTATAGTTCAGATTCTGTTATATTTGTGTGTTAGTGAGTTGGAATGTGGACCTGTGTATAGTTAGGTTGCTGCAATATATTTGTCTGGTGTTGGAATGTGGTTCTGTGTATAGTTCGGTTGCTGCAATATATTTGTCTGGTGTTGGAATGTGGTCCTGTGAATAGTTTGGTTGCTGCAATATTTGAGTGGTGTGTGTCGGAATGTGGTTCTGTGTATAGTTTAGTCACTGCAATAATTGTGTGGTGTGTCGGAATGTGGTCTTATAGTTTAGTCACTGCAATAATTGTGTGGTGTGTCGGAATGTGGTCTTATAGTTTAGTCACTGCAATAATTGTGTGGTGTGTCGGAATGTGGTCTTATAGTTTAGTCACTGCAATAATTGTGAGGTGTGTCGGAATGTGGTCTTGTATATAGTTTGGTGGCTGCAATATTTGTGTATTGAAGTGTTGGAATCCAGGATTTGCAATAGTTTGCTCGTATAGTTCAGATTGTGACATATTTGTGGAGGAATCTGGGATTGTCAATAAATAGCTTATGAGTCTTATGCCTATCCTTAAATAACATTATGAAGTTATTATTATTTAGAAATAACGAGGACAAAATACACGGTCATAAACTTTGTCTATTCATTATGACCGTGACAACATTATGAGGTAGCTAGTTTCACAGAGTCAGGGAGTAAGTCTACATGCATCTATGTGCTAGTATAGACACATTTGTGTCCAGGAAGTTGTGATGAGACTTCCTTCGATACCATTCTTCTGGGTCAAGTGTTGCAACAATATATGAGTCACAATACAACTATGACAGCGGGACAAAATCAAAATATGTTCAACTGTCGGATATGAGCTATTTAGACTGTCAATCAATCCTTTGTATTATTATCTACCATCTGCTCACTCTCTATGCATTGTGTAAAATGAAATTTCTCCCTGAAATTTTCGTCCATGGCTCCATGATATATTTTCATATGAGCTTAGAATTAGTTTTGGCACTTGTAAACAACACTGTTTTGTCAGATATGATTGTCTCCTGTGAGATCTTGTTTGGAAAAATTTACTAAATTTAGCTAAATCTTATTTATGCATGTTCTTTCAATGGCTATGTTTCTAGATTTCTTCACGATAATATTGTTTGTGATACTTCATAGTTCTGTTTCCCTGACAAGTCACAACTCGTGCCAGCGCTAAGTAAAAAAATAAAATGTTTCTCGGGTGTCGGCGCATCACTTTTATTTCTGCGAGTGACAACTTTTTATTGTCATTTGAAAAAATAAATTAAGAATTTGCCGCATCACTTTTGGTTAACCCAAAATAATCCCATTTGTCAAACAAATATTTGGGTCTGCAGGAACGGCTGTATTTTGGTGGAAAAATAAAATGTACTCCTCCCGCATCATTATTTTTCCAACAAAAAATAAAAATAAAGTCCTATCGCCCTCGTCACTTTTGAAAAAAATGTACCGAGAAACATTTAACTATTTTTATGCAGCCTTAGCTGCTACACAATCAGAAAAGTTAACAAAATGCAGCAAGGCTTGAATTAGCCAGTGATGGAAATTTGCAGGACATATGACTTGTAGGGAAAGTTGTCGTAAGTTAAAAATGTTAAAACTGATTTATATACTATTTTATAAAAAGTGACACTAGAAAAAGGGGAATCTATATTTACTTATCAGGTTTATAAAACAATCTATTGTTATTATCAAATATTATTCTTTAGTTGTTCCTGAAAATGTTACAGATCAAATTTATGGAAAAAATATTTTCGTCAAATATTTTTGCAACATTATAAGAAAAACACTTTTAAACAATAAAACACTTAGAGGGATTCTAACATTTGAGAGTTTGGATATTACACTTTAATTTCCTGATTGAAGATGCTAACTAAATTCACATTCCAAGTTATGGCACACAAGGGTGTTGTAATTTTTTGGGCTGAATATCAAGGCATATGTCACATCCTAAGAGCCAGTATTTTCCATCCATTCCTTAGGGATGTTATTGAGAAGGGACGATATATTTTCCGTCTAACTGTAAGCTTCAGGAGGGGACAGAATTTTCTTAATTCACAATTCTTTCCTTTGGGAAAAATATTGAAAAGGTTCTGAAGATTTATGATGTGTTGTTCAATGTGTACCGGATCATCTATAAATTCAAATTCCTCTGGTCAGACAAATTTGATTTCTTGTTTGACGGATTTTTGGGACAAAATGTCTGGAATGGTCTGGCATGAGAAAAAAAAACAACAACTTTGATATAATGAATGGTTGTCTGAAAGTTTTGCAAAAATCATGGGAAAAGATTCTGTAAAATAACTAAATAAGTTTATTTTTTCGAAAAGAACAATTTCATTAACCCTTTACCAGTCAATGGCAGAAATTTTGAAAGAGGTGGTGGGTGGGTTCACTCTAAGGGTCAGGGGACATATTGATTTTGATTAAGTTTCCGTGGGCGTCAGCGTCAGCATTCCCATTGTTTCCGGAGCATTACTCTAAAACTACACAACCAGTCTTCACCAGATTTGGAATATAGGCTCACCATATCATGTAGATGTGACTTAAAGGCGCTGTAGCACGTTTTTTCGCTCAAATAAGTCGATGAAATGTATTTGAAAAATAATGTCACCAATAGTAAAACACCCTTCTGTCTTCGGAAAACCAAGTTACAAATGAGTGTATATGGTTCCGTAAAGCCATGGGCATTTTTTTGTCATTCGAAATAATAAAATGTGTTCACAATAAAATGGCCGCCATGCAATTTTGGCTTTATACGCAACACCGTTATTACCACTACGGATAATTGGTTTGTGTAATAAGATGTTTTACCCTCTGAAGTAAATATAAATGACATAAACTATCATTATAAATGAGAAATTTGAAAAAATAAAATTTGAAAAAAAACGTGCTACAGCGCCTTTAAGGGGGTTTCAGCTTTTAAAAAAAATTTTGTTTTTAAATTGTCCATGGTAACAATTTAGACTTTATCTACTTGAAGGGTAGGGTTTGTTTCCGGAGCATTACTCTAAAACTGCATAACCAATCTTCACCAGATTTGGCATACAGCCTCCCCATATCATGTCGATGTCGGGTTTCAGCTTTTTATCCCCTCTGGATCCGCCGTTGCCAGCAAGATTGGTGAATAAACTAAGGATGACTAATTGCAGGTAGATAAATACAACATACCGGTAGGAAGAAAAAGGGTAAATACAACATAGGAAGAAAAAGGGTAAATACAACATAGGAAGAAAAAGGGTAAATACAACATAGGAAGAAAAAGGGTAAATACAACATAGGAAGAAAAAGGGTAAAAACAACATGGAAGAAAAAGGGTAAATACAACATAGGAAGAAAAAGGGTAAATACAACATAGGAAGAAAAAGGGTAAGTACAACATAGGAAGAAAAAGGGTAAATACAACATAGGAAGAAAATGGGTAAATACAAAATAGGAAGAAAAAGGGTAAATACAACATAGGAAGAAAAAGGGTAAATACAACCTTGTAAGGGAATAATTACAAACTGTGGAAGAAAAGGGGTAAATAAATACAACCGAGAACCAATGAAATAAAATCTTGATCTCAAATTATCTAAATAATGATTCAGCAGTCTGTCAAAGTCAATTACAGACAAACTTCCTCTTTTGATCTAAATATTGGTTAACAAGCCTTTCACAGTCTAGCCATTAAGTGATAGTCTATGACCTCTTTGATCTAAATAAGGACTCAGAAGCCTACGACAATCATTAATGCTCTTAGACTTCATAGCATCATAAAATGACGAGGAGTCTTTGTCAAAGTCTTTGCTTTCAGGGAAGGGAAAGAGTTGTACCCCATGACTTAAGAAATAAAGTTCCCTGTACCCCAATGTGTTTTGTAATAAAGTATAGTTTTGCCCTGAACCATTATAGTTAAAGTACGAGGACGGTAGTCCGAGTAATTTGACGTTAAAATAGTTCAGGGCAAAACTATACTTTATTACAAAACACATTAGGGTACAGCAAACTTTATTACTTTTCTAAGATAACCCATAACACAACATTCTGCTTTGAGTAATTTTGCAAGAAAAATAGAGTTTACTTCCTTAATATTAATAATCCATGATCAGGGCCAACTGACGAGCCGTGCGACAACAGCGACTATGACGTCATTGTTCTGTTGTGACGTCATAGTGGTTCCTGGGGTTGCCTAATGCGGATTTCATCGTTTTGGTTCAAGTACAAATGTAGCTTAAAATTTAAGACTAATTCGGGTATACAAAAGAACACATTCCTTCAATAATTGTTATAACAACGCTACCGTTGTTCTAGGACATTATCATTTGCAGAAAAACACGGTCTTTTCAACTGCCCTCTTTCGTTGGGTTACCATGGGCACACGTGACTACGAGGGGAGCGGAAACGTCATTCAATTGTTACGTCATCACAAAAACTATACCTTTATCGTCTGATAAAGTACTTTTATTTCGATTGTTCTAACCGCTAGGCATCTTAGAATGTAAAATAAGAACCTTTAATACAGTCTAGTTCCTTAACCAAAGTGAATACATATATATAGATCCTGTCAGGGGCACGGCAACTTTGTCTGCAGTGGAGAACTGTTTTACACGCAGTAAGGTTTTGGTGCACTGCTACACTGAATTTCAGCGTAGTACCACCAATGGTTTGCTAGTTTCAGCCAATGCTCGCAGGCTTCACCGCAATGCATATCCTCATGGCGTTGCGGGCTTTCTCCCTGCCTTAATACTTGCAGCCGCGATATACGTGAAATACTCTTGAAAGCGGCGTTAAACCTCAAATCACCTCACCTCACCTCATCAGACCCTACCTCACCTCTCCTCACCTCACCTCACCTCACCTCACCTCACCACACTTAACCTCACCTTCCCTCCCCTCAACTCAACTCAACTCAACTCAACTCATGATCTATAAAGACCAAGGAGCCTGAAAGAAAGTCTAGGCTATCACGGAACGTCTTATACTTCTTACGATCTTCCTCTGAATGAATCTATCTGCATATGGATCATAATTGTGTCTCATGTCAGCTGAAGCTTTGTCGCAGCTCCCTCCGAGGAAAAGCATCGGGAAGAATCCCCTTCCTTCAATGGTTGACCAGCATTATGACATACAATAGGGGATGTTCTTTGTGGTCAAGGCTTAACTGGACAAGAGCTGTAAGCAGCTTTTTGGCATACTGACCAGTAAGCTGTGTCTATGTCCATTTGCACTGACCCTGTTGTGGCTGTGGGGTCAGTTCAAAGATTTTTGCAGATTTTTCTCCTGAGAAGATGCTGAATTTGAGCACTTGTCATTTGTATTCCCTTCATTTTCTGCAATAGGTTGTCACCACAATCTCCTTTTAAAGGATAGATGTAATGACATATGGTCACATTCGGATTCTTTAAAATGGGATGTCAATTTGACAATTGCTCGATTTTAAATTTCTGAAATCGGCCCATAAATTACTTTTAAAAAAAACGCCTAATTTATCCCCGGCGACCAGAATGAAAATCTGCGGGGTGTGGTCCCTGAAGTGATGACTCCAGTGACGTCACTGGAGTAATCTCATTATCAGTGATAGTCATAATTCAACGTAATTTCGCAAAATTTTGATTGTTAATTTCTTCAATAAAACAACTTAAAGTTTCCATATATAGAATGTTTAGATATCCAACTAGGTAATTCCGCAGATGACAATTACATAATTATTGCATAAACATGTGTTTTTGGCGATTTAACACACCTCATAAATTCATCTAGAGGTAGTGATAATCATCATTAACTAATTAATGAGGCGCCACGGATGCCAACTGTCTGGCGGATCACGTCTGTGGTTAATAACACACCTCAATGATTGTCTCAAAGTGTCACCGTGGGTATTGTAGCATTGTTAACATGGGTAAATTTAAATCGTCTTAATAATCAATTGCAAGTGTATATTGTCTCCATTTTATGCTCTATTGATTCCGATATACGTACGTAGAGGTAATAATCTGTCATTCTTGTGAAAAATGCATTACACGTGAACTTTAAAACACCAAGTGTCCTCAATACATTCTACTCAATACCAGCTGTATGGTTTCTACTACAATAATCATTCCAGGGGATCATCAAAACTGGGGCGGGATAGCGCAGTGGTTAGCACGTTCGGCTTCGGATCAAGAGGTCAGGGGTTCGAATCCCGCCAGGGGCACGGCAACTTTGTCTGCAGTAGAGAACTGGTCTACACGCAGTAAGGTTTGGGTGCAATGCTACACTGAATTTCAGTGCAGTACCACCCATGGTTCGCTAGTTCCAGCCGATGCTCCCAGGTTTCACCGCAATGCATAACCACATGGCGTTACGGGCTTTCTCCCTGCTGTAATACTAGCAGCCGCGATGTAAGTGAAATACTCTTGAAAGCGGCGTTAAACCCCAACTCACCTAACCTCACCTTCATCAAAACTATTTGCAAAAGTTTTCAAAATGTTCTCTACCTGAATCTGACTCTGACCCACTTTCCATAGTTCATAATTAGGGCTCATTCAGATGGGGTATCCTAATTAGTGTCCCTATTTGTATATATTTTGATTAAGTTCCCAGGGCGCTTATTACTGAGTAACTCTGATTCAGGTATTTTTATAGCTTTGTAGAGCTAATCTTTAGATCAGGGGGGAAATGTTTTTAGAAGATAACTCTTTGTGTTGTCACTCATATTGGAAGAAGAAACAAAAGTAAAAATCCTTAGAATATATCTATTACCCAACATCTAAAAAAAACTTGAACGTACTTTAGCAAATTAATTCTGAAAGAAAGTGGATTAAACAGCAACTAATGTAAGATAAACGTGAAATGAAGGCAAAACGCATGACAACTTTGTCTGCTGTGGAGAACTGTTCTACATGCAGTAAGGTTTGGGTGCAATGCTACACTGAATTTCAGCGTAGTACCACCATGATTTGCTAGTTCCAGCCGATGCTCGGAGATTTCACCGCAATGCATGGCCACATGGTGTTGCGGGCTTTCTCCCTGCCATAATACTAGCACGTGATATAAGTGAAATAAACTTGGAAGCGGCGTTAAACCCAACCCACCTTGAATATTCAGTAAATAGCTTTTTGACTGTAATTTGAAAGTTTAGTGTACCCTGACCTTGGAAAATATTTGTTTGTCAAATTTAAGACATAAATAACATTTTTATTAACGATAATGTTTGTACAAATATCACAACACTGTAGTGATGCATGCATATTTCAAGAATTCAGTGCTCGTGTAAACAGGATGAATATGCTGGAGTTAAACTATGGCAGGAATTTGCTGAACTTATCTATGTTTCTTGCTTGAAATAAATAGGCTTATAAGAATGTGTCAATGTTAAAGGGGCTGTAGCACATTTTTTTTCCAAATTTTTTTTCTTTCTTCAAATTTCCCATTTATAATGAAAGTTTATTATATGTCATTTATATTTACTTTAGAGGGTAAAATATCTTATTATACAAACCAATTATCCATAGTGGTAATAACTGTTGCATATAAAGCAAAAAATGCATGGCGGCCATTTTATTGTGAACACATTTTGTTATTATATCCCCGCTACGAAGTAGTCGGGGGTATATAGCGCTCAGCGCGTCCGTCTGTCCTTGCGTCCGTCCTTGCGTCCGTCCGTCCGTCCGTCCGGAACACTTTTGGTTCCGCTCATAACTCAAATACTACTTGTTCAATTGTTATGAAACTTTATACATGTACACTTTATGGTCCCTAGATGTGCCTTTTCTATGTTTCACTCAGATTCCATGATTATTTTTTCAGATTTTCCACTTTTAAGCGTCTTTGTGTGCGCGTCTATGCTTACACTTTTGGTTCCGCTCATAACTCAAATACTACTTGTTCAATTGTTATGAAACTTTATGTATGTACACTTTATGGTCCCCACATCTGCCTTTTGTATGTTTCATACCCTCATTTGCATAATTTATGCAAATTTTCTCCGTTTTCGACTTATAACCATTCACACTTTTTGTTCCGCTCATAACTCTGAAACCAGTTGCTCAAATTTTACGAAACTTGATATGTACAATCACCATGATGTGTACATCTGCCTTTTGTCTGTTTCGTACTCTAATTTGCATAATTTATGCAAATTTTCTCCGTTTTTCGACTTTGCCATTCAGTTTTTGTTCCACTCATAACTCAAATACTAATTGTTCAAATGTCTTGTAACTTGATACATATAATCATCACGATGTGTACATCTGCCTTTTGTATGTTTCATACCCTCATTTGCATAATTTATGCAAATATTCTCCGTTTTCGACTTAACCATTCACACTTTTTGTTCCACTCATAACTCTGAAAGCAGTTGTCCAAATGTTAAGAAACATGATATGTACAATCACCATGATGTGTACATCTGCCTTTTGTATGTTTCATACCCTCATTTGCATAATTTATGCAAATTTTCTCTGTTTTTCATCCTCGCCATTCACACTTTTTGTTCCACTCATAACTCAGACACTAATTGTTCAAATGTTACGAAACCACTGATGTGTACATCTGTCATTTCTATATTTCATACCCTCATTTGCATATTTGTATGTTTCATACCCTCATTTGCATATTTAATGACATTTTTTTACCAATGTTAAAAGCGGGGGTATCATGAGTGAGCTGTGCTCACTAATTCTCTTGTTTTGAATTACAAAAACGATTCCCATGGCTTTACCGAACCATATACACTCCTTTTATGATTTGATTTTACAAAGAGAGAAGGGTGTTTTACTATTAGTGACATTATTTTTCAAATATATTTCATCAACTTAGTTGAGCAAAAGGTTCTCGAGTGGCAATTTGAAGTTGTCGTAATCAAGTAAAGACAACTATTATAGAAGACAGCTTCTTCTTTGAAAACGTTGTCATCCATATTGTTGTCTTAACTTATCAGATAGATGTACCTAGGTATCGATCATTTATCAGTATTATCTGATAGGTGATAATAATCTACAATCAGGATTTTATGAAATAGCCCCAACTTCTTATTTTCTTTGACATTAGTTTCTACTTTTAAAAAAAATCCCAAAAAAACAAGCCCCTTTTATAGATATTGTGGCATTGTCATAATTTTGAAAAAAAAGTCTTTAATTCCATTCATCCCTTTTAATGAATTCATACCAGCATTACTTATATTTTATAAAAATCTTGAAATTTTACAAACTTTTTATTCTCCACGTCAACCCAAACTCCTTTCTCCGTTTCGCAAGTAGGGTTTAAAAATTCTCGATGGTCAATAATTGTCCAATTGCATACGAGTCAAGGAAAAAGCACAAACAGTCATTTGGGACGCTATTCAGCGTGGACTTATCCAAATTGCAAAGTAGGCATATTATGATGCGTACAGCTGGTCTTAATTATTTGTATGGACATTGATCGAGCGCTGAGTTTGTCGCAGAAGTGAAGCTTGTGAGAAGAATATAGCTTTGGAACTCTCCAATTGATCTTCAAACACGGTCGCCCCGGCATCTGACGATAAATTTAGAGATTTTGATGAATTTTCCTTCTCATCCTAAGTCTTGGAGCATCGCGGTCCTCGGCCACCGATGTTTGGTAAATCTTGCAAAGCTGCGTAGAGGACATTGACAGATAAACTTCCGATCGGTTTGAAATTAGTGGAGCTTCAGAGACAAAATTTACAAAGGTTAATTAACTTGACCCCCCGGAATGACCTTTTGAGGTTGGAAAGGATGAAAGTCTTTGGTATGGGAGTCTAGGAATGTAAATCTGGTTTTGTCATTGTGTTTCGAATAAGGGGGCGAGATAGCGCAGTGGTTAGTGCTTTCGGCTTCGGATCAAGAGGTCCAGGGTTCGAATCCCGCCAGGGGCACAGCAACTTTGTCTTCAGTAGAGAACTGTTCTACACGCAGTAAGGTTTGGGTGCAATGCTACACTGAATTCCAGCGTAGTAACACCCATGGTTCGCTAGTTCCAGCCGATGCTCGCAGGTTTGACCGCAATGCATAGCCACATGACGTTGCAGGCTTTCTTCCTGCCGTAATACTAGCAGCCACGATATAAGTGAAATACTCTTGAAAGCGGCGTTAAACCCCAACTCACCTCACCTCAAATAAGGTGATTGACTTTAGAGTGTGAAATTGTGAAGTGGCCTGTTTTTCTTCAAATGGAGAACACGGTATGAAGAGTTGAAAGGGTTCTGGAAAGACTTTGGGTTGTTTGTGTTGCTCTGTCAAGAAATTTAAGCATGGAGACTCCTCAACGTTCCGAGCTCAACTACTGTAAATTTTAAGCCGTGTGCAGTTTTACATTGTCTATTCTTGAATCCATAGGACAGTGGTTAGCTCGTTCGGCTTCTGATCAAGATGTCCGGGGTTCGAATCTTATCTATCTATCACTTGTCTGCTGTAGAGAACTGTTCTATGCAGTACCACCCATGGATTGCTAGTTCCAGCTTTTGCTTCTAGGTTTCACCACAATACATGGCCACAATGCATATACTAGCAGCCGTGATATAAGTGAAATACTCTTGAAAATGATGTCAAAACCCCAAATCACCTCACCTCACCTCACCTCACCTCACCTCACCTCACCTCACCTCACCTCACCTCACCTCACCTCACCTCACCTCACCTCACCTCACCTCACCTCAGGTATTTTATTCACAACAGCTCAGTGCTGGGTTGTTTGCCTTGTAGAACATTGGGGGAGAACTTTGAATTAGATATTTCGAAATTAGCATCAAAGTCATTTAGAAATTCATATTATGGGGAAAACAATTTTGCAGATTGTCCTGTTTGTGCATTGGTGTTATACATTATTATTATTAATTAATAAATCATCATAACATTCAAAACACTGTTTCAATTTGATGTTGCATGAATATATATATATATATATATATATATATATATATATATATATACATATATATGCAGAAATATTCCCGAATTTTTTTGTTTTCTACATATATTATATGTGTAAATCAACATCAGAACAAATGTCTTTATCAAAGCAAGGACCTATCTAATAAACCTTGATCCACTAGACTATAGAATTTGTGTATTTAATATGTGAATGTTTACCCAGAAAATATGATGTGTGATATTTCAAAACAAAATTTTCTCATAAGGTTTGCATGGACAGTCTGAATGTAATCGGTAAATTGTGTGCAATTGATATGTTTATGTTGACTCCGAAAACATGCTCGAGGATATATCATATCTTCTAAATGACTCACGTTTAATTTCAGGTGTGGTTTTATATCTGTATAAATATTTCATAATAGATTTCTTCAATAGTAAAACAATTCTGTAGAGATGATAACTTTTATACCAACTTCATTTGAAATTTTAAAAACTTTCAAAACTGGATCATATACATAAGTCCTTAACACTTGATCAGGAATCAGTTAGTACCAAACCATTCTTATTGGTTGTTTTACAGGAATTTAAAGTCAAAAGCAAGGAGGAATGAGTCACTGGTTTAAGTCAAAGTCCTTTTGTCTTTATCCGATATCTCGTTGTTTTTTCTTTGCGTGAAATGGGCATGCTCTGTATTTTTACAAGTATTTTATAATAAAACACATACATTGATAGAATAACCACAATGTAAGAAATGATTATCATTAGACAAATCAACAATGGCCTGTATATGCTATAGTGAAGTTTTTCACACTTGTAGCACCAATGAATTGTTTATAATTTTCAATGAATAAGCTGTAGCCTTTAACAATTGTCAAATGTAAATTTAAAGTCATCGAAATGTTACTCTCAGTTATAAGTTTCAACTGAACTGGTTTTAATGTATTAATAACATTTGTCTAAACAGGAATATCCTCTCAAATTTCATTTCCACAATAGATACCCCGATAGAACCCCCTCTTTAAAGATAGACTGTTCTGGAATATTTCGGGACCCACTTGTAAAGGATTAACATGTCAAAGGTAAAAAAAAATAAAACAATTCTCGCAGATAATCAGTAATTATGTAATTATTATATTTAGGAATTGAAACCCTTTTAACATTGGATTGTTAATATTATTTTACTCTTTTTAATTTTAAAGTTCTTTTCCTTAATTTCATGACATTTTTTGAAAAAAATCAAATCTTCATAAAAAATACATAAACCAAAAAAAATCTATGTAAATGCAAAATTGGAAACAAATACATAAATTGTTAACTTCTGAAAAATAATAAAATGATTAATTCAAAATCGATGTTGTGGATTAAGCAATGCTCCTGCTTGCTTAAACTCATCCAATGTTATTTATTTGATTGATGCCCCGACACCTGTTATAAATAATCGTCATCGAGCAGCGACACCCTTGATGAAAGCTTCCGCATAATACACGGATGTTTTTAAATACGAGGATATGATTGATCATGAAAGCGCATTAAAACACACGGTTAGTTATCCCTTGGTATGGCAATGCAGCGGCTAATTGAATGTACCAGTATGATAGGTACTTAATATTACAGGGGCCGAAACCCAGGGGATAATTATTGGCTGGTAATTGCAATATTTAAGCCAATCAAATCGCAGGATTCCAAGCACGACTGCCATGGGAGTAGAATGCGAATATTGCCCGTCCAGAGGGGACTTTGAGTTTGCATGTCGCGTGAAGATTTACTCGGGCCGGCGATTATTAGGTCCGAGTGGATCATCGAGATGTTATTTGGTTTGTGGTATTAACAGACTGATTTCGTCCTTTTGACTCGGGTGAAGATTACTTGTTTGTGGTTTGCTTGATAGTGTTGAAAGATGCCGTTCGGTCGGCTAAGCTTCCAAAAACAAAGTGTGTTTTGATGATAAACAGATGATTTGTTGAATGGAATAAAAGAACTTTGATCGTAGTGTGAGAATTGTAATATCATGACTCATCGTAATCAATAAGTAGGCAATCAAGAAATTAGTCCAATTTTGTATTGGACACCAAAATTAACCTTATGCCTGCAGAAGTAATCTGTGTAATCAATTAATTACTAAGGCTATGATCCAAAAAGTCCATTAGCGGATCCCGAAATGTAAAGGAAGGGGAGGAGGTGAAGGAAAACAGTAGGGGTGACTATTGACCCAAAGAGATTATTGCGATGGCGATAGTCTATTGCCACTTACTATTGCGATAGCGATAGACTATTGTAACTCACTATTGCAATAACTATTGCGATAGGTTTTTTGGTACAAATACGCAATAATCAGCTAAATTTCTTATAGGTTTTAGTAGAAATGTTTAATTGATATAAGAACTATGGAGCCAAAATCATGAAAGAAATCATAAATGAAAACACTTTTTGTCATTTTGCTATTTCCTACCTCTAGTTCTTCCCTTTTGACTTCCTAAAATGGATAACCTTGAATTAAATGCAGTGAGGCTTGTGTAAATCATTCATAATTAAGGGAAATTGAATAGTTTCGATAGTATCGATAGTTAACCTTACTATTGCGATAGCGATAGTATTTTTGTATATACTATCGATATAGTACTATTGCCAAGCCAACAATTGCGATGCATCGATAGTTCGATGTATTGTTACACCCCTAGAAAACAGGGTCTCGTTTGTGACAAATTCTGATTCAAATTTGCAGTGATATAAGGAGAGATGGGAATTGCTTATGGAGAGATGATCAGAGTACGAAAAAGGTTAACTCCATCAAAAGTAATGCATATATTTTCAATACTTACGAACAACAATAAAATGTTATCGTAAGTGAATTTGATTTCTAGGTACTATGTACTACCATCTTCTTAACCAACTTTTCAAAATCCAAATTAATTTATTTGTAGCTGATATTATGAAAATGAGACAAAATGGAACAAAACAGGTTAATTGCGTCATTAATAGCCATTTTCTTTTTTATCTAAAAATGATTTTTTTGCAGCCAATTATATTAGTTATCATAACGTATCAAGCATGAGAAGGCATGACAGTTTTCTGTACATCATATTCCAACCTGATATTCAAAATTTCATTAAAAAATAATATATATATAATTATATCAATTTGAAAATGTGTAGTTTTTAATGAATAACTTCAAACCATTGTGAAATTATGCCATATTTCCAGCTGTCGGTGCTGATATGTACATGTTTTGAAAACATGAATGTATAATAATGAGTTTTGTCAGTCTATAACAGTAACAGGTGTGGTCTGATTGAACATCCTTGCAGATTCCCACTGTTCACAATAGGGTTTTCATACCTAAGCAAGATATGTGAATGAAAACATAAATGAAAGACAAATCAATAGAACAGCACATTAACATGTATCATTGTCTCACGTACCTGGAATATCGCACGTAGGCATTTAGAGCTTGTGTCAGTAAATATTCTTGTGTCTCATCAACATTTAACTTTCTGTTTCAATGACACAATAAATTGCTGTTATTGAATGTTATTTGGATCAATAGGTCTGGGCATGAATCCTGCCAGGGTGCAGTTATACAAGTTTTCAGCACAGTACCGCCCATGGTTTGCTAGCTTCAGCCGATACTCACAGACTTCACCAAAATGTATAGAAATAATGGTGTTGCAGGCTTTCTCCCTGCAATAATACTAGCAGTTGTAATATGAGTGAAAAACTCTTGAAAGCGGCGTTAAACCCCAAATCATCTCACCTCCCGCCAGAATAATAGCAACTTTGTCTGCTGTAGAGAACTATTCTACATGCAGTATTGTTTGGGTGAAGTTATATACAAGTTTTCAGCACAGTACCACCCATGGTTTGCTAGTTCCAGCCAATACTCACAGGTTTCACCAAAATGTATAGAAATAATGGTGTTGCAGGCATTTTCCTTGCAATAATACCAGCAGCTATGATATAAGTGAAATATTATTGAAAGCGGCGTTAAAAACCAAATCATCTCACCTATTAATACTACTATCACTGGCTGATTTGTGGCTGTGCAATAGATTTCTGATTAGACTACCAAGTCCAGTAACAGCTCGCTCCTACATTGGCACAGAAAATCTGATGAAATGAAGCAAGACTTCAATTTAACTGGTGATATAGAGTGACACAAATCATGCAAATCAAATCAGGAAAGTTGTTACTTGTAGATACAGTATCAAGTCCTATTTTCAAACCAAACTTACAATTGTCATTTCCGAGTCTTGTGAGAATCTAAAAAGAGAATCCCAAAATAGCTATCCTTGGGGAAATATTGGAAGCAAACCTACAAATAGCTTTTCCTTCAACAAGCATAAATTGTTCTCACTGCAGGGTGGTGCTAGTTAACCAATGTTCATCTATCTGTAGAGGTTTTTGGTGTGAGAGGTGATCATGCTAACGGTACACCACTGTGGATATTTCGTGTTAGTTTAACCCTTTACCTGTGGATCTGGGAACACCTTTCTCTATTCAGTGACTAAGGGGACGGGGCAGTGGTTAGCATTTTCTGTTTCGGATCAAGAAGTTTGGGGCTTGACTACCACCAGAGGTTCAGCCATTTTGTCTGCTGCGGAGAACTGTTCTGCATGCAGTTAGGTTTTGGTGCAATGCTACACTGAATTACAGCTTAAAGGAGAATATTTGTAAAAAATTATATTCTGTTATAGTAAACTATACTTTAAAAAACATATTCCCCCGAAAATAATATGGAAAGCCGTGTTTAATTACTAATTACGCGATATAACAACCGCGCCTACTGTTGCCTGTGCGCGTATGCATATTTGCCGGTAGCCTTCGGCAGGTTTAGGCTGTGACGTCAGAGATGCTCTACGGCCCGTTTTGGGTCCTTAGCGCAGTGAAAGGGAAGGCATTAGAATAGATGAAGAATCGGTTGAATACGTAGAATTTGGGTAGTTTTGGACTTGATATGGTATATTGTGCAGCGTTGGTGTGCAGTAATTCATCAAAGTCTGGACAGAAGTTTACAAATTTTAATTTTCAAGTGAAAAGACGGATGCAGCGCGGCGAAAGGTTTGGATAGTGTCAAAGAGGAAAGAAGGACCGAAAACCGTCGGAATCTGTCTCACTATGTTCAGAGCATTTTGAACCGTTATATTAAAACAGTTTTATAAATAAGTGATAGTTAGTCTTAGAGTACTCGTAATTAACAGTCCTTTATAAGGATATAACTTATAATGCCTTCTTATGGGATGTGTCATCCTCGGTTTTATTTATGCTCCTGCTGAGAGTAACGGAGCATATATAAAACCCTGGGTACCACCGAGGATAGGGAAGTGTAGGCCTTAAAACTTAGTACACAATTGTATAATTATTTGTCATTGGCTAATAACTGTATTAGATTAATTTCAATTTAATATGGCCAACGTGGCAGCTCAAATGGCATTGTCAGACACACAAACAATTTTTCCTGGTTATACATCATTTGAAAACTATAGTGATATTCAATGCTAAAATGATATCTGTCGCCTATATTACACCCCACTACCCCCACTAACTAAATTCTAAATCTTGCCCCAACTTTTGAACCCTTCCTACGTCTATGTTGGATCCTGGGTTTTTTAATATATTTACTAAAAATGCATTTCCACTGATTGTATATGTTCACAATATCATAACAAATGATTATTGCAAAAATAATAAGTTTCAGTGTTCAATCCTTGTGGGTGCTTGGTTTGTGTACTTGTGATAGGAGAACACGTAACTGTCTAGCAACTCGAGTTCAAATAATTACTGAAAGCCCACGTAGAAAGTGGGTCACATCGGTTGAGAAAATATATTAGAGAACTTTAGAAATTCTTAATATTGTTTTTCAAATTCTCTTTATAGGATAATCTCTTTCTTGCACGCGATGAACTTCGAAATCTATCTGACTTTTTGATTTTCATTATAATTAGGGCGAATAAGTCAAACCAATGTTGACAGATTTAAATTGATGTCATTTATTTAGTTTACATCTAAAACATATTAATTGACATATTTTAGAAATTCTCTATTCATATATTAAAAGAGTTGGAATCCCATTTTCTTAGGCAGAAATTAAACACGCATGAACGCATAGTAAATTTACTTTTAATAACATGCGTATATTACTACCATAAGCAATATTGCATATGTGCACTACAAAGTTCGCCGTATAAACAGGGCTTTACACTACGTTATTACATGGTTCTAATATCGCGAGTTCCTTATTATCGTGTTAGTCCGGTTTTCGTGACTACCAAATCTCTCACATAGCTATGTGTAGATCTTACTGTATATCTTACTTGATAAGGATTGAACAGTGGTTTGTACGTTAGATCTAAATAATAATAATATTTGATATCTATACGTTTTTAAAGCAAACATGATTTGAATAATCGAGAATCAAGAAGGTTCATTTTGTCCTGTGCAACTGGTTACTTCAGCGGTACAGTATATATACGAATAAAGCAGTATAATTTGTAGTAAAATATTTTAATTAACTACATATAAGTTGTTGACACCCATGTTATCTACATGTAGACAATAACTATTTAATGTACGGCATAATCCACTTATTATGAAATTGTAACGTTAGAGTTTGCCAGTCCCTACGTACGAATCTGTATTTCCAACTCTCTCACTGTTTACTTCTGAAAGCTCATCATCACTTGATTCCTGGTGTTCAACTCAATGTTGATTCACAATAGGTTCATACTGATAAGGACGGATGTTATTTATGTCAGATGGTTGAAAATCAACGCTGCCATCGCTATCCGAGAAAGCCATAACAACACTACGAACGTAGAAAATACACTGGCTCAGCGCGCGGGAGAGCATCTTTGACATCATATCACATGACTGCTGCCAGCCTTATTAACTCTCGAGGATTTCCGGAAAACGACTCGCACCGAAAACGTTTTTTCAATGTTTCTACATAAAATGTCGCATTTTAATAATTTTTTGGACACACTTTGTCTTAAACAATACTGTTAAACATTTTAAAACAAAGTTTTTCTCTAATATTCTCCTTTAAGGACCACCCATTGTTTGCAAATTCCAGTCGATGCTCGCAGGTTTCATTGCAATACATAGATAGAATGTTGTTGCGGGTTTTCTCACTGGAATAATACTGCCAGTGATTTATAAGTTGGAATACTCTTGAAAGTGGCGTTCAACCCCAACTCACCTCACCTCACCTCCAGTGGCCAATCACAAATTACTGATATGTTCTTCCTGTAAATTGGCTAATCAGAATGAGGTGACACTATAATACATCAACCAGAGTGTAACCTCTTCACCAGCTAAAACACCCATATCTAGAAAGTAAAAGGTGATCCAGAATAAAGACGTCCATGGGATTTTGTTAAAATAAAAGCATTGAGTCATTTCTCAAAATAAGTGGACAATGACCGAAAACTGGTTAATTTTGCCCAGCGAGTCCCAAGTTGCCGAGCAGGCCGAAGGAGCATTTGTTGATAAGGCTCGAATGACGTCACGGTCCGTCTCGGGGAAAGACCATTTGCCAGCATACTTCATTAGCTTGTGGGAGAGT
Source organism: Gibbula magus (assembly GCA_936450465.1). Taxonomy (NCBI): domain Eukaryota; kingdom Metazoa; phylum Mollusca; class Gastropoda; order Trochida; family Trochidae; genus Gibbula; species Gibbula magus. Next base: position 63,875,492 of record OW388290.1, on the reverse strand, counting down.
TGGTAATTAAGTGGGGTAAAATAGTGGCAGCAGACATTGATCAGGCTATTGATTCGATTTAGACTTATATGAAGGGATGCTCAAAGCATTGGCGAGAGCGCCAGGGAAACACAAATGAAACAAGTGCGTAAATAGAATCGGTAAATGTTCAAATTTGCCCAGTTTCGGTCGACATGCACTCCTAGATAAGGTCAACACGTTATGAAGCAAGAGGCAATTGATCTGCCTCTGTCAGAAAGTCAATGGTCCTTCTGGGGGTTCTTGGTGAGTGGGAGCATTCTGAAATAGCTTGTTCAGCTTTAGGGAGAGTTCTCTCTGCTGTTTGTATTCAATCTGTTCCGATCAGCGTTTTGTTAGACGATCGTTAGTCTACATTTGCATTGCTGTTTTACGATATTCTTTGGTGTTGGCCTTCTGAGTTCAGCCTGTGGTCAGCTTTAGGGAGTTTCGTATCCTGTTGGTCTTTAATTTGTTCAAGGCATTTTTCTGTTCTTCACATTTGTTCGTCTGTGATCGTAATCAGTTTGTGGTCATGGGACTAGAAAAAATATAGATAATTCAAGCTGTTCACTGTAGGGAGGGTGTTTAGTTCCCCTCAAGGGGCGGGATAGCGCAGTGGTTAGCGCGTTCGGCTTCGGATCAAGAGGTCCGGGGTTCGAATCCCACCAGGGGCACGGCAACTTTGTCTGCAGTAGAGAACTGTTCTACACGCAGTCAGGTTTGGGTGCAATGCTACACTGAATTTCAGTGCAGTACCACCCATGGTTCGCTAGTTCCAGCCGTTGTTCGCAGGTTTCACCGCAATGCATAGCCACATGGCGTTGCGGGCTTTCTCCCTGCCATAATACTAGCAGCCGTGATATAAGTGAAATACTCTTGAAAGCGGCGTTAAACCCCAACTCACTCACTCACTCACTAGTTCCCCTCAATATTGGTTTAAAACAGGATCTATGTGAATGATAAAGGATTTTTATGAGATATAAAACCCGCAAACGGAGGTAAGGGACTTAAATCTCATAAAAACCTTTGGTATGTTTTATCAAGCTTACAAAATGACATCAAGCTTATAAATATCATTTTCGGCTATTCTAAATTCGAAATAGTGTTACAAAAAGCAAAAGTTGTCTTTAAAATATCGGCAAAGAAACCAAAACCAAGGTATAAGACGGACTTTCGGACCCACATCAACCACCTGAGCCACCGTGGTACAGTGGTATGATTGCTGGGTTTGTATGCGTTATTATCAAGGTTTCGGGTTCGAGACCGATTTTTCGACAAAACATTTGCAGATTTGCATTTGGTTTAAAAGTTATTTTTCAATAGAGTTAGTCATTACACACAATATTTTTCAAGTTAAATTTGACATCTCAGCATGTATTTACAGCATTATCCCAGAGATAATTACATTATCTCTGTATAATATAGCCTCGTGGGATTTATTAAGTAAAATGTGGAATAAAAAATCAAGGAGAATGTGAAAATTCTGATATTGATAGAGAGCAAAAAATAAGTATGGGTTATTGCATCGGTAACTGTTTGAAACTAATTTTATTCAACAAACCACCTTTCCAATAAAAAAAATGGTAAATGCTTTGAGCCCTGTTTACTTCGACAAATGCAACTTACCAGGTTTAAATCTTAATTTCCTTCTGGGTGGCTTAGCTCATTTCCGTAGCGTGGGAGAGAGAAGCTAAATTGTTATTGAGGTCACAGACGGTACATTTTACTTCCTTGAATCGTTCATTGTCATTGTCAAAAAGCAAATTGACCCTAACCTCCAAAGGATGCTGAAAGTCTCTGTTGATTAACTCTTTACCTACTGAATTGATAAGTGCCAAATCAGAACTTAGGACTCAAAATGTAGCACTTGGCAAGTGGTCCTGTTACAAACCACTCTGAGTGGCAGTTTTACAGAGATCAAAACAAGGGAATACTCCTTAAAAGTGGTAACTGATGAGAGACAGACTTTTCCGGAATATTGCCGGACTTGCCTGTAAAGGGTTAAGTATAGCACAAGTTCTGGGTTGTTGCAGAAAACAGGAATTAATTGGCCACTTCTGAAAGACAGACTGTCCAAAATATTATTGGACTTGTCTGTTGAGTACAGGACAAGTTTCTGGTGTGGCAGAAAACAGGAATTAATTGGCAACTTCTGAGAGACGACTGTCCAAAATATTGTCGGACTTGTCTGTAAAGGGTTAAGTACAAGACAAGCATTGATAGGTTTCTTGGTTGTGGCAGAAAACAGGAATTAATTGGCAACTTCTAGGAATATTGCCGGACTTGCCTGTAAAGGGTTAAGAACAGCAAAAACAGGGAGAGGTTTCTGGTTTGAAGACAACAGAAAGTGATTGGCAACTTTTGAAAGACAGAATGTCCAAAATATTGTCAAACTTGTCTGTAAAGGGTTAAGTATAGGACAGGTTTCTGGTTTGGGCAGAAAACAGGAATTAACTGGCAATTGTTGAGAGACGACTGTCCAAAATATTGTCAGACTTGCCTGTAAAGGGTTAAGTACAGGACAAGCTTCTGGTTTGTGGCAGAAAGCAGGAAGATAAAAGGTGCATCTTCCTGACATATCTTATGGCCAAGGTGACTGGCGAGCCGGCTTTGACCTTATGCAGTTCTCCAAGATGATTGCAAGCTCAAGAAAGCTTCGCCTTCAAAGTCCTGCATATAGATTGACTAATGGGCGATTTTTCTTTGAAAAAAGGAGCAGGTCTTTGCCGTGGATTTGCTGAAAACTGGAGCATTAATTAGAACTAGAACAGAACATAGAACTCTAACCCAGAGTGGCCGTTTCTCTTTGATCTACAAACTCATTTTTCTTTGTGGAAGTTGTGCTTAAGCGTGCTTGATGTGTTTTCATTTGTTTGGATTGGTTGATGTGATTAGCACAGTGGTAAGTGCTTTTGCCTTCGCATCAAGAGGTCCGTGGTTCGAATCCCGCTCGGCAACTTTGTCTGCTGTAGAGAATTGTTCTAAATGCAGGAAGGTTTGGGTGCAATGGTCCACTGAATTTCAGTGCACTACCACCATGATTCGCTAGTTCCAGCCGATGATCGGAGATTTCACCGCAATGCATAGCAACATGGTGTTGCAGGCTTTCTCCCTGCAATAATACTAGCAGCCGTGATATAAGTGAAATACTCTTGGAAGCTGTGTTAAACCCAACCTCACCTTGAATATTCAGTAAATGGCTTTTTGACTGTTCCAGACAATGCATATAGCCACCATGGCATTGCAGTCTTTCTCCCTGCAATACTAGCATCCGTGATATACGAGTAGAGTATAGAGTGAAATACCCTTGAGAGCGGCATTTAACCCCAACTCGCCTCACCTTTGTAAATGAATTATAATTCCTGTCATTTGTCCACTCAGAATGGTATGGCAAGAAGGGTTTCTTTAGAAAACTTTTTGAAAAATATTTTGCACAATGTAAAAAGTTAACACAGCATTTTGGTGGGATGAAATTACTGAGGTTGATGACAATAATTTGGAATTTCATTTTTCATTTTAAGACATTTACTGTTCTTGTATTTATGTAGTGAGAAAAGACAACCGTAAATAAAACCCATGTAACTCGTAAATCAACAATCCTTTCTCTGGGCTTTTTAAAAGTGAAAAAGTCAAATAGCGTTTTACATGTGATGTTTTTTTTGTCTGACAAAGAAATGCACATTGAAGATATACTCTCACAAAAAGTTTTTGATACATCCAGGAGGGATGAGGCAAATATCGGTGGGAAGACGCAGCACTTGGGTAAAATAATGGGATAGGATTGTCTTTTCTGATCAGACAATCCCTTCGTGGATGCAATATTGGAAGATCTCGCCGTGTCTCGTTTTCTTGATTTGTCTGAGCGCTGGACATAAACGTTACATGGAGGCTTCTCATCGCGATGGGTCGGCAAAGGTGGAAACGAAGGGGAGGCTATTTTGGGAGGATGGCGCAGGACGGAAAATCGTTTTAATACAATTACACGAGCCACCCTGTTTTTGACCCTTCCCACTTCTCCAAGATGGTCCCAACCGCGTCGATATTTCCAAACTTATCAATTTAGTACTCCAAAGGAAAAATGCAATTTTCAGGTTTTTTCACCCATTGATCAGACGGCTGAATTATAAACCTAGGGAAGATGGCCGCCCGGTTAAAAAGTGATCACCAATCGGTATTGATAGAACTGTCAAGTCGGGATAGAAATAGGAGTCTCTTTCTTGAAATAGATAGCACGCCGATCTGAACCAGCTTGTAGTATTAATCATTAATGATTTCCCGGAAGGCCCAACTGAACACGGTTTTTATTTTCAGATGTTAGTCCAGTAGGCTTGGTGCTGTGACGTGCTTTACAGTAGTCCAACCCTTATTGTTCTTAGATCCCTGTATGCTGTGTTGCCCCCAGGCTTGTGCGAGATACTGTGTATATATTCTTTGTGCCTGTCCAGTGGGTTGTGGGAGATATTCTTGGGCTTTACTTTGGTCTTGCATTGTCTTGAGATGTTTTAGGGTCTTTATTTTGGTCTTCCATGAATCTTATGGTCTTGTCAGTTTTGCTTAACCTTGAGTTGTGAGAGATGTTTTAGGGTCTTTATTTTCGTCTTGCATGAATCTTATGGTCTTGCCAGTTTTGCCAAACCTTGAGTTGTGGGAGGTGTTTTAGGGTCTTTATTTTGGTCTTCCGTGAATCTTAGGGTCTTGTCAGTTTTGCTTAACCTTGAGTTGTGGGAGATGTTTTAGGGTCTTTATTTTGGTCTTATATAAAACTTATGGTCTTGACAGTTTTGCCCGTCTGCTCAGTGAGAAATTCTGCTTGGTTCTTTGTAACAGAGGGCGATTTACTTAGCATTGCTTAACCTTTTGCTTGGAATGTATGTGGTTCGCTTTTTCCTTTCAGACGTTTCAGAGGTTCGAATCCCGCCAAGAGCACGGCAACTTTGTCTGCAGTAGAGGACTGTTCTATACGCAGTCAGGTTTGGGTGAAATCCTACACTGAATTTCAGTGCAGTACCACCCATGGTTCGCTAGTTCCAGCCGATGCTCGCAGGTTTCAGCGTAATGCATAGCCACATGGCGTTGCGGGCTTTCTCCCTGCCATAATACTAGCAGTCGCAATACAAGTGAAATTCTTTTGAAAGCGGCGTTAAACCCCAATTCACCTCACCTCACTGTTAATAACCATAATCAACTTAACAAGCATATCTACCCAATATATAAATAACATCTTGTACAGAACTAACAAGGAGGATCTCTTTCCCTCCTTCAACTTCAATAAATAATAAGTCTATAATGTATTCTAAATTCTCTGTACTGTTTTGGTAAGATCTTTTCTATTTTGAATTTTTCAAAATGTTACTTTAATCATCCTGACAAGCATATCTAAAAAATGTTCGTACTAAAAAGCCAGCATCCATCGACTTGACGATTACAGTATATAGTATGTGTTTGATATGTGTAGGACCGTCTAAATTCACTGTACTGTATTGTAAAATCTTTTCTACTCTTCCATCTTTCAAAATGTTACTGTAATCAACCTGACAAGCATCTCTAGTAACCACGGTTACCGGTTGAAGTAGGTTTCATTGCTATGCATAACCACAACTATATTAACATGAAGATTTTCTGGATAACAACTTCTTTAATGTGAAAATACACGCCATTTCGGAGTACATACTCACTCCTTCATCAGGTGGAATGTAAGGGAATAACAAAATATGGTACATTTATATAGCAAACAAAACAATGGTGAGGAAACTCAATCAGGGAGATTAACATGCATGAGAATGGTATACAATGGGGATTTGTATTACAAACATGATGAAGGTGAGGCATGAGAATGATGAGGATTTGTAATACAAACATGATGGGGAGTAAGTAGATAAACAATGGCCTGTAGGCTTTATTGAAGATGTAAATAAACACACATGATGAAACGAGGGAGGCCAATTGGCTTTATTGAAATTGTTAAACAAATAATAATTATAGTTGATTGGAAGAGAGGCCAATTGTTGATGTGGGTGGCTTTGAAGTTGTTGCATGGTGATTGGAGCTGATAGGTGTTGATTGGTGGGGACATGTGTATTTTCACATTAAAGAAGTTGTTATCCAGAAAATCTTCCTGTTCTTATGTATACCACTTCTAAATGCCCTTCAAAGACCACAACCATATTGCAAGCTTTCTTCCTGTATTCAATCATAAGTGAAATATTCTTGAAAGCAGTGAGAGAATCGTTTTAGATTCAGGCAAGTGTCATACAACATGGAAATTCAGGACAATATCCATGGTTACTAGTTTCAGTTGGTTTCATTGCAATGCATAACCACAACCATTTTGCAAGCTTTCTTCCTGCATTCATTCATAAGTGAACTACTCTTGAAAGCGGTGAGAAAATTGTTTTAAATTCAGGCAAGTGCCACATAACACGGAAACTCAGGACAGTATCCATGGTTACTAGTTTGAGTAGGTTTCATTGCAATGCATAACCACAACCATTTTGCAAGCTTTCTTCTTTCATTCATAAGTCGCCGCTAATGGTTGCGATACTGCCGAAGCGGCGTTAAGCAATAACTCACTCACTCACTTCATTCATAAGTGAAATACTATGTGTTAACCACAAAATCACCTCACCACATGGACATATGTGAGACTGCACATACCCTCCACGACTAATCTAATAACAATAATGAGGGAACGCAAAGCCATAGCTCATTCTCGGAACTTGTCGTAATAAAATTTAAAGTTAACTCCTGTTTCGGGCTCGAGATAAAGGTCATTCACCGAGGCTTATTAAATATTGACATGGTGGGTGCTAGTTGTAATTACGGAAGTGAAATCATGGTTAAAACGTCACACTTTTGCGTCTGAGACCTGGCTTTGTCTTTGTCGTGAATACTGATTTGGTTTTGGAATCATTCCAAGTAACAGCGACAGAATGGACGACCCCAGGGTCATGAAGAAAATCTTAGCTAAACATTTTCTTTATGGTCATTTGATGATCTTGCTATTATTGAAAATTTGTTTTTTAAGTAAACGTCATTATCTTCTTTCATGATTATCAGTTCCGGGGTGAAGTTGAGTTTTTAATGAAAATGATAATGATAATAAGTTAAGCCATATTTCACTTAGCAAAAAATCTTTAATAATAATAATGATAATTTTAGAATCCTGCACAAACGCTGCTCACTGGCGGTCCAGTACATGTATATTACTCTGAAGGAATTGTACTTTTTGTGCCGCCATCAAGCGCTCGGTTCATTCTTTTACAGTTTCCCATTTAAACAGGCTGAGCAATATTTTACTAAGCGTTTGTCCAAGTTGCTTCATGATTTTGGAGTGTATGTATTTTAAAGTGAATCAAAATTTGAGAAGGATATTCCTTTTGTGTAATTTAGTATTCAACAGAATATCATCTTTAGCAATGTGTTATGATTATTGACTTCTCTGCATTAGACAAACATCCTCCTCATTTCCACCAAATAAACTCGAGCTGTGCCTTTTAGTTTTTGATTGTGTTACCATTGCATAGCTGACAATCAGTCTCTGAAAAAGTATTTATTTTTACAAAATTACATTTTATTAAAAATTGATAAAGAGCCAATGAGAAATGGCCAAGCCTAGACTTGCTTTTCAAAACTGGATCATGTTATGAGATGGGTGAAGTTGCAGAGGCACTCTGTTGTGCTACCAGGGTTTTCCGAAAGCAAGCCCTCTCGTTTAGAAGCCCATGGGCTACTATTGGGAAAATGTTTCCAAATAGAAGCCCATGGGCTTCTATTTAATAATTAATTCTTAAGTTTTTCCAATGAAAGTAGCTTCCCCTTTCTACAATATAAATAGTCCAAGTTTATTGAGCTATATAATGATTTGTTAGAAACCCATCCTCGATAATCCAGCGCTATTGTTCTGATAAATCCACACACAAGCGCTGGAAAACAGTAAGGGTATTTATCCCTAACCTAGTTACCTCCTCTTGGGTCCATGTTATCCAATCAGAAACGAAACGCAGACACTCTGCGTAAACAACTCGACCAATCAAAACGCATCACTACCGTTGTTTATAGAAACAAACATAGCGGCGGCCGACTCACTCGATTATGATAAAGTTTGTAACAAATTCAGCGTAGAAAACCTGACAGAAACTCAAAAGAAAGTTTTAAGAAGTCTGTACGAGAAGAAGGGTGTATTCATGTCCATCAAAACGGGTGGAGGTAAATGATTAAAATCCCTGTGCTACCAGGCATTCCCAATCATTTGTGAAAGCCAAGATCCTGGCACGAGAGTGCTTAATTGTTATTTCATCCTTGATTTCAAGTGATCTCATTGGTTGTTAGATAGCAAGCGTTTCGCTGAGTCATTGCGAAGGGAGGTAACTAGGTTAAGGATAAATACCCTTACTGTTTTCCAACGCTTGTGTGTAGATTTATCGGAACAATAGCGCTGGATTATCGAGGATGTTAGAAACCCTGTAGATGATGTTGCAAGAAGGGCTGATTGCGACGATTCGTTGTGTGATGCATTACTCAGTTGAAACTCCAATTCTCATGAACAAAAAGTTATATTAAAAAGGTTGCCTTCACTTGTTGTCTTACGAATATTATTCCATATGACTGTCACTTTAAAAAGATATCCAAATACGAGCCCATGTTTCTGAATATAAGCCTGCGCTTCTATTTTGTGTCAAAGTTCACTCGTCAAAAACCTTATTTTCTGTATAAAAGCCCTGAGCTTGCTTTCGGAAAAGCTTGGTATCACCGGAAGGTAAATGAGTGTAACCAATGGCTAAATAATACTCATATTCATAGGTAGCTAGTTCAAATGATCTGGTTAGCGCGTTCGGCTTCGGATCAAGAGGTCCCGAGTTCGAATCCCGCCAGGGGCACAGCAATTTTGTCTGCAGTAGAGAACTGTTCTAGACGCAGTAAGGTTTGGGTGCAATGCTACACTGAATTTCAGCGTAGTACCACCCATGGTTCGCTAGTTCCAGCCACTGCTCGCATGTTTCACCTCAATGCATAGCCACATGGTGTTGTGAGCTTTCTCTTGAAAGCGGCGTTAAATCCTAACTCACCTCACCTCACCTCAAATGATCTGACTGCTGTAGCAATACTTGAACACTCAGAGTAGTTTTAATTATGGTACAATTAACCATCTTGCTGTCAAGATCGCATGAGACCTACAAATCTACCTCTCACACTGAAGAGTAAAATTGTCACTTTATAGATTGCACATTTTTCTTCCAATGGGATAACCTTTTACTATGGATACGGCTTATCGGGTCATGTAATGAAATATTTACCCTCTGACGTAACAATGTATTATATAATCTTTAAACTTTAATAATAAATGGCTGATTTGAGAAAAACTTATGTGCCAAAAAATGTACAACAGATTTAAGGTAAAAATATCATGAACTACTGTCGTTGAGCAGGAGTAACTGATTTGATGAAGATTTACTTTCATAAAGATTTTACCTTTGAAATTATTCGGTTACAGTTCGGCGTTGCCATTCAAGATTTCCTTTCAAATTGGATATCTTGTCTGAGAATGTTTCCTTCACTTGTCTTGTACAAAGTCAACGTCAGTATTTCATTAAGAAAATGACATTGAATTTATAGATTTTGTGTCAAGACTTTCAATTGCTACCTTTGAAATTAAATCACGCGACAATGTAAAAGCTGTCAGTTAGATTGGAATAAGCAAATAATTGCATGGCCTAGTTCTATGTGAACTTGAAAATTGTCTGTTGGAGAACTGAAACAAAAAATAATATTAAGACTTCTAGATTAAATTTTGTGAAGGGCATTTAGAATTGGATTACATAAAACAAGATTTTCTGGATAACAACTTCTTTATTAAGAGTAGGAAGATTTTCTGGATAACTTTAAAGGGGCAGTAGCATGTTTTTTCGCTGATAAAAGTCGATGAAATGTATTTGAAAAATAATGTCACCAATAGTAAAAGACCCTTCTCTCTTCGGAAAATCAAGTTAAAAATGAGTGTACGTGGTTCCGTAACGCCATGGGAATCGTTTTTGTCATTTCGAAATAATAAAATGTGTTCACAATAAAATGGCCGCAATGTAGTTTTTGCGTTATACGCATCACCGTTATTACCACTACAGATAATTGGTTTGTGTAATAAGATGTTTTACAATCTAAAGTAAAAATAAATGACACAAACTATCATTATAAATGGAACATTTGAAAAAATAAAATATGCAAAAAACGTGCTACTGCCCCTTTAATGTGAAAATGCATGAATTTCGGGGTATATACTCACTCCTTCATCCTGTTCTTATGTATGACACTTCTAAATGCTCTTCAAAGACTAGAACTTCTTTATTGTGAAGATCTCCACAATAACAAAGTTATTATCCAGAAAATCTTCTTCACAATAAAGAAGTTGTTATCCAGAAAATATCATTTTCTCTCTAAAATAAAGTTCAAAATTCAACAATGTCTGGAAATCTTGTAAAGGGGCAGCTAGCATTTTTGAAATATGACCTTAATTAAAAGATTACCAATGTTTCAAATTCAGACGAACAAATTACAAGTTCAGGTTTTAATAACTCAGACCGTTTGACAAGTACAAACTCAGTTTCACTCGCTCTCTTGGCTGCGATTTCCAATTTACCTTATTCAATGCAGTCGAGTCTTATTATTGATGACTCGAACTCAGCCTCTTTGTGTGGGGCAGCTTTATATAGTTCATATTGATTGCCAAATGCCCTTGTTTTTGCTATATTTGTACGATTCACACTTCCGCGGATAACGGTCCTGATTGAAAATGATTTCTTTCCTTCCAGGGCACTTACAAATATTAGTGAAAGCCTCTTAAGAGAATTTCGACTTGGGCGGCATAGGGAGGTACTTACTTAGCTCAATGACACCAATCTGGACGGTAAACTATGTATTTACACCCCGTGTGTTAGTGCCCCAATGTAAATCAATCAATAGGTCTCAAGCGTACTAAGACTTGAACGTGTGGCTGTCGACTTAAAATCTGGACTGTAAACTACGTATTTACACCCCGTGTGTTAGTGCCCCGATGTAAATCAATCAATAGATCTCAAGCATACTAAGACTTGAACACGTGGCTGTCCACTTGAAATCTGGACTGTAAACTACGTATTTACACATGTTTTAGTGTGTCGATGTAAATCAATCAATAGATCTCAAGCGTACTAAGACTTGAACGTGTGGCTATTCACTTGAAATCTGGACTGTAAACTACGTTTTTACACCCCGTGTGTTAGTGCCCCGATGTTAATCAATCAATAGATCTCAAGCGTACTAAGACCTGAACGTGTGGCTATTCACTTGAAATCTGGACTGTAAACCACGTATTTACACCCCGTGCCCCGACGTAAATCAATCAATCTGTCTCAAGCGTACTAAGAATTGAACATGTGGCTATCCACTTAAAATCTACGTATTTACACGTGTTTTAGTGCCCCAATGTACAATCAATAGGTCTCAAGTGTAGTAAGACTTAAAAGGCTGTCCACTTTCATTGCATTCAATATTTTTACCTGATACCATCATAATGTTATTTGTTGAATAACAATCTTTATTGGCCGCGTAACTTGTCTCTGCGAGCAGAAAGGGCAGTCACTTTGGATGCAATTGTTTATATTGGCTCCTGGTACATATAGCCAATTGATTTATTGCTTTTGAATAACGCAGAAAATGTCATGATATTGATTCCAGCTTTATCATTGCAGTTAACAAAAGAGTAACAGTGGTTGTCAGGTGAGGAGATTTTTTTGGATTGTCTCCCTTAATGGCGGCCATTGTTACAAACTTGGATGAGTTTGGGACAGCTTGAAATCAATTGGTTCCAAGCTGTCATTAAATTGTTTTTCAAACTTCTTGAAAACTTTTGTTTATGATGGATTATCACTGAATTTCATCTCTAATTAAACTTGTAGTTTCTGGATTAATTGTTGCCAAATTATTTCATAATTGAAGACTTGAAGAAAAGTATTTACTATGCATTGCAGTGGAACATTCAAGCATTGACTGGAACTAGCGAACAATGAGTAGTACTGTGCTGAAATTCAGTAACCATTGCACCCAAACCTTACTTAAAGTTTCTGAGCCTCAGACAGGATTCAAACCTATTGATCCGAAACAGAACGTGTTAAGTTGTTAACCACCACACTATCCTGCCTTTTCTTGAAATGGATATTGTGCATGGGCACAATACACCCCCACACTTTCAAAATTCCTAGATCTGTCACTGATTACAGTTTATTATTATTACAGTCCAAATAATTTTTTAAAAATGTTTGACTCCATATTGTTATAAACAAATGTTAGTCTTTGCTTTATAAACAAATTCAGTCCCATCTCTTTGTTTCCGGAAATCTTGCAAAATCTATAAATCATTGTTCTATATTGATTCTTGGCAGCGTACAACTAAAATGAACCCTGCTTTGTAACGTGTTGCGTTGTTGGTTCAGCTTGACCGCACGTCAGTGACATCGTTTTAATGCGCCATTAATTCTGTTGATATTGGTTTGTTATTGCATTACCCGTAATTAGTAATGCTAAATGTCAGTTAACGAGAACTTGCTCTTAGACAGATGGAATAAACTTGATAATGAGGAAAAACCATCATCGTCGTAATATTTGAGAGACAAGGTTATTACTTTAAACCCTCCTCTTTGCATCAAAGTTTTTTTCTCTTTTGGTGTACTTACTTGTGTCGGGGATTGTTGTAACTTTATTTTAAAAAATTACGCGATTTGATTCAAGTCTCATTGACCCTATACATTTCATAATTCAATATTTTTGACAGGTAAAATTTGTTTTGAAAATATCATTGCTATTTAACAATAACCTTAATAATTCACCAGTGGAACTTTGACACCTAGTTGAGACCTGAAATGAAATGAGATATTGCCACGTATATTAATAATAATAATAACACTTTAATGTCCTCATTACAGTGTAAATCTTGGAAATTCGGTTTGTGCCAATCACATCCGGCAGCCACTGTGCAGCGCCAGTTCAAGCGTTGTTCTATCCTCCTGCAGAGTGCTAAGCAAGAAAGCAACAAATCCCATCTTTTAACGTCTTTTGGTATCACTCGGCCGGGAATCAATATAAATATAAATAAAAATTTTAAAAATTCAATTTGTTAGAGTCAGATGACTGTAATGATATTTTTTGGCTGTGGTTGAAATATATTTGTCTTTAATAAGCTAAAGAACTTGTTTAAATACATTTGTTTCTTAGCTTTACATACCTGCTTCTGATAGTTGTCATACTTATTTTATTTCCACATGGGGGGGGGGGGGGGGGGGGGGGGGGGGGCGAGATAGCGCAGTCAAGAGGTCCGGGGTTCGAATCCCGCCAGGGGCACGGCAACTTTGTCTGCAGTAGAGAACTGTTCTACACGCAGTTAGGTTTGGGTGCAATGCTACACTGAATTTCAGCGCAGTACCACCTATGGTTCGCTAGTTCCAGCCGATGCTCGCAGGTTTCACCACAATGCATAGCCACATGGCGTTGCGGGCTTTCTCCCTGCCATAATACTAGCGGTCGAGATATAAGTGAAATACTCTTGAAACCGGCGTTAAACCCCACCTCACCTCACCTTTATTCCTACATGCCGGTTAGTCAGATGCATTCTAATTTTGAAAGGAAATCCAAGTGCTTTTGGGGTCTCATATGTCAAAGGTTATAAATGGTGTTATTTTATCGAGAAATACTGACTTTACTGAATATTTGAACGATTTTCAACTGTAACCAAATTGTGCAGATAAATGGGGGCTGACTGTATTTTAAAAAATACTGGCAACTTTTTCGCTGTTGAGGGTTAAGGTTGTCGATTTCTCAAGCCTGATAACATCCTTAAACTTGAGATAAGCTGCAACACTGAACATGGAATGCCAAGAATCCAATTCAAAACTGTTTAAGATTCATATCCTTGTGAGTCTCCATTTGAGATCGGTCAAGATAACGGGAGATGTTAAGCGAAAAGTGTCAAATAAGGATACTCTTTGAATATCGGAATACTGTTCTGTTTTAGTCCCAAACAGAAGGGAATGAGTGTGTAAAAATAACACACAAAATTTGAATGGATTTGATAAGATTGATTTATAGATATATGATGTGTGATCCCTAAGGATTAAACAGGATTTTTTTCATAAATTTGAAATTTTGAAAATGGTGTAAATGTTTTTGCATGATTAAGATGATTCATACTTCATTTATCACAATTTGTTTGTATAAAGGGGAAAGTTTGACCTTGGTATGTTTTGTTTAATTAAGGGATATTTTTAAGTGATAAGTTCCAGTTTGTACAAATTTGCAGTTTTCATTCAAATGAACTGGTGCATATATACAACTTACATATGTCTCTTTCCAGCTAAAGCTATTCAACAGTTCTGCAGGCTGCAGAAATTTTGAGTTATTGTCAAAGTGCTATGAGGTGTTTCTCTTCTTGAGTAAAGTTTGAATGCTATGTTATTGTAAGTGATAAATAATTCAACAGTTAGCGTTATTGTAAGGCCCTTTGCTTACCGGTATTTTAATTTGCAATGTACAATTGCAGCCACTCATGTGAAAATATTATCCAATTTGAATGCAATGTAGATCTATATGATACATACATTGTCTCTGTTAATAGGAAATATGCATTGGTATGCATGAATATTTTTCCGAAAATATGAAATATCAAAATGCTCTATATTGAGTGCTTTTGTGTCAGTGGAATTTAAATGATGCATTGTGAGATATGTGTCAAAGGCTTGCTCTTCATTAACCCTTTAAGTGCAGTGCTCATAATAATTGAGACTATATGTAGTTGGTAGGTGACTCTGTTAGTTATTCCTGTCAACTGGCTACATGGAATGGTTTTATTCAGCAGCTAACAGGTAAATAGGAATTAATTTACAATGAACAGTGTTCAGGAATATAGACATTTCGTAAAGTGTGGTACTGTGGTTAGTGTGGTTTGAACATAATGGTTAAATACTTCAACAACCTCTTGAACTCAATGTTAAGGCTGAAAGGCCAGATGAGCTTATGGCAACGTCAGTCAGTCATCTGTCGTCAGTCGTCAGTCTTCCATTGTCCGTCATCCGTACCCTCAAACCTGAAATATTTTGGGGAGGTACTTTCTTCATTTGGTTCTGACCACTGTCAAATATGAGTGTGGCAGGCATTTTCCGCAAAACATTTAAAGAACCAGTTTATATGGAAGCTGAAACTTTCAGAGTACAATCTTTGATAAATGGAGACTAAAGTTTGTTCATTTGGTTTTGATCCACTCTAAAATCTTTAAACAACTTCTCCCCCAAAAACCAGTAATGGTAGAAAGCTCCATATTTTAGACTATCTTGTTTGTTGGATGGAGACTAAGATTTGTAAACTTCATTGTCCTACCCCTAAAAATAAGGGTGTGACAGGAGTGCTATTAAAAGATGTTTACCATTTTAAGTGCTATGATAAAATGTTGAAGGTAATCATGAAGTTCTGTTTGTGAGCTTTCTCAGATTTCCTGGGTTCAAATCCCCCTGGATAATTGGTAATTTCACTCCAGCTTCATATACATTTGCATTTGTTTATATTCTGACTTGAAACATGTTGTTGTCTCTTCCAGTGCAAGTCTAATATGTGTTCTGAAGTTGAAAGTGATGAATATCTTTTAACTCTATGTCAAAGAATTTCTCTATATTAATGGGAATGTCTGCAAATATAGACAATGGCAATTTTTTTGATTTACAGATTGACAGTCACAATGGCGAAATGTTATAAAAAATGGGTTTGTATGAGTCAAATTTGAATGACATGTATATCTATATGATGAATACACTTTTTCTCATGGGTCTCTTCCTAAAGGCTTTATAAATGTTAATGAAAGTCTGCATTTATATGCATTGAATATTTATTTTTCAGAATATTCATACTTGTATGACTAAGCATGTGATCATAGGGATTGAGAATAGTGGGAATTAATGCAGTGTTTGGCTTTAAGGGAGCAATAAAGCAATTTATCTTGGATTTATTTCGTTCTTTGTATTGGTCAAGAGATATTTAGCTCATGTCTATAGCACAGTATGAGATGAGTTTGAAAAGAAGCCAACTCCTGGGTGTTACTTTGTCAATTTAAATGGCAAAAATAGAAGAATGTCAAAGATATCCAGGGTTTTGGAAAGACACCTTTGACATTGCTATTTTTAGGATCATTTTCAGAATTTCAAATGGGCCATTAGCAATTGTAAAATTTCAAATTTTAATGGACTGTTTTTTCATCCGATGTGCAAAATGGCCCATGACTCCTACTTTTTCCAATCCCTGGCTACCAGGCTGGACCAAAAGTTAATTGCCAGGGTCCAGGCTGTCAGATAGGCCTTATTTCATACGCTCTCTATAAGGCCAGATGGGCCTTTGACATTGGACACCGTTTTGTTTTAGTTCACTAGTGACATTTTCAACTTCTCCCCCAGAACATAGGGGTAAGCATAGTACAGTGGTTTGCACAGTTGACTTCGGATTTGAAGGTGTCCTGCAAGGATCTGTTCTACATCCTGTACTGTTTTGGTTTGAATTCTACATTGAAGTCTGCAGGGCTGCCCATTGCTAGTTCCAGCCAAGTCTCTCAGGTTTCACTGTAATCCATGAAAGTACAGGCTTTCATCCTTCAATATTAGTGCTGATATTCTATAAATGACACTCTTGAAAGCATTAAACTTCAATTCAGTGCATTGTTAAAGAAATGCTAGATTTTGAAAGGAAATACGTAAATATTTCATGCATTCTTTTCTTTGGTTGATTTTAACAAGCTATAATTCCTGAAATTAGTCCAGAAATATTTTGGCGCTATTCAGTTCAAGAATGGCAGAAACTCATGTCAACTGAATTATTAATTTTAAACTGCTCCTTAAAGGGGCTGTAGGATGTTTTCTAATGGAAATAAACAGATCTCACAAAATGGGAAAACAATGTTACCAATTGCAAAACATTCAATCAATAAATAATTCTAAAACTTGTATTATAAATGGCAAAATTCAATGTAAAAAAAACCCTACAGTGTCTTGAAAATCATCCTATTATTTAATGTGCAAATTTGCTCTGTAAATCCATAAAGTTTAATTATCCACTTTTATGAAGAAAAAAAATCCTTAAATTAAAAAAATTCACTAAATTTCAATATACCCACTAATTCACGTTCCATTTACGATATGAATATTTAAAATCTGATATGAAAATTTTTATTCCGCAACTAATTTTCTAAATAAGAAATGGATTGTTGTCTTTCAGACAATTACAGCATACATTTTTCACCAAGTAAAAAGTGTCAAGCCCAAAGTTTATGACAATGTACATTAAGGCATCATCCAACTATGAATTTAATGGACCCATATCTTCAATGAAACACATGGTGCCGATGTTTTTATGGCGTCACTTTAACAACAGGACAGGAGAGTTGATAGAAGTCCAACTAACCAGCCAGTTAAACAAAGTGCATATGTCATGTAATATCCATTGGCATAGATTGTCTAGGGGACGAGATCGCGTAGTGGTTAGTGCATTCAGCTTCGGCTCAAGAGGTCTTGGGTTTGAATCCCGCCAGGGGCTCGGCAACTTTGTCTGCTATAGAGAACTGTTCTACATGCAGTTAGGTTTGGATGCAATGCTCGACTGAATTTCAACACAGTACACCAATGGTTCCCTAATAAAATTTATGGTTCGCTAGTTCCAGCCGATGCTCACAGGTTTCACCGCAATGCATAGCCACTATGGCGTTGTAGGCTTTCTCCCTGCCGTAATACTATTGATAAGCGAAATAGTCTTGAAAGCAGCGTTAAACCCCAACTCACCTCAACCCCCACTGCATAGATTTTCCAAGCTCCTTTAGTATTAAGATAGTCTTAAAGGGAGGGTTCTATTTGGGTATTTTTAGTGGAAACAAATTCAAAAGCTGTGGAGGATCTAGGGGTTTAAAAAAGTTTGAATGTAAATTTGATGGACCCCAAAGATGAACCCCCCTTTTAAATGAGTGAAGAGGATACCCCTATTTATACACATGTAAATATTTTGAAGGGCATTTAGAAGTGGTTTGCATAAGAACAGGAAGATTTTCTGGGTAACAACTTCTTTAATCAATGTGAAAATACACATTAAAGAAGTTGTTATCCAGAAATTCTTATGTTGATATTGATACAAGCTTAGTGCATAATCCAGGTGAAACATATTCCTGATGGTAATATTTTTATGACTTTATATTTTGCAATTTCATAAAGACTAACACACATTTCTTCAAAATGAACATTGACGTCATTCATTTGATATGGCATAATAAGACAAATAAGGACAAGTGTATGGATGACAACTTCTTTATTCGGAAGTGGGGGCGGGATAGCGCAGTGGTAAGCGCGTTCGGCTTCGGATGAAGAGGTCCGTGTCTCTAATCCCGCCAGGGGCACGGCAACATTGTCTGCAGAAGAGAACTGTTCTACACGCAGTAAGGTTTGGGTCCAATGTTACAGTGAATTTCAGCGTAGTACCACCCATGGTTCGCTAGTTCCAGCCGATGCTCGCAGGTTTCACCGCAATACATAGCCACATGGCGTTGCAGGCTTTCTCCCTGCCGTAATACTTGCAGCCGCGATATAAGTGAAATAATCTTGAAAGCGGCAAGTAAGTTGTAAAATGTGTTTTTCTCATTTCACCAATGACAAAATCAATCTGTCACTTCAATAAGATGAGTGCTGATGCTCACAGGTTTCAACGCAATACATAGCCGCAATGGTGTTGCAGGCTTTCTTCCTGCATTAATAGCAGCCGTGATATAAGTGAAATACTCTTTAAAAGCAGCCTTAACCCCAACTCGCCTCACTTCACCTTGAGTAGTCTGTCATCCAGACCCTAGAGCAAAATATTCAATTGACGACCAACCCAGTCTAGAAAAGTATAGCAAGTCTAGATTACTCAGCTCTAGGAAAATCAGGCATCTTTAGGGTTCCATTTGCAGGGGTCGAAATTAACCTTTTCAATGCAGTAGCCATTGGGACTAGTGCAATTCTAAAAGTACTTATCCAGACTTATTCCAGCTAGCCAATTACATCTCCATGATCATTTCACCTCCAATTTTAACTAGTCTTTTGGACTACCATTTTTTACACTCCACTAGCCCAGCTTCTTTTCCACTAGCCATGGGCTACCGGACTTGTGCTAATTTCGAACCCTGCATTTGGTATAACTATTAGAATTGTTGTAAAATGTTGCTGGTAAGAAAAAAAATATGTCTGAGACTAAATGTTAGTCTACACCTTGAGAGTAATGTCTGGTCAGAAACGTGATTCTCTTTTCTCTAGTTCTTTAATACAGTGTTGTTCCTAGGTGATCTGCTGAGGGGGTCATTTGGGCCATTTCTGAACAGGTGGGACTCATTGCAATGGTAAAAGTATCCTACTTCTCCAAATTTTAAGGGACATCAAGCCAAAAAGGTGGGCAAATGAACAACACTGGTAGTACAATGTAAGTCATTGATTTTGCATCTGATGAAGTTGTTCAATCCTTGTTCTTCTTCCCGGCAGCTGACACATCGCTCGTAAAATATTTGTTCAATGGCCGTTGCTTTTTGATGTGTAATTAGCACTGGCTTTAAAGTTTCTTGAAGTATATTTATTCCTTCCAACACCACCTGTGTCCTGCCCGCAGTTAGGAGGATGACGTTTTGTCTGAAAGATATTTGAATTTGAATTTTGATGGCAAACAGATATGGTTATTGTTGTATATCCCTGCTTGTTGAAGGAAAGATTGTAGTTATATATCCGTGTTATGAATAAATGTAAGTAAGGATTTTTTCCATTGGGAATGCCCAAGGTCTGAAGGCCCTTAGGCCCGTAGGCCCGTTGGCCTGTTGGCCCTTTGGCCCGTTGGCATTACCTTTTAGCTCATCAAGCCTGAAAGGCCCAATGGGCTTATGGCATGGCTTCTGGTCCATAATAACTCCCACAGGTCATGTTTTATCTAACTTATTAACCGATAACTAATTAAAAAATAATGTCAAATAAATTGATCGAAAAAGCAAAAGAGCTGTGACTCTCCCATAAAATATTTCTATATAATGTAAGGTTGAAGGTTAAAGAGGACCTACGAAGCAGTATGATCGCTGGGTTTGGATTGCAGCAGTATGAAGGTTTTAGGTTTGCCTTTCGCCAAAACACTTGCAAGTTTGCATTTGACTTGAGAGTTAATTATCAATAGTAAGTCATTACACACACTGTCTCCTTGAACTTGACATATTAGCATTTAAATATAGATATTTGAAGAGGGACATTCCAAGATAATATCCCTGTGGGCAGGGAGATTAAGTTAATAATAACCCTCACCAGTCTGATTAAAATCGACGGTTTTCCGTGGAATAAAAAATGCAAAATAGTGCATCTACCGGGATACGAACTCGTTCGTGGGTTTCCACGCCAAACCGTCTGAAAGCACCCCGTACACTAGCGTGTTCGGGCGCAATTCAGCTAGCCAATCAAAAGATGCCCAACAAATGCTTTCGGTGCGAGAAACTAGGGGCAGATAACTCCAAACAGCTATCCTTTTGTCTGTTCCGAATGCTTTCAAAACCACAACCGTTTAAATACTATGATGTGATTGGTCAGCTATTTGACTGGGTTTTGGCTGCGCTAAACTGGTTCTGAACACACGTCTATACGGGGTGTTCTCAGACCTTGTGGCGAGGAATCTACAGAGCCTGTTCGTATCCCGGCAGATGCAAAATTTTGCAAATTTTATTCCTCGGAACAAGGTCGATTTTAATCAGACTGTAACCCTCACCATTGGGACATTTCTTGAATGATATCCCGGCCCTGATAACAGCTGGTCATTACGAGAAATAGAGTCCCCAAGAACAATAGCATGATGTCACTAGAGGTTAATAATAGAAGATTTCAACCTTGTGACTCTTATGTCCAAGAAAAGATTGAATGTGAATAATATTTTCATGGCAAATAGATGTGGTTATATTTGGGATACCCCTGCCTGTGAAAGTGTGGTTCTGTGAGATCAATTCAGCCTTGTGGCAGTACTTTCAAGTTAAGAGGTGAAACTTTTATCCATGAAATTTTTTAATTTGAATGAAATTTTGATGGCAAATAGATGATGTTATATTTGGGATACCTCTGGCTGTACAGGATCAATAATAATAAAGTTCTGTTTTGGATATGAACCCTTTGTTCTTTTCAGTGTTTGTTGACTGTAAAAATATTATGATAGTGCGTTTACAAAAATGATGGTTCTGTGCATCAGAGCATATTTTCGTTTTGTACTGCATACCATATGACAATGATATACATTGATACTTGAAAAAGTATGTCATTGATTGGAAAATGATTACTTGTAAAGATTCTTATGATTTAGGATTTGAACTCTGATGTTTGGTAAATAAAGGTTATTAATAACCTGGAGGAGTTTGAAAACTTTCTGCCGTAGGGAACATGCAGAAGAGTGAATCTTACATTGAAAGTCATAATGTAAGATTAATTGCATTAAGTCACATGAATACGTGCAGACACCTAGCTGCAGGTACACCAACGTGTAGTATGTTGGACAAAATACTGTGACTACATGTGTCCTTGTCCACCCAGCAAATGTGCACATACTACGTTTGCCTAGAACCATTGTTTATGCCATGTTTTTACTCAACACAAATGGGTAATAGAGAAATTGATATACAGCCATACAAATTTTATGAAACTTTGCAAATTAGTATGTAACCTCGCTCTCATTAAGAAATTACATAAAATTCACTCATTTTGTAAACCTGTGTGACATACTTCTGTAATAATGTCTATTTACAAACAAAACAACCGTTCTTCATAGATATAATCACTGTATTTCCTCTTATAGAGGCCCGGGCCCTTAATTATTACCATTTAAGGCCTCCTACCCGTGGCGCTTATTTGAGACCCGGCCCTTATTTTATTTTTTTTAGGTTTGAGCAGATTCAGCGTTACACATTATATCCTATTATATCTGTCTAAAAAATGTTTGCGAATAACAGAAACTCTGTGCGATTCGACGTAAAGCAGCAAGCTTTGCAGGTTAATCCGGTTAGTGCCTGGGAACAGTACTACAGCAATATATCTAGTACGTAGTATTCATTGATGCGATATAAACCAGGCTCCTATTAGAGGCCTGGCTCTTATTCACCTTTAGGTACCTTTTCCCCACGACTGCTATTAGAGGCCGGTTCCTATTTGAGACGAGACTCCTATTAAATGAAATACGGTAACCCTTTTTCTGTCAATTTTTCAGATGGAGAGTCTGATTCGCAAGATGCAGGATCCGAACCACGGTGTTCCTGTCAAGTGTCAGAAGACGTTTCTCTCCACCATACCCTCCGTCTTCACAGGTACTTCTTAGCTTTGTCATCATACAATTAAATGCTTTATTTAAGAAATAAAGTTCGCTGTACCCCAATGTGTTTTGAAATAAAGTATAGTTTTGCCCTGAACTATTATAGTTAAAGTACGAGGACGGTAGTCCGAGTACTTTGACATTATAATAGTTCAGGGCAAGTACAAATGTAGCTTAAAATTTAAGACTTATTCGGATACAAAAGAACACATTCCTTCAATAATTGTTATAACAACGCTACCGTTGTTTTAGGATATTATCATTTGCAGAAAAACACGGTCTTTTCAACTGCCCTCTTTCATTGGGTTACCATATGGGCACACGTGACTACATGGGGAGCGGAAATGTCATTCAATTGTTACGTCATCACAAAAACTATACCTTTATTGTCTGTCAGATAAAGTACTTTTATTTCGATTGTTCTAGCCGCTGACATCTTAGAAAACATTATGTTGACGGGGACATCAGGATGATGTCCCAAATTTGATCTTAACAGATACTCTTTAACTTTGTCATAATAATTTAAGAATTCGTTGTTACATCATGAGGAAGGGTTACTTTGGATTTATGTCCAGATTTATATCATAGCTCATAATTCCTTTGTCTTCACAGGTACCTTTTAGCTTTGCCTTCTTAACAATTAATTGCGTTATCACATTATGTTGAGGGGGACATCAGGATTATGTCCCATGCAATTTTTATCATAATAGGTATACTGTTTAGCTTTGTCATCATAACTATAAAATTCATTGTTACATCATGAGGAGGGGTACATCAGGATTTATTTCCAGATTTATATCATACCTCATAATTCCTTTGTCTTCACAAATAGGATAGTGCCATGATAAAATAATGTAGGTAATCATAAAGGTCTGTTTGTGAGCTTTCAAATGCACCCAATGTTTTGTATGTAGTACCAAAACAAAGTGAAACAACTTATTCACAGTCAAATTATCCTTAGTCTTTCCATATTGAATTCTGACCTTAGTGTGACCCTTAAACAAAGAGGGAGTGTGAGGGTGGAATTAGGGCTAGGGGACTCCTGGTCATGGTTATATTGACCATATTGGTAAGAACTAGAAATCTGAAATGTTACATGCCTACCCTACTGCATATTGCAGGTTATGACATGGTGATGTGGCTGAAGACCCAACTTCACATACAGGACGATGGGACGGAGGAAGCACTACACCTTGCCCAACTCCTCTGTCAGTACGGATACTTCTTCCCCATCACCGACCCTCGCAACATGGTCGTCAAGGGGGACATCTCTCTCTACAGGTTCCAGGTAGGACCTTTCTCAAACTAGCTGTGATGTTATACATCTAGATGTTCATAATCTAAAATCTAGATTTACCGTGAGGAACCTTTGCACAATATTTCTACTAGATTTCTAAACGTTCTTGGTATGAAGAGGAAGCAAAACATTTTTGGGAATGACAATTTTTGGTCTGACTGTACCAGTGAACATGGGGGATAGCACAGTGGTTTGTGCGTTTTGTTTCGGATTAAGGAGTCAGGGGTTCGAATCCCGTCATGGACTTGAAAACTTTGTCTGGGGTTTACTGTTCTACTTGCAGTAACCTTTGGGTGCAATGCTATACTGAATTTCAGTGCAATGGTTCGCTCTCGACTAACTGTAATGTTATACGTCCAGATCCATTGGATGCATGCACAATATTTCAGCGCGATTTCTAAACATTCTTGTTAAGAAGAGCAAGCAAACATTTTAAGATTATTTGACTGTAAGATGGGCTAAATGCATTGTGAAATATTGTGATTCCTCAGCCCTAAGGGACTATAAATTGTAGATTTGGTGACTTTGTGGCTCCAAATAAAGACTATGGCTCCAAATAAAGGCTACGGCTCCAAATAAAGGCCACTGCTCCAAATAAAGGCCACGGCTCCAAAAAAAGGCCACAAGGATCACAACGTAGAAACCTATTTTCATCTTCTTCTCCAGTATGAAAATTACTATAAATTTGCTGTTGAACCTTATTTCAGTGCATTGTTTAAAGTCTGATGAGCTACAGAGCCAATTGCTCTAAAATAAATTTTTGACTGTACCACTGAAGCTAAATCTAGTTCATACGAACTGCAATGTTATAAGTCACTTCATGATGTGAAGTTTTGGCATTATGGGCTGTAATTTTTTGAATCTATGTTTTATCCTTAAAGGGGCAGTAGCACGTTTTTGCAAATTTTATTTTTCAGATTTCCCATTTATAATTGTTTATGTCATTTATGTTAACTTTAGCGGTAAAAGATAGTATATCACAAACCAATTATCCGTAGTGGTAATAACCGTTTTGCATATAAAGCAAAAATTGCATGGCGGACATTTTATTGTGGACACATTTTATTATTTCGAATGACAAAAACTATTCCCTATGGCTTAACAGAAAATGCACACAGATTTTTTAACTTGATTTTCCGAAGAGAGAAGGGTGTTTTACTATTGGTGACATTATTTTTCAAATACATTTCATCAACTTATTTGATTGAAAAAACGTGCTACTGACCCTTTAAATGTTGAAACAAGTTTTGGAATAAGGGAATTGAAAATAAATTTATTTTTATTATTCAGTCTCCTTACTACTGGCCCTCACAGAACATGGAACCCGACAATGTTTCATATGGTAAGTGATTATAAGTCATTTATTATTATTAGTCAAGTTTCCTTTGCATATTGGAGGTGGGATTAGCTTGTTTAGCTTCGGATCAAGAGGTCATGGGTTTGAATCCCGCCAGGAGCCCGCCTGCTGTAGAGAACTGTTCTACACACAGTATCGCCGCTAATGGCTGCAATACTGCCGAAGCGGCGTTAAACAATAACTCACTCACTCACTCTACACACAGTACACTTTGGGTGCAATGCTACACTGAATTTCAGCTACCCATGGTTCGCTAGTTCCAGCCGATGGTCATGGTTTTGAATCCCGTCAGGCTGGGCAACTTTGTCTGCTGTAGAGAAATGTTCTACATGCCGTACGCTTTGGGTGCAATGCTACACTGAATTTCAGCCACCCAAGGTTCGTTAGTTCCAGTCGATGGTCATATGCATGGGTTCGAATCCCGTCAGGGGCTCGGCAACTTTGTCTGCTGTAGAGAAATATTCTACATGCAGTAGGGTTTGGGTGCAATTCTACACTGAATTTAAACACAATAACACCAATTGTTCGCTAGTTCCAGCCGATGCTTTCTGGTTTCACCGCAAAGCATAGCCATAATAGTGTTGAAGGCTTTCTTCCTACAATAATACTAGCGTCCGTGATATAAGTGAAATAATCTTGAAAGCGGTGTTAAACTTCACCTGACCTTTTCATATTGAATCTGCAGTCTGATAATAAATTGTCGATATAATATAATCTATAGATAATTCACATATATCTCATTTTCTCCCCACAGAGGTTACTCAAGTCATTTTCTTTCCACTAACCTCTGTTATGAAAAGCCATTCATTGGCGCTATGAGGCTGAAATACTTCACTACAGCATAACAGGATATTGTTGGTTGGTCTAACGATAGATTATTTGTTTCTTTGTAGCTATTCTATCAATGAATATGTTTTATGTGTAGGATAAAACATGATACAGAGATTATGCTTGGGATTGTAAAACCCGTGGTAAGAAAGCTGAGCGGGAAGTAAGACCGAAAGCGAAGCTTGAGGTCTTACTTCCCCGAAGCTTTCTCAACGAGGGTTTTCAATCCCATGCATAACCGAGGTAGAGTGTTTTATCTAACTTAGAAGTTAGATACCGTAAAACATATATGTGAGCACTTATCGTATATTGAGGTTTTCTTACAGCAGAAGAATGAGGGGTAGTGTTTTTAAAAATTGCATAACTGTCAAATGTCAAAATTTACATTTTATAATGTTTGATTCCCAAATTCTGCATTATAAAGAGTATGTCTCCCGGACTAGCGTTATATAGAGGCAGAGACAGTGTGACTGTAAATAGAGGAAATCCACACAGTTCTTTCGCCTCCTCGATAGCATGGAGGTAGAGCGTCCGGTTTAAAGAGCAAAGGGTACCGAGTTCGATTCCCGCCATCTCCACTTAGAAAGAGTTATCTTTGTATACTTTTCGATAATAATTGTTATGAATTGAGTTGTGAAAAAAATCTTACTCTCATTTAAGGTCTTACTATCAAAAGTAAAAACTTGCTTTCACAATAAAAACCTTATACGTGGTTATTATCAGAAGAAATACCGACTGAAATAATAATGAGGGGTTATTACGAGAAAACAAGATACCTACAATACAATAGACAAAATCCCTGATAGTTTTCTAAGATTGAAAAGTGGTAAAATTAGTAAAATTTCAGACTTTCTCATTACACTTAGTGCACCAAAACAAGATGGCGGATACTGACGAAAGAACTATTACTTTAAGTGCTTAATCATAGGGATACCTTTGAAATAGGGAATTGTCCATCTAGCTTCTAGCTTTAATGTTATAGTTTCTTTATGAATTTATAGTTTTTTTGCTGCCATAACTTTGCCACCTTTGATATAAGGGAGGTAACTCTTCTTCCCAAGTCGTCTGTCTGATGTAGAAAATCTTGCAGTAGACTCATCCTAAAAAAGTACAATTTTTTTTTACTGTTGCAGATAGTGTGATAAAAATTTAAACAATTTTAAATTTGTTTACTATGTATCAACAAATTTCTAATTATTCGATTTTTGGATTGAGCTAATTCGACTTCAGAATCAATGATGATCCATTACAAAATTCTTTCTTGCTCATATGATTTTTTTCTTTGATTTTCAGCAATCCACCTGACAAAGAGATCTATGCGAAATAAACAGAAACATGGACTTGAGGACCACGAACAGGTTCTTGACTTTTAATATTTTGATGCAAATTACGACTGTTAAAATGTTAAATGGGGGTTGGAGTCAAGCTAGAGAAGATCTCAAATGATTAGATAACTCTCCTAGCATTCATAACTTGGCTGAAGTTGTTGACTATAGTTCTTGTATGGGCTGAAAATGGCCCAAAATCTCATCCACGAATATTCGACTGGCTAGATTCATGTTCTTGTCTGCCTTATTGTAATAGATTGTATGTGTTGTTGACAGAGTGCGTACGGCAAGCTATCGAAGATGTTGTGTGATAAATGGGAATCTGTACAGTCACAGGCACAGGAACAAGTCAGGTGGGTGGATCTCTTCTTCTAGGTAGTGTTTGATTTAACAACACGTCGGTGAAGTCGGTTAGTCCATTCCAGTCTGATTAAAATCGACCTTGTTCCGAGGAATAAAATTTGCAAAATTATGCATCAACCGGGATATGAAATTTTGTTGTATATTACTCTCCACAAGGTCTGAGAACACCCCGTATAGACGCATGTTCCGAACCAGTTTAGCACAGCCAAAGCCCAGTCAAATAGCTGACCAATCACAACGTAGTTTTTAAACGGTCACTGTTTTGAAAGCATTCGGAACAGACCAATGGATAGCTGTTTTGATTTATCTGCCTCTAGCTTCTCGCACCGAAAGCATGTGTTGGACTTCTTTTGATTGGCTACTTGAATTGCGCTCGAACACGCGAGTCTACAGGCTATTATCAGACGGTTTGGCGTGGAACCTACGACCAATATGAGTTCGTATCCCGTTAGATGCACTATTTTGCATTTTTTATTCCACGGAAAACCGTTGATTTTAATCTGACTGAAGTCCATTCGTTTCAACCTTTCTTATCAATCTATTCCATGAACTTGACTCAAGAGTTGACCCAGCAATCCAAATTCACCTCGACTCTCAGTGCATACAATTTTATTTTTTCCATGAAAAAAACCAAAACAACATAAATATTATAAACTATGTCATTTTTCTGTTGACATCAAATTTCTTATCACAAACTATGGGACCTTTACCATTTCTTGCATTATTTGCAGGATAGCAAAGGAGAAGAAGAGAACAGAAAAAGTAATCTGTGACAGTCAGGAGAGAGCATTCTGGAGAATACACCGACCGGGGGTATGTCAATAGTGAATACACCGACCGGGGGTATGTCAATAGAGAATACACCGACCAGGGGTAGGTCAATAGTGAATACACCGACCGGGGGTATGTCAATAGTGAATACACCGACCGGGGGTATGTCAATAGAGAACACACCGACCGGGGGTATGTGAATAGAGAATACGCCGACCAGGGGTATGTCAATAGAGAATACATCGACCAGGGGTATGTCAATAGAGAATACACCGACCAGGAGTATGTCAATAGAGAATACACCGACCGGGGGTATGTCAATAGAGAATACACCGACCAGGGGTATGTCAATAGAGAATACATCGACCAAGGGTATGTCAATAGAGAATACACAGACCAGGGGTATGCCAATAGAGAATACACAGACCAGGGGTATGCCAATAGAGAATACACCGACCAGGGGTATGTCAATAGAGAATACACCGACCAGTGGTATGTCAATAGAGATTAAACCGACCCAGGGTATGTCAATAGAGAATACACCGACCAGGGGTATGTCAATAGAGAATACACCGACCAGGGGTATGCCAATAGAGAATACACCGACCCGGGGTATGTCAATAGAGAATACACCGACCGGGGGTATGTCAATAGAGAATACACCGACCAGGGGTATGTAAATAGAGAATACACCGACCAGGGGTATGTCAATAGAGATTAAACCGACCCAGGGTATGTCAATAGAGAATACACCGACCAGGGATATGTCAATAGAGAATACACCGACCAGTGGTATGTCAATAGAGAATACACCGACCAGAGGTATGTCAATAGAGAATACACTGACCAGGGGTATGTAAATAGAGAATACACAGACCAGGGGTATGCCAATAGAGAATACACAGACCAGGGGTATGTCAATAGAGAATACACCGACCAGGGATATGTCAATAGAGAATACGCCGACCAGGGGTATGTCAATAGAGAATACACAGACCAGGGGTATGCCAATAGAGAATACACCGACCAGGGGTATGTCAATAGAGATTAAACCGACCCAGGGTATGTCAATAGAGAATACACTGACCAAGGGTATGTCAATAGAGAATACACAGACCAGGGGTATGTCAATAGAGAATACACTGACCAAGGGTATGTCAATAGAGAATACACCGACCAAGGGTATGTCAATAGAGAATACACCGACCGGGGGTATGTCAATAGAGAATACACCGACCCGGGGTATGTCAATAGAGAATACACCGACCAGTGGTATGTCAATAGAGATTAAACCGACCCAGGGTATGTCAATAGAGAATACACCGACCAGGGGTATGTCAATAGAGAATACACCGACCAGGGGTATGCCAATAGAGAATACACCGACCCGGGGTATGTCAATAGAGAATACACCGACCGGGGGTATGTCAATAGAGAATACACCGACCAGGGGTATGTAAATAGAGAATACACCGACCAGGGGTATGTCAATAGAGATTAAACCGACCCAGGGTATGTCAATAGAGAATACACTGACCAGGGATATGTCAATAGAGAATACACCGACCAGGGGTATGTCAATAGAGAATACACCGACCAGAGGTATGTCAATAGAGAATACACTGACCAGGGGTATGTCAATAGAGAATACACAGACCAGGGGTATGCCAATAGAGAATACACAGACCAGGGGTATGTCAATAGAGAATACACCGACCAGGGATATGTCAATAGAGAATACGCCGACCAGGGGTATGTCAATAGAGAATACACAGACCAGGGGTATGCCAATAGAGAATACACCGACCAGGGGTATGTCAATAGAGATTAAACCGACCCAGGGTATGTCAATAGAGAATACACTGACCAAGGGTATGTCAATAGAGAATACACAGACCAGGGGTATGTCAATAGAGAATACACTGACCAAGGGTATGTCAATAGAGAATACACCGACCAAGGGTATGTCAATAGAGAATACACCGACCGGGGGTATGTCAATAGAGAATACACCGACCCGGGGTATGTCAATAGAGAATACACCGACCAGGGGTATGTCAATAGAGAATACACCGACCAGGGATATGTCAATAGAGAATACACTGACCAGGGGTATGTCAATAGAGAATACACCGACCAGGGGTATGTCAATAGAGAATACACCGACCAGGGTATGTCAATAGAGAATACAGGGACCGGGGGTATGCCAATAGAGAATACACCGACCAGGGTATGTCAATAGAGAATACAGGGACCGGGGGTATGTCAATAGAGAATACACAGACCAGGGGTATGTCAATAGAGAATACACCGACCAGGGGTATGTCAATAGAGAATACAGGGACCAGGGGTATGTCAATAGAGAATACACCGACCAGGGGTATGTCAATAGAGAATACACAGACCAGGGGTATGTCAATAGAGAATACACCGACCAGGGGTATGCCAATAGAGAATACACCGACCAGGGGTATGTCAATAGAGATTAAACCGACCCAGGGTATGTCAATAGAGAATACACTGACCAAGGGTATGTCAATAGAGAATACACAGACCAGGGGTATGTCAATAGAGAATACACTGACCAAGGGTATGTCAATAGAGAATACACTGACCAAGGGTATGTCAATAGAGAATACACTGACCAGGGGTATGTCAATAGAGAATACACTGACCAAGGGTATGTCAATAGAGAATACACCGACCAGGGGTATGTCAATAGAGATTAAACCGACCCAGGGTATGTCAATAGAGAATACACTGACCAAGGGTATGTCAATAGAGAATACACAGACCAGGGGTATGCCAATAGAGAATACACCGACCAGGGGTATGTCAATAGAGAATACACCGACCGGGGGTATGTCAATAGAGAATACACCGACCAGGAGTATGTCAATAGAGAATACACCGACCAGGGGTATGCCAATAGAGAATACACCGACCAGGGGTATGTCAATAGAGAATACACCGACCAGGGTATGTCAATAGAGAATACAGGGACCGGGGGTATGCCAATAGAGAATACACCGACCAGGGTATGTCAATAGAGAATACAGGGACCGGGGGTATGTCAATAGAGAATACACAGACCAGGGGTATGTCAATAGAGAATACACCGACCAGGGGTATGCCAATAGAGAATACACCGACCAGGGGTATGTCAATAGAGATTAAACCGACCCAGGGTATGTCAATAGAGAATACACTGACCAAGGGTATGTCAATAGAGAATACACAGACCAGGGGTATGTCAATAGAGAATACACTGACCAAGGGTATGTCAATAGAGAATACACTGACCAAGGGTATGTCAATAGAGAATACACTGACCAGGGGTATGTCAATAGAGAATACACTGACCAAGGGTATGTCAATAGAGAATACACCGACCAGGGGTATGTCAATAGAGATTAAACCGACCCAGGGTATGTCAATAGAGAATACACTGACCAAGGGTATGTCAATAGAGAATACACAGACCAGGGGTATGCCAATAGAGAATACACCGACCAGGGGTATGTCAATAGAGAATACACCGACCGGGGGTATGTCAATAGAGAATACACCGACCAGGAGTATGTCAATAGAGAATACACCGACCAGGGGTATGCCAATAGAGAATACACCGACCAGGGATATGTCAATAGAGATTAAACCGACCCAGGGTATGTCAATAGAGAATACACTGACCAAGGGTATGCCAATAGAGAATACACAGACCAGGGGTATGTCAATAGAGAATACACCGACCAGGGGTATGTCAATAGAGATTAAACCGACCCAGGGTATGTCAATAGAGAATACACTGACCAAGGGTATGCCAATAGAGAAAACACAGACCAGGGGTATGTCAATAGAGAATACACTGACCCGGGGTATGTCAATAGAGATTAAACCGACCCGAGGTATGTCAATAGAGAATACACCGACCCGAGGTATGTCAATAGAGAATACACCGACCCGGGGTATGTCAATAGAGAATACACTGACCAAGGGTATGCCAATAGAGAAAACACAGACCAGGGGTATGTCAATAGAGAATACACTGACCCGGGGTATGTCAATAGAGATTAAACCGACCAGAGGTATGTCAATAGAGAATACACCGACCCGAGGTATGTCAATAGAGAATACACCGACCCGGGGTATGTCAATAGAGAATACACTGACCAAGGGTATGTCAATAGAGAATACACCGACCAGGGGTATGCCAATAGAGAATACACAGACCAGGGGTATGTCAATAGAGAATACAGGGACCGGGGGTATGTGAATAGAGAGTACACCGACCAGGGGTATGCCAATAGAGAATACACCGACCAGGAGTATGTTAATAGAGAATACACCGACCCAGGGTATGTCAATAGAGAATACACTGACCAAGGGTATGCCAATAGAGAATACACAGACCAGGGGTATGTCAATAGAGAATACACCGACCAGGGGTATGTCAATAGAGATTAAACCGACCCAGGGTATGTCAATAGAGAATACACTGACCAAGGGTATGCCAATAGAGAAAACACAGACCAGGGGTATGTCAATAGAGAATACACTGACCCGGGGTATGTCAATAGAGATTAAACCGACCCGAGGTATGTCAATAGAGAATACACCGACCCGAGGTATGTCAATAGAGAATACACCGACCCGGGGTATGTCAATAGAGAATACACTGACCAAGGGTATGCCAATAGAGAAAACACAGACCAGGGGTATGTCAATAGAGAATACACTGACCCGGGGTATGTCAATAGAGATTAAACTGACCAGAGGTATGTCAATAGAGAATACACCGACCCGAGGTATGTCAATAGAGAATACACCGACCCGGGGTATGTCAATAGAGAATACACTGACCAAGGGTATGTCAATAGAGAATACACAGACCAGGGGTATGTCAATAGAGAATACACTGACCAAGGGTATGTCAATAGAGAATACACCGACCAAGGGTATGTCAATAGAGAATACACCGACCGGGGGTATGTCAATAGAGAATACACCGACCCGGGGTATGTCAATAGAGAATACACCGACCAGGGGTATGTCAATAGAGAATACACAGACCAGGGGTATGCCAATAGAGAATACACCGACCAGGGGTATGTCAATAGAGATTAAACCGACCCAGGGTATGTCAATAGAGAATACACTGACCAAGGGTATGTCAATAGAGAATACACAGACCAGGGGTATGTCAATAGAGAATACACTGACCAAGGGTATGTCAATAGAGAATACACCGACCAAGGGTATGTCAATAGAGAATACACCGACCGGGGGTATGTCAGTAGAGAATACACCGACCCGGGGTATGTCAATAGAGAATACACCGACCAGGGGTATGTCAATAGAGAATACACCGACCAGGGATATGTCAATAGAGAATACACCG
This sequence comes from Gibbula magus, assembly GCA_936450465.1. Lineage (NCBI taxonomy): Eukaryota > Metazoa > Mollusca > Gastropoda > Trochida > Trochidae > Gibbula > Gibbula magus. The sequence continues at coordinate 63,841,764 of OW388290.1, read as the reverse complement.
ACCAAGGGTATGTCAATAGAGAATACACTGACCAAGGGTATGTCAATAGAGAATACACAGACCAGGGGTATGTCAATAGAGAATACACTGACCAAGGGTATGTCAATAGAGAATACACAGACCAGGGGTATGCCAATAGAGAATACACAGACCAGGGGTATGTCAATAGAGATTAAACCGACCCAGGGTATGTCAATAGAGAATACACTGACCAAGGGTATGTCAATAGAGAATACACAGACCAGGGGTATGTCAATAGAGAATACACTGACCAAGGGTATGTCAATAGAGAATACACAGACCAGGGGTATGCCAATAGAGAATACACAGACCAGGGGTATGTCAATAGAGATTAAACCGACCCAGGGTATGTCAATAGAGAATACACTGACCAAGGGTATGTCAATAGAGAATACACAGACCAGGGGTATGTCAATAGAGAATACACTGACCAAGGGTATGTCAATAGAGAATACACAGACCAGGGGTATGCCAATAGAGAATACACTGACCAAGGGTATGTCAATAGAGAATACACCGACCAGGGGTATGTCAATAGAGATTAAACCGACCCAGGGTATGTCAATAGAGAATACACTGACCAAGGGTATGTCAATAGAGAATACACAGACCAGGGGTATGTCAATAGAGAATACACTGACCAAGGGTATGTCAATAGAGAATACACTGACCAAGGGTATGTCAATAGAGAATACACCGACCAGGGGTATGTCAATAGAGATTAAACCGACCCAGGGTATGTCAATAGAGAATACACTGACCAAGGGTATGTCAATAGAGAATACACAGACCAGGGGTATGTCAATAGAGAATACACAGACCAAGGGTATGCCAATAGAGAATACACTGACCAAGGGTATGTCAATAGAGAATACACCGACCAGGGGTATGTCAATAGAGATTAAACCGACCCAGGGTATGTCAATAGAGAATACACTGACCAAGGGTATGTCAATAGAGAATACACAGACCAGGGGTATGTCAATAGAGAATACACTGACCAAGGGTATGTCAATAGAGAATACACTGACCAAGGGTATGTCAATAGAGAATACACCGACCAGGGGTATGTCAATAGAGAATACACTGACCAAGGGTATGTCAATAGAGAATACACTGACCAAGGGTATGTCAATAGAGAATACACCGACCGGGGGTATGTCAATAGAGAATACACAGACCAGGGGTATGCCAATAGAGAATACGCCGACCAGGAGTATGTCAATAGAGAATACATCGACCAGGAGTATGTCAATAGAGAATACATCGACCAGGGGTATGTCAATAGAGAATACACTGACCAAGGGTATGTCAATAGAGAATACACCGACCGGGGGTATGTCAATAGAGAATACACCGACCCGGGGTATGTCAATAGAGAATACACCGACCAGGGGTATGTCAATAGAGAATACACCGACCAGGGATATGTCAATAGAGAATACACTGACCAGGGGTATGTCAATAGAGAATACACCGACCAGGGGTATGTCAATAGAGAATACACCGACCAGGGTATGTCAATAGAGAATACAGGGACCGGGGGTATGCCAATAGAGAATACACCGACCAGGGTATGTCAATAGAGAATACAGGGACCGGGGGTATGTCAATAGAGAATACACAGACCAGGGGTATGTCAATAGAGAATACACCGACCAGGGGTATGTCAATAGAGAATACAGGGACCAGGGGTATGTCAATAGAGAATACACCGACCAGGGGTATGTCAATAGAGAATACACAGACCAGGGGTATGTCAATAGAGAATACACCGACCAGGGGTATGCCAATAGAGAATACACCGACCAGGGGTATGTCAATAGAGATTAAACCGACCCAGGGTATGTCAATAGAGAATACACTGACCAAGGGTATGTCAATAGAGAATACACAGACCAGGGGTATGTCAATAGAGAATACACTGACCAAGGGTATGTCAATAGAGAATACACTGACCAAGGGTATGTCAATAGAGAATACACTGACCAGGGGTATGTCAATAGAGAATACACTGACCAAGGGTATGTCAATAGAGAATACACCGACCAGGGGTATGTCAATAGAGATTAAACCGACCCAGGGTATGTCAATAGAGAATACACTGACCAAGGGTATGTCAATAGAGAATACACAGACCAGGGGTATGCCAATAGAGAATACACCGACCAGGGGTATGTCAATAGAGAATACACCGACCGGGGGTATGTCAATAGAGAATACACCGACCAGGAGTATGTCAATAGAGAATACACCGACCAGGGGTATGCCAATAGAGAATACACCGACCAGGGGTATGTCAATAGAGAATACACCGACCAGGAGTATGTCAATAGAGAATACACCGACCAGGGGTATGCCAATAGAGAATACACCGACCAGGGGTATGTCAATAGAGAATACACCGACCAGGGTATGTCAATAGAGAATACAGGGACCGGGGGTATGCCAATAGAGAATACACCGACCAGGGTATGTCAATAGAGAATACAGGGACCGGGGGTATGTCAATAGAGAATACACAGACCAGGGGTATGTCAATAGAGAATACACCGACCAGGGGTATGCCAATAGAGAATACACCGACCAGGGGTATGTCAATAGAGATTAAACCGACCCAGGGTATGTCAATAGAGAATACACTGACCAAGGGTATGTCAATAGAGAATACACAGACCAGGGGTATGTCAATAGAGAATACACTGACCAAGGGTATGTCAATAGAGAATACACTGACCAAGGGTATGTCAATAGAGAATACACTGACCAGGGGTATGTCAATAGAGAATACACTGACCAAGGGTATGTCAATAGAGATTAAACCGACCCAGGGTATGTCAATAGAGAATACACTGACCAAGGGTATGTCAATAGAGAATACACAGACCAGGGGTATGCCAATAGAGAATACACCGACCAGGGGTATGTCAATAGAGAATACACCGACCAGGGGTATGTCAATAGAGAATACACCGACCAGGGGTATGTCAATAGAGAATACACCGACCAGGGGTATGCCAATAGAGAATACACCGACCAGGGATATGTCAATAGAGATTAAACCGACCCAGGGTATGTCAATAGAGAATACACTGACCAAGGGTATGCCAATAGAGAATACACAGACCAGGGGTATGTCAATAGAGAATACACCGACCAGGGGTATGTCAATAGAGATTAAACCGACCCAGGGTATGTCAATAGAGAATACACTGACCAAGGGTATGCCAATAGAGAAAACACAGACCAGGGGTATGTCAATAGAGAATACACTGACCCGGGGTATGTCAATAGAGATTAAACCGACCCGAGGTATGTCAATAGAGAATACACCGACCCGAGGTATGTCAATAGAGAATACACCGACCCGGGGTATGTCAATAGAGAATACACTGACCAAGGGTATGCCAATAGAGAATACACAGACCAGGGGTATGTCAATAGAGAATACACTGACCCGGGGTATGTCAATAGAGATTAAACCGACCAGAGGTATGTCAATAGAGAATACACCGACCCGAGGTATGTCAATAGAGAATACACCGACCCGGGGTATGTCAATAGAGAATACACTGACCAAGGGTATGTCAATAGAGAATACACCGACCAGGGGTATGCCAATAGAGAATACACAGACCAGGGGTATGTGAATAGAGAATACAGGGACCGGGGGTATGTGAATAGAGAATACACCGACCAGGGGTATGCCAATAGAGAATACACCGACCAGGAGTATGTTAATAGAGAATACACCGACCCAGGGTATGTCAATAGAGAATACACTGACCAAGGGTATGCCAATAGAGAATACACAGACCAGGGGTATGTCAATAGAGAATACACCGACCAGGGGTATGTCAATTGAGATTAAACCGACCCAGGGTATGTCAATAGAGAATACACTGACCAAGGGTATGCCAATAGAGAAAACACAGACCAGGGGTATGTCAATAGAGAATACACTGACCCGGGGTATGTCAATAGAGATTAAACCGACCCGAGGTATGTCAATAGAGAATACACCGACCCGAGGTATGTCAATAGAGAATACACCGACCCGGGGTATGCCAATAGAGAATACACCGACCAGGGGTATGTCAATAGAGATTAAACCGACCCAGGGTATGTCAATAGAGAATACACTGACCAAGGGTATGTCAATAGAGAATACACAGACCAGGGGTATGTCAATAGAGAATACACTGACCAAGGGTATGTCAATAGAGAATACACTGACCAAGGGTATGTCAATAGAGAATACACTGACCAGGGGTATGTCAATAGAGAATACACTGACCAAGGGTATGTCAATAGAGATTAAACCGACCCAGGGTATGTCAATAGAGAATACACTGACCAAGGGTATGTCAATAGAGAATACACAGACCAGGGGTATGCCAATAGAGAATACACCGACCAGGGGTATGTCAATAGAGAATACACCGACCGGGGGTATGTCAATAGAGAATACACCGACCAGGAGTATGTCAATAGAGAATACACCGACCAGGGGTATGCCAATAGAGAATACACCGACCAGGGATATGTCAATAGAGATTAAACCGACCCAGGGTATGTCAATAGAGAATACACTGACCAAGGGTATGCCAATAGAGAATACACAGACCAGGGGTATGTCAATAGAGAATACACCGACCAGGGGTATGTCAATAGAGATTAAACCGACCCAGGGTATGTCAATAGAGAATACACTGACCAAGGGTATGCCAATAGAGAAAACACAGACCAGGGGTATGTCAATAGAGAATACACTGACCCGGGGTATGTCAATAGAGATTAAACCGACCCGAGGTATGTCAATAGAGAATACACCGACCCGAGGTATGTCAATAGAGAATACACCGACCCGGGGTATGTCAATAGAGAATACACTGACCAAGGGTATGCCAATAGAGAAAACACAGACCAGGGGTATGTCAATAGAGAATACACTGACCCGGGGTATGTCAATAGAGATTAAACCGACCAGAGGTATGTCAATAGAGAATACACCGACCCGAGGTATGTCAATAGAGAATACACCGACCCGGGGTATGTCAATAGAGAATACACTGACCAAGGGTATGTCAATAGAGAATACACCGACCAGGGGTATGCCAATAGAGAATACACAGACCAGGGGTATGTGAATAGAGAATACAGGGACCGGGGGTATGTGAATAGAGAATACACCGACCAGGGGTATGCCAATAGAGAATACACCGACCAGGAGTATGTTAATAGAGAATACACCGACCCAGGGTATGTCAATAGAGAATACACTGACCAAGGGTATGCCAATAGAGAATACACAGACCAGGGGTATGTCAATAGAGAATACACCGACCAGGGGTATGTCAATTGAGATTAAACCGACCCAGGGTATGTCAATAGAGAATACACTGACCAAGGGTATGCCAATAGAGAAAACACAGACCAGGGGTATGTCAATAGAGAATACACTGACCCGGGGTATGTCAATAGAGATTAAACCGACCCGAGGTATGTCAATAGAGAATACACCGACCCGAGGTATGTCAATAGAGAATACACCGACCCGGGGTATGTCAATAGAGAATACACTGACCAAGGGTATGCCAATAGAGAAAACACAGACCAGGGGTATGTCAATAGAGAATACACTGACCCGGGGTATGTCAATAGAGATTAAACCGACCAGAGGTATGTCAATAGAGAATACACCGACCCGAGGTATGTCAATAGAGAATACACCGACCCGGGGTATGTCAATAGAGAATACACTGACCAAGGGTATGTCAATAGAGAATACACCGACCAGGGGTATGCCAATAGAGAATACACAGACCAGGGGTATGTGAATAGAGAATACAGGGACCGGGGGTATGTGAATAGAGAATACACCGACCAGGGGTATGCCAATAGAGAATACACCGACCAGGAGTATGTTAATAGAGAATACACCGACCCAGGGTATGTCAATAGAGAATACACTGACCAAGGGTATGCCAATAGAGAATACACAGACCAGGGGTATGTCAATAGAGAATACACCGACCAGGGGTATGTCAATTGAGATTAAACCGACCCAGGGTATGTCAATAGAGAATACACTGACCAAGGGTATGCCAATAGAGAAAACACAGACCAGGGGTATGTCAATAGAGAATACACTGACCCGGGGTATGTCAATAGAGATTAAACCGACCCGAGGTATGTCAATAGAGAATACACCGACCCGAGGTATGTCAATAGAGAATACACCGACCCGGGGTATGCCAATAGAGAATACACCGACCAGGGGTATGTCAATAGAGATTAAACCGACCCAGGGTATGTCAATAGAGAATACACTGACCAAGGGTATGTCAATAGAGAATACACAGACCAGGGGTATGTCAATAGAGAATACACTGACCAAGGGTATGTCAATAGAGAATACACTGACCAAGGGTATGTCAATAGAGAATACACTGACCAGGGGTATGTCAATAGAGAATACACTGACCAAGGGTATGTCAATAGAGATTAAACCGACCCAGGGTATGTCAATAGAGAATACACTGACCAAGGGTATGTCAATAGAGAATACACAGACCAGGGGTATGCCAATAGAGAATACACCGACCAGGGGTATGTCAATAGAGAATACACCGACCGGGGGTATGTCAATAGAGAATACACCGACCAGGAGTATGTCAATAGAGAATACACCGACCAGGGGTATGCCAATAGAGAATACACCGACCAGGGATATGTCAATAGAGATTAAACCGACCCAGGGTATGTCAATAGAGAATACACTGACCAAGGGTATGCCAATAGAGAATACACAGACCAGGGGTATGTCAATAGAGAATACACCGACCAGGGGTATGTCAATAGAGATTAAACCGACCCAGGGTATGTCAATAGAGAATACACTGACCAAGGGTATGCCAATAGAGAATACACAGACCAGGGGTATGTCAATAGAGAATACACTGACCAGGGGTATGTCAATAGAGATTAAACCGACCCGAGGTATGTCAATAGAGAATACACCGACCAGGGGTATGTCAATAGAGAATACACCGACCCAGGGTATGTCAATAGAGAATACACTGACCAAGGGTATGCCAATAGAGAAAACACAGACCAGGGGTATGTCAATAGAGAATACACTGACCCGGGGTATGTCAATAGAGATTAAACCGACCAGAGGTATGTCAATAGAGAATACACCGACCCGAGGTATGTCAATAGAGAATACACCGACCCGGGGTATGTCAATAGAGAATACACTGACCAAGGGTATGTCAATAGAGAATACACCGACCAGGGGTATGCCAATAGAGAATACACAGACCAGGGGTATGTGAATAGAGAATACAGGGACCGGGGGTATGTGAATAGAGAATACACCGACCAGGGGTATGTCAATAGAGAATACACCGACCAGGAGTATGTTAATAGAGAATACACCGACCCAGGGTATGTCAATAGAGAATACACTGACCAAGGGTATGCCAATAGAGAATACACAGACCAGGGGTATGTCAATAGAGAATACACCGACCAGGGGTATGTCAATTGAGATTAAACCGACCCAGGGTATGTCAATAGAGAATACACTGACCAAGGGTATGCCAATAGAGAAAACACAGACCAGGGGTATGTCAATAGAGAATACACTGACCCGGGGTATGTCAATAGAGATTAAACCGACCCGAGGTATGTCAATAGAGAATACACCGACCCGAGGTATGTCAATAGAGAATACACCGACCCGGGGTATGTCAATAGAGAATACACTGACCAAGGGTATGCCAATAGAGAAAACACAGACCAGGGGTATGTCAATAGAGAATACACTGACCCGGGGTATGTCAATAGAGATTAAACCGACCAGAGGTATGTCAATAGAGAATACACCGACCCGAGGTATGTCAATAGAGAATACACCGACCCGGGGTATGTCAATAGAGAATACACTGACCAAGGGTATGTCAATAGAGAATACACCGACCAGGGGTATGCCAATAGAGAATACACAGACCAGGGGTATGTAAATAGAGAATACACCGACCAGGGGTATGTGAATAGAGAATACACCGACCAGGGGTATGTGAATAGAGAATACACCGACCAGGGGTATGTAAATAGAGAACACACCGACCAGGGGTATGTGAATAGAGAATACACCGACCAGGGGTATGCCAATAGAGAATACACCGACCAGGAGTATGTTAATAGTGAATACACCGACCAGGGGTATGTCAATAGAGAATACACCGACCCAGGGTATGTCAATAGAGAATACACTGACCAAGGGTATGCCAATAGAGAATACACAGACCAGGGGTATGTCAATAGAGAATACACCGACCAGGGGTATGTCAATAGAGATTAAACCGACCCAGGGTATGTCAATAGAGAATACACTGACCAAGGGTATGCCAATAGAGAATACACAGACCAGGGGTATGTCAATAGAGAATACACCGACCAGGGGTATGTCAATAGAGATTAAACCGACCCAGGGTATGTCAATAGAGAATACACAGACCAGGGATATGTCAATAGAGAATACACCGACCAGGGGTATGCCAATAGAGAATACACTGACCCGGGGTATGTCAATAGAGAATACACTGACCAAGGGTATGCCAATAGAGAATACACAGACCAGGGGTATGTCAATAGAGAATACACAGACCAGGGATATGTCAATAGAGAATACACTGACCAAGGGTATGCCAATAGAGAATACACAGACCAGGGGTATGTCAATAGAGAATACACCGACCAGGGGTATGTCAATAGAGAATACACCGACCAGGGGTATGTCAATAGAGAATACACTGACCAAGGGTATGTCAATAGAGAATACAGGGACCGGGGGTATGTCAATAGAGAATACACCGACCAGGGGTATGTCAATAGAGATTAAACCGACCCAGGGTATGTCAATAGAGAATACACCGACCAGGGGTATGTTAATAGTGAATACACCGACCAGGGGTATGTCAATAGAGAATACACCGACCCAGGGTATGTCAATAGAGAATAAACTGACCAAGGGTATGCCAATAGAGAATACACAGACCAGGGGTATGTCAATAGAGAATACACCGACCAGGGGTATGTCAATAGAGAATACACAGACCAGGGGTATGTCAATAGAGAATACACCGACCAGGGGTATGTCAATAGAGAATACATCGACCAAGGGTATGCCAATAGAGAATACACCGACCAGTGGTATGTCAATAGAGATTAAACCGACCCAGGGTATGTCAATAGAGAATACACTGACCAAGGGTATGCCAATAGAGAATACACAGACCAGGAGTATGTTAATAGTGAATACACCGACCAGGGGTATGTCAATAGAGAATACACCGACCGGGGATATGTCAATAGAGAATACACCGACCAGGGATATGTCAATAGAGAATACACCGACCAGGGGTATGTCAATAGAGAATACACCGACCAGGGATATGTCAATAGAGAATACACCGACCAGGGGTATGTCAATAGAGAATACACCGACCAGGGATATGTCAATAGAGAATACACCGACCAGGGGTATGTCAATAGAGAATACACCGACCAGGGATATGTCAATAGAGAATACACCGACCAGGGATATGTCAATAGAGAATACACCGACCAGGGATATGTCAATAGAGAATACGCCGACCAGGGGTATGTCAATAGAGAATACACCGACCGGGGGTATGTCAATAGAGAATACGCCGACCAGGAGTATGTCAATAGAGAATACACCGACCAGGGATATGTCAATAGAGAATACACCGACCAGGGGTATGTCAATAGAGAATACGCCGACCAGGGGTATGCCAATAGAGAATACAGGGACCGGGGGTATGTCAATAGAGAATACGCCGACCAGGGGTATGTCAATAGAGAATACAGGGACCGGGGGTATGTCAATAGAGAATACACCGACCAGGGGTATGTCAATAGAGATTAAACCGACCCAGGGTATGTCAATAGAGAATACACCGACCAGGGGTATGTTAATAGTGAATACACCGACCAGGGGTATGTCAATAGAGAATACACCGACCCAGGGTATGTCAATAGAGAATACACTGACCAAGGGTATGCCAATAGAGAATACACAGACCAGGGGTATGTCAATAGAGAATACACTGACCAAGGGTATGTCAATAGAGAATACACCGACCAGGGGTATGTCAATAGAGAATACACCGACCAGGAGTATGTTAATAGTGAATACACCGACCAGGGGTATGTCAATAGAGAATACACGGACCGGGGGTATGTCAATAGAGAATACACCGATCTGAGGTATGTCATTAGAGAATACACCGATCACATTCCTGTTACAGCCTGGCCAGATAAAGACGCCAGAGGACGCCCCCAAGAGATACTTCATGCTGAGTCAGATGGAGGGTCGTCGCAAGAACAAGGACTTCCTCCATAGACAAGTGAGCTTTGTTTACAATAGCGACATCCCTTTCTATTTTCAAGAGAACTATTCTGACACAGATTTGAAAAATATCAATGAAATGACGAAAAGATTTAAACAAAGCAGTGATAGTTTCAATTTATTTCATAACATATTTAATATGCCAAGATTATAAAATGTAAAGAAAGGGTTCTATCGGGATATTTCTTTTTGGAAACAAAATTCGAGAGGACAGTCCTGTTTACTCATATATGTTATTACTAAATGCTCATTGCACAATTCAGATGACACATGTATGTCGTGTAATCCACAGAAACAACATGGCGGATACTCATCGATAGAACTCTGTCTTTAAAAATATCTTTTCATTTCCAGTTGCGGTATCTAAGAAGTGCCACGACGACATGTAGGGTGAAGACATCTAAAGCTGTTGAAAGGTGAGTTGTCAGTACTGTGAGTGATCTTTGTCACAATTTGCTGGGGCGGGATAGCGCAGTGGATCGGATCAAGAAGTGTTTTGAATCCCGCCAGGGGTATGGCAACTTTGTCTGCAGTAGAGAACTGTTCTACATGCAGTAAGGTTTGGGTGCAATGCTACACTGAATTTCAAAGCAGTACCACCCATGGTTCGCTACTTCCAGCCGTTGCTCGCAGGTTTCACCGCAATACAAAGCCACATGGTGTGGGCTTTCTGCCTGCAATAATATCAGCAGCCGTTATATAAGATATATTCTTGATAGCGGCGTTAAACCCCAAATCACCTCGCTTCACCTGCCACAATTTGTCAAGAGAACAAATACAATCTAGAATAGGTGCCACCTTGAAAAATTAAACTTGGTTGCTGGATTGGCTTCTAACAGCATTTGTTCTCGGGGGCAAATGTCCAGTGACATATTTGTCCAGGTGACATTTGTCTGGTACAAGTGGGGGCGGGATAGCGCAGTGGTTAGCGAGTTCGGCTTCAGATCAAGAGGTCCGGGGTTCGAATCCCGCCAGGGGCACGGCAACTTTGTCTGCAGTAGAGAACTGTTCTACACGCAGTAAGGTTTGGGTGCAATGCTACACTGAATTTCAGTGCAGTACCACCCATGGTTCGCTAGTTCCTGCCGATGCTCGCAGGTTTCACTGCAATGCATAGCCACATGGCGTTGCGGGCTTTCTCCCTGCCATAATACTAGCAGCCGCAATATAAGTGAAATACTCTTGAAAGCGGCGTTAAACCCCAACTCACCTCACCTCTAGTACAAGTAGATGAGTATTGGTCTTGACATTCATAACATAGAGGGGGCGGGATAGCGCAGTGGTTAGCGCGTTCGGCTTCGGATCAAGAGGTCCGGGGTTCGAATCCCGCCAGGGGCACGGCAACTTTGTCTGCAGTAGAGAACTGTTCTACACGCAGTAAGGTTTGGGTGCAATGCTACACTGAATTTCAGAGTAGTACCACCCATGGTTCGCTAGTTCCAGCCGTTGCTCGCAGGTTTCACCGCAATGCATAGCCACATGGCGTTGCGGGCTTTCTCCCTGCCGTAATACTAGCAGCCGCGATATAAGTGAAAAACTCTTGAAAGCGGCGTTAAACCCCAACTCACCTCACCTCACCTCATAACATAGACTTTGTTAACTGTGTTTGAATTTCTACCTTGCTCAAATATAGAACAATTTGCGCTTGTGACGTTTGTAAAGAGTTACCTCCCTTATTCCTTTTCACTTGCATGAGTTTGATGTCTCTTACCAAAAGCCCTGTCATGTTTCAAGTGTTGACAAATTCATTTTCATCTTTGTTTCAACTATCACCTAATGCAATTCAATTTTCAGCTGAAGATGAAATAAAAAATATAAATTTTAACAACCTAGTAACAAATGTCAAATTCATTGATTTGTTTTATAAACATTTCAAGCAATGTCTGAGGACACAATTAAATTTGTTGCAAAATTGAGCAACTGTCAGTCTCATTAAAATCAACCATTTCAGAGGAATAAGAAAGCAAAATAGTACATCTACCGCACTGAAGACTTTTGTTGGAGAACTTGAGATTGACAAACTGGTAACAAACAGTATGATGACTGCACAAAGGCTCACATATTCTGATGAAATTCAGTTCGCCAATCCCAAGTTCTCCAACAAAAGCTTTTAGTGCGAGAAACTGTTCTACATGCACTAAGGTTTGGGTGCAATGCTACACTGAATTTCAGAGTAGAACCACCCATGGTTCGCTAGTTCCAGCCGTTGCTCGCAGGTTTCACCACAATGCATAGCCACATGGCGTTGCGGGCTTTCTCCCTGCCATAATACTAGCAGCCACGACATAAGTGAAATACTCTTGAAAGCGGCGTTAAACCCCAACTCACCTCACCTCACCTTTCAGTGCGAGAGGCTAGGGGCAAGTTACTCCAAACAGCCATCCTGTCGTCTGTTTCCGTGACATTCAGATCGTGTTAGCACATTCCAAAAAAATGAAAAACGGCAATCTTTCGTACACTACTATGAAGTGATTGGTCAGCTAATAGCTGCATGGGTCTTGTTTGCACTGAATTTGTACAAAACACAAGCCGGGTGTCATCAGACATTGTGGAAAGAAATCTATAGAACCAATTCGTATCCCGGTAGATGCACTATTTTACAGATTTAATTCTCAGAAGAGGGTGGATTTTAGCTAGACTGCACTAACTGTTTTCTTGACTTGACCTGTGATGTAAGTTAACTAGCTCAGCGTCAATCTCATTAAAATCATATCTTTGATTCGTTCCCAAGGTTAAGCTTTAAAAATTTGGGTTGTCACTCATCCAAGATCTGACGGAATCCTGTGGAGCCCCATGTCCGCTTTCAGAAATCTGAAAGCATGCAATTTCAATGGGATAGTTACAACTTCCGGCGAACACGGAGCCCTACGGGATTCCATCAGATCTTGGATGAGTGACAACTCAAATATAGGAACGAATCAAAGATATGATTTTAATGAGATTAGCTCAGCGTTTGATATGCAAATGCAATTAACAATGAATACAAATCAAAATGCAGGCACTCAAAGCCTGATGCAGAACCACTGATCCTTATCAGGTCAATCCTACAAAAGGTCTAATTTACTTATAGCAATTCTCTGTCTAATTTCAGTTTTAACTTGCGCAATGAGCAGTACCAAGACAACGACCCCTTCCTGACCCCCGTGTTACCCTCGAACCCCTGGATCAGCGAGGATATGACGTTCTGGGAACACTGTGATAACAAGTATGTCCTTTTTGTCTGTTTTTTGCTTTACCCTATCCTTGGCTTAAAGAGAGTTCTATCTGGATATTTTTTGTGAAAACAAATTTCAGGGTGCATTCCTTCCATACATATATATGTTATCAATACTTTAAACTTAATCCATGAAACATATATATCTAAGTGTATTACTTTGTTTTTATATTTGACAATTTGATAAAGAAAATAAAACAAAATGGCAAAATACTCCCTAAGGCTGTGCAATATTTTTCATATAGTAATATATTGCACCAACAAATATAAGTCGAATTTATTCATTTATCTTGTAAAAGGCACATTTACTTGGTTAACTTGTATTAAGAAAATTATTTTGAAGTGCTAGAATGTGTGTTGGACTTTATTACAATTTATCTGTTTAAAGATCTGAAAGTAATTTTATCAAATGTGTCATGTTTAAACGAAGTATAAAAGTTGAATGTAGAGTTCATTTATCATGTTGCAATATCATTGACACTAAATAAAATGGTTTCTAGAGCAATATCTCATTGTCAGAGGATCTTGCAATATATTGTGTTACTTATTGCAATACATTACAGTTCAGCAATACATATCGCAATACAAAAAATTGAGGCAATACACAGCCCTAATACTCCCGATAGAACTCACTTTAAAGGGGCAGTAGCACGTTTTTTCGCTCAAATAAGTTGAAGAAATGTATTTGAAAAATAATTTCACCACTAGTAAAACATCCTTCTCTCTTCGGAAAATAAAGTTTAAAATGAGTGTACATGTTTCGGTAAAGCCATGGGAATCGTTTTTGTAATACAAAATAATAAATTGTGTTCACAATAAAATGGCCGCCATGCAATTTTTAGCTCATCTGGCCTGAAAGGCCCGATGGGCTTATGGCATGGGATGGCGTCTGTCCATCCGTCCGTCCGTCCGTCCGTAAACTTTTCGCTTTTTCGACTTCTTCTCCAGAACCAATGACTTCAGAGAGCTGAAATTTAATGTACAGACTCCTTGGCTGAAGGGGATACTAAATTGTAAATTTGGTGACCCTGTGACCCCAAATGTTGGTCACAGGGGTCATAACCTTAAAAGCTATTTTCATCTTCTTCTCATGAACCAATGACTCCAGAGAGCTGAAATTTTATGTACAGACTCCTTGGCTGAAAGGGATTCTAAATTGTAGATTTGGTGACCCTGTGACCCCAAGTGTGGCTCACAGGGGTCATTACCTAAAAAAAACTATTTTCATCTTCTTCTCCAGTCCCAATGAACGTAGAGAGCTGAAATTTTATGTACATACTCCTTGACTGAAGGGGATTCTAAATTGTAAATTTGGTGACAGTGAGACCCCAAATATTGGGTCACAGAGGCAATGACCTAAAATGCTATTTTCATCTTCATCTCCAGTCCCAATGGCTCTAGCGAGCTGAAATTTTATGTACAGACTCCTTGGCTGTAAGGGATTCTAAATTGTAAATTTGGTGAGTCTGTGACCCCAAATATGGGTCACAGGGATCATAACCTAAAAGCCTATTTCAGTTTACAGCATCTTTCTGAGATTATATGTGCACTTCAATCAGTAAGTAGGTAAGGGAGGTAATTTTAAAGAAAACAGCTGAGTTAAAGGCATTTCATCTTTCTGATGTGAGAGTTCTAACATGTGCTTTGAGAATATAATATGTCTGATGAAAAAGATATATTTAGAATTAAAAACTTAGAATTGGAGGTCTAACAAAAATTATAAATCATATTTTATCTTTGTCTCACATTTCACATATGAGTAATTATTTGTATTTTGCAAGTGAATTTGCTGATAAAGGTACACAAGTCTAAACGTATTCTAAAGACTTAATACAGAATCTTTTATTAAATCTAATATTATGTTCTTTGTAATTTAAGAGTAAATAATGGAGTTGTTTAATATCTCATGATATTGTGTAATTATTTGGAGAATTAATTAATTAATTAATGAGAATTTCCAGTACGAGTCAATTTGGTATACCTTATTTATATCATATTTTATACTTTATAACTGATTTAGTTTTCTATTAACTTTGCAGTTAATTTTATTCAATAGGAACAAGAAATGAGATAGATGTCTACATCATGGACATGTTTAATGTGAATCTATTTGAAATGAGAACTATTGAATACCCTTTGAAGGAATAACTTGAAGAGGAATTAAATTTTTTCATTTTACATGAGATATGTGAACTGAATATGACTAGTGATGACTGGTGATAACATAGGACTATAAAAGAAGTAGCTATATGAGATTGTGACATCACACCTATTTTCATCATCTTCTCCAGTACAGAAAAATAATTAATTGTAGGAAAAACTGCATCTAACATATAAATTTTACTGGCTGTGAGTCCAGTGTCTGCATGTTATGTAATTGCATTGTGTTGACCTCTTCCTGGCAGAAGGATGAAAACTGATAGTTACACAGAGGTTTCAGGTTACTTCAAACTACTGTGCAGCACTGTGTTATCATAGACTGTGCGTGAGACTGCTTTAGTCTTCCACTGACTCAAAAAAAGAATTTATTCATAGAATATCACCATTTTATCAAATATTGAAAAGGAGCCTATAAGAAATGGTGAAAAAGAATTTACTAAAAAAAATTCACCAATTTATTAAGTATTGAAATGGAGCCTATGAGAAATGGAATTTTCAAAAACTGAGACTCCTATTCATTATGTAATAAATGTTGGTATTGCCATAATGCAATTAAGAATTAAAACAATATAATGCAAAGGTGTATGATATTCATAACGAATGTTGATTTATGTGTAACCAATTTTGATAATAATTAGCAGGGGTCATGACCTAAAAAGGTTTTTTTCATTTTCTTCTACAGCCCCAGGCCATTATTGCAATAGCTGACAGTGGTGAATTGTATGCAAAGAATTGTACCCGGTATATTCATTATTATATAATGTGTGTACGATTTTAAAAAATAGTATGATCTCTCCACCACATTATTATATGTTTGATACCAGCAATTTATTTCCAAGCTTTGTGTTGCTCTTTCAACACATATGTATAGCAGATTGGCAAAGTTATGGTAACAAAATATTTTTAAACTGCTTTAATCGTTTCACTACCTAGATTCTTATTACTACATTCCATTATCTGACCATTGCTATAAAGTCCACTCCATAACATACCCCACTTATTATCTCCTGATGAGCTACAGAGGCCATGGCTCTATTTTTGCTTTATACGCAACAAAGTTTTTACCACTACAGATAATTGGTTTGTGTAATAAGATGTTTTACCCTCTAAAGTTAATTCAAATGACATAAACTATCAATATAAATAGGAAATTTGAAAAATTAAAATTTGAAAAAAATGTGCTTAGAAATCTGTATCTCTGGAATCTCTTTTATTGTTACAATAAGATTGGTCGAAAGACCAGGGCCTCCTTTCACAAAGCTACCTTTACTACGATCGCCTAAGTATTTTGTGAAAGGAGGCTCTGTCGTGTCCTACGGAAGTGATATACGTGAAATACTCTTGAAAGCGGCGTTAAACCACAACTCACCTCACCTCACACATAGCAGGAGTGAAAATACAAACTTCAACATCCAGGGGGATTCAAACCAAGGAGCACTGGTGAGAGTCAAACACTCTACCAATTGAGTTAATGGGATATCCCTTTAGCTCAACTGGTAGAGTGCAGGGGCTGTTCCACTAACCAATCTTAGCCCTAAGATCAATCGTAAGCCAATCTTCTATCATTGACAAAGATTGATTTTAGGCCTAAGATCTTTTCGCGGAACGGCCCCCAGGACCCATATTTTGGAAGCCCTCTTAGCGCTAAGATAGTCGTAAGTGCCATACATTAACATTGAGTTATGACTATCTTAGCACTAAGACAGCTTCGAAGATATGGGCCCAGGACTCCAAACTGAAGGTCCCGGGTTCAAATCCTACTAGAAGTGATCTCACAATCACTTCTGTTACATTTGGCGCCCAATGTCGGGCAAGGACTATTCCTTAATATCACTGCACCTTTAAGTCCTTTTCAGGTTTGTAAATCCTTATCTATAGGTATGTAAGTCCTTCAGGTATATCTCCCGAATTATTGATTTGAGGACGAGTCTCTTCGTGGACGGGTGAGGTCATAGCACTCCTACTAACTTGGACATGTTACATTGTCTCTCTCAGTTCATCTGAAATCTAAAGTGAACAAAATTGTAAACATTGTAAGTAAAATCGCTGGGGTCAAATTTGAATGTTTAACAGAAATATATGAGCGGAAAATCTTAAATCAAGCTGTTAAAATCATATCTGACCCAACACATTATTTGCATTCGGAATATCACATCCTCCCTTCAGGCCGCCGCTACAAAGTTCCAGTTTTGAAAACTAAGAGAGCCCGTACGTCATTTGTACCAAACACAATATCTCTTTTAAATACACGTGTAAATACTTAAAGTTATATGTCAATAGAATGATATGATGTATTTGTATCCCTGTTTGTTTTTGTTTTCTTTAGCTCTGTTGATGTAAAGCAAATTCCTGAGAAGGCAATAAAGTATTATTATTACTATTATTATATTATGATGAAACTAACTTTTGATGGGACAGATTTTCACAGTCACTGCAACTCTCTTTACTGTTTAATAATGCAATATATGAAGAAACAACTTCTAACCATATACAAAAAGTGTGTTTATGTTAATTCTTCTATAGCAGCGATGAACATATTGCAGTGTTGTTGGTAAATACCCCCACCAGAATCACCCACAATCCCCTACGGAACTCACCAATTCCAGCATATACAGAGTCTTCCAAAAACGACATGTTTCTATCTTAATTTTTGGCTTGATGAATCTGTTTAAATACATATATATGCACATTTGTGAGTTTTAGTAAAAAATCATTGGGGAAACGTTATAAATCATGACGAAAAATATTGATTAAAAACCGACATATAACATATATATATACTTACTCAATATACAATAATATTTCATATCTGTCATTATTAGATCTAGATTGAAATATTAACCAAAAAACTTATGTATGACCACAAAAGAGTAAGGTTATTGATTTTAAAAAACAGATTTTGTAATTATGCTGATCATAAAAAATCATTGCAGAACTGTTATAAATCATGAAGAGAAACAATTGATTAAAAAACTTGTCATATAACACATAATTACTCATTATACAATAATATTTCATATCTTTTATCATTATTAGATGTTGATTAAAATATTAACCCAAGAATATGACCACTGAAGAGTATGGTATTTCCCTTGTTAATGAGAAGAAAAGTTCTGATGAATCTGTATCAATATTGACAATAAGTTTCACGAATCGATTCATCCCGTCGAGTCAACAAAGATAGATAATACTGTTTTCCTACCACCACTCTCATATGTAAAAGTTTGATTTTAGCCGAAAGTAAATAAGAAATAATGACGCAAATGTTTGTCATGAAAATCCATAGGTAACCATGGTAAACAGAACATTGAATTTTGATTGGTTGATGGAGAAGACAAGCATTTCGTATTGACCCAATGCTGGCCTCCGTGTGATGAGGATGAGACATAAGGCTGTTTAATCTCTTGGTTTATTGATAAAGAACAGGTGAAATTGTGTACGGATTCAGCACAGATGGGCAAGGACAGAAGAATTTTGGAGATGTGAATTCATGGGAATTGTTACCTGTATGGTGAAGAATTGTTGTAATCTGGAATGTATGTGCTCTAGAATTCTTTGAGGAGTATTTTAAGTTAAGAATTTGATCTGTATTGATATTACCAAGATTGGTGAGCAGGAATTTGGTGAATGTGTAAACATGTTATAAGCAGAAATTCATGAATATGTGAAGTTAAAATTGATATAATCTGGATTGGATAAAATCAGGAATTCTTCGGTGAATGTGGAAAAATGTGAACTTTAAACTTGATTGCCTTGGATTTATTTAATAAGAATTCTTATAAAAAAATCAGTCCGCATTATAAAGTTAATATAATCAGGTATTTTAAAATATTTTGAAATAGGAATTGATACATCCAGAATTCTTTCATGAATGAGAATTCCTTCTGGAATACAAATGAAAGAAATGTAAGAATTTTGGTGGTAATGTATCATCATTCGACTTACATAATATCAGTTTCGTTGCATTTTGGACAATCCATGAGGTCATGAGTTTGTTACAAGATATAACCAAATACTTCTGAATTCTAAATTTAAGTAAATTTGAATAAGTTATTTTAAACAATTCCAGCAAAAGTTACGATAACATAATGTAGAAAATATTTATTTTCAATCCAGACAACTATTAGATAGTCATCAGAGACAATGCTGTCCAGACAGCTCATATACGATGGCTCCTCGTTCCTCAGACCAATCTTCAATTGATTAGACTGTCTACAAATTATCCAAGATGACTTTTTGGTACCAGTGGGAGATGGGATTGATTGGTGTTAATCAGACATGCTGCAATTAAGACACGTTGAG
Source organism: Gibbula magus (assembly GCA_936450465.1). Taxonomy (NCBI): domain Eukaryota; kingdom Metazoa; phylum Mollusca; class Gastropoda; order Trochida; family Trochidae; genus Gibbula; species Gibbula magus. The sequence continues at coordinate 63,821,623 of OW388290.1, read as the reverse complement.
CATGTATGCTGTTACGCAAGCAGTTTATGTAACACCAGAGACAAAGAGGAGCAGTGGTGAAGTCTGTGGTTCTTGTACCTTCTAGCTGATACAAACTTGGATACAAACATGATAATGTACCCAGTGTGCTGTTCCTGTTCATGGTGAGTTTTGTACCCTTTAAATAAAAATTATTTTATGATTGGCAGTTAAGTTGATTACTCTCTTCTGAAATCTGGTGAAACCTTGCTGTTGTTGGCGCCAATGGTTTCAGAGCAAAAGGTTTGGAGCTTAAATCTCAACAAGGGCAACTTTTCTGCAGAGCATCATTCCAGATGCAGTGTGTTTTGGTTCAATAAAACATTGAGATTGAGTGAGAATCATGCTTTGCAAGCTTCATTCCAGATGCATTCAGGTTTTGGTTTAGTCTTACATTCAAATTTAAGGAGAACATGCATTTGCAAGCTTTACCAAAACATGCAGTCTCAATGATGTTGCAGGCTTTCGCCTTGCAGTAATAAGAGTCACCTTGATAAAGTAACATGTTCTTGAAATTTTTCAAATCAGCTCATCACTTCTAAGAAATTATTTTAAAGGTAACTCAACTCCTATAGCAGGAAATGTTTGAATATGTAATTCTTGAAACTATGTCCAAAACATCTTATATGTGATACATACAAGAAAGACTTTTTGAAACTTTACAGTTTTACATCTTCAAACTTCATATTTGCATTGCAAAATAATCCGTGCCTAAATTCCTACTAGTTATGTGTATATGCAAAATTACCTGCAAAATTTGCCTAGATAAAGTCCTATCGAAGTCTGTTATATGCACAGTAAAAGCTCAGGGGTTTTACATTTGCAAACCCTTATAATAGCAGGATTTGCAATATTTATATCTGCAAAGTGAGAATTTAACAGTCTTACATTTGCAAAGGAAAATTCATACATTTGCAAAAGAAAGGATTTCCATCTGCAAAAGAAAGGTCTTACATTTGCAAAAGAATGATCTTACATTTGCAAAAGAAAGATCTTACTTCTGCAAAAGAATGATCTCACAGCTGCAAAAGAATGATCTCACAGCTGCAAAAGAAAGGTCTTACATTTGCAATGGAAAATTCTTACATTTTTAAATGAAAGGTCTTACATTTCCAAAAGAAAGATCTTACATATGCAAAGGAAAATTCTTACATCTGCAAAAGAAAGGACTTACATCTGCAAAAGAAAGGACTTACATCTGCAAAAGAAAGGACTTATATCTGCAAAAGAAAGGACTTACATCTGCAAAAGAAAAGTCTTACATCTGCAAAAGAAAAGTCTTACATCTGCAAAAGAAAGGTCTTGTCTTACATCTGCAAAAGAAAAATCTTACATCTGCAAAAGAAAGGACTTACATCTGCAAAGGAAAGGTCTTACATCTGCAAAAGAAACGACTTACATCTGCAAAAGAAAGGTCTTACATCTGCAAAAGAAAGGACTTACATCTGCAAAAGAAAGGTCTTACATCTGCAAAAGAAAGGACTTACATCTGCAAAAGAAACGACTTACATCTGCAAAAGAAAGGTCTTACATCTGCAAAAGAAAGGACTTACATCTGCAAAAGAAAGGTCTTACATCTGCAAAAGAAAGGTCTTACATCTGCAAAAGAAAGGACTTACATCTGCAAAAGAAAGGTCTTGTCTTACATCTGCAAAAGAAAGGTCTTGTCTTACATCTGCAAAAGAAAGGACTTACATATGCAAAGGAAAGGTCTTACATCTGCAAAAGAAACGACTTACATCTGCAAAAGAAAGGTCTTACATCTGCAAAAGAAAGGACTTACATCTGCAAAAGAAAGGTCTTACATCTGCAAAAGAAAGGACTTACATCTGCAAAAGAAACGACTTACATCTGCAAAAGAAAGGTCTTACATCTGCAAAAGAAAGGACTTACATCTGCAAAAGAAAGGTCTTACATCTGCAAAAGAAAGGTCTTGTCTTACATCTGCAAAAGAAAGGACTTACATATGCAAAGGAAAGGTCTTACATCTGCAAAAGAAATGTATTATATCTACTAAGGAAAACTTACGGTAATAGTTTGGAAAATTTTTTGAACATAAAAATGAGAAAGCTGAAAATATTAATATATAATATATAATATATAATATATATAGTATCCTGTACGAACCCAAAATATGTTTTGATGCATTTTGTAACAAATCGAAAGCAAAATAATGTGATACAACATACTGAACTAATGTAGTTGTGAACTGTTTCACCCCTAAATTTAAGGGTTGATTATGTATGACATGAAGCATTTGATATGATCAAGATTTTATTGCTTAGCGTATTTATATTCACTTCCATTCTATTACTTGTTGTAGACAAGTACTATTTACTCGTTGATCTGCCGCAGATTTATTGGCCTTTCTACCACTTTTAAGAGTTCATTGAGTGCTGGATAAAAGTTTGAAACAAGCAGATTGGCAAAAGAGTGTTTAAAGGTAAAATGCCTACTGCCTTATACATGGTTCAAATTAATATAATTCTTATAACATTTATGATCAAATTGGACGCATGGCGCAGGTTGAGAAAACAAACCAGAAACTAGATACTGAAGAGATGGACCATATTGGTTTACGTATGTTAAAGGAGCAGTAGCCCGTTTTTTGCAAATTTAATTTTTTCAAATTTCCCATTTATAATGATAGTTTGTGTCATTTAAATGAACTTTAGAATGTAAAACATCTTGTTACACAAACAAATTATCCGTAGTGGTAATAACGATGTTGCGTATAAAGCAAAAATTGCATGGCGGCCATTTTATTGTGAACACAATTTATTATTTCGAATTACAAAAACGATCCCCACGGCTTTACTGAACCATGTAAACTCATTTTTAACTTGATTTTCCTATGAGAGAAGGGTGTTTTACTATTGGTGACATTATTTATCAAATACATTTCATCAACTTATTTGAGCAAAAAAACGTGCTACTGCCCCTTTAACTATGATTATTCATGATGACTTGCCTAACCCCCAATCAAAGAAGCTATAGCACTTACAGTATTAACCCTTTACCTCCTGAATTAATGAATGAATTCTATGTTCTTAAGTGTCTAATTAGGAGATAAACCTACTGTGTTTTCCAAATTTGACTCGAACATTCCCTGTGACATCATAACTGATTGAGTTGTATTCGAAAGTAAACTGCAATCTAATCTGGATCTAGTTTGGACTTGAATGTTACCTTATCATGTATTAAAATGCGGTAAACTGCGAAAAATCGTGTTCAAACCTCCGTTTGACGATAAAATAAACCAATCAAAAACAAGGATTTTAAAATGTCATGGTAGAATTTACAGTACCTTACTTGTCACAAGTTGTTATCAGTGCAAGATGACTGCAGATGAATATTAATATACAAGCCCCCAACGGCATGGAGTAACTAAGGGAATTGCTTGTTGGTAGTGATAGATACTACCGTAATGTTACTTCCTGAATAGCTGAAAGGTTAATCAGAATTATCCGTTATCAAATTTGTGTAAAATGGAGATTTGAAAAGACAGTAGGTGACAAAATCAGGGTGTATCGGTGATTACAACATTAACCCTTTACTTCCTGAATAATGATTTCACTATTCTTGAGTGGCCAGTTTACAGTACCTTACTTGTCACAAAATGTTATCTATGAAATCTTGACTGCAGATGAATATAATAAACAGGCCCCTAGCAACATTGAGTAATTAAAGGGACACTGCGTTGAGGATAAAAATGAGTCTCATCTTTATCTAACTAAGCTGATTAGAGTGTCTGCTAACGAGTTACGCTTCGCTTCACTGTCTACATGCAAGTTGTTATTACCAATTGTCTGAAATTGGGTGTCTGTGACTTGTTAGAAGACATATTAATTAGCATAGTTGGATACATATAATCTGATTTTTATCCTTGACGCGGTGTCCCTTTAAGAGAATTGACCATTGACAACAATGGATACTAACGTAATATTACTTCCTGAGTAGCTAAAGAGTTAAGAAATAATCATAATTGTGCGTCATCAGATGTCTGCAAAAACAAAAGATTTGAAACGATGTAATGTGACAGAATCATGGTGTAACAGTGATTACAACAAGTGCCACAACATCGTTATGTGTGAAGACAATCAGTTGTAACTGATCTGCCACATTGAGTTTATACGGATGTGAAACAATCTACTTCCCTGTAGGACACAAGTATCAGTGATGAGAATCTTTCAATTCACAATGTAGGTCAGTAACTCACATCGGACAGTCCTGTGTCTGTGGGAACAATGAAACTCTCCCAAAAGAACATTCAAAATGAAGGAAGCAAGCAGACGGATTCGGCGGCCATTTTGCATCAGCAGGATGCAGATGTTGATGGAAATCATGCAGTAACATCAGAATGATGTGCATTGAATGAAGATTACATAAGGATTGATAATAATGTGGCTTGAAAATAGGCTTTGAGTGCAGAGAGATTGGTAGCCATGTGGATCTAATCAGTAAATTTATGATGTGCAGTGCATATGGATTGGAGAGGATTGATGTGGATTGATGTGGATTGAATAGGACCTTTGAATGAAAAAGGATTTCCTATTATAATGGGCTATGGACACAAAAGGAATGCCTTGAATACAGTATTATTGGCGAATATGGTTGTTCATTCTGAGCTCGAACATCAATCTGACTGCTATGTGTAAACAATGTTTTGATTTTGAAGATGTGGAATGTCGGTGTAATGGATACGAGTGTACACGATAGTGTAAGGTAGGAATGCAGTGTTGAATAATAGTTGCAGATTTATATGCTGGAGCTTTGACAATTGAACATTTCCTGAATAAAGTTTCTATGATAGCTCTGTGGGGAGATCTTATGCACTGAGTGCTTGATGCAATTCTGTGTAAATATTCAATGTAGCATCAGTTATTTAATGTGTGTGTCTAAGTTCATGTTACATGGCAGTGCATAAACACAATACTGATGCAGGCATCATAATTTTTTCCAACAAAAAAAATAAAAATAAATTCCTACCGCCCTCATCACTTTTGGAAAAAATGTGCCCGAGAAACATTTAACTTTTTTATGCAGCCTTAAAGGGGCAGTAGCACGTTTTTTCTCTGAAATAAGATGATGAAATGCATTTGAAAAATAATGTCACCAATAGTAAAACACCTTTCTGTCTTCGAAAAATCAAGTTAAAAAACGTCTGTGCATGGTTCCGTAAAGCCATGGGAATCTTTTTTTGTCATTTGAAATAATAAATTGTGTTCACAATAAAATGGCCGCCATGCAATTTTTGCTTTATACGCAACACCGTTATTATCACTACGGATAATTGGTTTGTTTAATACGATGTTTTACTCTCTAAAATAAATATAAATGACATGAACTATCATTATAAATAGGAAATTTGAAAAAATAAAATTTGCGAAAAACGTGCTACTGCCCCTTTAAAGCTCATATAAATAACATCCTAGACATTCTGTATCAAATTGACTATTTCAACAGGCATTTATTGAACATACAGGAACGGGATAACTCTACTGTAGAGAACTTTCATGTGCCTTGTATTGCCATGTAAAGATTAAATTCAGTATCACCAGCATGTGTTCATGTTTAATGTCAATGCACAATCACAAGCAGTCTTGATGCAAGTGCAATTATTGGTTGAGGAACTTGTATCCTTTCTGTGAGTGTCAATGCTCACAGGTTTCAAGGTAATGCACAGCTTCAATATTGATGTAGACATTTTCTCTGCTTTAATACTGGAAGCCATGATGCATTAACATACCTTGAGATTACAACATGAGTCTGTTGAGCTTCAAGGTGAAATTACCTGCATGAAAAGGGTTAATCCCTTCAAAACCATCCTAGAATACATGCAACAACACCAAAGGGCATGCATTAAGCTTCAAAGTGAGAGGCAATCTGTTCTATAACATCACCAACGGCAATGCATACCTTGAGGTTACCAAATGAGAAGGTAAACCCTTAACTTGCGGGGTCCGGGTTAGTCTTTGTTAAGTTGGGCTGGCTATGCCAAGTAAGGCAATACCAAGCATCAAGCTAGGGGGCAGAATATTCCGCCGCAGGGACAACTTGAGTGTTATAAGCTTTAAAGGGGCATGCAGTAGCACGTTTTCTTCACTCAAACAAGTTGATGCGATGTATTTGAAAAATAATGTCACTAATAGCAAAACACCCTTTTCTCTTCGAAAAATCAAGTTAAAAAATAGGTGTACATGGTTCGATAAAGTCATGGGAATCATTTTTTGTCATTCTAAATAATAAAATGTGTTCACATTAAAATAGCCGCCATGCAGTTTATACACAACACTGTTATTAGCACTACGGATAATTGGTTTGTGTAATAAGATATTTTACCCTCTAAAGTTAATATAAATGACATAAACTATCATTATAAATGGGAAATTTGAAAAAAATAAAGTTTGCAAAAAACCTGCTACAGCCCCTTTAAGAGGAATTAACCTGCAGAGAAAGTGTTAATCTCTTCTAAACCATTGTCAAAGATATGCATCATCACAAGGACATGAAAACCTTGAGATTACCTAATGAGTCGGTTAAACTTCATGTTTACGGTATATTATTTAATCAATAGATCTTGGCAGTTTTTTGTGATAGATATTGATGGATCTAAGCAAATATTATGGCTCTGCTGTTCTAATTAAAGAGGCTTTCAGTGGATGATCTATGAGAATATCGATTGAAGAACACAATTGTATATGAATGGCTTAAAAAGACAGGTGTTTGGTTGATTATTTAAAAGGAAGGGTTTCAAATTGTTTGAAATTTTAACGAAATCCTTTAAATTTTTCTCAATAAATCTAGGTCTATCCTTATTTATTTGCATTTTCAAGCAAGATCAACTTCTATAGACCAGTATTGCTTGACAACGACATTAAAATCTGTTGAAACGTCAAAAACACGTTCAGAATAAATTTACCCATAAATATGTCCTCATTTTTCAACTTCCCTAGATTTTATCAAATTTGACCAACATTTTTGTGAATAAAATTCCAGTAGATACACCTGTTTATGAATTTATAGCATGAAAACATGATAAAAAAAACCATAAATAAATGAGTGATAATAAAAAAAATTACATGTGAGTGGAAAATTGATGTAACTTGTCAATATTGTAAATATAAAAAAAAAAATTATTTACAAGGAATAGTAATAATCTTTCTTAGCACTATGATTGTCAATCCCTATGTATGTTACGTAATGTCATATTGGTCTCCTGGACAGCCGGCTAAGGGTTAACCTCATAAAATTTATGACTGAAAATTAATATTTTTGTTGACAAGATCTGTCCAATAACATTATCATCTTTAACTGTCAAATTATAGATACAAGGGGTGTCCCAAAAGTTCCTAGCCTGAATATGTCCGAAACACAACCACATTGTACATTCATGAAGAACATTCCAATGGAGTGTAAATGGCATCAAAATCACAAGATGCATACCCTTCAGATGCCTCTAATAGACTGTTCTTCAATGGGACCCAGACATTATCTACCAAAATGAAGAGAATGCCTATTCTCCACTTCAAGCCCCGCAGACTTCTTTCTCTTCCCTTGACTGAAAACAGAGCTCCATTGTCATAAATTTGAGACCAACGAGAATGTCACTGCGGCAATGGAGGATTTTTGAGGATCACGTGACAATAAGTGGTGTTCAGATGGGTTTAAGATGTTAGAAAAATGCTGGACCAAATACATTGAGGTCAGGGGGGTTATGTTGAAAAACAGTTTAAAGTTTCTTCAGTTTTCATGGTGAGGTAAAACTTTTGGGACACCCCTCTTATACCCATGTTGAAAATTCATGTTGAAATAGATCGCACTGTGTTTCATAAATATTGATAACGTTTGTACTTACATTTTCTTGAGCCTTCTTGTTAAGATGGATATTTTATAATTTCTTCAGTCTTCGTGGTCAGGTAAAACTTTTGGGAAACCCCTCTTATACCCATGTTAAAAATTCATGTTCATATAGATCGCACTGTGTTTCATAAATATTGATTACTTTTGTATTTACATTTTCTTGAGCCTTTTTGTGAAGAAGGATATTTTGTAATTAACGTTTTGTTTAGTTTGATGTCTGTTTTGTAGAATCGATGTTAGGGTCAGCGTTACTTTGTGGCAATTAAACCAACACTTTAATCAATATGTAATTGCTGTGCAAACAAATTTCCAAATGCCTTCATCTTGACACAGGCAATTTAAAATATCCAATATCTTACTGTATAAAATGTATTTAAAAAACACCCCCACCCCTCTATACCGCAAGAGAGGAGAGACAGGCGCCATTTTGGATTCGTTATCGAAAGCCAGACGCAACTACATTTGTGGCTTATTTCTCAAAATATACACAGTGACATCTTAAATAAATGACACCGATTTTTTATTAGTATTTATACTTATCGGAAATTGACAAGATAACAGTAGGGGTAGAAGTTAGTGAAGTCACTCTCCGGTCTTAATGCCCTTGCACTCTCTCATTGGTCAAAAAGGAAATTGTTAATATCAGCTCATGCAATATTGCTGTATATATCCTTGAAATGTTTGTACCCCTAAGTGTTCTTAACAGTGAAACCTGTGTTCAAAATCGGCTAAATATGTTTGTTGATCAAGAGTCACTTTGTCCGAGTTAAAACAGCACACTCAATCTTGAATGGGGTTGTCAGAAACTGTTCTGTAGCAAATGATGATGCTGAATCCGACCCTCAAAACCCTTAAGTCCAATGGACAATTAAGATTCATTTCCCTGATTTCAGCATCGAAACCCCGACAGAGCGGCGAGTGAAGAAGTGGGCGGTGAGTTTCCACGAGCTGCTGTGTGACCCGGTGGGTCGGGAGGAGTTTGAGAAGTTTCTCAAGAAAGAGTACAGCCACGAGAACATCCGCTTCTGGAAGGCTTGTGAGGACCTCAAGTTCTGCTCCATGGCCAGGGTCAACTCCATCATCAACAGGATATATGAGTGAGTTGACTGTCTCTTTATTCTTCCAATTCATATAAGGGCGGGATAGCGTATTCGGCTTCGGATCAAGAGGTCCGGGGTTTGAATCCCGCCAGAGGTTCATCAATTGTTTTGCTGTGGAGAACTATTCTACATGCAGTAAGGTATGGGTGCAATGCTACACTTTAATTGCAGAACATTCATTTTCTGTATAACACCTTCTTTATTGTGTGGTTAGCGCGTTCAACTTGGGATCAAGATGTCCAGGGTTCGAATTCCGCCAGGGGCACGTCAACTTTGTCTGCAGTAGAGAACTGTTCTACACACAGTAAGGTTTGGGTGCAATGCTACACTGAATTTCAGAGTAGTACCACCCATGGTTCGCTAGTTCCAGCCGTTGCTAGCAGGTTTCACAATAATGCATAGCCACATGGCGTTGCGGGCTTTCTCCCTGCTGTAATTCTAGCATCCGCAATATAAGTGAAATACTCTTGAAAGCGGCGTTAAACCCCAACTCACCTCACCTCTTTATTGTGAACATACACAATGTTTTGGAGGTGAAGTGTGGGGTATAATTAGGTGGGATAATTGTTATGCCGGACTTTCCACCCAAGGAAGTTATTTATAACATTTAAACAAGCACCAGTTTGTATTTTGTTGCGCAGCTTTTAAAATAAGTTTCACAATTATCTGCCAAAAGTGTTGCTTTGTAAATTTTCTTGCAAAGTGTTCTTGTCAAACATGCCTTATTTTGTACACAAACTTTGGTTTAAAGGGGCAGTAGCACGTTTTTGCAAACTTTATTTTTTCAAATTTCCCATTTATAATGATAGTTTGTGTCATTTAGATTAACTTTAGAGGGTAAAACATCTTATTACACAAACCAATTATCTGTAGTGGTAAAAACTATGTTGCGTATAAAACAAAAATTGCATGGCGGCCATTTTATTGTGAACACAATTTATTATTTTGTATTACAAAAACGATTCCCATGGCTTTACCGAAGCATGTACACTCATTTTCAACTTTATTTTCCGAAGAGAGAAGGATGTTTTACTATTGGTGAAATTATTTTTCAAATACATTTCATCAACTTATTTGAGCAAAAAAACGTGCTACTGCCCCTTTAAGACATTGAGGTATTAATTATATGAGAAATCTTGTAAGAGTTTCTGCTCATTGACGAGCTAGCGATTATGGTGGTTTTCTATTCACTAAATCAAAGGTGAGAGTTGTTGATTCTACTGAGCATTATAAGGATAGAACAACTCTTTAACTGGATCTGCACTGTTGGTGCATTTGATGCAGAGTTATTATCATTCATATCTATATCTTGCTTCTTGTTTCTTGCAGTGAGTTCTTGAATCCCGGGTCTGCTCACGAGATCAACATTGATGGTAAGACCATGGAGATCGTTCAGCATAACCTGAAGAAGGAGAAACCAGACAGGTGAATATCAATTCTTGTGTCTCGGAGAATTAATTCTTCCTCTAAATGAGGCTCAGAAGAATGATCGTCTACATTGGAACTACTTTTGCTCCTAGTATTATGTCTCCCACTGAAGGGTCTGATAAATTACGATGTCACCCGAACAAACTGAATGTTATAATGTATTTATCTTACCGCATGTCTCAAAATATCATTAAAAAATCAAAGATCAATTTTGTCAGAAAACAGTTGATCGATCCACAAACTGTGACCTTTAACTTGTGTCACGTGACATGGAATGATTGACGTGGATGCATGCTTTATTCACATTTAAAAGATTTATCAACCCGTATGACAGTGTTTACTGATATTTGTTAATGGTCACGTGGGCCAATCAGGATCAACTTTCTTACATAAGGTAGGATAAATTGTTTTTGGTCGATTTCCCGTCGGCATTGGCGTCAGCGTTCCCATTGTTTCTCGAACATACCTCTAAAACTACTTGACCAATATTCAGAGACTTATAGTGTATTGCTTGAATACATACTTACTTTGAATGGCTTGAATATCCTTAGAGAGTTTCTCGTTAATGATGTGTGCATATGATTGATAGTACTTTGGTGGTAGTGGAAACCACACCATATGATATAGATTTACAGTGTCATTATTTACACTAAGCACTTCTGTACTAATGACCTTTCTTTATTCACTTGATGCTGCAAAAACCTACATACATAACATCCTTTTGGCAGTACGCGGGTACTCACGGGTTGGGGGGGTGGTGGGGGAGATAGTGCAGTGGTTAGCGCGTTCGGCTTCGGATCAAGAGGTTCCTTGTTCGTGCGAGGGGCACAGCAACTTTGTCTGCAGTAGATAACTGTTCTACACGCAGTAAGGTTTGGGTGCAATGCACTATGAATTTCAGCACAGTACCACCCATGGCTAGCTAGTTCCAGCTGATGCTTGAAGGTTTCACCGCAATGCATAACCACATATGGCGTTGCAAACTTCCGCCCTGCCATAATACTAGCAGCAATATAATTGAAATATTCTTGAAAGCGACGTTAAAACCCCAACTCATCTCGCCTCACCCACGGGCAAGAGAACAAATCCAGGCCATAATGGCCTGTAAGTCCAGATGGGTTTGAGGCAGGGGCCATCATCCTTTGTCCGGGCATTGTCTGTCTTCTGTAGAAGTACATTTCCGACTGCCTCTCAAGAACGACTACTTCAAGTCTGAAATTTTTTGTGAAAATATTTAGATCAAAGTCTTCCTCTTAACCTGATCCTTAGATCCAAATTGTGGTGCAGTGGTTAGTGTGCTGGCCTCTCATTCGAAAGCCCCAGGTTCAAATCCCGGTGGAGACACCACAAATTTTTAGCCTGGGTCTCATACTATGTTGTGTTCCTGGGCAAGGCACTTGATCCACATTGCACTCAGTCCACTCAGCTGTTTAAATGGGTACCTGAATACAGGAAGTACAGACCTACACGGTCTCGCGGAATGCTTAGTAGTGGCACCTACAAGGTAATAATTTAAATTGCGTGCCTAGAACATGCTTATGAATGGACATGGCGCTATACATTTATTATTATATATATATATACTATTATTATTATATTTTGGATAAATTATTGCTTATTACCTTCTGTTATTGTTAATTTAAGACCATGTTGAAGAAGATATATCTTGTCTCCTTCAGGTTCACGTTTGAGGCTGCCCAGGAACACATCTTCCTGTTGATGAAGAAGGACAGCTATGCCAGATTTCTCCGCTCCGACCACTATAAGAATCTCCTGGCCACAGCACTGCAGCCTGGCAACAAGAAGAAGTGAGTTATCTCCCTTTCTCACTCTCAGGCAGCCATTTTGAATTCAAATGTAGCAAATATCTTAATTCTTATGAGATATATAGATTTCCTTGTTCAGGTAAAGTTATTAGATGATGTTTGAAATTGTTATATAAGTTATAGCCTGTCAAACAGAATAATTGATTTTCTCTTTTTCTTATGTGCAGTTAATTGGTAGCAATTTTGAATGCAAATTTGAGCATGGGGATAATGAGATATGTGTATACATGTAATGTTTATAGTTTTAGCTCATAATTGAAATACGGTGAGAGAATTTGGAAGAATTTGTTTTTCTTCTGTGAAAACAATGTTAAAAAATATAGATTTAATGTATTCATTTATTTATTTGAAAAATCAACATCATTTGTTGAATGTAAGATTAAAGTAAGGATTCTTAATCAGGTTTTGATATTTGTACTCGTATGATCATAATTATATTGAAAACAGCTTAATATATTATCATCATCATTATCGTATTCGAAACTTCTTGTTATATTAAAAATTTGGTATCACTGGAACAAAAATTCTGAAATGCCTTATAGTTGGGTACCTGGTGGGATCGCGATCATCATCAATGATTACTATGATTATTATCATATTTGACCTTCAAACAGACTCTTAAGCAGTAGCATGTGAGTAACTTTAATTATTTTATGGCTGATGGTTTCATTGTTCTTGATGACTTGTGATTTTGAACACGGAATATGAACATTTTTAATTTTTGAGCGAATTCACAAAAATTGCTCATTGTGCATGAAGAATGAAGAATGGATTACTTTTCTTTTGATTTTCATACACTTTGTTAATATTCATTTGTCAATTTAACATTTCTTCTTGATTTTTTTTTTGTGTGGAAATGTTGAAAAATATTAATATTGTGTTTGATTGATTGATTTGAAAGGACTAAAACCTTGGAGTTTTGAATCATTCATGTCATGTATTGAGAAGTTAAATTGAAAGAAAAAAAATATTTCTGATATTGATTGGAATATGAAATTCTTAACAATAATTAATTGTTATGTTCAGAGCACTGTTATTTATTAAAGCACAATTTAGTAAAAGATTACTTGTAAAATGTTGTAATCTTTTAAAAATGTGTCTTATATATATATTTTATTCAAAATTTTTTTGTGAAAAATGCAATTTGCGTTGAAGGTTTTACTGATGAATTTCAAGATTTGTGTTTTTAGTGACAACAAAAAATCCACTTTGAATATTGTGAGTCACAAAATCATTATTTCTGTTAGACACAATTGAATGTTTTTTCACTGTGGACGTTCTGTCACCTTTTTCGTTATATTTTGTTATATCATTAAACTTGAACGATATTTCTCAAGGTTTTAACTTTGTTGGTAAGTTTGTTCTTATTCAATGAATGTTGGAAATTGGAAATTAAAATAACATCTTCATAAAATATACAAAATTTTGTATGCTCATTGAAAATTTTCATTGAATTATTTTTGATGAATTTTTTAAATGATTTTATCTTCATTAACATTTTCTAAAGTTTTGAATCATGGTTTGAAAGTACATATGATGGGAAAACTACTGTATTTCATGTTTATAGTCTATGAGTATTTTGGTGGAAAAGAATTTTGAGAGGATATAACAATATGAGCATTTATGCTAAGAATATTCATAAAAGTAACATTCAAAACAAAAAAACAAATGTTGTATACTTGATTAATTATGAATGGATACCATGAATGGAACATTTCAACAAGTCTGTTTCACCAAATAACTCTGATAAAACTATTACTTTGAACAGAATAATTAATATTAATACCAGAGCAAATGTGTCATATGACTTTTATGTTAATAAGTGAGAATTTTTGTATTATTATTGTAAAACTCAACAGCATGGGTTATACTTACAATTTCAGAAATCTTGCAAAAGTTATATGGCGCACTTTTGAGTGCAACTTCCCAATGCAAGGCATAACTCTTGCCAGTCTCCATTATTGGCTGATTTGGGCCTTGCAGTATTTCCTTAAAAAATCTGTGCTTAGAAATCCAGGCCCACTATGCATTTCTGGTGCAGCGATTCACTATCTAGGCACAACAAAGCGAGGGAATAACTGCAAGGGTTAAAACAGCCAGTAATACTAATGCAGACCGGCAAGCGTTATGCCTTGCGTTTGGAAGTTGTTTCGAGTGTTGAAATTTCTTTCTTGCTCATTTTATTTTCATTGAATCTCATAAATAATTCATCTTTGATTGACTTTCAAAACTAAAAAATTCCATAAAATTATTTTTTAATTTCTCTTTGTGACAACTGTCCACAGTATTGTCATAAACATTTGTTTTATGATATCTCAGACTATGAAATATGGGAGATATTTGCTAGGCAAAAGCGTATTTTGCACATATGAAACATATGAAACCACTTGCATAATAAGTAATTATATAATTCTCAATCCAGTTAGAACAAAGAAGTAATGTTGTACATCATTTTGGACCCACATAACACCCAGACTGCACTAGATATAAAACATTTATATTCTTTGTAAAAGCCGATATGGTTAAAAAAATAAACACATTTCACATTCTCCTAAAGACAGCTGGATATTGCACTAAATTTTAAATTGTGATATCTTGCAATAAAACAACCTCGTATTGCGATAATATTCCAATATATTGACTGAACTTTTTTTCCAACTTTTTACACAAATTCATGCGGTTAAACATTACATTTTAGATGAAATGCCTTTCAGAACTTTCAAAATACAGAACATTTCTCAAAAAGATAAAAACAAAATTGATACAGTAAATTCCAAAACTTTTACTTGTATTAAAGCCGAACAAATGTTCTTGTACATCAAGAGCATTTATTTGTGTTTTAAAGATGCATTCATTGTGATTCATAAAAAATTATTTCGCTTTAATACGTGCCAACATGCGATATGTGCTGATTTCAGTTGCAACAATTTCACACAACTTGCATATTCATCCCCAATCGTCAAATATATCATATTTACTACTTTCGAATTAAAATCGAACAGCATCATATATACATGTGCAGAAACCGAAACTACACGTCCCATGTACATTCACAGTAGTTATAAGACCTATTCAACATCATCAAACAAAATTTGTCTTTCTGTCTGTTGTAAATGGGTTTCAAAAATTATATCTAACTATAAGTAACGCGCGCCACACGCTGTGCAATATCTGGTTTTCGATCAGATATCGATACTTTTACCTTTATATCTCCGGTATACCGAGTCGATTATCATCAAAACAGCAATTTTCAGTAAGTGAGTACTTCTCGCTAAAATAACACAATTTATTACGTTTTGTACAAGTGAGTGAAGTGACCCCAAACAAAACAATGGATGTACCTTTTACCTGCAATTTTACCTTAGAACAAGATCTAGTTATGATATATGCATATATTTCACTTTAAATTGTTAAATGAGATATATTGCCAAATACAAAAAACATATTGCAATAATTGTATTGCACAATCTGTACCAGTATATACTGATAAACCGGTGACCTACATAGGCTGACTACTAAGTGTTTATTGGGGACGGGATAGCGCAGTGGTTAGTGCGTTCACCTTCGGTTCAAGAGGTCCGGGGTTCGAATCCCGCCAGGGTCACGGCAACTTTGTCTGCAGTAGAGAACTGTTCTACACGCAGTAAGGTTTGGGTGCAATGCTACACTGAATTTCAGCGTAGTACCACCCATGGTTCGCTAGTTCCAGCCAATGCTCGCAGGTTTCACTGCAATGCATAGCCACATGGCATTGCAGTCTTTCTCCCTGCCATAATACTAGCATCCGTGAAATACTCTTGAAAGCGGCTTTAAACCACAACTCACCTCACCTAAGTGCTTATACTGAGGCTCCACAAAATTGCCTTCACTGCACTAGGTCTGACCAGTATTGACTCATTAGGTAACCAGAATCAATAACAATTACTGCAGTGACCCACATCTGAAATAGAAATCTGACAGACTATAATCACTGATAATGGAACGAGGTCACTTGTTTTGATGACGTTTTGTTTGTTTTTAGATAGATGAGCTGAGTAGAGTTTTACCAACTGAAATTTTAAAAATTTATTATTGCACTAATTATTTATTTAACTCATAATTTTCTTGGTATTTAGAGCTCATCAATACAATAATGATATGTCCCAAATTATTCCCTTTGTTAACAAGTTGGAATTCCTGTGAATTGGCCACTCAGAGTAATATGATGCTTATTGTTTCAGCAAGTACAGAGTTAAGCCAACTTGAATATCTTCAAACTGAAATCTACAACTGCTATCACTGTCAAACAGTTGATTGAAATAAACAATGTTATTTGATCTCTACAATTACTGTATTTCCTTTAATAGTGCGCTCAGGCCCTTATACAAAAATTGAGGGCTCCGCCCTTATGAGAGGAAATACGGTATATATATACAGTTTATATCTATTGTTATAATTGGTAACAGCTTGTGGAAGGAACAACATCATATTGAAATCTACAACTGTTGTTCCAAAATTCAAAACAGTTCATGTTGAAATTAATAACTCAGAACTGAAATCTACAACTTGTCATGTTGAAATTGACAACATACGACAGCATTTTGATGGAAGTGGCTAGGATGAAATTAACATTGCAGTCAGAAATTAAAAATCATTGAATATTTTGGTTGCATCATGTGTTTTAAGAATGACTTTTGAAATCATTTTGATTGATATGTGAAGTTTGTACATACTACCTGAAGTATTTTTAAGAGGAAAGAGGTTAAAGTTAACTACCATATCTAGACTCATTTGGTTGAAATCCCAACCCCTTGACAACTTTTTCTGCATGTGAAGTTAGACTTGGCTGCAATGTTACATTGTAAATTTACTTCTGCCAATATTTTACAAATTCTATCCAATATTTAAGTTCTTGGTTGAAAACCTATCCCCATGACAACTTTATCTGCAGTATGTGAAGTTAGGGTTGGGTGCAATGTTGACTTGCATATTCACTTCTGCCAATATTTTGCATCAGTCCGCAACCCTTTGTACAGGTTCAGGGTTGGAAACCCATCCCCACGACATCTTTCTGAATGTGTGAAGTTAGGTTTGGGCGCAGGATTAAACTGTAAATTCAGTGTAGTTTGCCAATGTTTTGCCACCCCATGCCAAGTTTCATCATTCTTTCACCCTTTATGTACAGGTTCTTTAACTTTGGGAGTCGTAAGAAGACGTTGACGCCCAGTCCGCAACCAAAACGTCGAAGCAGCGCGGGAAGTGACTTTGCTGCGGACTCAGGAGGTGTGGCCCAACATTCCTACAGTACTGGCAACCTGAGGGAGCTTGATGATAAATCTGTTATCATGAGGTGATTAATAACTGATTATTGACATAGATTATTACATGAGCAAGTGTGTCATACACATTTTCAAATTCTTTAGATACCACTACATAGAGATTATACACAAATTTGACAAAACAAGTGTAAATTTTCATATCCACTACAATTGGGTATTATATGCAAATTTGACAACAAAGTAAATTTTTCATATTTCATGCTTTACTGGGTTTATACATAAATTTGACAGAACAAGTGTAAATTTTCATATTCCACTCTATAGAGGGATCATGTACACAAAATCTCACCTCTCATGAAGTTCTTTATTTAGTGCGAAGTGGGGGATATATAATATAAGTATTCGACTGCATCCGTCTGTAAATACGAAATGGAATAACTCAAGTACTATTCGCTGGATTCTTTTCATATTTTGCATAGAGGTTCCCCAGAGTGAGAGTAATGTTCCTGCAGAGTTTTGTGACCTTGACCTTCATTTCAAGGTCACAACGAGACTTTGTCATTTTACCCTTGTCAGCGGGATATCTCAAGAACTGTTCACTGGATTCTCTTCATATCTTACACACAGCTTCTCCAAGGGTAGACAAGGGGCTCATTAGATTTTGGCGACCTTGACATTATTGTTAAGGTCACACCGGAACCTTAGTCTTTCGAAATGTTAAGCTTGTCAGTGGGATTTCACAAGAACTGTTCATTGGTTTCTTATCATTATCTTACACCAATTGTTCTTTTAGAGAAGATTCAAGGCCCTGTCGATTTTGCTGACCTAGACATTTTTTTTTCAATTTTGAAATATTAATTTGTGGCGGGGGATCATGTCACCTTAGTGACAATTGCTTGTTGTCTTTATTGGATTGTTGAATAATGTTTAAATTTATCTTTATTTAGGAGAGAACAAAATTCTTCTGATTCAAGTCTTTCAAGATGGTATGTATAAGTTTTCTCTTTTCGTTATTTTTCATTCATAACTTTTTCTTACAATTTCATATTTAGTAGAAGCTGGATAGATTTTTATCTTTAATCAATTATTAGTTATAGTACTTTGATTTATATTTTCTAACATTTTCTTTTTAAATCTAATTCATAGATAGTTCAAATGCTTCTTACCATTTTACATCAATTTTGCATTTTTCACATCTATATTTCAATTAAGCAAATATATATATATACTCCTAGATAGAATCTGCATAGTAGCTTTAGCATTTGATAATTATTGGCTTGATCACACCAGTCCTTAAAAAAATATTATTTAAAGAGTTAAAAAAGTATTAAAAAATATCATTTTTTTCCAGCCAACGCACAAGTGCACACTTTAAAACTGGAAACTTATTAAAGTCTGTATAATATTCACATTATTTATTTCTGTAAAAATGATTTTCTAAATGACATTTCTATCACTATCAGGACTGGTACTATTTTATATAATTTAATATTTCTTAAATTTGTATCTTTGGAAGGGATTTCTCTCTTCTTGGATGGTGGTGTCATCAAAAGCTCATCGAAAGGTCATGGTGTATACTCTCTAGGGGTCGGATAGCGCAGTGGTTAGCGCGTTCGGCTTCAGATCAAGAGGTCCGGGGTTCGAATCCCGCCAGGGGCACGGCAACTTTGTCTGCAGTAGAGAACTGTTCTACACGCAGTAAGGTTTGGGTGCAATGCTACACTGAATTTCAGTGTAGTACCACCGATGGTTCGCTAGTTCCAGCTGCTGCTCGCAGGTTTCACCGCAGTGCATAGCCACATGGCGTTGCGGGCTTTCTCCCTGCCATAATACTAGCAGCCGCGATATAAGTGAAATACTCTTGAAAGCAGCGTTAAACCCCAACTCATTCACACTCACTCACAGTATACTCTCTAATCTGGGGCCCTGAAATAGTCCTTCCTAAGCCATGGCCAATTTAGAAATATTTCCTTTGTTAATGAGAGGTGGTTCCTGTAAATGGTCCACTTAGAATGGTGGGGAAGATACACAGATGAGATGGGGCGGGATAGCACAGTGGTTAGCGCTTTCGGCTTTTTGATCAAGAGGTCCGGGGTTCGAATCCTGCCAGCGGCTCAGCAACTTTGTCTGCTGTGGAAAACTATTCTACATGCAGTAAAGTTTGGGTGCAATGCTACGCTGAAATTCAACGCAGCAACACCCATGTTCAAGCCGATAATAGCAGGTTTCACTGCAATGCATAGTCACCATGGCGTTGCGGGCTTTCTCCCTGCAATAATACTAGCAGCCGCAATAATTGAAATACTCTTGAAAGCGGCGTTAAACACCAACTCACCTCACATAGATAATATATGAAACATGTCATTCATCTCCTACTTCACATCCTTGGAAATATCTTTGAAGGTCAATTATATTTGATTTTGGGTACACATACTGTATTACTGAAAGAGCCTTTTGAAAAAATATATCATGATCTTTTTATGAGCTTCAAATAGACAAGTATTTTTATGTAAACAACCCCAATAGAAATACTAATGATATGATGGCTATGGGATTAATATCTGTTTGATATTGGATTTTTCATCACAGGTCTAGAGAATGACCACATTTTGACCATTTAACAGCTATTAACATGTTTTTTTTTAAAGATAAAAAGATAATCCATCTTCTTTAGTCAAATTTCAATGGTTAATAATGTTTCTATTTTCAAATGTATCAGCGTTTCTATTTTTTTTTTAAAGATAAAAAGATAATCCATCTTCTTTAGTCAAATTTCAATGGTTAATAATGTTTCTATTTTCAAATGTATCAGCGTTTCTATTTTCTTGTGATTAAACTTTTTAAACAAAAAAACTAAAGGAAAACAGAACAAATTATTCATGTAAATTTCATACATGTCTTTTGATTGATGGCATATCAAATATGGTGGTACAATCCTTTGTGCTCAAGAAATTGTTCTAAAACCACATCATTTTCATTATACCCCCGCTACGAAGTACCGGTAAGCGGGGGTATATAGCGGTCATTCCGTCCGTCCGTCCGGTCAATTTTCTCAAAAACCGTCAAAGGTACGTCAACCAAACTTTGTACAGATGTTAACCATGTTCTTCTGATCGCGCACAGACAATTTTCAATTTTCTTAGATTGATATTTTTTGTCGTTTCCATGGAAACAACACTTTTTGGACTTAGTTTTATTGTGTTCAATGGGGACAAGTTTTCTAGGATACTGTTCAACCTAGGTGAATGAAATTTTGGTTGTGAGTACTCATGACCATACTCTTTATCAAGTTCGAAAACCAGTTCCGAAATATTATTTTTTGCGGAGTTATGGCCCTTGAATCCGAAATTGAACTTAGTACCAGAAGAACTGTGATGCTCCAATGGGGACAAGTTTTCTCGGAAACTATTACATCTAGGTGAATGAAACTTGACATGTAGGTAGTCCAGATGATACTCCTCATCGAGTTATGAAGCCCTTGAATCTGTAATTGAACTTGGTACAAATTACCGGTGTGATGCTCTAATGGAAAAAATTAAGTTACCTGAAAAATATTACATCTGGGTGAATGAAATTTTGTAATAACAGTCAGTTCCTAAAATTATTTTGGACAATATTATGATGCTTGAAGCTGTTTTTTAAACATAGTAACCTTCACATCTATAATTCTCAATGGACGGATAGCAGATGGCGGGGGTATGTGAGCCATGCTCACTTTTTCTTGTTTTGAAAAAAATACCATATATGTTTAACAATTATCTTCATCTCTAAGAGGCATGCATTACCGTAATGCATGTCTTTGTAACTCTATAAAAATTGCAACGCAAAAATATTTTTTTTTTTAAATTACTTTTTTTTAAATGATAAAAAAATCCCATACAGGTACATTTTTCTATACGACCTCACCATCCAAGGAAAGATAACTCTTTTCCAATAGCCTCCTAGCACTTTTCTGTTGCGCCGACGCATGAGCATGGATGTTGTATGATGTAGTGGTTGTTCCGTCATGTTCTAGGTATACTTCCAGTGAGACCTCCCCGACTCGGAAATCCAACATGGAGAGTCCTCGGAAGAGTAAGCAGTTGGAAGTCCCGAAGCATCTCTCCATGCATCTCTCCGGAGAGACATCGAAAGGAGAGACGTCGTGTTTGGCGATAGCCGTACCCAGCAAGACAAATATAGTGGCGCCCTGGGAAGGCACTCAGTAGAACTAGCTCACGTTGTAAATGTTTACAATCTAATTAAAATCAGATGGAACATATCTGTACTAGGATGAGTTTTGAACGGAGTATGGTGTTCAGCAAGGATCATGTCTTGTGACCTGTTTCTTTCATCTTTCACCAATTCAACCAATTCACTATGAGTTTTGAACGGAGTATGGTGTTCGGCAAGGATCATGTCTTGTGACCTGTTTCTTTCATCTTTCACCAATTCAACCAATTCACTATGAGTTTTGAACGGAGTATGGTGTTCGGCAAGGATCATGTCTTGTGACCTATTTCTTCTTTTACCAATTCAACCAATTCTTATGGTAAATTGTCGATGATTTCTATCCTCGTCACCAATTGGCTGGAGGGAATGGTCTGAGACGTGACCATACTCCAATAGAAACGCAGCAAGGTGTTACGTTCGACTGATTCTAATGAGACTGTCAATGTTTACTACAAGTGCCAAAGGCTTGTATGTGGTCAAGTCTGTTTTATGAAATGGAAAGATTTGCTTTGGATAAGAGATAACTCATGAATCAGTTTTGCTGTTTAAAAATCAGTTGATGCATCAACCTATTTTATAAAAGCATTTGTTTTATTAAGAAAAATGTTTTAAGAAAACCATATATAGACAAGTGATATATTGTTTCATTAAACATGCTATTTAAGTAATGAAATATTGATATCTTGTTTTGAAGAAACTGCAGATTCATTTTGTTTAAAACTATGTATTTCCAAGAAATTTTAAAATATGTTCCTTAAAGCAATTTAAGTATTTTAGGATAACTCTGTTACTAAAACAACAAGTGTTTTAGGACAACTTGGTTACTAAAATTAACCTTAAAGGCTGTTAATTTAATTGGAAGTAATAGTTCATTTTATTGCTTATTTATCCAATGAATTTATTTAATGACTGATTCCTTGCTAGATTTTCTTATTAACAGATGTTATTTGGTTCTGATTGCAGTCGAATTAAAAGTCGCTCTTGTTCTAGGAATAATTGAAAAATAATGCATTTACTGGGATTTGAACTGGTTCTATAGATTCTTTGCCACAAGATCTAAGAACACAGTACAGGCACATGTCCTGTACAAGTTTAGTGCAGACAAAACCCAGTCACATAGCTGACCAATCACATCATGGTTTTTACCAGTCGCATTTGAAAACCTTCGGAATCATTTGTTATCACGTTCCTCATGTTACGGAAATCGACAAAAGTTGGGAGTTACTTGCCCCTCACATTTTGTGATTTGATACCTGAATAGTGTCAGAACATGCGAGCCTACGGGCTGTTATCAGACGATTTGGTGAGGAAACCTTTGAATGATATGAGTTTATATCCCAGTAGATGCACTATTTTGCAACTTTTGTTCCTCGGAAAACAGTCGATTTTACTGAGACTGATTATGATTGCTGCTGCTTTTGATTATTTGTAGAAAGAGAGAACACCATTCAGTGTTTTTAAACTTGGAAATGACTTTACATGCGTGGATTTGAATGTTTCAAATTCATTTTTGAAAATTCATGATAATTGTTAACTTTATGATGTTGAGTTTTAGTTTTTGAATATATGCAAAATAACATTTGTCAAACTGTATAGTTTGATTATCAAGAAAATCGTTTGTTGATATGTTTGTTCACAAAGTGTTACATTCTGTAAAATGACCGCGATACTGTGAATATGATGCATGAAGTTTACTTTTACTTCACAGTGTCTTTTTAAAACTAAAAAAAAACTGTTGAAAAAAGTGTTTCTGTTTAAAGAATTTTTTTAATTTGAATTGAAATTTGTAAACAAATAAAAGCTTGTATATAAACCCATAGATAGAATTGTACATATGTTAGAATTACAGTTGTAATTGAGAAAGTTGAGTATGTAGAACTAAGCAAGCGTGTATAATTGCAGTGAGTGATTTTCTGAAATGTTGATAGAGAAGTAGTTTACAAGTAATATTTCAGGCAAATTATTGTCTTTCAAAATGTTTTTTTCCATTATTAATTACATGCCTTCATAATTATGTGTTAGATTCTTCTGAAGTGAAATGCATAAGTGATCTATAAATAATATATAATTTTGTCAAAATTTTAAATTTCATTTGTACAAAGTTGATTTTGTTAAGTTTTTAAAATATGACATTTATTTTATTTTGAAAAAAGACAGTCTGATGATATTGCAAATTAATGTAATTCAACAATTATTTTTTTTCATGAACAAATTATCAAAGCTTATTTTAATTACACTCATGCAATTTAATCAATTTCCACATGTTTATTTATACACCTTGAAAAAACATTCTTTAGAATTTGCATTCCTGTATCTGCTTGACATTTCCAATGACATATTCCGTAGAATAGCAAATTCACATTGTACATAAATATTGTTCAATTCAGCAATGCCTTTGCCAGCAGCTTGCTAGTTTGGGGTTCTGATGCCTAGGGTGGGAACATAAGGTGATTAGTGATACTAGAATATAAAATTAAGTGTTTAAATGATAAGTGCATGGTTTGAAATATAGGATGTTGGTACAGATAGTACTAATCAAAATGAAATAATATAAAAATAAGATAGTGTTGAATCATTACAGTTAAACACTGAATATTTTTTATAGGTTTTTGATAATATGTTAAGATGAAGGATGAAGAACTATTTTATGGATATACAACTTCTTAGATTTGGAGAGAATCATAAGTCTGATGAAGGGGGTTTTATAATAATGATAATAAATGAGATAAAATATGATGTACCAGTAATATATATAAGGAACAATATAAAAATTGTCATATTCTTAATTTCAATTAATAAGGTGATGGTCAGTTGAAAGTAATTCACAGTAATATAGTTTAAATAGTTTATGAAATTTGTACACAAAGTTTTAATTGTCACACATTTATAAAGACTTTGTTATTGAATCACTATCATGCATCTTTGAATTGAGAATCTAAATTGTGTCTGATCACCAAAGTTGACATTCCAAACAACTTAAGATCAAGTTATAAAATTTGAAAACATATTGTTCTTGTTAATATGAAATCACACCCACAACATTTCACATTAGTTGTAAATTTCATATTATATCAGTCATAATAAAGGAAACAATAAGCATGAAAGTTTACCCAGTGAACTCGTATAAAATATTTGCTAAAAATGAAATTGTTAAAATAGAGATATTTGTATAATAATGGGCCAATTTTCATTCATCTACAAGGTGAAATCAATATCTATGAACAACAGACAGGAACTATGTTATCAGGGAATAAAATTACTGAAATATATATGTACCAAAGACTGTCAGTGAATGCTCTAGGAATAAACAACGACCGTAGTCAGACAGGGATATTACCTTTGCCCACCTCTCTTTTTGTTATTGTTAAAAATATATTTCATATTTTTGTTATGCTTTGAATGTGAGCATTTCAAGTCAGTCATTTCAAAAGCAACATGATATAATCTTGTTATGTTTTGTTAAGCATAAGTTTATTTTGTTATTTCTATTTAATAGACGTTAATAATGTCTTTGTCTGACACATCATAATATATCCTCAAAAAAGCATATCTGTTTCTTTGCACACATAGAATATGCTTGTTATGTATGCTTGCAATCTATTCATGGTAAAGTTGATAGATAAGAGCTATATGATGCGTTTAGTGGTATATCATATCATACTTTTGTTAACTTGTTTTATTATTTTATCCACTGTTAAAAGATGGTTGCATAATCAACAATGCATAGAAATATTATGAAGAATACTAATATCATAAAATGCATACCAATTATCTTGGAAGATGCATACAAATATCATAGATGGGTTGAGGGGGTCACCCAAAGAGTTTGTCAAATTAAAATGGAAAATTTCCAAAAGGGAGTTTTCAAACCCCATGAACCCCCTGTTGATCCAACACTGTAATACTGATATGAAATGCTTACCAATATTGGAGAATACATATCAATATCTTAGAACGAATACCCTTATCATAATAATGCATAAATGAAATGAAACTGATTATGTGCAATATAATTTTAGCTGTCAGGATTGACTAAACCTCTGTGTTCAAGTGCTTCATATTTGTTTTCAAATTAGGCAAATAATTCATCCGTTCAAGTATAAATTAAAAAAAATTCAGAGTTTTAGCAGAATCCTCATTGATGTAAGTCCCAACCTTGTCCCATCACCATATACATATTATTTGTCTATGTGAATATACCTGACTTTGCTGCCATGGAGAGGAGGTTAACTATTTACCTGCTGATGCAACAATAGTCCAGGTATGCCTGTCATTAACCCCTGAACAGCCTGATAATTTCCTTTGTTGAGGATTCCTTCACTTTTCTGGCCCAGCATTTATTTATTCAGTAGATTAAGGGTTTATGACCAAATCACCATTGGACCAAATTTTTTACCTCTTTTTCCCAGGGTGTTTAACTCTGTGCTAGTCATAAGTGCTTTGTTATTTTTATTTGTTTTTCCTACTGTTTATATACCTTATACCTCTGTCTAGTTCAAGCTTGCTTTTTGGTGCTTGCATGTTTCATTTTTTGTACCATCTCTTTTATCATTTTGTGTATCTTTGTACCTTATTTTCTTCAATATTAAACTTTGAATCTCTTTCTTTTTCGTTGTTTTTTTAAGGTTCCATGTTGCCATTTAAACTGCTTTTATCGTGTGTTTGCTTTCCAGTTGTCAAAATTGTGATAACATTAATAATAGAGCTGACCGTTTTACAAACATTCACTATTGCCATGAAACTCAAATGCATATTCTTTTATATAAAAATCTGGGCCTAGATTTTGAAGCTCTCTTAGTGCTAAGATAGTCATACAGTAACATTGGCTTAAAACTAACTTAGTGTTAAGAGAGCTTTGAAAATCTGGGCCATGGGGGATAGAAAGTGTCAAGTATGGCTTGCTTTTGTATGCCTGTCCATAGGCTTTTGCCTACATGTGCATTTTGCCTTGCTTACTGTACTGTGATTTGTTGCTGCTTCTAAACACATGGATCCAGCCGCACAAAGCTGATTAAGCTAAACATTTAAAGAAAAGCCTCACTTCGTAAACAAGGATATATATATATATATATATATATATGTAAACTCTTATATAGATTCTTAGCTTGACTAAAGCAAGATCCTAACCACTTTCACTGGTGAACTTTTATGCAATTGCTTAACCACATTTTGGAAAAATTAAGCTAAGACATCTTCGTAAAGCTGACCCAATTAAGCTCAACATTGAAAGAAAAGCTTCACTGCATAAAAAAGGATGTATAAAATCTCTTTTTTATATATATATATATATATATATCCTTAGCTTGACTAAAGCAAGATGTTAACCTTTCACTGGTGGGCGTTTATGCAATGGCTCCACCATGTTTTTGGAAAATTTAAGCTAAGACAGCTTCGTGAAGCTGGCCCCATGCAAGTTATTTGAGTGTGTTCTATACCTCAGACAGTAGCAATAACATAGTTAGCATTACAGAGAGACGCCCAGTGGGTTGAGTGTTTGCCATTGCAAGAATGTGGTCAGAGTTTGAATCTGGTTTGGTGACAGATTGAGAAGGATTTATCTAGCTATCTTGAAAGGAATGATTTGACCATGGTATTTTATGTGGAAAAAAATTCAAATGCTTTTCCTAAACATTGGCCTACGTGACGCTTGATTATGGTTTCCTATTCTGTAGGTTCAAACAGAAAATATTTTAAGAAAAATGTACTGATGACATGAAATTCATAAAGTTTAAAAATGAGAATATACCATAATTTTATTTCCCCCCAAAATACTGTGGGCGCACTATTCCTTTAAAAGATATATATTTGTGTTTATTATTGTGTAGTACTTGTACATATGTAGAATCATACATAAAGCTGACAAATGTAGTTTTTGTTTACATAATTCCTGAAGTGGTTTGAATGGAAAATTTATTAAAATTAGTCCTGTTGGTTGATTGTTTGCTTGTCTCACCTAAGTCCGAGTTTGATTCCAGAATGTGGATATGCTGCCTGATCAGCATGAAGATCTTGTAGTTGTTGGTTGGTTATTTGTGAATATGTGTTCTTCTGGCTTAGTAGTATAAGTAGATATTGCCATCTATGCTTTTACATTTTCTTCATATTCTTCAAATTTTGTGGATCTGATATATGAATCAAAAGGTCTTAGTACCTTTAAGATTAAAAATTGTTTTAATGAGATTCTTTCATAATCCAAATTCTCTCAAAATTAGTTTTAATGTTAAATTTCTTGATCGAAAATTTGTGTTTCTGATATCATGATAATCGTGAAGCAACTAAGCAAATGGTTTTGTAAAACTGGAAACTAGTTGGGAAAATGTTTGAATGTGTACGAGAGTGAATGATAACAAATTTTACAATGATTTTGATTAATTCAGTCGAGTATATATGCAACTTGATATATGAATATTAATGTTCTCTAGTTCAGAAATGTATAATTCAATGAATGTAAATTAAATTTTCAGAAATTTCTAAAATTCATAATTTCTCCGATAATGTTGTCTCTATTTGTGAATACTTTACCCCCCAAAAATTTTTTTTTATCAAATACAGTCATTTTAGAAACTTAATTTCTCTAAATAAACATAGTTATTTAATCAAATTAGACACTTGTAAATTCCTCTAGTATTTCAATTCTCCCTGATAATGTCCTTGTTTCATTTTCACAAAAGGCTAATATGAATTATATCAATAAAGAGTCACACCTATTTTCTCCAAAGAATATTATTATTTAAAGATACTTTAACAAATTTTAAAATGAAGAGTTTTAATTTCAGTGGATGAATGTTGGTCAATCTGAATGTGTCTGTGTAGTTTAGTTATGGAAGAATGCTTGCCAAGCCACAGTCAATGAAAGATAAACAGTAAACTACATTTATCTTATCAGATAGAGATATGATCAATATGCAAAGTAAAAATCTGTTTAACATCTCTCGAATCACAAGGACATGTATTGTTGAAAAAAAAGACAAAACAGTATGTAGTCAACTTGAAACCTTTAAAATAACTTCCTATTGTCTGTTGTTATTTAGGACGGGAAAGTGCACTTGTTAGGGAAAGTGCACTTGTTAGCGTGTTCGCCTTCAGATCATGAGGTGCAGATTTCTAATCCTGCCCGAGACTTGACAACTTTGCCGTAGAGAACTATACTACATGCAGTAAGATTTTGGTGCAATGGTGGGGCGGGATAGCGCAGTGGTTAGCGTGTTCGGCTTCGGATCAAGAGGTCCGGGGTTCGAATCCCGCCAGGGGCACGGCAACTTTGTCTGCAGTAGAGAACTGTTCTACATGCAGTAAGGTTTGGGTGCAATGCTACACTGAATTTCAGCGTAGTACCACCCATGGTTCGCCAGTTCCAGCCGATGCCCGCAGGTTTCACGGCCATACATAGCCACATGGCGTTGCAGGCTTTCTCCATGCAGCGTTAAGCCCCAACTCACCTCGACTTGGTGCAATGCTGCCCTGAATTTCAGTACCATCAATGTTTGCAAGTTGAAGCCGATGCTTGCAGGTTTCACTGCAATGTTTAACCATAAAGGCTTTGCAGGCTTTCGCCTTGCAATACTAGCAGC
The DNA here is from genome assembly GCA_936450465.1 of Gibbula magus. Lineage (NCBI taxonomy): Eukaryota > Metazoa > Mollusca > Gastropoda > Trochida > Trochidae > Gibbula > Gibbula magus. Next base: position 63,792,347 of record OW388290.1, on the reverse strand, counting down.
TGTGATTTAAGTGAAATACCCTGGAAATTGGCGTTAAACCCCAAATCCTTCACCTTCAATATATCCTTGGATATATGATTTCTAGCTCCTTTTCCACAATACAAGTCCTTCTGTTTCTAATCAATGTTTCTTCAAAGTCTACCTTTTGTACATGATTTATAACATGAACTTTATCACTTAACTTTTCCTCCCGTGTTCTTGTCCATTTCTTGTCTTTCAATGACTGTGGCGAATTCTGTCATATACGCACAATCCACACTCATCAAATCGTTGCCTTCTCAGTCCACAGAATACTTATTTTGGTAACTTGATAACCTTTTCTGTATTTTGGCTCCTTTCTGCTTGCATAATCAGATTTTGTATTTGTAAATGGGCTCTCTATTTTGTATGAGGTCCAAAACTACTTCTTGAGATCCCTTAGTGCTAAGAACTCTTGTTGTCCTTAATGGTATGACAATGTCATAAAGTTCCAAGAACTATCTTATGACCCTTGATGAAACAACAGTGAAGAATCATCTTAGTAGATTAATCTTGACATTTTTCTTTAAGATTAACTAAGGACTAGAAATGTTCCTCTCCATATGATTTTGATGCTAAGATCACCCTTAAAGGGGCAGTAGCACGTTTTTTGCAAATTTGATCTCTTTCAAATTTCGCATTTATAATGATAGTTTATGTCATTTATATTTACTTAGAGGGTAAAACATCTTATTTCACAAACCAATTATCCGTAGTGGTATTAAAGGTGTTGCATATAAAGCAAAAATTTCATGGCGGCCATTTTATTGTGAACACAATTTATTATTTCGAATGGCAAAAACGATCCCCATGGCTTTACGGAACCATGTACACTCATTTTTCAACTAGATTTTCCGAAGAGAGAAGGGTGGTTTACTATTGGTGACATTATTTTTCAAATACATTTCTACTTATTTCATCGAAAACATGCTACTGCCCCTTTAATACCAAACACTGTCTTAGGCTGATGATGCTAAGACCATTTTGGTAAAATTCATCTGGTAGAGGGTAAGATCAACCTCAGCTCTAAGGATTATCGTAGTAGAATGATATTAATATAATTCTTAATGTTACTGCTTGCATAAAAAATTATATGAAAATTATACTTATATTAAATTCAGCATGAAGAACAGTCTTTAAAAACTAGTACTAAGGTCAATCTGTGGTTTTAGCGTTAATGGATTTTCAGGAATTTCCCACAAACTTACAAGAATTTTTCTTAGAGCCTGATTCGAAGGATTTCAAGTTTTATGTATATTTTTGAATAAATCAACTTTTTTTTCAACATATTAAAATTTATACTTAAATCCAATTTGAAAAATATTTTTAATCTTTAACACTTTAAGCATCAAATCTTCTTTTAATATATTGAAATATGTAAGTCTTTTTAACAATAATTAATTTTAATAAAATTCTGATGAAGTTAACAACTCTGAGACTAGTTCGAAGAACAATTCACAATTTCTTAACCGCCAGAATATTTATCCCAAATTCAACTCTTACCAAAATCTTGTTCTGTATTTTAAATAAGAAGTTTTCAATCAAAACATATTTTATCCTCAACTTTTTCTGATTCTTTATTCACATAATTATTATGCATTTTGGTTATCATGTACATAATCAAGTCTTGCTTTATTGCATATATGCTGTTTGAATTTAGGTATGACTTTATGTGTTTTCATTGAACAATTAACCACTTTTACCTTTCAACACCCTCTCAAAGATTTGATCGGTGACAGAGCGAGATATCAGGTAATGTGAAATTGCATCAATCATTTTATTATTTTCACAGGAATAAACCAATCAGAAAATGCATTAAGATGGATATGCTTGGATTATGTTCAGAAATATCTTTTGAAAAATAATTTCAATTTCCCATCTGCCATGTTATCGATAAATCATGTTTTTTAATAAGGAAATTCAAAACTCGATGAAGAGGGACTTTCAAATCAGAATCTCAAGCTTTGGACAAAAAGAGGAAATATTAATTCAATACAAGCTAAAATGTTAAGGAAATTTCAATAATCAATTTGAGTCTAAATTGACACTGAATTTCAACCAAGTATTGTAATGCTATGACTTCAGATACCAGAATAGACTTGATCTTTTATTCATTTGACATTCAACATGAACTTGCCCTTGTGGCAGCATGAGTTGTGTTCCTATTGACATCTAGTTATAAAGGGTACAGTACAGCCAACTGAACAGAAAGCCAAGCAAAATCAGATGAGGGCTCAACAAATGCAGTATCATCAAGTCCTTTATTCGATGGAATAAACACATTATTTCCCACCAAAGAAAATAGTAAAATGATTATTAAATGGAGAATGTTAACGAAAACAGAACTGGTATCTGTTTTGCTTATTATGCAATTTGTGTTTCTCTAGTCCTGGAACAATTGGAATAAAAAGTGAGGAAGAGTTACAGTCTATTATGTGAAGAGATGATCTTGGTAGATTTGTTAGATCAATGTTCTTGTACCTTAAACAATATACTCTGTATCATCGCAAGATTTTTTGTTGATATGTACAGGAAGGTGTCATCTGCATGAATATCACTTGATTCCATCAATCAGGAGAAACTTGTTTGCTATGATGGTCAACTACATTGGACAATTTGGTACATTTTCGTTAAATATTATCCGGTATTTTGGGGTAGCAGGTTATTTTGGCAAATGTCATAGTTATTAAGTGGTTCTAAATCAAAGGACGTTACGTTTCTGGAATATCCGTGAACAGCCTAATTTTGTAGTAAAAAGCCATTATTCCACCAAGTTGATAACAAAAGGACATGGTAGGAAATTTATAAAAAAAATTCCGCTGCATGTTTACAGTCTCCCGTTTTTGGTGGTATTAAACCAAAAGGCATCGTGAGTAATGTCCTGAGTATCCCTTGCTTGTTATCAATATACCGATTTGGTAAGTGGCATAGTTATTCCTCTAAGTAATAGTAAACTAAAGAGCGTCGTTACTATTTCTGGAATATCCGTGAACAGCCTAATTTTGAAGTAAAGGCCAGAAATCCATCAATTTGTAGTTAACAGGAGGACGAAGGAAATTTCCTCTTTACCGACTTCCGCTTTTGGTAAATTGCACACTTATGCCACACGGAGTAGTAAACAAAGGTTAGTATATTCCTGAATATTCCTTGCCTGTTATCATCATACTGCTTTGGTAAAGGGCATAGTTATCAACGCAATGGTAGTCAAGCAAATGACATTATTTATGATTTCTGGAATATGTGTTGCCTGTATACTTTTGTTGTAAATGGTTTTGTTTTCAACATTTTGCAGTAACCCAACTATCTTTACTAATTCCTGGATTAACAGAATTTGCGTATTTGCATGGTCAACAAGTATGTGCAAACGTCAATGAAAGAAATCTGTAATTTAGAAGCTTTGTATTCATGTGTTCTCAACGAAGTAGATCTGTTTAGGAAAGCATTTCTGATATCAGAAAGAATAAAAACGACAAAACGACTGACCCCATATGAAAACCATAGCTAGAATTATTCAGTAGTTTAGAACAATATCTTATGTTCTGCTACTGATGCTAATTCAAAGTAGATAAATGAAACATTTCTGATATCAGAAAAGGTAGCTACATATTTCTGAAGTTTATAAAGGACCCCATAAACGCAGATTAATATGTCTTACATGTACATGCTTTTTTAAACAATCTTTTTACGAGACTCTCCATGAAAATCCAAAGCTCTTCAAGCAAACCACCGCGATGCCATCCACTTCCAAAGGTTCAGGCTTAGAATCCCGCCATTTGCGCTGACGAGAAGTATATCACGTATTGTAAGGTTTGGACGCAATGCAACGTTGAAATTCAGTGAAGTATTACATACAGAACAATAGCGCCAGCCGAAATGTTCCCTGCACTAAGGTTTGGGTGCAATGCTAATTTGAAAGTCCGTGAACTACCACACATGGAACTTTAGTTCCAGATGACGTTTGCCCTGTAGTAACGTTTTGGCGCAATGCTACGTTGAAAGTCAGTGAACTACCACACATGGAACAATAGTTCCAGATAACGTTTCCCCTGCATTGAGATTTGGGTGCAATGCTAATTTAAAATTCAGTAAAGTACCATCACACATGGAAAGATAGCCCCAATTGACGTACAATGACTTATCTGATCACTAAATCTAGTCTAAAACAAACTTTTACATCTGTATTCAAACAGAATGAGGACGTCTCTTTGCCCGTTACTGTTTTAAGATGATGATCAATCATCAGAAGCTGAAAAAGTCCATTTCCTTAAAGTTTCTTTGACTGCAATACGTTAACAAAAGTGCATTTCATCAGTAGATATCAAGTGCAAATTCTGAATTCATTTATGTATACATTTGGACATTTTCTGGGATGTTAGTGATCATCATTTGCTTTAGTCGCAGTGATGTTATCAACTTTTGTGGTATGCAACAAGGGGATCGGATAGCTCCATATCTATTTAGCAAAACAGTCTAAAAAATCTTTGAACAATTGATGTACCTGAAATCGATAGTTCAATTAAATGTTTTCACAAGCCCACATCGGGGATCAAATTAGCCACGACACATCTGTTTGCAAAACAATAATTTGCAACCTGTGAGAGACTGGATGTTTCTTCAGAATTAAAGTTTCAATGGCCTTCAATCGACTTTTAAATGTCGTTAAAAAGCGCACGTGATTAACTTTAGCATGTAGATCCATTGTTCCAGGAATCAGTAAAGATGATTGGCTTTAACTGCGTGGAATAATTCAAAATAGTCCCGGAAAAGATCTCTCTTGGGGATTCTTTGGTGTTCCACCATAACATGTGATTGAAGTTAATCAATCTACAACCTAATGATATTGCATGTCGGGCGGCAACTGATATTTTGGTTCTCTTTCTTCAAGAACAGTTTCTTACCAGAATATTTTCACTTGGTAAATAATTGAGATACAGGTTCGTCTCTTAGATCAACATTAGATGCTTCGAAATGAGATTGGAGTATCTCCAAATCAATCGATGATTAACTTCGATTAATGTTATGACCTGTACCACTGAAGAGCAGTATGGGATGGTAATCTTGGAATATGGGTTCTTTTGTCAAACGGACCTTTTGATTTACTATCATAAAGAGCCAACACGTTTTTGGTATATAGTAACACATTTAATCTTATTTGGAAATGATCCATTTGTCCAAGGTAATGGCTTTGTTTGCAGACAAGATGACTCTTGTGTGATGAGGTTGACAACACACCAGAAACACTTTATTTGGTTGTCCTTTTTAGACTCATTTATAAATTGCATGACACATATAGATTCGTATACTCACATTATAGATGTGGTCGGGGAAAAGTCCTCTCAATATCGGGGTAGAGTCAGATTTAAAGGGATTGATGGCGGTTTGCACAAGAGGGAAAGTCATTTGATTTAATAAAGTATAACCAGAATTAAATATGTAATGTATTGAATAAAATTTTATTTCTAATTTATATGACAATGGATATATATTGAATAGCTTTGTCATTTCATATTTGATAAATTCAAGTTAACACATTCTCTAGACTTTTACTATTTGCCATTTGGTAATTGTTAATAAAACATATCACGATGAACTATGCTTAAGTTGTATTACGTGCAAATGTAAATTTTAGAGGTTCACCGTTTATCTGTTTAGACGTTTTTAATGAGTAGCATATCACGTATTGAAAAATGGCATATCAAAACAATTTTGAAATAATTGTTGTCAATAGGTATCAATTGAATTTGTACGGGATAGTGTATATGAAATGATCCAAGATATACCCTCTCTTGTGTGAAGAACTGTATCCCCCGGAGATGGTCATAACTGATCAATTGTTCCAAGCATCAGAGATTAACAACCAGTTTTGAAAGCAGTACTCATTTTAATAACTCTCGAAATCGTGAAATACCTTGTTGCCATTCATCTGACAAAAGAACAATAAATAGCCCTGAAATTGGGGCACATAAAACATAACAACACAATCTATATTACCATTTATCTCTTGTCTGCGGAAGTTGTCAAAGTTTTGCGGCATTTGGTGAAGCTTTTAACTTGATGATCGAATTTCGTTTAGAGTCGAACCTTATGTATTAATTCTGACGTTTTACCACATGTTTTGTCACAAGTAAGCTTTGAAATGGTTCGGACCTTTTGGCCTATTACCGTTTTCTTGGCACCGTTGGCTGAATTTATATCCATGGTATACTTTATTACATGTTGGCATTTACCACTGTTTGGCATCGTTGGTTAAGCTTTTAGAAACGACTTTAAAATTTGATAATGACAAATCCAGAAAGTAGCCCTGGCCATTTCTTCAAATTTGGTCTTGGAGTTGTAAACGTTTTGAGTGTCCATTTGGCTTTGGACCTGATGTTTGGCACCGTTGGTTAAGCTTTTAGAAACGACTTTATAATTTGATAATGGCAAATCCAGAAATTAGCCCTGGACATTTCTTCGAATTTGGCCTTGGAGTAGTAGACCAAATGAGTGACCATTTGGCTTGGGCCCTGATGCTTGGGACCGTTGGTAAATCTCTGACTATCTCGGGTGGGGAGATGTCTGAATGCTTGGTACAGATAGATAGAATGACAGCGATAGTCAGCAACTCACCTAGAATACCATCATGTACAGTCTTATACCATCACAGATTGAATAAACACATTATAAAGCCATTGAGACTTTCTTTCTTTATTGAGATCCACGTTGTTCGGAATTCTTACGTGCCAGACCCTAAATATAGACATGTATACCTACCTACACCTATGTAAGATATAAAGAAGGTAACACAGTGTCCGCCATCTTGAATCTTGCCAAAGGACCGGAAATGTAACATTGGATCAGTCTACGAATGTTAAACAAGCGTATTTGAACCAGTTTAACCATTTCCGATCCTATGGCAAGATCCAAGATGGCGGACAATGTCATACTTTCTTTTTATGTGATATAAGTAGGTAGGTAGTAGGTAAGATACTTATATTCAGGGTCCGGCGCCTATGGGAGGACCCTCGATAAGTCTAAAGTAGTCCAGTAAATGGGAACGTGTACTCTGGAGATATCGAGGATGGTAAAGGATAACCTATGTTGATTTACTGCTCCTCGTTGAAATGGAATCCTGCCTTATGATGGATGAAGAAGGCGATGATGATAAAGATGTTAATAGAGAAAATGATGATGTTGATGACAGTGAAGAGGATGATGGTGACAACGCCGATGATATTCTAGATATCGGTTTTATTCTTGATCGTTCAATACCGTTCTTAAGTTGATGTCAAAAAGACTCATGAGAAAGGACTTATCTCTTGCAAGTAACTTCTACACAAACTTCACTTTCTTTATGGTTTTACTTTATCACATATACGCCCTTCATCTTACCAACATTTTAAATTCCCCTGAAAGATATTGCCTTAATCATCTACATCTACGTATATACCGGGACCGGTCTATGAAAGTGTCAGTTCTTACAGGGTAGTTTTGTTGTTACACCCTTTTGTGCGTTTAAAAGCTCAACACAAAACGTTTCAAATGCACTGTGTCAACTTCTCCCGCCATCACTGGCTAAGTGCGCCAGTGTCCATCACTGGCTAAGTTAAGTCTTCCTGCATTTCGTTAACTTTATGGGCCAGTGGTATCAGCGTAACCACTGCTATGCTAGCACAAAGAAATTTACAAAATGCAGCAAGTCTTAGAATAGGCAGTGATGGACAGTGAGCCGATTTATGTCTTTATATAAATAAAAATATCGCTTGTAATAAGGAAAGGTTTGTTTTCTTCTTTCGGCTTCCTGTTTCCTAACATAACGAGTTTATTTAACTTTAAAGGTAAACGGGAAGCAGGGAGTAGCCAATCGGTTTGTTGGTTGAGTAACAATGTTTCATCAAGCGGTATACCATTCGAGTCAATAACATTCATGAAAACCACGCCCAATGCAACTATTTCCGGTTGATTCACTTGGGCACCGTAACCACGTACATCTGCAGCGTCATCACCACTTTAATGGGAATGTGTGCCTGTATTGTTGCTCGTGGTTGTATGGAAATCTGTTTCAAATGTTTTTCTGAACAAGCACTGATCGAAAACTGAACAATTTATGTTGTCTCATTTCAACAATCGCCATTCTTTTGTGACACGAACCTTCTGAAATTTAAATATATTATGCAGTCATGTTACAACTTCATGATGCTATAATATTGCTAAACTGTTCATTATAGTTTTTACGGAATCTGATAAGATATCAGGTAGGCGTTTCTTTTGGCCGACAGTGTACCAGTTTCAAAGAATACTATAACATTCGAATGCCATGGGCTTTCTCCCTGCAATGATACAAACAGCCGTGATGTTAGTGAAATACTCTTGAAACCGGCGTTAAACCTCAATTCACCTCGAATTTGTCATGTTAGGTTGAATTTCTATTTAAATTCATTAAAGGGGGAAAACAACAATTATGCCAGCACGTACGAAACACGAAAAATCTGGTTATATGGATTTTTTTACAAACTCGATTATCCGTACCGTCAGTAGTATTTGTGTTTTACTCTGTTACATTTTGTGATGACGTCTCTTTTGCTGGGAATAGCCCAGCAGGTAAGTGCAATTTCCCAACTTAATTGTGTACATCGTAATGCAAGCATGACATTTGGAACGATTGTAGCTGATACCCATATAATCACATACAGATCGAGAGGCCTCGCAAAATTTTCAGATTTAAATTTTTAAAAAATTTTTTTCTTACAAATCATGTCATCTTGTTGGAAATTTTAAGCTGAATATTTTTCATCATATATATGATTTTCTATCTTTAACGGTTGAGGTTAGAGAGGTCATAATACATGTAACTATTTTAAAAAAACGTGGAAAATTGACATATATATTTTCTATCTTACTGTCAGATAGAAGTCGGGTCAAATACCCTCTCAAACTCCAAACAATTGCTACAAAAGGTTTCTCAACTGATTCTGGTAAGGTTTAGAATCCCTAATATTTAATAACATACTAAAAGTTTACCAAAATAGAACCCCCGGAGTTTTTTTTTTCAAGATGGCATCCAAGATGGCCGCCGACACTCTTAATGATCATTACTCTGTACCCATCGACTCAAATGTGATGATTTTGGCGTGTATCGCCAGGTTTGTGGGGGGAACACACATTAATATCATAACAAATGGTGTGTGTCTATTATGGAACACAAAAATCCAATATGGCGTAAAATGGCTGCCGACACCTTCAAATGATCACAAGTCCATAACTATTCACTCACATTTGATGATCTAAATGTCTATTTCAACGTTTTTTTGGGGAAAGGAACACATTATGACCACTCAAAAATTAAACTGGGCCATTATATTTCAAGTAAATTTAACTTTGTCCATCATGGCACTACCATTTGACCTAATTTTACATCTAATTTGAGAGCGTTCAGTTGTGAGTGTCATCCTCCTGCTCCAAACGACTTGATTTGTTCGGAAAAGGAAGTGTATATTAATCACCGTAATCTATTATTTAAAAAAAAATGAATTATCGTCATAATAGTGCGTAGATCTTGCCATGGTTTGTTTTCTAGGTCACTCGCCGTGAATGGCTGCGATACTGCCGAAGCGGTGTTAAGCAATACCTCACTCACTTTACTAGGTAACCCTCTTAAAAGGAGGGTTCTATCGGGGTATTTTTGTGGAAACGAAATTCGAGAGGATATTCCTGTGTACACATATTATATATGTTATTATACATGTAAAAATTGAAAGATAGTATTGAAGGTTATATTTTGATGACTCTATATTTCACAACTTGATAAACATAAACGCACATTTGTTGACAAATAAAAACAATGAGAATTGAAGCCATTCATCGGCGCTGCGATTGGAGAAAATTTCGCTACAGCATTACAGCAAAGTGTTTATTAGTTTTGTGACATGTTATGTCTTCCTATTTGAATACTCTATCAGTGTGCGTCTTGAGTTATTAAAAAATTGCAAAATTAGGTACAATATAGCGTGTTTTCATTTACGTAATGCAAAAATATCCAAGATAGCGATAGAACTCTCCCTTTAAGACTTAATTTAAGATTCAGCTTTCAGGTTTCTGGCGCCTTACCCATGATGATATACATATGATAATAAAGCCTCACACAAATGTCATGACTGTATTTAATGAATACATGCACCTATTTCACGGCTTGGATTATACTATATACTAATAAGTAAACAGTCATTATATAAATTTTGTTGTTTTAACTTGCAGCAATAGTATAACTTCCGGTCACACATTACATGAAAAAACCCCACTGCTATAGGCCAAAAGAAAAAGCCTTAATTTTTTCTGAACAGATGTAATCGGTCATGTCGGTAATGTTGTGTTGTATAGACTATACAGTATAAAGTGATATTCTGGGGAATTTATACATGTACGTAGTCTGGTACAGTCCATTTGAAACAAATGATGTACCTCATCTAGTCGCTTCCACGAAAATACCGTTGCCTTACCACACCAAAGCAGGTCTCAGAGCATGCACTATTTTTCAAGAGACTACACAGTAAAGTGAAGACCAAGGAAAAGTAACAATCCATTAATCTCAAAGATTATGACAGCCTATTCACTCGAATGTTCATCGCATGTCAATTCCGCAAAGCTGATTTGACACAACTTCCAACTTGCAAATCTGAACTTTTGGATTGCGTGAACATTTCCAGGACACTCTGAAAGTAGATGCTAAAGCGATGGAGGATGGAGGATCCATTGTCCACTCAGTTCCGAGAGGTAATGTGCACGTATCATCCTTTGGAGACTACAGTGATCTCACATTTCTAACCTGAGTAGCAAGACAACTACCTGACTGTTCAAGGATAGACATTACATATGGAACCACTACAGGAAATAAGTCTCAAGAGACAAAAGAGACAAAGGGTCAAGACGCAATGTGTCCAAACAAACATCTACCACAGAATTTCCCATTGTTTCCCAAATACTCAAAGAGCAAACACGAACTTTTTGAAGTACTAACAGATAGTGTCAAAACATGCACATTTGCGACAGGTAAAGAAGTACGTAACATTAGGGACAACAGTGTTTGTCAATTGCCGTGAATCAACAATTTTGTCAGATTAAAAGTATGCTAACACCAGACTAGTTCTCAATTTACAAGATGCTTTAATTAAAGCGCATTCTTGTCAGCAAAGTGGATACATATTGGTTCGTGGTTCTTCTTGAAGTTTTACCAAATATAAAACGCTTGGTTGTCCATTGGTAATGACAGGCACTATACATTATAATATATGAATGCCATTCATCAAGAGTTTGGAGGCATTAGCTCTTCCTTTTCTCCATGCATGTACAGGACGTGACACAACTTCTAGTAGAGGAAAGAACATGTCATGGCAGACTTGGCAAGCCTATCCAGGTATCCTATCCATAGATAACAGAAGCTTATCTTTTCCAAAGCAGGATTCCCTACCAGCCGATTGACAGAGATGGGGAACAGTTTGCTCTCATAGAAAGATGTGTGTACTATGTATGACCACACCATCTCACCTACCAGAGTGAACGATGTTAAACAAGACTTATTCTGCCAAGGAAGCACAAGGAACTGAAGCATTTGTTTCCACCAACAAAGGATGTTCTTATTCAGCACACACATAGGACAATCTTCCAAGCAAGTGTTTGGACAAAGAGTGCATAAATATTTGCAGAGAAAAATCCTCCAAGCCCTCGGGATTATGGATGGTACTAAAAGGAACAAAAATGGTATCAACTATTAAAGGGTGAATTTTTCAGAAGAGTCAAGGTCTTGCAGAGAACTGGTGAAATGTGGGTGCAAAGCACAACCTGTGTGGTCGGGAAATGCATTTGCAGGCATTCACGGTTAAAATGGTTAGAATGTGTTTCTTGTTCCTCCAAAACCAGAGGATAGATCTAGACCAAAAGTTAATCAAATTCAGACTGAAACGTAGGTCAAATGATAGTGCCATGTCGAACAAAGCTAGACTTACTTGTAATATAATGGCCCAATTTAATTTTTAATGGTCCTGATGTGTTCCTTGCCCCTCAAAATGTTGAAATAGAAATTTAGATCATCAAATTTGATAGAATAGTTATGGACTTGTGGTCATACGGAGGTGTCGGCGGCCATTTTTTGACGCCATATTGAATTGTTTTGTTCCATGATAGACAAACACCGTTTGTTATGATCTTAATCAACCCACAAAAAAATTAATTGTCCCCACAAACCTGGGGATAGACACCAAGATCATCACATTTGAGTTGATGGGTACAGAGTATTGATCCTTTAAGAGGTGTCGATTTTGGGAAACTTTTAGTATGTTATTAAGTACACTAAACCTTACCAGAATCAGTTGAGAAACCTTTTGTAGCAATGTGACTTCTATCTGACAGCCAGAAAGAAAATATATGTCAATTTTCCACGTTTTCAAAAAGTTATTATGACCTCTCTAGCCTCAACCGTTAAAGATAGAAAATCATATATATGATATTCAGCTTAAAATTTCCAACAAGTTGACATATGATTTGTAAGAATCAGAGAATTAAAAAAAAAATTATGATTAAATTAGGGGGAGGGGGAAATTCATTTTTTTCACTTTTTCCCCACAAAAATGAAAAAATATGCCAATTTTGCGAGGCCTCTCGATCTGTATGTGGTTATATGGGTATTAGCTACAAATGTACAATCATGCCAATCATGCCATCACGACGTGCACAATTATATCACTTACCCGCTGACTATAAATGTATCAACAGGTAAAAGGATAAATTATTGATTTATTGATATTCAGCAACCATTTTAATTATTCGTGGCATTGTAACATTTATAAAATGGCTGTCAAACATATAATTAATTACCTTCGTCACAGTCGTGTTCTAAGACTGTTTATGAAATTGGAAGAGAGCCTTTATTACAGTCTTGATCCTCATTCAGCAAGTCTAGGCTCACCGTAAAATTACCACCCCCCCCCCCCCCCCCCCCCCAAATATATATGAATGTTGCATTTTATCTTTAAAAAATAGTATATAGTATATAGACTAACTTTAGTCTCCTTCAGTCAGGGTTATTCATTTCACAACAGCCTGTAAAGCCTATGAAATTCGAGATAACTATATTTAGATAACAATATCAACGTCACATGATAAACTCACAGTCACATGACCGTTATCATATGCTTCGACGTGTGTAAGTGTCGCATTGTTTCGGATACAGGACACAAACAAATCATCATTAAGGTAAGTTTGAACATTATGAGTGTTGATTATTAAAAGAATATTAAGAGAGCAGAGCGATTTCTTACAAAAGTATTACATAACAATATAAACAAGATTATTATGAGCTAATATTTACATATCAAGATATACGTATTTCAAACTCTTTGTAAAATAATATGCATCTAAATGACACGTTTTACTAAAACTTTAATTTAATTAAAAAAACAATACTAATTGTAATTTAATATTGATCTATTAAACATTGCTCACTGGAAAGTATGAGCTTTTTTTTTTTACCTTGACATAAATGATAATATTTTAATATTTTAGAGTAATTGTGAAATAACATTTTTAAATAAGCGTTTGACACAGGAATTAGTTAATTTCATGAATGAAAACTGGGCGGTTCCCGAGGAGAGATATGGGCTCCGTTCCATAGCAGCGAGCGCTTATAATCGCTCATTGATTGCTCAATGTAGCGCTCAAGAAGCGCTCAAGTAGCGCACTTTCTCTCCTCAACGACACGGTGCAAAACCTCAAAGTTCGCTCGCTTTGCTACGTAGCGCTTCATTGAGCAATCGCGTTCAAGAGAGGTTTAAAAGTAATCGCTAATTGAGCGATTACTTTGAAACCACTCTTGAACACGGCCAAGGTTAACTAAAGAAGTCAAGAGTTAGCTCCCATAAATTGTATTCTTTTGAATTATGGCAAATGTCGTATATTTTACGACGCTTCTCTAAATTCAAACAACTTTTCGCAGTAATTGTTCCATGTGCAGTAGCCATTTTGACGCTCTTGGTAATTCAATAATAAGCACACATGTAATTTAAAATGTCACGTATTCCTAATTATATATAATGACACGAATGAGATCAACTACAGGTTGATTTAGATGTGCACAAAACAATAAGGAAGTATTTGAATATTGTGGAGGAAAATTAAACTGTTTTAATAAATACTACTATTATGTTTAATGGAGTGACAAGATATCATTATGTTTTGAAAAATAAATAGAAAATACATTTGATGTGTCATGTCAATGTGAATTGTAACTCCACTTAATTATGTTATTAAATGGAGTTACAATTCAGATCGACATGATAATCAGACTTGTTTATTAAAATATACAAATATTTCAATGTTTTAACCATTAACATGCATAGTGCATACGATTGCATTTTTTGTGGAAGTTGAAACATTTTATAAAAGATCAAACTATTTTGAGGTTATTTTACCAAACATTTATTCAAAGTGTGGTAACATTTAATTGTTTGAGTTAGTACGGAAACCTGTCTGTTCAAAATAAAAATAAACTCTCTAAAATTGTTAACACCGCGTCAAAAATTATTGGACTTCCTATTGAAAGTATCGGCAGTTTTTATGATCAACAACTTTTAAAAAAAAGCAAATACAATTTTAAGTGACTCAACTCACATACTTTTTTCGGAATATTCTTCACTGCCTTTTGGACGCAGACTGCGTATGCCGACAGTAGAACAAACAGGTTTCGTCAATCATTTGTTCTGAATAGCATTTATGCCTTTAATGGAACATTTTTGGAATGAATTTTTAATGATCAATTTACACAAGTGTATATAATGTTTATAACATTGTTTATATGACTTGTATATGTTTTTGTTGTTGTTGTTTTTTTATATACTGGAGACTGTATTAGATGTAATGTAAATTTCCCTCGGGATAATAAAGAATTATCTTATGCATATGCCCTTTAAAAAGGTACACATTTACTAAGAAAACGGAAGGAAGAGATTTCAGTTTCATTTAAAAGTTAAATAAGGAAATTGAAATTTCGTAATTATACCATTAATAAATTCCTTCCTTTCCACACTGGCCATTGCTAAGACAACTATCACAATGTGGCTATAGTTTTGCTGATTGGAGTTTAAATGCGAGTGAGTATTTATAACTGTCTTTTTTTTATTTTGCTGGATTGTTACTGTTTATTATATATCAAAGTCAATGAATGGACGTCCCTTGCCAAAATTCGCTTAATTTCTATACTATGCAAAAGAGTTATTGTGTCAACGTCAAACTGATCATATGTAGGACAATTATGAATGCTTTGTTATCAGTACGCTTTATCAATATACATATCTCCCCATAGCATAGGCAAGGTCTACATGCAAATAATATCTATTATTTATTTTATATTTGTATATACGTAATCAAAGAGAGAATGAAATATATAATGGATAATTGTCCTTTCATTACTGATACCATGTTTATCTCATCGATGGAGAAATTTATAATTTTTTCCCCACGAGCTTGATATAAACTGACGGGCAAAAGAAAGTATAACACTCACTTGTTTTCGATTAATTCAATATTTTATGAGAAATGAGATGTAGTTGATTATGGTACGATACAATAACACCTTTCGGCAGCAGTTTGAACGACTTAATTGGTGACTGTTTTATTTTCAACTAAGATATCATTATTTAAAGTAGACAGGGGTAAGAAATGAAATTTACATCAATATGACCCTAATCATGTTTAAAATGTTGTAAATGTGTGCAGGACGAGGCACATTTATTGATTTGCACATAGATAATGGTTTATATGTCGATGAACAAAAATTAATTTTGGGGAATTTTAAAATTTAAATTAATTTAAAAAAAATTTTTTTTTAAAACTGCGTAGAGGTATTCTTTGACTGATTTAATGTTTAGGACTAGTCAGTTTTTTTAATACGACGTAGAAAACTCGAGATATTTGACTTTGAAAATTATACATATGATAAATACAACTGAGTGATATTCTTTCTTTTGCCCGTCAGTGTAGATATTTTTATTTCACTGATCCTAGTATTCCGTGGTTCGTTATAAAAAATATGATTATTCTCTCTGTTCCAGAATGAGCTACCAACAGGGACAGTACCCTCCCCCTCCCAGCTACCAACAGGTGGGTGGGGTTTACTATCAACAACCACAAGCCCAGGGCAACACAGTGTAAGTACTGAATTATTAGACTTTTGAATTTTTTTTTTATTTTGGACCCATGATCATTGGTCTAGAAACATTTGTAGCCCGAAAAATATTGACGTTGATCGTCGGCCATGAGCTGAAAATTAAAATTTAGAGAATTACTCATCTGTGTGCGTTAGTATATGTTCAATTTATGGATAATTGGGTTTATATTGTAACATATGTTACGTCAATCTGTTTGTTGACTGCAACAGTATATCTTGGTAAAAAAATCTCTGATAATTTATTACTCTTTGTAGTTTATATTTGCCGTCTAAATCGTTTGTCTGTCTGTATCTCTGTCTGCATCTCTGTCTCTGTCTGACCGTCTCTCTTTCTCCGTGTCTCACTTTCTCTGTGTCTCTCTGTATCTGCCTCTCTTTCTCTGTGTCTCTCTGTGTCTGTCTGTCTCTCTTTCTCTGTGTCTCTGTCTGTCTGTTTCTCTCTCTCTCTCTCTCTCTCTCTCTCTCTCTCTCTCTCTCTCTCTCTCTCTCTCTCTCTCTCTCTCTCTCTCTCTCTCTCTCTCTCTCTCTCTCTCTCTCTCTCTCTCTCTCTCTCTCTCTCTCTCTCTCTCTCTCTCTCTCTCTCTCTCTCTCTCTCTCTCTCTCTCTCTGTCATTACAAATTGACACACAGTCAGTGTCACAGCAGCCATCGCGTCACTTGCAACGTCACCACTACGTAAAATGGCAACCGTCACTTTGCTAACTTTCAACGAACTCTAGACTGTCATATAACAACTCATACCGCAAAAATTTAAGATACGTTGTCACCATCACCACGGTGACTCAACGTTAACGCCACAATCCATATTTTACCGTCAAAGTTACCGTCCCTTTTCCATCAACGTCTCATTGCAGTCATTCCCTCCTTAGGTCTTTGCTGTTCTATTTCAAAGGACACCTCCTAGCACATTTCGTCACACGATCAAACTTCACGTCACGAATGCCTTATTCTATTTTCAGATACGTAGTCAAAGAACATCACCACCATCACGACGACCATCACCATCACCGCCGACATCACGATGAAGACGTCGCGGCTGACTGCTGTCTCCTTGCCTGTTGCTGGGCTGTGCTGTGTTGCTGTTTGGCCAATAATTAACTTCCCGGGAGTCAAACAAACACATGGGATAGAATGATTGAGCAAATAATTCGCACGATTAGTCGATATTTGCGGCTTGAAGGGTGGGAATAAGTTAAAGGTTGTCCTTGATATTGAGTGTATATTTATGGAAACTTGACCTCGTGGGGTTAACAGGATAAAAAATCATCCATTAAATAAATATCACTTCTGTCAAATAAGAACAATTGTGACTGACATTTTGAGGGATATTGATTGACATTGATTTAGATATAAATTAACTCGCTCTTTTGATAAAATCACAGCTTATTAGTAATGACGTCACAGTGATATATCACTGAAACTCGTTGAGCAAAGTTTAATTTTTTGCTGCCATTTCTTTCGTCAATTTTTAGCAAGATTTAACTGCTGTTTGTTTTGTTGAAATACATTATTAAATTGTTAGTTAGATTTTTCGAATTAGCAATGCATTCATTCATTATTTATACATATAGAAAATACTCAGGGCGAAAATGTTAATATTGATTAAATTGCAATTTCCTTTATATACAAACATATTCACGCTTATTAATCATTTGTAGTAATATTATCTTACTATTAGTGCACTTAATGTTTATTCATTTCACCTTTAATCACTAACGTAAGAAATTGTTCGTACATATAATCACTGATGTATATATATAAAGTTATACCAGCGGGCAAAAGAAACGCCTACATATTTTTTTAGATATAATATTAAATAATTTCTAAAACATAATGAACGGATGTCTTCTGTTACCCTTATCCCATTAAAACAATCGGCAATATTTTAAGCCAATCCTGAAACGTCTAACTGAAATGGTGCAACTTCATAATACGTTAATATTGCTGACATATTCTTTATTGTTTTCACGACACCCGGTGATATATCTGGTAGGCGTTTCTTTTGCCCGGTTGTATAAGAACTTCGTCAGACCGCTTGAGCCCACTTTGGTCCTGTTGCGTAAGCACATTAAACACTAGGACACACTTAAATGGATATTGATTTTTTCCTAATTTCAACTTGTCAAATCAGGTGATCCGCCGACTGTCGTCATCAACCTTAGCTTCATATCAGATAGTGCGCTAAGGCAACGTTGATATTTAATTCACTAGCGGATCCAGGGGGGGGGGGGGGGAGGTCCAGGGGGTCCGGACCCCCCCTTTTCAAATCCATGTATGAGATTTCGGTCCTGGACCCCCCCCCCCCCCCCCCCCCCCCCCCCCCCCCACTGAGTGTAAAAAAATTTTTTTGGGACCCCCCCCTTTCAAAAATCCTGGATCGCCCTTGTAATTGAAACCTTAGCCCCATCCAGTAACACTACACTAAGGTCTTATCAGTGAAATCAGTTGATTATAAATCATCTTAAGTAATTCTTTTGACAAGGGTTATAGTTATCTTATGCTTTATGCAACAGAATCATTGGTCGTAAAATTATGTTACACGTTTGGCGGCACGAAACCCTTGAATGAAATTATCCTGGCAACTTCCAAGTTATTTTCATTCTGCAAATCAATGTCGCAACACCTAATTTTATTACAGATAATAATTCTTGGTTATCGTGATTTTGATGGTTGTCAAGGCAACGTTGGTTCTCAGTTCCGATGCAACCAAGCCAGTGTTAAGTGTACTCTCTTGTCGCTGTTTATATTGTTCAATTTGTCTTCTTGGAGTGTTGCAATGACGTCATTGACAGATTAATCACGTGATGACCGTGGACATGTCTTGGAATACTCGTCCTTATGAAACTCTGTATTGCTGTTGCTTGTAAATGAATATTTTATATAATTCTTGTGTTTGGCTTTTATTTATGTGATGGATGCTTTTGTGTGAGATATTTTGTCATTCATAATCTAAACTTACGATGAAACTGGAAGAAAAGTATCATGTTAATCAATCAAGATTAAAAATGAATATTTCTTATCCATCAATAAAAGTAAAAGCTTCAATAAATTCCGATTGTTGCACTGTATACTTGGTGCAACTAGATAAATACGTTATGTTACAAAACGTTTGATGTAAAACATAAATCATTGACGTGAACAATTTGGGGGAAAATGAATAAGATGATGATGTTTCGGATTTTTTTTTAATATAAAATAACATTTGTCATGATGATGATGTCGAAAACATATTTTGTTGATAAGTTGACTGTCAATCAACACATCGTTTGATAAATTGACCCATTGTTTATCTTGCAAAATTAGGAACGGATAGCAATTAACACTTAGTTACAAAACGTTAAAAAATTTAAATACTGGTATATCTGAGATTAATAAGACTGACCATCAAATCCGAGAAGACTTATGCTAGCCAAAACAAATTAGATTGGATAATCCTCCTGTTTATGACTTTTGTTAACCATTAGTTGATTATGTCATTTGCAATTGTTCACTTGAGAAAATGACATGACCGGTATTACAACAACCAATATTGTTTCACTTTTCATTAAAGATACTATTGCTTCATAACCCGTATTATACCAGGATATTTCAAAGCAAATTATTAAACAATTGGTTAGAATTTCCGTTATCTCACCCTTAGATCATACTGCTTATTTGTTTGGCACTTTATCCTTTGCAGAACAAATCTCCACCACATGTAGGTGGTGGACAAGGATCGATATTTGTGCCTATTCCATTAACATACAGACTTAATTTTCTCACGACCAACTACAACATGGAATATACAGTTGATATTACAAACCTTTCCGTTTCTTTTTTTTTCAATATATTGTATTTCTCCTTTTGTTTATCTGCATCTACATGTCAAAAGTACAGGAAATATGAATTAAACACCTTTATAAAGTGGACATTGTACACGGTGTTCTGGTACGTGCATATATAAGAATATCCCATGGCGACAATGTACTGTTAGTTCTTGGCGGCAAGAATCAGAACAGATTTTAAAAATGTTATTGAATGAATGTTGACATAAGAATACGTATATTTTACATACACCAAACGTATGATGAAGTGAAAATATCGGCTTATGGGTTTATATTTTAAATAGCAATCGCTTAAATAAACCGATATGATGTAGAGATTATTAAGGACAGCTAAGACATGTTTAGAATACTGCATATTTATTTGTATAATTGAACCAACACGAGAAGAATAAGAGGATGAGAGTGGGCAGGGAGAATAATTCTTTATTTTTATTAAATATTATAACTTTACTTATGCCAATGTATATATATATTTATCACACTTAATTAGCAGTTGTGTAAAAACGAAAAATTAATTTATAAATCAATAACAATTCAAACTTTCAACATACAAAGTTTATCAACAGACCAAATCTTTATTTGCCTAATCAATAATCATGAATTTCCAATGATTGTAATGTAATATACCTCATGACAATAACCCATATATGATGTTGCCATTCAAAGGAATATTTTCATCATGTTTTGATTTTATGATTTCATAATTTTCGATCAAAACCTTTCATATTGTTTGTCATATGACGTACAGACAATTTCATGCAGACATGATTGAACTTATGAAACATATTCATAACTAATCATTTAATATATCAATAAGTTAAATGACACATTTTAACCATATAAATAATATCTTCATACATAAACGCATAAGACACAGAATATGATTATTATAATTAACATGATCACTAATCACACACAAGTATCAAATTCTAACATATATCACACGTCATTGCCGAACTATGATACTGATCCATTAATTATCATGTCATACAATATGTATACATAAGGATAAGTTCAAACATTGACCACGTCTTATTAGAAGGATCAATCGCTATCAGACACTAATAAGAGTATCTCCACATTCTACAAGAGTAATTTCGATCTTATTGAACTTCTCTCCAAATAGAGTATATTTGCACTATAAACTGAACATCATAGCACATGCGTCATTCGCACATACCGTAAATCCTTGAATAAACGCATAAACGCCAAAAAAGCATTGCATCG
This sequence comes from Gibbula magus, assembly GCA_936450465.1. NCBI lineage: Eukaryota > Metazoa > Mollusca > Gastropoda > Trochida > Trochidae > Gibbula > Gibbula magus. The sequence continues at coordinate 63,771,086 of OW388290.1, read as the reverse complement.
TTTTAGGTAACTGTGAGTATAGTTTTAATGTGCATAATAATCGATAGTATGGAGAGGGTTTCAAAAAAATATAATCGCGTACTTTGAATAAATCCGTGTTTAAAATCAATAATCGCGAGATATTCAATGATTTACGGTATTTTTAATGTCAATAGACGTATAATTTAATCATTGTTTAAGTTGGGAACCCAAATTATTTGACATGACAATACTGTTTAAAGGAACAGCTCGACTGAGTTAATAAATCAAGGGATATTCTCCTTAGTTATCCCATTATAAAACAAACTATACGTTGAAGACGAATATTGTTAAACTTTTGGCGAGTCATTCAAAAAAGTTTTTGTATGGTAAAAACAAAAAAAGGACAAACAATATTTACGTACGTTTTGGTACATGGCATTTATTGGCAATGAATAATGATTTATCTAATTTTAAAAATAAAGAGTTGATAAATTTGCCTTAAGTTTTTTAATAAAGTGGGCAAATACTTCTGATGATCGCAAGAATTTGCTTTTAAAAAGTATAACTTTGAAACTGTGTAGGTAGCTTACTACCACAAAGCGGTTGTTTTGCTTGTTATAAGTCTGATTAGTTTGTTATATTATTTCCAATCTAAACTAGCAGCTATACCACACCAAAAATACATGTACTCATGAATGCATAAACACTTAAGAGCATTCCGGATATGACGTCACTCAACACAATGATATGCTTAGATGACCACAGATGCTTATTGTCCAGTCTGATTAAAACTGACCTTTTTCTGAGGAATAAAATTTTGAAAATAATGCATCGACCGGGTTACGAACAGGTTCTGTAGATTCCACAAGGACGGTTTGGCGAGGATATCTCCGTACGATATGAGTTCGTATCCCGGTTGATGCACTTTTTTATTCGTCGGGAAAAGGTCGATTTTAATCAGACTGGCTTTTTGTAGGCACTGATGAGATGATTTTTAAGGTGTATACAAAATTAAAAAGTTGAATAATGAATTTTAAAATCTAGTCATCTTAAATCTACATTTTATGTATTCTCGAAAAGTGGTCCTTTAACACGTACAATGGAGTGACACATGTGTATAAGCACAACATATTTTTCTTGTCTGGAGCACTTATTGCAGTCACTGTAGAGAATGTTTCTGTGTCACTTCAATACATACACCTGACACCCAGGTGTAACACCGTGAAATATATTGATACCTCGCACTGCTCTGACAAGGAGACCCCTCAGAAGTGTATAGACTTTGTATGAGTCTTCTGAAGTATTTCCCTGCCACCATTCACCTATGTCACCTTTCACTTACAGTCCGTAGAAATGCAATTATCATCAAAAACTCTGTTTCAAATGAGATATCGCTTGTTGGAGATGAAGTTAGGATATATAGGAGATATTGTTTTGACAGTAGATTTTGCACAATGCCCTGTCATCGTCAACCATAATAGATTTTGCACAATGCCCTGTCATCGTCAACCATAATAGATTTTGCACAATGCCCTGTCATCGTAAACCATAAATAGAGATTATTACCCGAGGAAGTGTGTCATATGACTTTTACGAAACGAGTGTGAATTTTTGTATTGCCCGAGCGAGAGCGAGGCTTATACATAAACTTGCACGAGTTTCGTAAGAGTCATATGGCACACTTTCGAGTGTAATAATGTCTTTATTACTCATTCTATTTCATTTGATTCACGAACAATCGTTTTATGACGTCACAGACATGTGCTCATATCAATAAAATTAACTCGGTTATTTTCAACCATATGGGTAATAATGTTTTTTACATAATCAAGAAATGATTCCGATGCTGTAATTCCGACTTGTAATTTTGTAAATGTAAAATATCCTCAGCAAGCCATTTTTTCATCTTTGAGTCATCTTCAATTCACAATGCTTTAACAATTGCCTATGTTTTGTTTTTCATTGTTTTCAATTAACTCAATGTTTTTCCATCTTTCACTCATCTTTCACCACAATACCTTGACAAACATTTGTCTGTCTTTTGTTTTTCATGTTTTCAATAAAGCAATGTTTTTTTTCATCTTTGACTCATCTTTCACTACAAGATCTAGATAATAATTTGTCTGTGATTTGTTTAATTTGTTCTCAACTTATGCAATGGTTTTTCATCTTTGAATCATCTTTCGCCCAGGCTACCTAAACAAGCATTTGTCTTTCATTTGTCAAGTTTTTCATGTTTTCAATTACAGCAACCACTTTCGATCACAATACCTAGACAAGCATTTATTCTGTAATTTATTGTTCGTGTTTTCACCTCATGCAACGCTTGTTTCATCTTTTTTAAACCACCTTTCATCCACACTCCTTGGACAGGATTCTGTCTGTGATTTGTTTTTCATGTTTTCAATAAATGCAATGTTGTTTTCATCTTTTAATCATCTTTAACCCAAAATACTTAGACACGCTTTTGTCGGTGATTTATTTCCTGCTTTCAATAAATGCAATATTGTTATAATCTTTTCATCATTTTTCACTCACGATACTGAGAAAAGCTTTTTGTTTTTCATGTTGTTAATTAATGCAATGTTTTTTTCCTCATTTTTTAATCATCTTTCACAAACAATACCAATACAAACATTTGTCTATTATTTATTATTCATATTTTCACTTAATGCAATGTTTGTTTCATTTTTTTAAAACCACCTTTCGTTCAGAATACTTAGACAAGCATTTGTCTATTATTTGTTTTTCATGTTTTCAATAAATGCAATGTTTTCATCTTTGAAGTTCTTAGGTTTGTGAAATATATCCATGATATATTAACACCACAGCCCGCAGCTAAAGTCTTTGTTTTTACCAAAGCAGGTAGTATTATAACGAAATACACCGTTGAAGACTAAAATACAGTCTAAATGCAGTAGCATGAAGACCGCAATTAGCAAGCAAGGTGTAAGACCATGATATATATGATAACATGCCAACAATGACAAACCAATCAAAGAGATCCTTAGACTATGTAAAGGTCTCGTTTCCATTTTTCTCGAGGAATTCCCCTTAACATTCTTTAAAAATAGGCGAAAACTTATTTCATATAAAGTCTCGTTTACTAAACTGTAAGCAAACAAGGTGTAAAATCATGAAATAGTTTATTACCTCACTCAAACATATGCAGGATTGTAGGAAATTCTAGTTACCATATTTTTCTAGCGTATAAACTACAATGAAAACGACGATGTAGTCTTTCATTGACTAGTAAGATCAGTTTGAACTTAAGATGAAATGTCCATGGCATTTGTGAAGAAACGAAGTACACCAACTTTCAAGAAAACCACTTTCTTGTATTCAGCAATTACAAAGTAAGGTTAAACTAAAATTTTGCCTATAATTGTATAATTACTTCATCAATGTGAATGTATCTCTTCAAGCGTCCAGTTCCATATTGTATTCAGGTCGTCTAGATTTGCTGAATAAAGAACTAGACTTATAAAAGCTCTTATACACGGTCATGGGCAGGACTATAGCAAGGTGTAAGACCTGAACGAGTGTTAATCACACTGGAGCTAAGTGACAGCAAACCATCGGGAGATGTCCATCACGGAACTGTGTGAACAGAAGAGTGATAGGTATTTCTTGTAAAGCAAGTAGGGAATATGGTAATGTTGGACTGACTAACTACGTGTACAGTTTAACTCTCGTTTTATACACAGTCAGGGGCAGGAAAACATGTAAAGTAAGATATATTATTACCTCACACTGAAGTGTCAATCAAACCATAGGGAGAGGTCAATCATGGAACTGCACGAACAGAAGAGTGATAGGTATTTCTTGTAAAGCAAGTAGGGAATATGGTAATGTTGGACTGACTTACTACGTGTACAGTTTAACTCTCGTTTTATACACAGTCAGGGGCAGGAAAACATGTAAAGTAAGATATATTATTACCTCACACTGAAGTGTCAATCAAACCATAGGGAGAGGTCAATCATGGAACTGCACGAACAGAAGAGTGATAGGTATTTCTTGTAAAGCAAGTAGGGAATATGGTAATGTTGGACTGACTTACTACGTGTACAGTTTAACTCTCGTTTTATACACAGTCAGGGGCAGGAAAACATGTAAAGTAAGATATATTATTACCTCACACTGAAGTGTCAATCAAACCATAGGGAGAGGTCAATCATGGAACTGCACGAACAGATTGGTGATAGGTATTTCTTGTAAAGCAAATAGGGAATATGGCAATGTTATATGAAGTGGCGGACTGACTAACTACGAGTCCAGTTTAACTCTCGTTTTATACACAGTCAGGGGCAGGAAAACATGTAAAGCAAAATATATTATTACCCCACATTGAAGTGACAATCAAATCATAGGGAGAGGTCAATCATGGAACTGCACGAACAGAAGAGTGATAGGTATTTCTTGTAAAGCAAGTTTGGAATATGGTAATGTTCAATGAAGTGGCGGACTGACTAACTACGACTCCAGTTTAACTCTCGTTTTATACACAGTCAGGGGCAGGAAAACATGTAAAGCAAGATATGTTATTACCCCACATTGAAGTGACAATCAAATCATAGGGAGATGTCAATCATGGAACTGCACGAACAGAAGGGTGATAGGTATTTCTTGTAAAGCAAGTTTGGAATATGGTAATGTTCAATGAAGTGGCGGACTGACTGACTACATTTTAACTCTCGTTTTAAACACAGTCACTGGGCAAGACTACATGTAAAGCAAGGGGGAAGACCGCGTAACGTATTATAACCTCAACCTGCTATTGACAAGCATATTATTGGGGAGGGGTCACTCAGGGAACTGCGTAAAAGGTGATTGGTATTTCTCCTGAAGCAAGTCAGACGTTATGTGACATGGTTCTATGAAGAGACGGATTGAAGTAACTACATAAATGCTTGCCACACTGTTTTTATTTTCCTAGAAGGACTTGACGAAGAGCGTATTAAGATGGGATGCCAGGGAGAATAAAAGGGGAGAATGGTTGATAGGAAGCTCGTGTTGGTTATGATGTTTGTGTAAAATGATTTTTTGACTGTTTGAATATTTAATGAAAAACGCTAATGTCCTAAAACACCTACATCAATAGTTTCTTCAGGGGAAATGAAAGGAAATCATAATGATGTTAATGATGATGAAGATGATAATGATGATGATGGTGATGGTGATGATGATGATTATGATATTGGTGATGATGATAAGGGTAGTGATGATGATATTGATGATGATAATGATGATGATGGTGGTGGTAGTGGTGATAATGTTGATGATGATGATAACGATGTTGATGGTGGTTGTGGTGATAATGATGATGATGATGATGGTGATGATGATGATGGTGGTGATACTGATGATGATGATGATAATGATGGTGGTAGTGGTGATAATGTTGATGATGATGATAATGATGATGATGATGATAATGATGATGATGATGATGATGATGATGGTGGTGGTGATTATGATGATGATGATGATGATATTGGTGATGATGGTGGTGGTGATGATGATAATGATGATTGAATAACTAGAGAAATCTTGCCCATTGTAGTCATAAGGTCTTTGGATGATCTTACAAGAATGTTGGTTATGTTGCCAATTATGATATTTATGATTATGATGATGATAATTGTGATGAAATGCCATATTGAATAACTGGAGAAAGACTACAGAAGACAAAATAGTTCATTACCGGGAGTAAATCAACTCATTGATCATGCAATAAAACACAAAACATTTGTTCCAGAGAAGTATTTTTAATTGTTTATAATTTACAAAAATACGCTAGGATGACACAAGAGAACGACCCTAAGATACAACCAAACAAAACCTTTCATTTCCATATTCACTGAAGATTAATTCTCAGTCAGCCTCTTTACATAACATCCAAACAGAAGTATAGAGAAGAAAATCTGAAAAAAATTCTAAATTTTGATTTTTCAGATAATAACCCATTCTCTCTCAAAAACTTTATTCAAGTCATATCTATGTTGGTAGATATAACTTAAATTATATCTGTTGGAGAGAATGATAATAACTATATAATAACCATCAATTTGCAATGAAAATGCATAGTGTTAATGAATAATATGCTTACAAGTGCTTAACAAAATGTTTGGGTCGGTTCTTAAACAAAGAACAAGTGGCTAAAAAATCTAATTAAATTTAAAATCTTCTAACTTCTAATTTCATGAATAGCTGTATACTATGATTTTCCTTTCAAAGCGATATTTAATATTTCTAGTCTATTTTTCTATGCCGCTATACTCTACGATTTCCTCATAAAAGTGAACATCTTTTAAGAAATTGCATTGAAGTAATAGAAAGTGAAAAATCTAGAAGATTTGACTATTTATATACATTTCAAAAAGGAAATTTCATGCGGTCATACAACAATTAATAATGTCATGTAACATTTATACTTTGTGTAAAGGTACTTTAAAGCTTAACAAAACAGTTTTTATATCATCAAATAATTTTCCTAAAACATGTTTTAAAATAATCAACAAGCTTTCAGTGGCCAGGCACTTGTTAAACATGTAACAAAGGCACCACAGTGAGTGCAACAGGGGAGACAATTAAACTTTCAAACGGAAGCAGACCACTAAAAAAAAGATGAATTTGCCTGATATATATTTCCATTAAGGGGATGCTTCTTGATTTTAGAATGTCAAAATTTAATTTTAAAAATGTTTTCAAGCATCATATATAATATTTAAAAGCAACAATAATTGTATTAAGTATTACAAAAGCACATAAATTTGACTTCAAAGATGAGAAGAAACCATCAAGAAAGATTATATATTTGAACTATTCTTCAAAAGTTCAAATATATTTATTTGTCAATCTGAAACAAGTCCTAATCTATTCATATTCCAAAATTCAAAACTAGTTTTCACTAATAGAAACACATATTTCAATTTCAATCTTTTATAATCTGTTATAATTATGAATAAAATATTATATGATTCAATAATTATTATAAATAAATATCTGAGATTCACCATGGAAGTTAAATATATTTTATAAAGTATGATTAATATATCAATCATCTCAATAATTATGTATGTGGCAGATTTTTTTTCCCACATTAAAAAGTATCCTTATTATAAGCAGTAACCTGGTAACTTTTAGTCTGAGCTGGTAACATTCAGTGGATTTTGTTTGCCGTGTGTCATGAAATTTAATAAATTCATATTTTCAGTTAGGAAATGTTTTGGGCTTATTTCATACACTTCTATAAGTAGGTTAATTAATTTAAGTGTAAACTATCAGAGGCAATATTTAGAACCTTCTTAAAATTAAAAATATTTTGCAACTATACTGCCTGGTGACATATTTAATATTTCCAAAAAAATTATTATTTTTCAGATGAAATGTCATACAAGCTCTGTAGATGGATAATGAAAATGTGGATCATTCACACATACATTCAGCATTATCACAACACCAATATGTTAGCAGGCAACGCCCCATATATACAATTCATAAATAATTTAATACAAAATTTAACAATCACTTGAAACAAGAAAACAAGATATTGTTACACATAGACATGTCATTGTTAACATTCTTTTTTATATTATTATTTTACATGACCAAATAAATCGATTCAGAATGTTTTCTTAAAATAATTTAAACTTGTATCTTTTGTTGATGAAATGATATATTAAATTAGAATATTATTATAATATCTTTACAAACCAGATTAATACATTAATGCCCATTTCATAACAAAATTTATTTTATAAAACAGCAACTTGAATATATATTGTAAACAGTATTTAAATTGATATTTTTATAATTTGTTCATAAGATTTAAAAAGTTGGAAACCTAATACAATGCTACAAACAAAAAATTTGAATGAAACCTCTTAACAACATTGTTAAATAACCAATATTTTAATTACACTATATGCATTATCATTTGCGAAATGTTCATATATACATAAATATATGTACAAATGAAATTTAACAGACTAATTTTCACAAATAAATATTTACACGATGACAAAAAAATCCACAAAAAATACAGACAACTGAATCACAGTTTGAAATTCATAACAGAAGTTTAAATGATTTTATTTACAAATTAAACTGGGGATTATAAAAGTACTAATTATTTATTCCACACAACGCATGACATTAAATATATCATTGTGACCAATATACAAAATGAAATTGAGTAGTATATATAATAAAACAATGATAAAACCTTATGCAATTATATCGATATGAGATGGCATATCAATATGTCAGGTATGTCACTGATGAGTTTATGCATTCATGAATATGCATTTTGCCATTTAATGCATGCTTTCCTTCAATGATACGAAACATACTTTCCAACAATGATATGCTGCATATGAATAAGTAAGATATGCATGATTAATTAATATGCAGCATATCAATAATAAATACATGCATTAAGTTGAATTATGCTTAATTATGAGAGATTTTTACCATTAAAAACTCATATCAATGCATTTAATTGAAAGTTGATATCGATATCAATACTACTGATATGTCTACCAATAATATGCTGCATATGAAATTTTATATGCATGCATTCCTTGATGATATGCCGCTATTAATATGTGATTAGGGTATTTGTTTTCAAGCTGTATATCAATAAGAATATGCATGCAATATGCCTGCATTCCTTGATGATATGCTGTATCTATAAATTACTTTCCACATACCTTCATCAATAACATACTGCATATTACTAAATGTTTAGACTCTTTGTTCACAGGCTGCATATCAATAAGAATATGCATGCAATATTACATGTTATGCAATACTCACATATTTCACTGACATTATGATGCATATATATGGTATGGAAATGCATTGGTATGAAACTCTTGAGGTGCAAAAGCAGGGGTTAAGCAAACATTATTTATTTTCACATAAACATAAAAAACGTCACTTTCCATCATTTTATCAATAACAGACAAACTAATATTATCGACTATAGATCAAAGTTAAATCAATTTCTTAGATACTAATTTAAAATTGTGATAGTATTCCTATGTTATGCTAAATCAATTAATCAAAGCTTAATTAAGTTGGCTTGATTTCTCAGAACTTTAGTAAAAATTGTGACACGATAATCATTTTACATTTTTCTTTCATATATTATGCAAAATAATAAATAACACTTCTAAACAAAATGAACATAACGAATATTGGGCTTTAAAGGCAAATATATCTGGATTTTGATAGAATATTTGGTGACCCAATGGCAGTGAAAATAAACATAAATGCTTAAAACATTTCTCAACAAACAAGAACGAAGAAATGTTCATTTCTACTTGGTCCTCACAACTCTTTGCCATTCAACAAAATCCCACTTTCCAGAACCCTGTCTGAAACATAATTCCATATCCCGTTATGAAATTTGAATCCTTTCTGGACCAGAATCCTGAATCCTTTCTGGACATCAAATCTGAATCCTTTTCAGACCAGTATCTGGATTCCTTTTTGGACAAGAATCCTGAATGATTTCTAGATGAGAATCCTGAATACTTCTGAACCAAAGTCCTCAATCCTATCTTAACCATTTCCTTTGGTCTTCTACTGGTCAGTCTAGCAAGACCATGTGGCCAATTTATGACCTTGATCTAAGAAACCACAAGTGGACAAATTTTCTAATTAACTCATTTAACCCTAACATTTCATGAAGGTAATTAATTCTGCATGAATTTCATTGAAAGCAAACATGGTTCAGCCTTTAGGGCCTTATTTCATAAAATACAGGTCCAAAACTAATTAGAGTTCTTGGTTTTCATTACCTTACATTAATCCTTGACTTGGTCCTGGAAAGATTCCTTTCATTGCAAGAACCATTGGTGAGCCATTTGGTTGTTAATCTTTATCATATAGCTCAAAGAGTTCAAGATCACAATTTGAGCTCTTGGCATAATATTGTCCTATCTGGACAAGTTCCTGACTAAATAGTTGTTTTGATGTCATTAGGATGGCAGTTCCTGACTAAATAGTTGTTTTGATGTCATTAGGATGGCAGTTAAATAGGTAATGTGTTGACAGAATGTTTTTGAGTCTTAGAAACCGATCAACTGTAAGCACTTTAGAATTTTGATCAGAATTTGATTTGATACCTTAGCACAGAAATTAAACAATATTCTAGAGAGAACATTGGGATCAGATCACTGTTGACACAAAATTGCACACGTTTTGATCAGTACTGGATCAGATTTATGTCCAGTGGGGTTTGTTCATGGTCTTGGAAAACAACCTGCATCCATATCTCAGTTCACAATATCTCGTACTAGGATTGCAATCTTGGTCTTCACACTTTCTCAGATTTCATTGGGATCTGGTTTGGTCTTGGCACATAGACTGCACAATATCTCTCCTTGGACCTAAATTGGGATTGGATCTTGGTCTTCACGGATATCCTTCAAGAGTCTCTGGTATGCAATGTTGTTTGATGGACTAAGAGGAAGTTCATTGGGAGGTTGGGGATGAATAAACTGATCCTCTAGGTTGTCTGTGTTGGACAGGGGCGGGAAGGTGGTATGCCTTGGGGACACTGGCATCCCATGTTCATCCCAGGAGAGTCCGGTCTCAGTTCCATTGGGCAAGACAGGGATGACAAGGTTCTCCATGGATGAACTCGGGTGTGAGTCCGGACTCCCAGTGATGCTGCTACTCAGACTGTCTGGATTGTTTGTAAACATGGGTTCACTGTTGTTCCTGGAGTCTCTAGCACCAGGGTCTGTTATCACACTCTCCATGGTCGGCTGTGAATCTGATTTATCCAGATCCAGAGAATCAAAACTTTTGTCTCGAGAAGGTCCTGAAAGAGGACCGTCCTCCTCATCTTCGCTGATGTGCAAGCAGGTCAGAGGGCTCTTCTCTGTTGCTTCTTCCTCACTGTCTGTGTGCAAGTCGAAGGAGAACCGTGTTGGGATTGGCTCTTTCTCAGGGGAATCCTCGCTCTTTGGTTGTTCTTCTGGATATACAGCAAAGTCTTCTGGTTCTACTGGGAAGGGGGGAGTTGAGGATCTCATGTCCATCACAACTGGTCCTTCTGCATTCAGTGGTGTCATATTGTCCAACTCACCCTCTGGAATGTCCATATTTTGCATAGAAGATGGTGGAGCTCTTTTGTGCCCGGGGCGTGATCCCGCTTTTATGTTTCCATCTGAGTAACAGCTTCGAGGTAATTCCTTCATGGGGATGCAATTTGGGTCGCTCATTCCAGGCTGGTCTTCGGAATCACGACCTTCATCCAATGAAACAGCCTTGAGTCGTGTCCTTGACCCTCTGGACGATGACCTTGACATTCCAGACGTTCGATCCTGTGGTCCATAACCTTGTGAACTCGATCTCGGAGCGGCGCCAAGTGGCGGTGCATGGTGGCGCATCTCGACCATGTTGTAGTCAGGGGCTGGCTGGCTATAAGGGTTTATGTTGGGGTAGATGTTGGGATCATGGTACGGGATATAGGCTTCGGTGTTGGCATCTGTTTGTGTGGACTGGAATAAGAAAAGACAAGTATTTCAAATGTAAGTTCAAACCTTGATGGAAAAGTCCATATTGAAAGTTATGAGTCTATTAGACAAAGATATTTCAATTACAAAGATGATGAAGATAATTTAAAACTTTATTTTCTTAACAATCAATGATTAAAACCTAGACAAATATTATCTAAAATATTAAATGTATGTTGTTGAAAAAGCTAGCTAATTTATGAAAGGTATCATATCATACCATACCATTCCATATCATACATACTACATACCATACTTCACCATACCAAACCATACCCCATCTCATGATAACTCATCTTACCTTACCTCACCATAACCATACTTTACCACACAATTGCTCACCTGACCGCACCATATTTTACTTCACCATACCCCACCTCACCATACCTTACCACAAAACTGCTCACCTAACTCCAGCTTACCTCACCATACTGTACCTTACCACACATTTGCTCACCTGACCGCACCATATTTTACTTCACCATACCCCACCTCACCATACCTTACCACAAAACTGCTCACCTAACTCCATCTTACCTCACCATACTGTACCTTACCACACATTTGCTCACCTGACCGCACCATATTTTACTTCACCATACCCCACCTCACCATACCTTACCACACAACTGCTCGCCTAACTCCACCTTACCTCACCATACTGTACCTTACCACACAATTGTTCACCTGACCGCACCATATTTTACTTAACCATACCTCACCGTACCATACCATACCACACAATTGCCCCCTTAACCCCACCTTACCTCACAATACTGTACCTTACCACACAATTGCTCACCTTACCTCACCATATTTTACTTCACCATACCCGACCTAACCGTACCATACTTACTACACAATTGTTCACCTTACCTCACCTTATTTTACTTCACCATACCCGACCTCACCGTACCATACCTTAACTCACAATTGCTCGCCTTATCTCACCAAACCCCACCTCACCTGACAATTGCTCGCCTTATCTCACCAAACCCCACCTCACCTGACAATTGCTCGCCTTACCTCACCATACCCCACCTCACCTGACAATTGCTCGCCTTACCTCACCATACCCTACCTCACCTGACAATTGCTCACCTTACCTCACCATACCCCATCTCACCTGACAATTGCTCGCCTTACCTCACCATACCCCACCTCACCTGACAATTGCTCGCCTTACCTCACCATACCCCACCTCACCTGACAATTGCTCGCCTTACCTCACCATACCCCACCTCACCTGACAATTGCTCGCCTTACCTCACCATACCCCACCTCACCTGACAATTGCTCGCCTTACCTCACCATACCCCACCTCACCTGACAATTGCTCGCCTTACCTCACCATACCCCACCTCACCTGACAATTGCTCGCCTTGCCTCATCTTACCTCACCTCACCATACCTCATTTCATCTCACCTCACCATACCCCTACTCACCATACCCCATCTCACCATACCCAACCTCACCATATCGCACCATGTACCATATTTCACATTACCTAACCATACCTCACCTCACCTCACTTAAATATTTTGTTGAGTTTCTCACATGGACAAATGGTTTACAGGATAACTTTGATGTAATGATTAGTTCCTAGACATTCACTAGGTCAAAGGTCAGTGACAAATACTTACATTCTCTCGGACACACTGAACCCGGGGGCGAGGGGGAGGATGACCATCAACGTCGTCTAGGAGGGGGCGATATGTTTCTGGAATGTTTTTGTTCATTTTCCGCAACTTCCTTGCTTCCCATTTTTTGCGTTGCCGCCTAAATGTGAATGATATGACATCAGATAATATATAAAATAATAAAATTGATTTATGTTAAATGGATTTCAGACTCCCATCTATATATGCTGATGACATAGCAAGTTGGAATTCCTTTTTGTCTTCAAATGATATATGGCCTGTTTGGCAGGCTGAGTCATAGTTACTTTTTGTCCTGGATGAAAACTTTTGGGGAGTTTTCTATAATTTCAGGTTGATTAATTTCCAAGCTTATTTTATATGTTCATGTTTATAACCTCGATCAACTGAAGTAAGCTCAAGTCAAATTTCTTTACTCTAGAAACACTAAGGTCCATGTATGCATAAAGAGAGTTTTAATTGTTCTTCAAAGTAAGTAATTCATTCACATAATTTTACTAAAATTTACTAAAAAAATCTTAAGGGATTAACCTCTGTGGCAAAGAACAATTCTTCGCAATCACTTTAATTTTTAAAGGTACTATTAAATTTGAATTTTGGAAAAAGGGGAGATAACTCACCTGGCCAGGAAGTATGATATGATGCATATAGCGATGAAGACCAATGTGGCGATGGCAATACTAATGAAGATGATAGTGCGGTCATGTAAAAGTTTTGCTTGTTCTGAAAAAAATACAAAAATAATCATTTAATTTTTTTTCAAAATTAAGCATTTATTTAATTATTAGGTACCATTGGCAAATATATTCTTTTGATGATGACATTCACATTCCAACTGATGAAGGAGTAAGCATATACCCTGAAGTTGGCTATACACAATATAGAAGGCTAGGTTTCTCATGTATTCCGCTTCAAAATGCCCCTCAAAGGGTTGATAATTGTGTTCATGGGAAGATTTTTATATTTTATGTTATCTGTATAATACAGATAATTATCAATAACATATGGGATAACACTACCTTCAGTAGAACAAATTCTTGCACTTTTTTGGGTCGAGTTCCTTGAGGGATTCAAACCCACACCCTCAGAGTAAGGCGACCATCGCCAGCACTGACTGTACCAACAGCTTACCACAAGACCACCAGGCGTTGATAATTATCTAGTTTATATTTTTATTTATATATTTTTTATTATATTATATTATATTTATTAATTTATATTATACATATATTTTTTTTTAACTCTTCATTATTATATCCTAAGCGGTATCTTTCAATAAAAAACACATTGATTTAATATTTTCTTTTTTATCAAGGGAATGATATATCCCTTGTGATGTGTATACACTTTATAACATCCTACTTGCGAATTGTCAGTAACAAAGAATGAAACGTGTTGGTAGATCGCAGTTTTATAAATGTTTAATTTTCAATCAAACAAGAGGTTAACCTGAATATCCATTAACAGCATCCAATTTAATTCTCTTGTATTTTTTCAGTTTACGTTCTAAGGCTCTGTTGAGTCTAGCAGTAGTCATTAGGTGAATAGCTTTGCCCTGAATACTCCCTGCAGGGTTGTTAACCATTTAAGTGATGTGACGAGTTTACACATATTCTTTGCAACGATGGAATCCCATATAGAGTCAAATCTTTTATTGGGAAAGTACAAACAAATTTCATGTGATTAAAAAATATTTTATAGGGTTGTTAACCATTTAAGTGAATATGACAAGTCTACAACAATGGAATCACATAGAGTCAAATCTTTTCAGAAAGTGTAAACAAATTTCATCTGATTAAAAACAAATTATATTAATATTTTTGCAATGATGAAAATAAATACAGAATTAAAAGTCATGTCGGAAAAAATTAAAAGGTTAGTAGTTATGAAGCCAGAATATCTGAAATAAACACTTTCGACCGATTAATTCCC
This sequence comes from Gibbula magus, assembly GCA_936450465.1. Taxonomy (NCBI): domain Eukaryota; kingdom Metazoa; phylum Mollusca; class Gastropoda; order Trochida; family Trochidae; genus Gibbula; species Gibbula magus. Next base: position 63,755,997 of record OW388290.1, on the reverse strand, counting down.
CTGGCAACTGTTTCCTCCATAATATGAGATAGGTAAATTGTTTAGACTACTCCTGTGCATTATTTCGACAACTGGTTCAATACGGAGTATTCTCTGCGGTCTTCTCAATCCCTGTCCAATTTCAGAATACAATCGCTGCTGTGTAAACATGTTGGCTATCAGAATTCATCCACAAATGTTAGGTCAAATATCTCATTCTGAATAACGGGATCAATAACAATCACTGATACTTTGTCATTAGAATTGTAAGAAAGTCATTAAGTGCATGCCCTATATGATGAAATAGACAGGCAGCATTCGCCATCTTGGTTTTTGGCATTACGCGAATTAAAACATGCGTTATTTAACCCAATTATTTTATTATTAAAGGTACATCCATTGTGTTGGTGGGGGTCAAATATTCCAAACGTTATAAATAGTGTTACTTTATCGAGAAGTACCGACTGTTACCGAAAACTACCATTTTGGTCATCACGTAGTATATTGACGATATGAAGGTAAAAGTAGTGATTTCTGATCGAAAAACCGGACAATGCACCGCTTGTGGCGCGCGTCAATCAGTCATACGTAATTTTCAAAACTTTTTACAAAAGGTAAAAAGACAAATTTGTGTTGTTAATGGTCATATAACTACTGTGCATGTAAATGAGTCGTGCAGTTTCGGTTTCTACATATGCATAATGATGTTTACTCGATCTTAATTGGAAACTAGTAATTATGATATAGTTAACGATTGGGAATGAATATGCAAGCTGAGTGAATTTATTTGTACTGTAAACAGCACATATGGTGTGTTGGAACGTATAAGAGCCAAATAAAATTTTATGAAACACAATGGATGTACCTTTAAAACATTTACAATGATAAAACATTCACCTTTTAACAAAAAACATATAAAAAACTAATAAAGAATGTGTTTTGTCGTAGCAAAGTTTTTCCCGCTCACAGCACTGATGAATAGCTTCAGTTCCCATTGTTTTTATTTTTCAACAAATGTGTGCTTGTTTTATGAAGCTGTTAAATATAAAGTCATCAAAATATTAACTTCTTTTAATTTATATCTTTCAATTTGACAGACAATTTCACATCATTTCATTCAGTTTGAATATTCATATTTAATAAAATCATTGTACAAATATGAACAGCTTTCTTTTTTAATTACATAACCTCACAATCTGAAAAATGAACTTTCATTTCAAACTCAATTTTATCAATTAGTTATATTCTTGGTGTAGCATACTTACTGATTATTGAAATAAAAATCTCATTATAAAAGTCTGATTCATTTCTTCAATTAAAATGAATGGCTTTGATCTCTCACCAAATTAATTAGATACACACATAAGTTTTGCAAATCTCCTTGTCAGGAGAGAGTAATTTAGCTGTTCCAATTTCTCACTGCTACAAATTGACATCAAACTTTAAAAATTTTAAATTAATTAAAAGAAATTAAAAAAACTTTAATAACCTTGATATCGGCTGATTCAGCATATTTTCCAAATTCATTATCTTAATGGAATCATAAACTTTGCTCCAGTTTCAAATCGTACTGAGAGGAACACTTGTATAACCCTACTAATTGGCCTGAAAGTGTCATTTAGTTCCAGAATATGTAATTTAGGTCCGTTAGGACATTTTTGTCATCGTAATTGTAACACTACTCCATCGCAACCTTGTATTTGACACTTATATAGCTCCACCAACCTCAAGAAGCCACAGACTCCGAGTCTGTCAAAATCTCTTCAAAGTTCATAACTTCTACATTAATTTTTTCCTAATCTAAAGCATTCACACGCGTCGGCCCGTAATGACCGTGGCCCTACCACTCAGACGTCCACTTAGACTGGACGCCATCTTTCAATATTGTACCAGATCTTGAGATGACCATTTGCAAACTCATTGACCGCTTCAATAAGCTATTCTCCAGTGCAGACCTACCTATCACTCAAGTACATATAATCAAACCACTACTGTTCCTTTTATTGTCCTAAGGCAGCAAAGCAATTGGATTATTGGCAAAGAAAAAGGAGGTAATTAAAGACAACCAATATTCGTTAAGAGGCTCCTTTCAGAAAAGGAAACGGTTAAGTAGGTCACGGGTCAAAATCCATACTTTAAAATTTATCAGTTTGTAGCTGGCAAGTTATCACCCAATTACCACATGGTTTTGGCGTGATCGCGTTCATGAATTACGAGCAATCAGGACAATAGAAATCTGGGATCATTAGGTCCAGAATAGTTCTTCGGTAACATCAAATTACATATGGAACTGACAATGTCTTTTATTGATCAATAAACAGTACCGCGGATATTTAAGCTCGGAGATGTAGTTTTGCTGCGATGTTCCGTGACGTTCATGCTTAGGAGGGGATGACAGGCTTGGGTCAATAGGAAATAAGGAATTACCATTCCGATCACATAGGACCATGGCGCCACATGTCAAAGACAATTTGGATTCCTTGAAGGCTAGAGACTCCAGTGTCAAGGTTGCTCTAATACACTCAGGGGTCTCATGGACTTGCGAAAAAATACTGACCCATTTATGTACTTTAATATTTTGCTCTAAAATATTATTGTCTTAATAAAACAAATTTGAATTAATTCAAAGAAGTACACTTTTGGCAACAACTGATCTATATTTTGAACTGCTTTCAATTCATATTCTTGCTGTTCAAGGGGTACGAGAATATATTTTGCATGTTGCCGTTAATATACTAAAGGTTTTTATTTAGCCGCAAAATATAGGTCCTAGCTTATAAGCTTACACTCAAGGATGTGTTTGGACACAAAATATTGACGCATATCAATACAAAACAGACTTATGAAGTCCATATTTTAAAAGAGTTTGGTACAAAAATCTTTAAATGTATCACTACTAATTTTCTCTATTAAGCATTAGTAATGCTAAATGCTCTGAGACCTTGTGCTTAATTAGGGGTCTAGCGTTTATTGGAGACCCAACACTTTCTTGAATAGGTTGTTTACCCACTGTGCTTATTATATAATAAGAGACCCAGTGCTCTAATTTCTTGAACGGGTACTTTACCTCCCAGCACTTATTTCTTAAACAGGTGCTTTAACCCCTGTACTTATTGGAGGACAGTGCTTATTTCTTGAACAGGTGCTTTAACCCCTATACTTATTGGAGGACAGTGCTTATTTCTTGAACAGGTGCTTTAACCTCTTTTTTATTAGGGGACGATGCTTATTGGAGACCCATTGCTTATTTCTTAAACAGGTGCTTTAGTGAGTGAGTTATTGTTTAACGCTGCTTCGGCAGTATTGCAGCCATTAGCGGCGAGGAAACAGGTGCTTTAACCCCTACACCTATTGGATGATGGTGCTAATTGGAGACCAGGTGCTTTAACCCCTATGCTTATTGGAAGAAGGTGCTTATTGGAGACCCAGCATTTATTTCTTAAACAGGTGCTTTCAGCCTTCCTCTTATTTGAGGACAGTGCTTATCATGGAGACCAGGTGCTTTCACCAATACGCTTAATTATTGAACAGGCGTTTTAACCTCTTTTTTTTTATTGGAGGACAGTGCTTATTGGAGACCTAGAACTTATTTCTTAAACAGGTGCTTCAAGCCCTGTGCTTTTTGGATGATGGTGTTTATTGGAGACCAGGTGCTTTAACCCCTACTTTTATTGGAGGACAGTGCTTATTTCTTGAAAAGGCTTTTAACCTCTTTTTTTTATTGGGGGACAATGCTTATTGGAGACCCATCACATGCTTCTTGAATAGGTGCTTTAACCTGTGCTCTCATTGGATGATGGTGCTAATTGGAGACCAGGTGCTTTAACCCCTGCGCTTTTTGGAAGAAGGTGCTTATTGGAGACCCACTGCTTACTTCATAAACAGGTGCTTAAAGCCCTGCGCTCAGTGGATGATGGTGCTAATTGGAGACCAGGTGCTTTAACCCCTGCGCTTTTTGGAAGAAGGTGCTTATTGGAGACCCAGCACTTATTTCTTAAACAGGTGCTTTCAGCCCTGCTCTTATTTGAGGATGGTGCTAATTGGAGACCAGGTGCTTTAACCCCTATGCTTATTGGAGGATGGTGCTTATTTCTTGAACAGGCGTTTTAACTTCTTTTTTATTGGAGGACGGTGCTGAGACCCAACGCTTACTTCCTAAACAGGTGCTTAAAGCCCTGCGCTCAGTGGATGATGGTGCTAATTGGAGACCAGGTGCTTTAACCCCTACGCTTATTGGAGGACGGTGCTTATTGGAGACCCACTGCTTACTTCATAAACAGGTGCTTAAAGCCCTGCGCTCATTGGATGATGGTGCTAATTGGAGACCAGGTGCTTTAACCCCTGCACTTTTTGGAGGAGGTTGCTTATTATCTAGCTGGCACCTTGCAAGAAAAAAACCCAATAGGGCTGTCACTTAAACATTATAAAATTATCTAACACATTAACCCATTCACAGAATATTATTATACAGACAATGCTATGGGTATACCTGCATTTGAGAACATGACTCTATTTGTAATTAATAAATCTCATTAGCGGCCATGTTTTCACTAACAAGATGTTCCAGGATGAAATATCAACATCCCAAGATTTGATTATCAGCTGGACAGAAAGTCGATGCCACCATTGCCGCCATCTCTTCAGTTGCTAAGCAACAGAATTTGGTACACAGGTACTAATTGATTTACTGTTTCTTCTAATTAATTAATTCTAATGAAGCATTTGGGATATTTTTAGGAAAGTTGTGTATTTTTATCAACAAAATATATTTGCAAATGATACTCATTAAAATACATGTTAATTAATGAATTGTAATATTAATTTTTAAGAAGTGAGATATTATGAAAGTTTATTGAAAATATTTACAAAATGACATGTTTATCCAAAAATTATCAATATTTTGAAAGGTAAAATAAGAATTAAAAAGAGATTTGAATAAACAATATTGATGAATAAAATTCTTAAATCTATTCAAATTAACAAAATATTATATTCATAAATGATATTCAGGCAACATCAAAAGAAATAATATTGAATACTTATTAAAATTATTTTATGAAATGTTAAGCCATAAATTATATTTCATAAATAATATTCAGGCAATATCAAAAGAAGTAATATTGTATACAGTGATAAATAATGAAATACATTTTGTGTCAATGCATGCAAAAAATGAATGTGCAAAAGAATTGTGAAAAGGACGGAATAAAAAGCGGCAATAATAAGAGTAATGTGAATTAAATTGCAATCTAATTCTCCAATCGCCAAAATGCATCATGGCGTCAGAGTATTTGTGAAAGGATTTCCAACTTTTAAAGAAGAAAACAAATGCTGTTAATTGTGTTGATAGAAAGTGCAAAAGCTTTCGGAATTTTCTACCCAAAATACAAATATGATACTACCTATAAAAAGAAATTTTTTTCTTCTAAAAAACAGAATGTCATAGTGTATAACAAGCAAAAGTAAAATTGAAAAAAATAATTTAAAAAAGGGTGATAAATCTTGCAATATCGATAAAACTTTAATAAAACAAATAAAGAGAGATTTATCATACGAAGAATGGTCATTCACAGAAAAAGATTTCATGCCAAAAATTATGATCATCATGTTTATACATTGTTTCATTCTAATATTCAGTCTTCATGCTTGTTCATTGCATTTCTATTGAAATTGATTTTCAACCATTCCAGAAAAGTTCACCTACTCGAATAATACTCCTTTTTTGGTCATTAGGAGAATTTGGCTTCAAAATTCAAATAAACCGTGTTTAATACCTGAAGAAATAACAAAGGGTTTATAGCATATAAGCAATGATTAGATGATTGACAAGCATTGGTTATAAGCAGGTGTTCATCAACACATTGTATACTTTGTATACTTATATGATTTTCACTATATTATATTCAATATAATTTTGAAACATACCAATGCCTATATATCCTGAAACTGATGTGAAATATTTTTTACCAAATTTGCATCAGAAAATGTGCTTTGCATGCACAAAATAAAACATAATTAAACAAAAATAACATTTCCATGCATTTGAAAAAAAAAGACATTTATGAACAAAAAAATAAAAAATAATATTCATGCAGACAATGATAAACAAAACCTTTATGAAAATTGAGCCTTTAACAAAAAATCATGCTAAAAGATCAAAATTGGACCTTGGCGCCATCGGACATGTCCATTGGCGCCAATGGTCAAGCTACATTGTATTGATGAATACATACTGTTGTACTCTGGCCCTAAGCTGAAGATATCCTGAAGCTCACACCGGCGCCCCGCCCATTTTTCCGGACACCTGATTGGTGGAAGCAGCAAGGGCAAAAGTGAGATTGTGAGAAAGTATTGGGAAAAATGGAGAGAAGGATGAATGAATGTTATGATCATGACAAATGATGTGACTTTGTCTTGCCTTCAATCACCATACCAGATGATTTTGGTCCATTCACAGATTTTCAAATTATGTGAAAAACATGTTGGACAATCATTTTTGCTCTTAAAGAACTTTGAAAGTCCAAAATATAAAATTAAAAAGATAAATGCATATATTTAATTTTCCCCAAAATCATTCTGAATTGGTAAATGGTAAATTTATTGAAAACAAGACGCCAGAAGCAAAGCGATCTAAAATTGACGACTTTGACCTCTGTTCATAGTACTCCATCAATGATCAGCAATATTAGTTCTTTTCCATTGTTTAAGTGTTTCCATAGTAATCATGGAAGAAATACCCATCACTCAAACAGTGGGGAACATTCTGGTAAACATAATTTAAACAAAATATTTTAAAGAAGAATTGAAATTTTAATAAAATTACATATTTTCGGAAAAATTAACTTAAAATGTAAATCACAAACACAATTAAGCATTAAACTCATGCGTTTACGCAAAATTGAAACCATGCACAAAATTTAAAAAACATTCATTAAAACAAATGTTAATTAACAAATATCTAAAATTATTTTGTTCAACATCATGGATACCAAAATGTTCATATGCGCCAGGCTATTAGTAGTTAATTGCTGCACACACTATGCATACACAGGGGGGATAACTCTCAAAGTTCAATGTTAAGTTGATCTCTAAACACAACTGCTTCAACAAATTCAAATATCAATTTCAAATTTTACATTTTCATTAAAATCATGCAAAACATGGACAACACAAATTAAATTTGACAACACATTTTTTTGTAAAAAAAAAATTCAAAAATTCAAAAAGTAATTCCAAACATGCAAAAAATGAAATTTGATCATGCTCAACAACAAAATTAAGACAAAGCATTTGTTAATTTTATTATTTCGGTTTTTTTTTTGGCTTGACATTTGGACTATGTCTAGGCAAGCCATGCTTAGATCAACCGGCATCGAACCTGATCGGTTTCTCAATCGTGACCTCCTACCCGGTGGTTTATAATTGATCACGCTTTCAGGGGCTTCTTGTTGACAGCGATTCCCCACGAACGTCACTGGACATCTGTGTTTTAATTGGTTAGATTAGCTGTCAATCTCACATTGGCCACACCCACCAACAAGCTGATTGGTCAAAATATGACAAAGTCCACACCCTCAAAATACCTTTGCACCACTCACCAACAAACTGATTTGTCAAATATTACAGCACCCTCAAAATACCTTTGCAACACTCGCTGAAAAGCGGATTGGTCAACATATGACAAGACCACACCCATGAATATCTTCGCAACGCCCACCAAAAAACTGATTGGTTAAACTATGACTACATTCAACACTGATTTATCTGATTGGTTGAAATACAATATGGTAGGTCAAAATATGAGCTTTCAGTTGATTGGTCAAAATATTACATGACCATACCACAAATGTTTTATTGGTAGAATGATGTCAAATGATCCAAGAATTTGATTGGTTGAAAAATTACTTAATTGTCAAATATCAGTTTAATCTGTGATATATAACTCTGTTACTTAGGAATAATATGAATTTTGAAGCAAACTTCACAAACTGGATTGCTTGATATATGAAATTTAAGTCAAAATCATGATGATGACTGCAGCAGATAAGGAATTCTTTAAAAAGGTAATCAAGGGTCATATTCTAGAGGTGCAATTACTCGATTATATTGTAAGATTGAAAAAAATACAAGTCTGCCAATATGAAAATCAAATCTCAAATTCTAGAATAGCATAAACTTGGTTATCTTTATTCCATATTTCTGGTTTACTTTTAATAATTTCTTGATTGGCAACATTTTAACATAAACACTGGATTATACCCAATACCAAAATCACAAATAACAGTAACTGACTTAAAACAAGAATATACATCATGCAAATATTGGTAAACTTTTTCATCAAAATGATGAGAAAAGTTTATTTAAAAAAAGTATGAATACTAACAAATACGTAAGACAGTGGAAAAATATATAAGAAAGTGCAGAAGGATATACATCAAAAGCAAAGTGGGATAAAATATTGAATAATTCTATAATATTTTTCAAGAAAAAAAGTCCTATCATTGATTAATGCACCCTTTTACCATCAGTGTTATTTGTCAATTTTATAAATATGAAGTGTTAGAAAATGAATTTATGAATTTGAAAATAGAAAAGAAAAGAAAAGATCTATTCCAATTAAAATTGAAATTGATGAATTTACATGGATCACATATCTCATTAAAAGCACAATATTCTAAACTTCCCAAGATTTTGATTATCAGATAACATTTAAATTCATTATACTGTAAACATTATATTAAATATTTCTTGTTTATTGTCATTATAAATGTTATATTTATTTTTTCTTTATAAATTTCAAGATTTATCTCCATTTACCCAAAGAAATGGTTGCTGTTTCTAAGTATATATATCAACATATATATATATCTATATATTTATATATATATATAATATATGAAAGCAATGTAGGTAAGATTATACTTACTCGCAGAATTCTTTTTCTAATTTTTCTATATATCGACATGTTCCTCCATTAAAACAATAACTCTGTTGCTCGCATCTTCTGTGAGGAGATTTTGAATTTACTGAAAAAGAAGAAAACGTTTTAAAGACCAGTGATAAAATGTTTGAAGGTTCACTGAAAACATCTAAACATAATAATACAAGTACTATAATAAATAACATTTTAGTCAAGAGTGCCATCATCGCGACAACTTAAATCACAATGTCAACCGCCACAGAATGTTATAACACATTTTTATTACAGAATGTTATATTATCTCACAAAATGTACCAATGACTCAACACAATAAGTAAGCCACTCCAAAAGAGTTCAGAGGTTAGAGGTCACATCAAATGTCAGCAATCATGTCACCATAGGAATACACAACAACATATCAGCATAAGAATACACAACACACAAACCAGAGTCAATACTGTATGTTGCCTTGTTGATCTACAAAACAAGGGCAGGATTGTGGCACTGCACAGCGCAACATTGACGAAGTGTTGAGACCAGTAATTCTTTAATTATTTGCTCTAAGAGGACATCTTGTTTAAAAGCAAGATAATATGAGATTATAATAGCAAGATGGACGAACATATTCTTCAAGAACAACAATATTTGGTTTGTACAATTTAAGGCCTGGATTTTAATCCTATCTAACACCTTTGAAATGGAAAAAAGAATTCACCAACACCCAACAACTGCAACAGAGCATCGTTGATGGTTACAACAACATTCAGGTTCATTTGACATCTCCTCAACAGCATGAGAAGGTGCAGCTGTCGCTTATGCAAATGGAGGCCACACCCATTTCTTGCAAAGGACAATTCCTAAAATCATCCATCATGCTTTATGTAGTTAAGTTATTCATTGAAACTTTATGCAATGTAGAGGATAAAGACACTGTGTGTTCAGTTCTGTTTTGGTTGTCTTTTATCACAGAATTGTGGCAAGAAACATCATGTTATCACTCAGTGTCAAAGGTAACACTTTAAACTATTTGTGTTTCTTTTGGCACTGAGTATATTAACACATGAATATGCCGACTTGAAGGGTATGCATATAATACCATTTCATCATCAAAGAAATTGATTATCCAATCATTTTTGAGAAACTGCATTTATTGCTGTAACAATATCCCTATTGTGAATGGCATGTTTATTCTTTCTTTTCAATATACAATAAATGTTTGCATAATTGCATTTATTGCTGTGAAAATATCAGATGTATGCATATTGTAGTATTTCACTTGTAAAAGAATTGACCATATAAAATACATTTTGTGTAATTGCATGAATTGCTGTAATACTAAAGCTATTTCAGAGTTATGCATACATGTTCTCTTATATTATCACAGTTGATTATCCAGTCGATATTAATGCAATAGCCATTATTGTTACATGGATATTTCTGTTCAAGAGGTTTTGTCTATATTTTCAGCTGGACAATACAAACACGAGACAAAATGTCAATAAGTCTATTTCTGTACAAAGTCCTTGTCAAAAGAAAATGTGTCCACCTTATGCGAATATGTGGTAACGTTTGTATTCCGCCATGCACAAATAAGTTTCTGCTACAATACAAACACTGCCATTGATTGCTTATCAATGTGAATAAAATCTCTCCTGCCAGCATTAACCCTTTGTCTGTAGCAAGGTGCATTCATTGACCCTTTACTTTTTATATTAGTTCATGATGTTTTATCTTCATTCAGTTTTAACCCTGTTCTGTTATGAGATGCTCCTGATAATAGTTCAAGATTTTAAAACTGTATATTCATTGATCCAAGGCATTTATATTTGTTTTATAACCAGTGGTCTGTGGCAAGGTGAAATAATTGATCCCTAGTTCTTTATGTTAGTTCATTACATGTTTCTCTTTTCTCTCTAGCTGGTTTTAACCTGTGTTATGTTGCAAAGGGAATGTATTGATTCTTAGTTCTTTATGTTAGTTCATTATTTGTATGTCTTTTCTCTCCAGCAAGTTTTAAGCTGTGGTTTGTGGCAAGGTGAATTACTTGTTTTCAGTTCTTTATATTAGTTAATGATTATTTCTCTCCAGTCAGTTTAACTCTTGTTTTAAATTGAGGTCCATAACTCCTTATATCATTTCATGATTTTCCCTTTAACCAGTATAAACATGACACCAGCCGCTAAAAGCATGGTTTATTGATCTATGCCCATATTGGTTTTTGGTTTATAGGTCTTAACCCTTAACCTGTTAAAAAGAATGTGTTATTGGACCATTCACTCATTGTATCCATCAATTTCTGTTCAACCAGTTAAAATTCCAATATGATTATAAAATACTTGTATTTCTATCTAAAGCCTAATTTTCAAGGGAAAGTAAGAAAGTGGAGACCAACTTTGAGGAATACTCACGTTATGCCATCATTGCTCATCAGAATGACAGTCAAAGCATTAACTTTCAAATGGATTGCCATTTAATCATGCATTATTTGTAAAAATGTCTAAATAGAAATATCGTTTCAAATTTTGACTCCACTAAAATACTCTGATAGAACCGTCTCTTTGAAATATATGCCAAAAAAATTTATTTGACAATCATGAAAAAAGAAACCAAAAACATTCAACGATGAGTTGTTAACTTCTTAGATTTCAAAAGAAAAACATTACAGAAATTAAATAAGTTAGTCATAACCTTTTTCTTGTGAAGATCCAAGACTTCATTTACAACATTTGACCTTTGTAAGATGAAATTATGCAGACTAGTTTTCCAGAAAGCATTACTTGTCTGTGGTAAATCTATCAGACATTTCCATCAACAGCAAACCTTCCTAATTCTGATACTGCCCCTGAAATAGGTCTGCTAATACCAACCAAAAACATGTTTCCTTCACAACTACGTCTGGCAATTAACACTTCCAGACAACTTGCCGAACAACTACTGCTATGTTTGTAACTTTTACTGTGCGTTGGAGGAAAAGTCAATTTCAAAAGTTATTTTGTCAAAATTTACTGCTCCTAATTTTCATGTGCATGTGTTAAATGATATTTTTGTGTGAGCTTTCATTGGTACATGATCTGTGCACTGCTCAGTTGATTGCTATCAGTGAAGCAACATTGGGAGCTTGTCAACCCCGAATGGGTGACCTGGCTGGATAAGAGGAGAGTTTGAAAGTGATTCCCTGCCACACACCTGTGTTGAAGATTTTTATATGAAGAATTTATTCTAGGTGTGCCTCTTTAAACCAAGCAGTATACATGGGTACCCGGTGAAGGTTGTATTGGAGGTGGTTATCTAGTGCCAAATATGGCAATTTTGTTAAGACCAGGGTAATAATAGGAGAAGGGTCTTGAACGCCATATAAATACAACTATCAATCATATTATTAATATTATATATAAAAATATATATAAATATATTAATTCATGAAAAGTAATTCTTATGAATTATTAAAAAAATTTTTTAATGAAATTAAGAGCTTATATACAACAATTTTTTAAATAGTTCTTTGCGAAAGCTATTGTTATGAAATCTTTTTACCTTACACACATACATGCATGTAACCATTTGTTTCAGCGACAAAAACACCTTAGCAATATATATTTTCAAAAGACTTAAATCTCAGCATTTTTTCAATCCCACAAATAAAATTCTATTAATTACAACAAACACAAACATTCTTTTTATTCTAAAAAATCAAAATTAAATATATTTCTCAAAGTTAAAAGAGCCTTCACCATGCAGACAAGCCTGTTTTTATTTTTAATGCTTTGGAAGCAACCATATTGTTGGAAGGGGTCAACCGAGTGCAAACATGGATTTTTTTCTCCCAATTTGTCTTGGGACCCCACATATACAAAGGTATTAGGTTACCAGTTCTTACAGAATTCATGAAATTACCATAATACCTGTCAAAATTAATTTCTGCTTCCTCCTGACCCGTCCCCCCCTTTACCCCCCAGGGGGAAATGTTTATTCAATGTGCGCATTCAAATCCTTTGAAGTTTGAAAAAAAATAATGAAAAAAATTTAATGTGAGAAAAGTTCATTTAAAGTTTCTCAGAATGGAAATGAAAGGAAATTGAAGAATAAGATAAAATCAAAAACGTGATTTTAGAAGAATTAAGTACTTCTTATTTTATTCATTATTACTGTTTCAATTTTAATCAAATATTGAAAAAGATCTTTCAAATTCAAAGAAAAAGATTTTTTTAAAAAAAATTTGAAGAAAATATTTTGGGCAAGATTATATAAAGAAGAACGAATATATTCGCTCAGTAAGCAAATCAACCTTTGTTGTCATTGACAACATTTAAATGATAAAACAATTGCAAGATAGCATTGTTCAAAAAACTCAAATTTCTAAGTTTCCCTCTCATCCTCTTATTAGCAAAATTCATATTCAAATTCTTTAACCCTTAACCTGGGGATTCAACATTTCTCTAAATTGACCACTTTTGAATGGCTTGGCACTAATTAATTCAGTAGATTTCGTTTTAATCAAGACTTCTCAAAACAAATTTACTTTCAGAGATGTATATTCATCGTCAAAAGGGACCTCCCATGTGAAATTATGACTTTTCCTCTCACAATCCAAGATGGCCGCCTATGCATGAACAATTTGTTTACAGGAAGCAAACAAACAAACAAGGTACATCCAATACCCCTTGTTGAGGGTTTGGTAGCATCTATGACGCATTTACTCATCACTTCGTCTTTTTCCATATGCTTGCTACACATTGACATGAATTATTACTGAAATGACTGACTTAGCAACAAATGTATCACCACCTTGCAATGCAGCAGGTAACACTTGCTCCAGGTGAGTCATTCAGGTAAAGAGTACAAAAAAGGTTTTGCAATTTATTTATGCATGAAAGAATTTAGTTTACATTATCTGCATTTAAAACTTAAAACGTTTCAATGCTTAAATCATTTCAAGAATTTAAATATAGATAAATAATCAAGATTGGATAAAAGATCATCTCTTACTTAACTTTTTGTAATTAAACCTTTTAAGCATTTGAGTATGCTTTTAAGATATTTTCAAGTCTCTTACATTCTAAACAAAATTGTTCACTTTTAATACATTTTTTGTCAATCTAATTTAAAAATATTCCGACAAAAAAAACATATATTTACCTATATTTAAAATTTTCAAAGTATGTTATCATCATGTGAAAAATGGAGTTCTCTTAAAAACCATTAAGTTGAAATATTTTCCAATTTAATGGACGAAAATGTCCCTTATGTAAAAGATTTCATACCTATTATCAGAAAGTGAAAGTAGCAGAATGTGTTATCACCCATATAAATAACTCCTTATCGGACTAGTTTCCAAGACTTGGCGCTAAGAACCACACAATACTTTCAGGATGTCATCAACTAAGTATCACTGCAGCTGATATATGACATTTTCTCCTTCTCCATCAGATCCAAGATGCCCAGGATATCACTGAGAATGGTCGTATAAGCAGAATTTTGGCAATTTATTATATCCCCTGCTACCACATTCAAATTTACACATTTGGATTATTTTAACACATTTACAGACATCTGATTTTTAAAAGTTACATTTTGGCATTGTTAATCAATTTTAGATGGTAAAATATGTAAATTGTTCAACAGATTTTGAGACGACCCCCCAGTTTTCTTGGGAACCTAACAACATGTTTCTTTGGCTATGTCAACAACTACATTGGGGGCAATGGCTCTGATGACCATTAGATCTGGTCTGGTGAACCTGTATATTAAAAACACAGGTGAAGATGCTTGATCAGGGCCAGGCATAGAAACCATATTGCCCCAAAACAGCTTAACAGAACCTTTTGGTAAGATGCCAGAGCACAACATGAAAATGGTTTTCAGGGAATATTTTGGATAAGCCTTTTATATCATCTGATTTTTAACTTTTAAATTTCATATCTGGAACTTACAGGAGATGAAAGAGATTTGATACAATATTTTGGTAAATATTTGTTATTAAAAAAATCATATTTTCTTAAAAGCATTCAAAATTGTAATTGACACAATCTACCTTGAAAATCATATTTGATGCTTATGATGCTCATATAATATTTTCATGAAAATTATCATTTATGGATCATTTTCCTAATAAAGATCTTCATCTCAATTTTAATTGAAATATTTTGGTAATAACTCTCTTTATCAGACTATGCTATAACAGCTCGGCACCAGCCAACCATCTATCAATAACCTATCAAATTTAAGCCGTGCAGGTGACGTTTTTATATGAAGCTATCAGAATCTGAAGGGAAAATCAATGGGTATGACGTCATAACAGAATGTCATATCGTCAAGATCAAATATGACTTGGTTTCAAGGAATAAACAATGACATTATTGAATAGACATAATTTTAGTTGGGATATTCTAAAATTGGAATTTACTTTATTATGGCTATATTTTTATGGGTTGGGATTTTACTCAATAACCTTTTTTTTATAAAGCTTGTAAGCTTTTCATTTAATCAAGGGTGAATATTTGTAGAATTAAATTGACAGTAACTGTATCTGTTTAAATTGCTCAGAAACGGTTGGAGAGTATTTGTAACAAGAGTTGAATAATTTGGATGAATTCTTACAGCAAAATTCAAAAGAGTATATGTTATGGGGCAGGTACCTTTATGATATATAATTGCCAAATACCATCCGCAATCACTGGCTAATTTGAGCTTTGCAGCATTTCCTTCATGTTTCTGTGCAAGTGAATCAGAGCTCCATATTAATTTCAGGTGCAGTGCTCCACTATTAACATGAAAAAGTGAAGGAAATGCTGCAAGGCTGACATGATTTGACACAATCTGTGCTTGACAGCATGTCATCTACAACAAGCCCAGCCAGGTACCCACTTGTACTGCTGGGTGGGTTGGAGCATAATTTGAATAAAGTCTCTTGTCAGACAACAAGTCTTCAATTGAGATCTGTGGGGCGGAAACGACTATACATCCATAGATCATCCAGCCATAAGAGGTTACCCATTTGACTTTAAACTATGCCCGATCTTGATGAACTAATAAGGATTAAATGCATGACTTATGCACAGGACCATGTGCCACCCAAGTTCTAAGGAGCTGTATATAATCATAACAATTCCCCTTAGAATTTTGGCATCAGTACTAGTGGTAGGTTAAAAGTTAACCGAACTTCATAAAATATGTATTTATTGATACCGTTGATGTACAGCAAATGTTCATTACAGATAGATAAACATTTGTTTTTAGTAATCAACATAAAAATTTATTCCAAGATAAAAACTTCAAAATAAAGTGTTTCCTACTAAAATATTGGCTATTCTGAAATAGACTGAAAATTGTACATTTCTTTCTTTCGTTTCAAGTCATCGTTCTATGTCAATACTTCGTTATTCCCGTTCTGACTTTCTCCTACATCATAGAAATTATGACATTTTCACGCCTCTCCTTGAAATCGACACTGATTGGCCCACGTTTTTGAAAAACAAAACACTTTACCATTCATAAACTTCTCAAAGATCAAAAGAAAATGTTCACGATGAAATACGGTTTAAGTCTCCTTCAAGAACTTGAATTACGTCATTGAACAGATGAGAGGTGTGCATGCATGTGGTTATGCATGCAGAGTTGTTTTGAATGCATAAGGACAAGGATGGACCTGCCGAAACAAATGAGTAATAGTTTGGAAGAGGAAGACGAAGGGTTGCCAGTACGCCACTGTTTTGTCTGGGAGTGATGCGCAGGTGGTTTTACTAGACGCAGATGGTCGATGTCTTCCCTGTTTATGTTCCTCGAGTTCCTGGCTTTCTAGTGTAGTTGGCTCAGATTTGCGGGATTGGCTTACAAACACGAGCAAGATGGTGAATGATTGAAACACAAATCAAATCCGAGGCGCTTGTCTAAACAGCCATCTAAACCCAATTGCTGAACTAGAAGTCGGGTCTGATCAGACAGGGAGGTATAATGGAAGCATTTATAAACCAATGAAGTGGTGCCAAATAGTATTTGTTGGGGTTATGGTTTTAATTTGAAATTAAAAAATGATGCAGGTATGAAAATAATTTGTTATGAGAATATGATTTGAATCGATGGATAGATGGATGGATGGATGGATGGAAGGGTGGATAGTTTGATTGATGTGTGCATGGATAGATGGACTTGTGGATGGATAGAAGCTTTGATAAATGGAAGGATGGGTGGATGGATGGATGGATGGAAGGGTGGATAGTTTGATTGATGTGTGCATGGATAGATGGACTTGTGGATGGATAGAAGCTTTGATAGATGGAAGGATGGATGTATAGATGGCTGAGTGGGTGGACTGTTGGTTGCACGAATGGATGGATGGTTTGATTAATAGATGGGTGGATGGATGGGCGTTGGATGGTTTGATGAATGAATTGATAGATTGATAGTTTGATGGATGGATGATGGGTGGATGATGGGTGGATGATTGGTGGATGTTAGACGGATAGATGATGGGTGGATGTTAGATGGATTGGTTGATATGTTTCTTATGAATGGATGTATGGATGGACGATGGATGAATGGATGTATGGATGGATGATGGATGATGGATAGATGATGGCTTAATGAATAGATGAATAGATGGATAAATAGACAGACAATAGTTTGATATTGCATGAATGTAACAGAATTTGCACAGTTATTTGAATCTAGAGCAGTTCAAGTAAAATAGTTGGTTCTGATTGATATTTGGGTCTTTGGTACCCCTTGGAACCTTTTATGATATTTGGCACTTGGCGCTTATATCTTGGTCTTCTCTTTCCTCTGCTGTAGCCAATGTTACCTTTGTTTGTTAATCCTTTCTCATCAAAAGGAAACCACATTGACTTGAAGAGCATAAACATACACCAAGTGTAATCAAAATTGATATTTTACAACATTTTTGGTGTTTTCTTAATGATGGTTGTTAGTAAACAATATCACATCAAGGTAGAGCGTTAACGCGGAACACGTTTAATATATAACTTATACTCATAGCCTAATATACCATAATTACTTCACGCCAGTGGTGAAGATTTCACTCTGGTGAAGTTAATGGAAAACACATGATCCTGTCATATTTGGCATTTATAAGAGCTTATACGATTAACCTCTTTGGGATACAAATGGAAGAAAAACAAATATTAACATTAAAATAATGTTAGCTTTGGAATTTGAGAAGACGCATTTCTGACAAATCAATCCTAAACAAAGGAGAAATTTCTGTTTCTATGAAGTCGTTGATAAGGTGTATTTTACACCTCAAAGCAACTACCGGTAAACCAAATTTTCCTCACTTGGAAATTAAATTTTAATTCAAATAAAAGTATCATCAATTTGAAAATTGAAAACATCCAGTTATTTTTCCACATTTCGATTAGTTGAAATATTATCAATTTGGATCTACAAATTTAATGTTAATAAAAATTTAATCTTTGGTTAAATATCAAAGTTTAGCTGAAATTTCATTTAAAAAAATTACTTAATGTCTTTAAGCAGCGGGCCATTAACTTTAATTTGAGAAAATTATCTTTTTTTTGGTACATTATTTAACGTTTAAGACATTCTGACTTGATCTTTTGGCTTGTTCTGAAACTTTGTATTGCAATATTTACCATAATGATGAACTTCAAAGCTTAGAAAGATACAATTTAAGATTACGATCTTTCATTACATATCAGTTCATCCAGAGAAATGTTCACTTTTTCCAAAGCAATCAATGTACCCAAATACATTTAGCAAAGTCTCAATATAAGATAGAGAGCTTTCATCTTATATCTAATTTTCCAAATTTTTCTTTCAAAAACAATCAAGATATATAAAACTGCTTTTCAGAAACATCTGTGCAGAAAGAGCCCACCCAGAACTTCACGACATTCTTCTGCGCAAGGAGCTTGCACTTGATACTACCATACACATGACTATACAGACATTTGCGTTCATCTGATGTTTTAACACAGACTCTGTCAGTTGCCTTGGGATTACGTGAACCTTCACAAATCGGTTAATTTAACTGTGTATTTACGCACTTCTTCTGCCTACCAAACAGCTGATTTGACGCCACATACATTACAAGACCATAACAAAAGATAATAAGGTTTTAGGCTACTATTACCTGTATTTACGAGAACCCCCCATAGTAAACATAGGTCTTATACAGATGTAAAACTACAGACATATGTGATGGTGTCCTGTGACCTAAAAACGTTTTTATAAAACCTTTATTTTGGTGACCTCAGGGTAAAATGGTTTCTGTTTATTTAACAAAAAAAGAATTCCAAGATTGTGAAAATACCTACCATTGCCAAATTTACTTATAATAATGATCATTATACTTTTAATATTCATAACCAAAAACACCATCTTTTGACAGATGTAATTAAAACAATATGAATTTCATAATAATCACAAATAAAATCATCAATAATGTTTTTTCCTAAATTACTTCAGTTATTAACCTATCACAAACACTTTTAATTAAAAAATATAATTTCACGAAAATCACAAATAAAAATTATCAATCATTTTTTTTCCCACAAAATGATTTATCACTTAACACTTGTCAAAGAAAATTTACAAAAGGATTGGTAAGGGAATAGTAACCAACGAGTTTTGTTTCACGTCTGATTTGTTGTAATTAACTCCAGGGCATGAAATAATAAACCATGTTTCTGTCTGCGTCAATGGAAGGTTGGATGCCAACTTACCTACACTTTGCTCAAGTGAGTTGCCCCAACCTCTTTGAAGTGGGTAACGAAAAACCGTTCCATTGGAACCTTGACCCAATAGGAAATGTCTGGCAGAGATGTGATTGGGTGCAAGATAAGTCATATTTACATAAACTACTATGAATCATGTACAACCTTGAACAAGTTGTACTGATAATAGTACATGGAAAAGTGGTTGGGAAAATAGTATACTTTTGATGTCCAAAGGTTTATTATGTATCTAAAACAATCCTTGGCTTTTGCGTGGCGAATAAATATGATGAAGATCTGTTTTGATGAATATTTTGAATACGGTTCCGATAGACAAAAAAAATTGGATAAGTTGTACATATATGTTAAGTTGTCAAGAAAATGGTAAATTGCAAAATGCGAGAGTGAGGAAATTGAAATTAAATTTTAGGATTTTTAACACACTTTTTCAAATTATACAGACAATAGTAGAGCGTTGATAGTTAGTTTATATTTCAAGCTAAAAGTGTAAAAATACTCAGAAACATCTTCATACTTTAAATATCATAAAGTTGAAAAACTAATAGAAAATCAAAATTAAGGTTTCAAAAATAGTAAAGGGTTAAGTGTATTTTGTGCGACCGTATAGCCATAGTTAAAGTAAGTTATTTTGATTTGGGAAAGTTGTAGAGAAAGTAGCACATGAGTTTTTAGGAATATAGTATCTAATGCAATAAAAAAAACTGCATCTCATCACAAATTTGGCACAAAATCATACTAAAATCATTTGACAAAAAAAACCTTTCAAAGTTTGAATGTGAAAAGAGTAAATGTTTATTTTGATTAGGTAAAACACATACATAAAACATATAAGCTGAAAAGTCTATTTAAATTTTGTATATTTAGTAATGAACATCCAAAAACATAATCCAAACAAATCCAGAGAAACTAATTGGTAACAAATTTTCTCTTCAAATCATCATTATTTCTGAATAAGCGAGTTAAACAGCCTCATTATGGTTCTTCATCCTTGACCTTGACGGGTGCACTGGTACGTTCGTTAGTCAGACTTGCTAACGATCCCAGCAGGCCTGTTTTGATACTACCTACGATGTTATCAGTTTGTCTACACGTCGCATACGATTACTCATATAAGCATCACAAATACCTAACCCTAGCCATTTAATAACCTTTTTTTGAATATTTCTTGACAGTAAAATAATAAAATTAAGTATATAATTTATAAAAATTATTATTCATATTCTTCCTGGAATTATTAAAATTTTTCTCTCAGACTTTGCTAAATATTTATATTACATATTTCCTTGAATGCCCTCAGATGTTTAAAGTTCTCAGCGCCAACACAGATCTAAACATCATCAAATGTTTGACATTTATAAATATGTTTCCTTGAATGACCTCAGATGTTTAAAGTTCTCAGCGATCTAACCGAGATCTAAACATCATCAAATGTTTGACATTTATAAATATGTTTCCTTGAATGCCCTCAGATGTTTAAAGTTCTCTCAGCATTAAAATAGTCTTATAATCGGCTTATGATTATCTTTACAACAAGATCTTTTTTGAAAATTTGAGAAAAAGATTTCAAAACTCTCTTAGCCAATATAATTACCAAAAGCATCATAAATATTCATAGCCTATTTGGCCTTTTAGTGGAAAATCTCTTACCGATAAGAAAGTCTTTATTCAAGTATCTTAAATTGGTAAATTACCAACTTCGTCATTTTAAAATTTGCCTTAGCACTAAGAAAGGCATGTATCCATGTTGCTGTATGGCCCCTACATCTTAGCAATATCTGGACCTCTGGAGTGTATTTAAACATCTTAGCGCTAAAGCACCACATACCATTCATTTATATTCATGATCTTCCCGGACTGTCTTCAGTGCTAAGGCAGAGAGAGAGAGGGGGGGGGGGGGGGAAGGAACAGATGGAGGGGATGTCGCATGAAGAGATCTTTGTCAGATCTCAGCACTAAATCCTAATTTCAAATCTGCTTAGTGTTAAAAACATGGTAGATTGTTAAAGAATTTTGTACAGGAAAGTTAACATGTAAAAATCACAATATTTCCTGACATCCTGTACATTCCTTTAAAAAGGATCATAAATATAATGATTAATCTCCGCTTAATCATCACATTGTAACTCCCTCCTCATCTTGCATGTAACAATGTAATAAGGAAATGATGGCGGAATAGGATTCAAATGTAATAATGAGATCTGTTGAGAGCTTTGAAGCAAAAATCAATTTTGTAATTAAACTAAGAGAAGACTTGTCAGATGTTCAATAATTCTAAATAATTAAAAAAATTCATAAAACTTTTTCAATAAATTTCAAATTATTTAAAACCAAAGTTTGCTCAATGGATATTTGAAATTTGCAAGTGAATTTATAACAGCTTTGTACCTTAGCGTACCTTAACTTTTTTAGTATTTCCTAACAGACACAATGAAAAGTTTGTAAGTGCAAGAAAGTCAAAATAAAATTCAATTAAATCATGATTTACTGTAAAAATCGCAAGCTTACCTCCAATAACAGAAATGGAAATCAAAACAAGTTTATTGACTAATGTTTGTTTATTTACCAAAAACATAAAATAAAAAATATCATCAAACAAAATAAATTCAAAATCAACTCTCTAAATAACAATTGCTTACCAACAATCCATTTATCTTCAAGCAAAATTAAATCGATGCCTTAACAAAGGAAATCATAGACGCTGAAGTGTTTTATCCCCCCAAAAATAAAATAACATCGATCAAAATAAATTGAAGTCAACTCTATCATAATTGCATATGCCTCAATATGCAAAGACAAATGTCTCTTTTGACAGAAATCGAAACTAAAATGTTTGGCCCAGGCGCCCAATCACAGACCAATTAGAAGGTATCATTCAATAAGCAATCTTATCATTCAAAGAAGTATGTCTATCCTGAACATCCTAAACCTATCCTAAACATGTGGTTTTAAGCTGACTTGAAGGAAGAGGGGAATAAATAGCAACGGGTTATCAATAGTGATAAGGGTCCTATTTTAATGAGCTTATATTTCAGCATACAGATTCATCATACAATCTCCTTATCTGAAATTTGGTTTGACTTGCTTGATTTCTTTGTAACATTTAAAATCTTACATTTCAGCATATAGATTCATTATAGAATCTCCTTATCTGAAATTTGGTTTGACTTGCTTGATTTCTTTGTAACATTTAAAATCTTACATTTCAACATATAGATTCATTATAGAATCCCCCTCTCTGAAATTTGGTTTGACTTGCTTGACGACTCTGTAAAATATTTAAACGCTTACATTTCAGCATATAGATTTCAGCAAAATTATAGAAGATACATTTGTTCCTCAAAATACAAAATGAAGTTCAACCCTTTTTCAACATCACCTACAAATGACAAAAATCAAAGATAAACATCAACAATATAAACATTTGGTTTTTGCATAATAATCATTTTTCAAATGAGAAATAATCGGATACAATTATCTTCTAATTGCAAGCAGTATCTTCTCTTTATAAACAGCTGACAGCATTGGATGAAAAATAAGCCCAAACATGTGAAGCAATGAATTACCCAAAAACATTTCCAAATACATCTGACTTTCTTTGACTAATGACTATGTTGCTTTGATAAAATGTACAAAAATAAGCCGTAAGCACTAATAAAAAGAACCAATTCCGGATCAGTCTAGTTGTATATCAGACAAGAGTCAGATACCTATCTGATATCTACATGAAAACTTACTCCAAGACATTTCCAGAAAGTTTACCATTGGTGCCGGTGCCAACCGAAAACGTCAGATTACATTTTTGGCTACTCTCTCGAAAAATTTCTCAAATGTTTTGAGCTTTTTTCTTTTAAGAAAATACTGTCACTGACCTTTTTTACATTTTAGCGACTGAATTAGTTAGTGCCAAACCATTGGGAATGGCCAATTTATAGGAATCACAACATTAATAAAAAACATGCACAGATTTCAAATTTTCCAAGAAATGATAAACTTAAAATTGGTCATTGATTTCAATCAATGAAACACATTATTAAGTTGTCAACAAATGAAGCACATGATTATTGTCAATTAACTGATAAAACACATGATTATTGTCAACCAATAAAGCACATGATTAAGTTGTCAACCAACAAAGCATATGATAATTGTCAACCAAGAAAGCACATGATTATTGTCAACCAATACAAGCACATGATAATTGTCAACCAATTAAGCACATAATTACTGTCAACCAACAAAACACATGATTAAGTTGTCAACCAACAAAGCATAGGATAATTTTCAACCAACAATCAAATGATAACTGTCAACCATTAAAGCACATGATTAAGTTGTTGATAGCATATATACTAGCATCCACATCCCAAAGAAATGCATTTCACCTCAAAGAAATCTTCAATATGCTCCATAATTCATATTCACCATAAATTAAGAGATGATACTATTCGCATGCATCTTCTGAAAAATCGCTCCCATCTAACGATCTATTGGTCACTGACATCAAGCTATAAGGTGATTTATATGCTTGCCGCTGCATATAAGATATAAACTATGAGATAAAAGGCTATTCGCTCCGTCAATCTAACAGTTCTAACTGGTTCTCCAGGCAGAAGTGCAATAGCTCATTTTCCAGGAGATATCCGCACATCAAGTCAGAGATTGCCACGATATTGCGGTTGTCGTTATCACCACTTATGAACTGTTTTATACCTTTTTATGAACTTGAATTTAATGCAAAAGTTAAAGAAGAAATTTTAACAAAATGCTGAATCTCCATTTCCAAGCTTTCTCAGTGTGAAGCATTCATTTATACAAGGTCTAGATTTTCAAAGCTTTAATTTGGATAGTCAAGATAGCTTTGTTCTGTTTATGAAGTTTTAAAAATTTGGGCACTCGTTCATGATTATCTTATTGCAGATAGAGCTTTGCAAATCTGGGTCCTGGAATTCTACTGTGATAACTGGAATTATTCTCGGTAACATATCATGTGACATTCCTGGTAATAGGAGGTCATGTGACATGATTATGCCTGGTAATAAAAGGTCATATGACATGGTTATTCCTGGTAATAGAGAGTTGCTTTGACAAGATTATTCCTGGTAATAGGAGGTAATGTGACATCATTCTGGTAATAAAAGGTAATGTGAAATTATTATTCCTGGTAATGACATGTGTTTCCGGATCACAATTTATTTATGAGAATAAATTTTATATGCTATGATAAAAATTGAATAACTACAGATATGAAACGTCAAAACTTTTTGTCCATTGGCTAAGGTGATTAGTGGTTATCAGTTTTAAATCATTTCAGGTTATCGAGGACAACCTTTACCGTTAACAAATAAGAAATAACTTTTCTTTGGCTTATTCCTTGTCTGGACTAGATCTTTTAATGAACAAATTGTTCTTGTCAGCATGTTTCAGATATTTGATTGTATTTTCGAGAAATCCAGTTTATGACGAAATATATGAACATCAAAAATAAAGATAAACTAAATTTTACATAATAACTGTAATATAACTATTACAGATACACTGCATATAAATTAAAATCTATTTCCTTGCCGGAAATTATGAAATACATTTCTGAATACTGCCTCAGTTTTTTCTTAAACTTCTCTCTCATAAATCCTCCATAATTCCATATTGATCTGAAACCAATTATAGCATTAATAATAACATTAATAAATTGCCCCTCATACCAAGTCCACTGGCAAATTCTTGTACTTTGTTTACCATGACTGAAATTGGTGCGAATGTCGATATTATTACTACGTCATTTGAGGACACCAAAGCTTCGGTCAACACAAGAACGATGAAAATTGTGTTAGCATAGTAAAATTGCCTGCCCCTATTTATTGAAAGAGAACATATGGTCAATAATACAGTTATGTTATTCCAAGTGAAAGAGTTTCTGGGTTAACCGATATTCCAAGATGTCATAAATATCCACTTCCTTTTCATTTAGAATGTTATTTTAAAGCCTAAAATTAAACACCTTTGTTTATAGTAGGCTTAATTTTGACCTATTAGTGTAAACATTTTTTAATTTTATGGAAACTCTGATGTCAACAATGATAGAATAGTTAATAATTTATTTTTTCAATCAGTTGATTGTTAAAATAAATTCTGAAAAGGAGTAGTTCTTTCATTTAGAATGCTGAAAGAAGATTTTGCATAAAAATATATGAAAATCAAAAACAATGTTGCAAAATATTGATCATATTATTAAAAAAAAACCCAACATATCTCATAGAGAATTTAATTTTTCAAAAAGAATTAAAAATTTCTTCAAATTCAATATTAATTCACAGTTTCAGCAATAACTAAAAATCAAAATTCGATTTTCGAACTTAAATGCACTTAATGACCTTTTCTTGGCAGGTCACTTGCATATGGTGACCCACTGATTAAATCACATGGTACTATTCACTGCATAACTACTTAGATATATGGCTATCATTAAGACCACTCTGTTAGACATCGGAAATTTCACACTCAATTAAGCGTCATTCAGGGCATAAGCCTTGATTTACATAAACCTTTGATTGGATAGTTAACAGGTCAGACACTCGGTGAACTTTGACCCAGAAGGTGATTTGCTAACGTCTGTAATCATTTATTTATTCATACGTATCACAATTATACCTCAAAAACGGTAACCTACTGGCAAAATATCCATCAAAACGGTAACTTTACTCATCCATGGCTCCAAGCATGTAATTGTGTAATTAATTATGGTTGAGATGCTATGGAATTTTTACGAGTTTGAAATATAAGACAAACTATTTTTGAGCTCTTCTGAGAGTTAACAATTTTCAATGGAGGTTTTTGCACATTTCTTGGAAGCAGTTTTTCCAGATTGACAACATGAATCCTAACACCACTTTCATTTTTATATTGTCACTGAAGTTTAGTTTCAGCATCAGTTATTACTTCTCGATAAAATAACACCATTGACAACATTTGACATAATTTTTATGTCACAACGAATCACATAATCATTATTACACCGCAAATTCTGCAAAAGAATATATCATAAAAAAAGCACATTTGATCAATATTGAAAGGAATGAATGTCTCCAAAACAACTAAAATGAATTATATCTCCAAATGATTCACTAACTTCAAATGTAAAGTCATAATGTCTGGAAACTCATTTAAATACACCATGGCAAGAAATAATGTCTTCAAAACAACTAAAATGAAATATATATTAATTACTCACGAAATTGAAACGTAATACCTTAAAACTCGTTTGAAATACACCATGGGAAGAACGTTGTTAATGTTTGAAACAAGGTGGCCCTAATTCCTTTGCACCGAAAACCGATTGAACCAGAAATTATTTACTTAACGATCATCTCCCTGATTTATATCTAACATGTGGTGCAAGCAACTCTCTAAACAGGAGTTAGAAAAGTTAACCATGAGATCACGTTTTCCTCACGGCATACTACAAGATAGGTTTGATCACACAACCAGCTTTTCCACATGTCACACATGAACATTAGAAATTCCTGTGACATAATTTAGTGTTTCTGATTAAAATTTAGTCTCATAATCATCATTTATGATTTAATAAAATTATGATTAGATTAATTCAATTTCGGGGCAATAAGTGCATTTTCATGAATTTTCTCATATATGAAAAAACATTTATGAATTTATAATAATCATTTATTAATTATTGGTAACTCTTAAGAGAATATTTTTAAAAATGAAAAAAATAAATTGAAATAGAATAAAAGAGAAAGTACTTTTCATGAAGCACAAATGCTTCAAAGAATGTTCATGTGGTTTAGCAAACTAATTTTTTCTAAGCTTTCAAAGATAAATAAATATAATTTTTATAATTTTCTTCCAAAATCTGTGCAAGATATCAATGCCAAAGACGGATAATTTATGTCTTCAAGGAACTCTTCCAACAGACGTATGTACCCAGTCTTGAGGTTAGAAAGTACATACACAGTGGGACAATCGTCCCCAGTCTTAAACTAAACAATCAAAAACAAATTAGTGCAAATTTCTTTCCCATCAACCAAGTTTACACTAAGCAAATTGGTCAATTGTATGAGGGAGCATCTCAAAACCCATTTTAACAATATTCTTTACAACTTATCTTATTAATAATCCAAAACGAGAAATTTTAAGATTTAGTGACTTTTTATACATTTTTCAAAATAACTTTTTTCTCAACATTTGAAATAATGGAACTTTCGAGAGAAAAAAAAGTTCTTTAAAAGTTGTCAATTCCAAATCCTAATTTCAATAAATAAATTTTTTCAAAATAAAAAAAATTCAACCAAAACTTTTTCAAAGATTAAGAAATTAAATAACCTTTTTGTTTTGAGACGACCCCCATGATCTTTCAAGACGTCCATGTTAAGACAAGGATCAAAGGAACGTAAGTATAAAACTATTGCGACCAAGTGGCTTTCAGCTTCGTACTTGACTTGACGTATATTCTACGTGCAGACGGATTGAGGGTCTAATGCCTGCAACAGTTATCCAAACACGTTAAATTGCCAAGTGTCTTGGCCTCCCATGGTTTAACCCTCCCAACATGTGTTTGGTCAACCATCAAAGAGAACCCACCGTAAACCGTCCCATTTTTGGTAAACCATCTGATTTTCCTTAAAGCATAGGTCTTTCTTTAAAGAATCTCATTTTCTTTAAAGCATCTCATTTTCTTTAAAGAATCTCATTTTTTAAGCCATCTGATTTTTTTAAGCATCTAATTTCTTTAAAGAATCTAATTTTCTCTAAAGCATCTTGCTTAAAGCACCTGATTTTCCAAAAAATCATTCTGATTTTCTTTAAGCATCTTGCTTACATGATTTTCCTCTAACAATCCTAGTGTAAGGTTTCAATGTTAAATGGGCATTTTTCGTTGATTGAACATTGTGCTTTGTAAAACAAAATGATAGCTTTGAGACATATTGTTTTACAAAGGATATTGTTTTCTCTGTTATTGTGCAATGTTTTCTTCTCTACTACAGATGTTTTCATATTCAATTTGAGAAATGTTTTAAATTTTGGAATTCATTAACATTTTACTAAGCATTAAACCTTTAACCCTTTAACTGCTAAAACAATAATATTCAACAGAACAGCCTGATCCATCAGTGTAATTGTATCTGCTAAGCTACAACAATACCCTGATTCCCTGAGGCCTAGAAGTGTCGTATTGGCTATAAATAACAAGCCAATGAAAGAACTTCCATTCGCAAAAGAAAGGCAGTACTAGGATGAGAGGATCAACAAGCGATCATCGACATTCAAAATCATGACATTTCATTGGCTGAAAAATCACTAGACTTACATTTAGTCTCAGAAATATTTTTTTTTGTCACGAAAACACCATTTTACAAACAATTCAAATATATATACCAAATGGAGCCCTAAAGATGACTTAATTTAATTTTCCTAGAGCTGAGTAATCTAGACTTGCTATAATTTTCTAGACTGGGTTGGTCGTCAATTGAATATTTTGCTCTAGGGTCTGGATGACAGACTAAAAAATCACATGCTATGTTATTTAGTAATAAGTAACCAGCCTACAGCAAAACGACAGTTATTGGGCTCAGGGAACCAGGGTATTGTAGTTGGGTAGCAGACACAAATACAGTGATGGATCAGGATGACGATGGATGTAGCCAATCCCATGATATTTCCCTAGTGTAAATGTGTGATTCCTGAAATTTGGCCACAAAGAATGCTTTGACAATAATTAATACATCAGCTTAGTCTTGAAAATAAATACCAATCTTATTTTCCTATAACTCTCAGGCTTAATTAAAAAACAAGTACGAGATAACAATGATGAACCACCAACTCCCTCTGAAAGTCCACACCATTAATTCTTCCTGCAAAGTTTAAAAATATTTATTCCCTGTGCCTCTAAATAATTTTTACACTCCTTTAGCAAATCCTCCCTCCTGAAGCAGTGATGTATATTGTCATCAATTTCTTTATAACATGTAAGTGTGAATGATATATATCATGTCATCAATTTGTCAATTTCACATTGGCAATCATCAGAGAATGCGCCAACACATTTACAACATCAATACCAGAAAGAAATCTGTCTGCACTTCAGAGAAACCTATTTTTTCTCGACCACGAAACCACAGAAAGCGTACAATGTGTTTTATCTCGGTCTATTGTGTCTGGAGGTGTATATTGATAGAACTCTTATCTTAGATAGGTTCGCTTTCTGCACAAATACTTTCTTCTTTGACTGGTTTAATTTTGACATCATGTAAATATACCTTCTCCGGCAACATCCAGAATGGAAAAAGACGTTTCCAAGAAAAGACAATGGGGTGAAAGTCGTGTCTATTTTTGTGTTAAAATAAACAAACATGTCATCTTATGTCTAACAATGTAAGTCAGGAAACCGTATATACTACCTGATTTTAATCTACGGTTACGCAAGAACAAAATCTAAACTTGCTCTCAGAACTGAGAATGTTCCTAAAGTACATTTTCTTTGTGATTTTAAAAGGTTTTTGTTGTTCTTTGAATATAAATCTTAAAGTTTATTATTTATTGGTTCTTTCTGAGTCTGTACATTTTGAGCAGAAAAAGTGATTTAATTCAAAATTAACAGAATTAAAATTTGAACTGAAAAACCAGGAAATTATCTTTCCAACATTGTAACACAATTAATGTAATAATTTAAAATCCATAACACCTTGTGTAGGCAAACGAATCAAGTCTTTGACATCTCTTCTATTTCCTCAAGAAACATATCAAAATACCTTCTTTCTGGAATTTACTAATTGTTTTAACAACAATTTTTATGTTCTTACCATTTTTTCACCTTTTGTTTACATAAGTAAATGACTTGTATATATGAAATGACACCTAGGAAATAGGCTATTGTTTGTGTACCAAATGTACCAATCTTGGCACCGATGGTAACCAGACGACCTTGCAGACTCTCAGACAAGCTGTGACACATATACGTTTCCGGTCCAGTTAATTCCTGACATATACGGATCTGCTCTGGTTGATTCTTACTATTTCTTAGAATGAGACCCAAACTCTCATTGAGGAAACGACACCTTCAATATCCTTAGCTGTCACTTATCTTTCTATTTCTCCTGCAAGTGCTACAGACTTAGTCTAAGACGACACCCAATGGCTATTTCTAACTGATAATCTCCATGCCAAGACGGAGGTAGACACATCTTGTTGCCAAAATGACAGTGCCAATTAGGCCAAAGTCAAGGATATCAATACGGTTGTCAGCGTCATGGGGTTTAAATTTCTTACTGAAGACATATCTTTATTCAGAAAGACACAAAAACTTGATTAGCGCCAATGGTGTGATTGGTCCAATGCAACACCTTCTTAAAATGTGGCTATATATAGTGGCACCCAGTTTATAAAGCAACTTTCAGTTCCACTAGACAAATTGGTTTGTGATTTAAAATTGCAACCAGCATATCACAAAATTTCAGGCCCTGAAGTCTGAAGACATAAATCCACAGGCCAGACCGCTGTCCATTTTTGCAACTACAACAACAAGAGCTATTGGCGCTGATGTCCTCACACCATTTGAATGCTATAAGTTTTATAAATGTTGAAAATAGAGAACATAATTTTGTTGCCAAAATGACATTACTATTTTATAACAGCTGGCACATAATGTCTGCCAATTCCTCTTGTTTAATAGAATACAAACACATAAACAACGAACAATCTTGCTGGTAAAATAATTTTGTTTACAATATTCAAGAAAATCAACACAGTAAATGGTGCCAATGTCCCATGTCTTGAGAATTGAAACATACACAAACACCAGACACATTTTGCTGCCAAATTGACTGTACCAAGCATCAAGGACATACTAATGTCAACACTGCTTTTGGCGCCAATGTCAGAATGGTCTTAAAGACAAGAGGATTTTCAGATTTTCTTCCACAATGCCAATCCTCTTAGAATTACAAATGGTTGTGTTGAATGCTCAAAAGGTCCCCTCTTTGTCAACTAATTGCAACCCATGCTCCAATGCCAATTTTGAATAGGACAATCCAGCAATAAAAACACAGATTTAGAAAAAATAAGCTGACATTTGTCAGTATCTGTCTGTTTCAGACATGCTAAAGTCTTTCACCATCTGATAAGACCACATATGTTGACTTTGCAAATGCATACAATATTTTTGTAGGAAAACTTTATTGTGCAATGCAATTGCTCCAACATTTGAGTATTAATAGTTATTCTTTTTTTGACATCATAAAAATTTGTCTGATGAAAAAAATGCTGAGTTTGCACAATTCTCACAGAATCAATTTGAGAATGAAACTTTCCACACTGGCATGAATGGTAAAGTTGAAAAAAAATTGAATTCCATCTTTTTTCCATCACTCAAAAACAATGAATTTGTCTCTTTGGGTCCACTGAATCTCATTTCATTAACTTCAAGCGCCACAAAGCATCAATATAGTCTTAGAAGTGGTCCTCCAGAGAACAGCGCTGCTTCGATAGGTTTGAAGAATGGTAACTTAGCCATTGGCGCCAGAACCAGGCTCAAAGAACTTGCAGCAAA
Source organism: Gibbula magus (assembly GCA_936450465.1). Taxonomy (NCBI): domain Eukaryota; kingdom Metazoa; phylum Mollusca; class Gastropoda; order Trochida; family Trochidae; genus Gibbula; species Gibbula magus. The sequence continues at coordinate 63,723,824 of OW388290.1, read as the reverse complement.
TATCAAGGATCTTGAAACCTCAAATGACAGGAGCGCCATTGTCCATCATGATTATTCATTTGAAGAACTAGAACTCTTTTTATCAAGAATAAATTCTTTATAATTTATCAAAATTAGAATTCATTTCCAAAATGAGTTTATTATGGATGAGGAAAATTATATAATCGGCCAAGAACTATTTGGACTTCTAATATGAAAACATACTTTTCTTTTGTTGTAGGATCTACGCTTATTCAAAAGATGGCATATACAGGGTATGGAGTTCATGCATTTTGGAAATCATGATTGATAACTCATTTTAAAACAGATACATAGAAAGAATAACATCAAACATGGGTTCATAAAACAAAGTGAAACTCTGGAAGAAAATCCTAGTTAAATTATATTTAATTGATATTTGGCATCTTATAATTTATAATTGATGGTTAAATATGCTTCAATACAGTTTCATCTAGGTCTTCATCACTATTTACTATGATAAAGACTTAATTGAATTGGTTGTTGTCAGACGAATAAAATATAATTTATTAGCTTAAAAGCTGATGAAAGCATTCTCAATATTTTAAATAATATTATTTTAAATGATTTCAGGTGAAAATATATTTTCACAGGTTTAATATGAACTGAATGTCCTTATTAAATGTGTGTTGGTAATATTTAAAAATGTGCACCCTTTTTACGAACATATGCATGAAGTCATGGGATGTTAGATTTAAGCCTGGGATTCTAAGTTTATCTTTCTGATTATCTTGACCATACTGTTGACCATGTAGCAACTGACTAGTCAGCTAAGGAAGGGTCAGGTGAGGTCAGTCTGTCCAATCAAAGACAGACACCTCCCTCCCGCTGACCATCTCTAGCGGTCAGTTGAGGTCATCTGCATCGGAAGTAACCAACAAATGTCAAGAATGAATCTGATTTCTTTTTCAGCTGAATCAGATAGCAATGGTCAAGGAAAGGGGAAATTGGGTGATGTTCACAGCTGGTTTGGAAATTATTGCCAGAGGTCAATTAAACATTCTATTTGGACATTGATTGTTAAACATCTCTCAGATCAATCATTATTTTGCACTCTATATATATATATATGCATATACTATTTGATACTGATACTTGAAAGGAAAGAATAAATTTATGGCAAATTGAGACCAATATTTCTTAATCTCTAAATTACTTTGCTAAATGTAGGCTTTGAAACGATGACATTGAAACAACATCGACCTTGACATTTGATAAAAATTACATTGACATTGATCCTGAAATAAATGTTATAAATGACCTTCACCTTTGACAGGAATAAAATTACTATAAAAACCTTGACCTTGACATTTTATAAAAATGACCTTGACATTGATCCTGAAATAAATGTTATAAATGACCTTCGCAATTATTAAAACTGCTATAAAACCACATTGACCTTGAAATATGACCTTACCTTCAACTTTGACCGTGACATTGGATTGACCTGCGGCGTTGCTTGCTTTACAAATATACTCTCCTTCATCTCCTTTCGAGGCTCGAGATATCTGTAATCGAGATCCCTTCCTGGAAAATATAAATATTAAAATCATAAAAAAAACATTCCAAAAAATTGCATCGAATTTATAATTTTATTTGTTGGTAATTTAAATTTTGTTGGAATATTAAAATATGAATAGCAAGAAGACTTCAGACAAATGTTCAATTTTGGTAAATAAAAGATATGAATAAGCCTCTCGGATCTCTGTACAAAACTCTCAAAGAAAAAGATGACCTTATTAACTAATACTTATTTCACAATCAAAAAGGGTGAAGCTAGCTTTTCAAACAAAATATGAAACTTTGAAAATATTATATTTTTAAAACACATTTTAAAAAATTTCTTCCAAGCTAAGGCAAGTTATATGATATATCTAGGATTTATTATGTTAGAGACAACAAAGAGAAAAGATTTGCCCTAAAAAAACAATTAAGAAATATCCTCCCTCGATCAACAAAGGCCCTTCTCTATTTATTCAATTCAGTAAATTGTTTATTTTTTCAAAAAGAAAAACATAAATTCTTAAATTTCTCCTTCAGGCAAGTTCTTGAAACATCAAATGTATGAAGGGGTGAGTATTTTTCAAATAGTTCACTGCAGCAAAAAAGTTCAACATTTCAATTATTTTGATATCCTTAAAAAATATTCAACATTATCACTTCCTTTAAATACATGCGCACTTAATTCCGATTCCAGAAATTACGTCATTTAAGAAATATAAAACGCAATTCAAACTTATGGTTTATTTCAAGAACAGCCACAGCAAATATGCTTCCCATGTGTAAAAATGCTGTATCATTTCACCTGGTATTTTATTCAAACCCAAGAAATTACGTCATAGTGAGAAATACAAAAACCCAATTCACTCATGTTTTTATTTCAAGTCATATCAAACAAAATCTTCACCCCATATGTTAAAATGTTGGATATTTTATGTTCATCAAGAATTTTGTTCATGACATAAAATATAAAACGCACTTTATTCATGTTTTATTTCAAGTCAAACCAAAAAAATATAGTTTTCATTCATGTTGATTTTAAGAAAGGAAAACTGATTGTGTACTTCCATCCATTTTGATTATGATGTGAGGTGAGTTAGGCTTTCAAGAGTATTTCGCTTATATCACGGCTGCTAGTACTATGGCAGGGAGAAAGCCTGCAAAGCCATGTGGCTATGCATTGCAGTGAAACCTGCAAACATCGACTGGAACTAGCGAACCATGGATGGTACTGCACTGAAATTCAAACCTTTCTGCGTGTAGAACAGTTCTCTACTCCAGACAAAGTTGCCGTGCCCCTGGCGGGATTCGAACCCCAGACCTCTTGATCCAAAGCCGAACGCGTTAACCACTGTGCCATCCCGCCCCTTGATATTGATGTATCATGTATTTTACTCCATAGCCTCATGCACATCATGAATAAACTAAACAACCGAATTTCAACCAAATGTTGAATCTATTCATTGATATTTTATTCAAATTCAATAAATTTGTGATGATATCAATTCAAAACAAAATTCCAAACAAAATTCATATATATTATTTCAAGTCAATCAAAACATGTAATGCCTCCAATATATAAAAGTTTGTATCCGCGTCAGTACATAAGATACGAAATTCGATACGAAATTCGATACAAAATTCGATACGAAATTTGATACGAAATTTGATACGAAATTCGATATGAAATTCAAAACGAAATTCTTACCTATGTTTTATTTCAATTGAACAAGAACATACCCTGCCTGCAATATGTAAAAGTTTTTTTTATCTTCGCGTCAGTACATATGTGTTTAGACTGCTACGATTGATTTTCCTGACAATATTCGGGAACATGTGCACACCATCAAGGTAATTTTACATGTAAAGACTTTAGAAAACATTATTGGGATGCGGCCAAACACCAGTAGACAGGAGATAGATAGAATCTTTACCATTAGGCCTTCTTACTGTTATCATGCGTACATCGGTTTATTGCTTACGATTGTATCAAGTTTATCTCGAGATTTGCTTTCGCGAAAATTACCTCCTAAAAGTGTGGAGTTTACGAGACGAATAGTTATAAAACTCCATGGTTTTACTGCTATCTGTAAAACAAAGACTTCAGAAAAGTTTGTTGAAATCGTTTTCTGATACTGTCGACAAAATTTATGAAACAAAACGAAAAATATAAAGGAAAACAAAAGGTTTTGAGGGTTTAAGGAATACAACAATATTTTTGCCATGTTGATAATTGTTTACAATGAGAAAACAATTATAGACTTCATATCTTTTAATTATGAATGGCTTTGCAAACATTTTAATGCGAAAAGAGGAATTTTGCTTCAACAAAATCATCATTTTTAAAAGTTTTATAAAAAGAGCTGTTTTCACTTTAGTGATTGAAAATAATTTTCAGTAGAAACACAGATATTTCAGAAAGTTCAAAACATTGTTTTTTGTTTAGGAGAAAAAAAATGACTTTCAAAGTCGAAATTTAAATGGTTTTTTTTTAAACTTTAAAATTTAAAAAAATAGTTTATCTTTACTGTGAGATAACAATAAAACTTTTATGTGTAAGAAATTTGATATTTTTAATATCTCTCATGACACTGAACAATTGCTGTAATAGTTTAGAATTTCCTAAAATAATCTAGAACGATAAAAACGTCATTTAGAACATATATTATGTATCTCAAAATATACATACCTTATCCTTCTGCTTGTTGTACGTAATTTAAACAGTAATATATTAAATATTTTCATGAAAAAGATTGATATTTGTGAAAAAAAGCATTATTTTGAATTTAAGGTCGTTTGACTGTGAAACACAATCAGTAGACTCCAATTTCACTTTTATTACTAAAAGCACTTTAAAAATCTATTTAAATGTCAAAAGAGTCAAATGATTTCAAGAGGCCAACATTAGGAATATCAGAACCAAATGCTCTTAACAAAATTAATTTAAAAAAAGATATGAAATCATCTTTAAAAGAATTTCAAAAGTATACAGATTAAATAATTAAACTAAAAAAAAATTAAGATAAAAATTAAAATTGCAAAGAAGGTTACACAAATCCATGACAAAAGATTAGAAATTTACCAAATATTTAAAAAAAAATCATGATACCATTTTTCTACAACTTCTTTTCTTTGAGAGACACACTAAGTTAATACTTTTATCATTCTCAGGTTAAATAGAAGAACATTTGGCAATTGTATTGTTCAAAGTGATATGTTTACACTGGATAAAAATCTTTGCACAAAAAACACTTGGAGAATATATACGCTGACATCTTTCTCTTATGTAAGGATGGTTATTTTTTCTGCAAAAATAAAAGAATTAAGGATTGCAATAATTCTTGCACAGGCGCAAAACATTAGACAAGCAGAATTTATCGAATACCTAGAACAGCAGAGATATTATTTTTCACCTCCAAATACATAAGATGTGCTATTGTTATCAATGTAAGCACATGCAAAAAGTAGAAAACAATTTTTCCCAAATAACTGGATAACCTGAGAAATCATTTTTTGCCTTCCAGAAACAACAGACCTACCATTGTTTAGTGATTTACGCCTACCAACGTTGCGCTTAACTTACGTATAGGTTGATCGGTTAATTGTCTTGAGTGCTTTGAGCATCACTGTATGGAGTTTATGAGAATACATCAACATGAGCACGCGGTGTGAAGAGCTTGTAATCCTATACCAAAATGGCAGCTTCCTTAGGAGTTCATCGTTTTATTTCGATTTTTTACATTCCAAAACACTTGTGCACCATAAACGTAACACATAAAAAATGGAATTTCATCCTTCATTACACTTAAAGACTTTAAGCATATTTTGGAGAATTTTGCGGAACATGTTTTGTTTCGAGTTTCAAAGTCAACAATTATCTTTTAGATTTAAAGGTTTAAGAATTTAGAGTAATAAGCTTCTCACAGAAGTTGTAATGAAGTTAAAAGAGATTTTATTCTTTTATTTAACAAAGTTGAGAGATATAACTGAATATATTTCTTTGAAAATGTTATCATCATCTTAAAATGAACATTGAACTTGTAAATTCTGAGAAGGTAAGTGATTGTAAAAAGAGTAAAAATGATTTATTCATGATAATAATTTGTTTTTAAAAAGTGCAGAAACACTAAAAATTAGTAAATTGATAAATACGAACGTCATTAGCAAAAATTTCAACAAATATAGAAGTTTTTCATCAAACGAATTTAGATTTCATTCTTCATTGAAAAAAATGTTTACACTCCTGAGTAACAATGGTAAATACCAACATAAAGGATTTAATTTTCATAAACAAAGTTATTCTGCCCGACAAACTTAAGAAAACCTAAAATTATAACTATCCTGATTCAGGGCCTCCTCATAAGTATAAAGGCCCTGTAACCAGGACAGTTATCATTTTAGGTTTTTCACAAAGTTTTTAGGCCAGTACTTAAAAAAAAAAAAGTTAATAAAGACATTGATTCCTTCAAGAATAACGTGATTACAGATGATTTTAGAAATATTTTTAAGACCTACCTTCCATCTTTTATTCGAAGTGTTCCTTTTCTTGATTTTAAAGCTGTTCCATCTTTATACCATGTGAACTTTATACTTGGTTTTCCTTTTGCAGAACATTTTATCTTCAAAGACGATCCTTCTTTTACCCTTTTGGTTTTTATCTTTCGTACAGTTGGTGCTTTTGCTGAAAAAGAGAGAAAAATAATAAATAAACTGAAATGGGTCGTATGTGTTTGTAATATAACGGTTTCACATATTGAAAAACAATAGGATTTAGACATCAAGCTTCATTTAGTTCCATCATCACGACCATCATCATCAACATCACCATCATCATCATCATCATCACCATCATCATCATCATCACCATCATCAACATCATCATCACCATCATCATCATCATCATAATCACCAGCACCATCATCATGATCACCATCATAATCAACATCACCATCATCAACAATATCATCACCATCATGATCACCATCATAATCAACATCACCATCATCAACAACATCACCATCATCATGATCACCATCATAATCAACATCACCATTAACATCAACATCATCAACATCATCATCGTCATCATCATCATCACCATCATCATCATCATGATCATCACCATCCCATAATCATTAACATCCTCCTCCTCCTCATCATCATTCCTGATGATCCTCATCAAATACCATCATCACCATCATCACTATCACCAACACCATCATCGGTCAATCAGTCATCATCATCATAATTCTATTCTCCCTATTTACTCTCTTTTCATCTAAAATAACTTTAATAAAGTCGACCATGGAAGTATATAAAAGGTTTGCATCTTAAAGAACCTTGATCAAGTCGCCCCACAGAAGTAAAGACAATGGTAAGGGATTGTCTCCGTCTTCCACCTCCAATACACACAGCAATGTTTGGAGCCTGACTTGTTTCAGAAGAATGACCCATTATCCCTCGCGCTAACACGATTCCGTGAGAGAGATCTCCCCGAAGATTTGCTTGTCACTCCAGTGTGAGGTAATAATATATTGCACAGTCTTACACCTTCCTTGCTTATAGGAGAACACATGAGAGTATACTAGACTTATATCAACTTTCCTACATGAAGCGATTACTGTGCTGATCAAGAGACAACCTCCATTTTCTACCTTACTGCAGTTTGGTGTTTTTTTGGCTTTAGTTGTTGTGTAATATTGATGCTTGAAAGTGTTTCCTTTCTTAAAGGGGCAGTTGCAAATTTTTTCGCTGAAATAAGTCGATGAAATGTATTTGAAAAATAATGACACCAATAGTAAAACACCCTTCTCTCTTCGGAAAATCAAGTTAAAAAATAAGTGTACATGGATCCGTAAAGCCATGGAAATCCTTTTTGTCATTCAAAATAATAAAATGTGTTCACAATAAAATAGCCGCCATGCAATTTTTGCTTTATACGCAACACCATTATTACCAATACAGATAATTGGTTTGTGTAATAAGATGTTCTAATGGAAATATAAATGACATAAACTACTCAAGCAAGATTTAGATAGTGATTTTTGTTTCAAAAGTTCTGTTTGAACCACCTTTGGGCATGATTTGTTGTGTTATCATTTTGTAAACATTTCATTTCAGATTTAATTTGTTCTATATTTTATAAGTATCATTTTGCCAAGTTGCAGATCAAATCATATTAAAAAGATGCAAAAAATCTTCTTATAAAAAAGACCGTACCCAAAAGATCTTTATGGTAGGAGATCTCAAAGATCTTCATTGTCAAAACATCCAGAAGATCTTCTAGTCAAAAAGAGCCCAAAAATCTTTATAGCAAAAAGATCAAAAAGATCATCCCATCAAAAAGATCCCAAAAATCTTCATAGCAAAAAGATCTAAAAGATCTTCATGAACTAAAATCCAAAGACCAAAAGAAATGAAAAACTTCTAAAATGGTACATTTGCAGGAATGTCCATGTTTATTTTGAGGATAAAGTTTCTTTTAAAATGTCTTAGATATGGACAAGGATTTTTAGATATTGTAAACGTTTTAAAATTTCATTTAAAGTTACATAAAAGAATAAATCATTTGGTAGAGATTTGTTAAAATATTGCTCACTTTGTATAAAAAAAACACTTTTGAATATCATTCATAGCATACCTCAAGAATGTTATTAAATTTTTGTATAATTCATATCTAAAGTAGTGTGAAAGTTGACAGATTATGTAGCTTCGTCTCTCTTTTAATGAGAAATCATTGGAATATTTTCCCTTTTGTTCATAGAATATGCCTTTGCAAATGGAATTTTGACAGATTGCATGTTTTTCATTTGCAATTGACGATGTTTTTGAAGAATTTCTATGATTGATAACATTAACTGTTCAATGGATGAAACTTGAAAGGAGTGACTTCACAGAAAACAGTTTGTAGGCCTTCAACTTGCACCACTTTGGTGCCAACTTTAGAAGCGCCAAAATTGTTGCTGGAAGAAAATCAATTACAAAAACATGACAACTACTGCTAATTAACGTTTCCGTCGTCTTACAAACATACAGATCACATGTCAAAGCTTCAACTTCAACTGAAGTTTTTGTCTTTCTTTGAAAAACATCAATGAAACTTTCATCATTAACAAAACCTCACAAAACGGTTTTCAAGTTAATTGGCATCATCGATAATTTTTGTAAGTTGATCGATTGTCTGTATTCGTTTTCATGAGCTATTGTGGAACTGTTTAATATTTTTTTAATCAACAACTTTTTTCCCATTTAAAACTTAACCCTTAATCTGCTGTGTTAGTTGTCTCTGAATACATCAGGTAGACTGAAATTCCATTGTTTTCAAGCAAAGTTTAAAATCAAATTAATTTTGCAAAAGAAAAACATATTTCCAAGTAAAATCAGAGATCTATAACCACCTCCATGGCAACATTCATAAGACTTTATTCACAAAATCACTTATTCATAGATTCAGTAGTTATGGAAATGGAAACAATGATCAATCTTTATGTTTTTACCAAAATCAGGCAATTTCACATAATAACTGCAATTATATGATTATTTAGATTGATGTCTCTTGATAAGAAACTTTGCTTATATCACAATCTTTTTCTACTAAAAATACATTATTCAAAACTTCAAAATAATTACTCAAAACTTTCCAAACCATTCTTTGACTCAAACATTATTTAAATTCCTAAAAACATATTTGTCTCACTGGTACCAAAAACTCGACTCAAAATCTCTCCAATGATTTCTTATCACAAGATACCAAAAGCTGTCAAAAGCTTATTTGATCAATAATGTATTAGAACGATATTGGAGATAATATTTCTCTTGATTACATTCCCCAAACTCTTTGACAGATAAGACTATTCCCTCAATAACTGGGGCTCTTTCAGTCAAAATGGAATTTATTAATCGTCCTTAGCAACCCCACATACCGATCCCAAGTGGCACTCACCAAATTCCTCATAGCAAATTTGTCAATTTCATATACACATGACGAACAGAATATCCAATAAAGCTTCCCTGTGTGGTATCCATGCCTTCCAATATTGGAAATGTGACCCTGAGTCGCTAAATCAATTTGGTTCTCTGCTGATCCGATAGTGTCCATTTAACTAACTAGAAAGTGACTTAAGCCGCATTTATATGTGACTTGAGGCACGCTTATTTGTGAATTGAGGCACACTGAGTATATGATTTGAGTCATATTTAGCATATGATTTGAGTCATATTTAGTTATGATTTGAGTCATATTTAGTATGATTTGAGTCATATTTATAGTTATGATTTGAGTCATATTTATAGTTATGATTTGAGTCATATTTAGTTATGATTTGAGTCAAATTTATAGTTATGATTTGAGTCATATTTAGTTAAAGATTTGAGTCACAAAAACTGTATGATTTGCGTCATATTTAGTATATCATTTTAGTCATATTTAGTATTTGTTATAGTCACAGTTAGTTTATGATTTGGGTCATAATTAGTACATTATTGAAGTTGTATTTAGTATATGACTTAGGCCATTTTCAACTGCACCATAAGCCACATTGATTCATGATTTGAAACAATGCTCAACAATTCAGTTCTTAAAGTTTCTAAATGCACAGAAAAATGTCATAAAATATGTGATAAATATTATCCATTTATAAAGAAAATTGCATGCCTGCTTGTGTTAAATTAACAACACAAGCAGGCATGCAATTTTCTTTATTCTTTATTATGATATATAGGTATCTTGATGATTCTATTATACAATTGTGTTACAGAGCTATATGTATGTATGGATAACAATTAAATATATCAATTAAATGACTTAATTTGTCTTAATTTCTAGTACTTATATTTGAAATAACTAATCTTAATATTTAGAACACAATAAAGACATTATCCAGACAAGCTTGCATTTTCTGATGTATTCAACTTCTAAATGCCCTTCAAAGAAAGATTTTTAAAATTCAAAACAAGACAATACATCTCAATTTTCAAAAATCAAATTTTATATTCCATCTGATTAAGATTCCTTGGAGACTTCAAAGCTGTTAAAGAGCGAGTTCTATGGATCTTTTGGGAATCTTAATGGAATTCCTGCACACAACACCACTGCTGCCAATTATGGTATCTTCTGTACTCATTTCTGACCCCAGGGCAAGCTAATATTGATAGATCTTGATTGTCTTCCGTAGCTTGGTCAAGCTGATATTATCAACGGTAATTATCAGATTGATTTTGAGGCTCAACTGTTCTGGAGAGACGATGGCGCCATTAATGGTTTTTCAGAATGAATGAACAGCAAAGAATTATTGGTTTTGTGGCTTTGCGAAAAATTTTAATCAATTTAGGACGATTATCTATGAAATGAGATCCTCAGATTGAAAAACAAAATACAAAAGCGATCTCTTTGTTGCTAAATCTTTAAAATATCTACAGGAGACCCATTGATTAGGAAAATTGTAGACTATCAGAAGAAATTTTTAAATATACTGTAAAAGGATTTTGATAGATCTATACTATCAGAACCTCTCAAGACTTGCCAAATGTTCATAAACTTGCTTTGTTCTAATTGATTTTGCTTCAAATTATGGAATACAGATACCTAAAAGCGTTTCAAAGGCAGATATAAGTGAGAATTTGATGTTTTATTTATGGTGAATCCTGAAAGGTACATCATTCTTCAATATCTAATTAAATTCTAAATTCTACAGTCACCTAAACTATCACTAAAGGAAACATTAACACTACAGTAATAATAAGTTATAATGCCAGGTGTATGATAATGGTATTATTCCTGGTAAATGACTCCCTTCGATATTAATACAGGGATTATCTATACTTAGGTTATGTTTGGTACTTTGAATATTCCTGGTAACATAAATAGACCATTCTGGTTTTGAATGGCAACACATTAAGTTTTAATATTCCTGGTAAAATAAATGGGGAAATCTGGTAATGAATGGCAATAAAATTAGTTTTAATATTCTTGGTAAAATAAATAGGTCATCTTGGTGATGCAGAGGGAATTGACTACACTTATTTTCCTGCTTTTAAAAAACAAACTAATTCTAGTACCGGTATATCAACAAGGATAAAAATATACTTAGATCATTCTTTGATAACTCTTGTGCATATTTCCCCAAGTAAAATCCATTTTCATACAGTAATATGGTACTTCAGAAATTTCCATGTTTTTTATAACTTTAAAGATAAAAAAACATATATTTACGCGCATACACACATCCAAATGTGTGATTTTCACAAACATATGCTATAACAAATCATCCCATCTTACATTTTAAGTAAATATTCCTTCAACAAGTTGTGAATTGCTGATTGCATAAAGTTTAAATCTAAATCTTCTTTTCCCCCCAAAAATATGTTCATGTCAAGGATGGTTATCAAGAAGTTGGTGCTTCTAAGTCTGAGGAATTATCAACTGCACACCATGCTTGCCTTTTCAAATGATAAAATTTATCATTTTACTCAGAAACATAGTTTTTCTGGTTTGTAAGATGTTGTCTTTTCTGACTTTTAACCAGTACTTTAAATAGTTGAGAAAGAGGAGGTTATGCTTTCATTCTAAAATGTATTATAGTGAGTGAGTGAGTTATTGTTTAATGCCCCTTGGGCAGTATTGCAGCCATTAGCGGCGATAAAATGAATTATATTAAAAAAATACACTGACATGAGATGGTTTAATTTTTATTTGTATAAAATCAACATTACAAAGAATTAAATAAATAAAAACACATTTTCAGTTAAATCTTTGACTAAAATGACTTCATAATTCAAAACCATCGATTAGGAACATCTTTGAAATTTAAAACTGGTAAAACAAACAGTTGAAGTTATTTCTACGCAGACTAACAAAATAAGAAGGGGCAAAGAAGCATTCCTTGTCAAACATCTTTTTCACAGGTTGAACACCTTATCTTTGATGCAATAGATAGCTAGGCCCACACGTCTATTTTCCTTTTTTCTGTTTGAAAGTTGCAACAAATTAATGTGTAACAAGTTTACTTAACCCATTACACAAACTGACACTATCGACTGTACTTTCTCATTTGTTACTTACAATTTGTTATCAGAAATTCCCAACCTGATTTATCATGGAAACACTCTGTTTAAGCTTAGAGCTATGAGAAAACAAATTGCATACTCTGCAAGTGAAGTATTTTACCTCTAAATTGTGTTTCCATTGTAATGGTTGCCAAAAACCGTTCTTTCACTTTGACAGTTTTCAACAATTTTATTTTGTTTTTATAATAAAACAACCAATAACAGGAAAAACATGGCTGTTGTAAAACACAATTCTTAAAGGAAATCTTGCAGATTCTTCATTGTTCATGAATAGTATTATCATAATATTTTGTTAGATGTTCTTGAAGTTCACCAAATTGTATTTTCTGCAAGAATAAATTTTCTTGAGAGATAAAATCATCATTTGACAAAAAAGGCTTTACAAATTGAATGAAAAAGAAATGATTCTTACATTTTCTAAAACATTGATTTCATTTTGACAGAAATTTAAATAATGCAGAAATAATCTCAAGGATTATCAATGTTTAACAAAAATCATCATAAATATACATATATTTTAACCCAAGAACACTTCATTTTCAACTCTATGATCCAAATTCCTTATGTAGATCTTCAGAAGATCTTCTAGACTAAGAACAGAACCAGGTCTTCATTTCAGGAAGTATGTTATTCTATAATGAAATAATCACAAAAGATATTATGTTACAAAAACAACAGACAAGGCAGAAGACTGGACTAACTCAAGACACCTGTTGATGGACTGCAATGGATTTGGGGGCAGGGGGGGATTTTTGGAGTATGAAGGTGTGATAGAATAGCTGGAGAGGCATAGGGATAGGGGAGGGGGAAAGAAGGGTGTGAGGGTTTGGAGAGGGGAGAAAGGGATTCATAAACTGACATCATGGATGAGGGGGTCATGGATGTGGGAGCTCAAAGGGATCATGGAATGGTGATGGTGGGGAGGGGGGGGGGGGGGGGGGGTGTTATAGATTGGCTTCTCATCTCTGAGGGGAATTGGGTGAAGTTGTTGAGTGAGTGAGTTGGGGTTTAATGCCCCTTTCAAGAGTATTTCACTTATATCGCGGCTGCTAGTATTATGGCAGGGAGAAAGCCCGCAACGCCATGTGGCTATGCACTGTGGTGAAACCTGCGAGCAGCGGTTGGAACTAGCGAACCATGCGTGGTACTACACCGAAATTCAGTGTAGCATTGCACCAAAACCTTAGTGCGTGTAGAACAGTTTTCTACTGCAGACAAAGTTGCCGTGCCCCTGGCGGGATTCGAACCTAGGACCTCTTGATCCGAAGCCGAATGCGCTAACCACTGCGCTATCCCGCCCACCTGAACATATGATGTTGATTTACTTCTATATAAACAAGACACCATGAAGCATGTTCTGTTTACCTGTAAAAACAACTAAAACTGAAGCAAAACTAATTTTTAAAATTTTTGGAATGATTTATATATCAATTATTAATGATTCATAAACGATTCATGCAATTTTAATTTATATAACCAAAATCATGCTCAAAATTATCACTGTTCAAAAATCATGTTGAAAAGTTGTGATAAAGTCAAATATTAATTATTTAATCATTCATACATTCATTCTTTATCATTTAAGAATCCAAATCATTCTTATATGTTACAGTTACCTTTGTTCACCACTCATGTTGAGGTCAAACTTTCAGTACAAACATCTTCTAACGATTTACCGATAATAATGATATCCAGTGTTAACAGAGAGCCATGATCTGCTTGTAAAATCATATCCATCATGGCCGCCATAAATATGAAACTACTTTCCTGTCAACAGATTCACCAATGTAAACATATCTAAAAATGCCTGGCTATATTTCTCAGATAAGACGAACCATATAGAAAGTTTATGCATTCAAGGTAGCATTACTATTGAAGTAAATCAGAAAATTGCTGACTGCTGTACATAAAAGTACAAACACGTTCCAAAGATATATAGTCATACCCCATGCACTGTTTATTCAGTTGCAGATAATAGGTGAAATTATGAAGATTATTGTTTGAATTCAACCATTATTTTATCGATAACTTTTTTTAAGTTTCTCCTCTAAAGGTTAAAATTGTTCTAAATTATAAATCCACATTAATTCAGACTGCATATGTTATCTTTTTCACAGGTGAATCCAATTTTCCAAAAGGGGTCTCTCATTGATGGGAGGGGGGCACCATGGGTTCCAACAAATTAGCATGTAAAGTGGCTGTAGTGGGAAAACAACCATCATGGAAAGTTGCAAAGTACAAGTATATATATCATTAATGAAATTATTCATTCAATCTTTAGAAACATAAACCACAATGTTATCATTTATAATTGATGAGTATTTTGAGTTAAAATTCCTTGCTATTTTATTATAGTATATTAATTATGACTCCTATCTGTTTGATATTTCTATGCTATATTCCATATAAATATGAAGTATATGTAAGTATAATTCATAAATGATACATATTTCAAGTAAGTATCAATGGGGAACGGTTAATAGATAATAATTTCATATTCAATGAACCAGTTGGTAGCTTATCATTCATAAAAGATAAGAATTAAACCACGTCTGTCTCACAATCGGGAAGATCAGAAACATGGGTCGAGACTGTTTTCATCACAACTATTATTCATACTCTTAAAATAATCCTTATCTCAAGACGGTGCTAAAATAACCAACATGATTCTTTCATACTCTCAGTTCAGTGGCTCCACGTGCGTCAATATCATCTGATAGATGTCAATATCGTGCTAATGAAAGACAACCACAGGATAAATCTGTTATACCTCAGCAGTCATAACACACACAGAATCTATTTACAACAATCCATTTCACTTTATTCTTTTTCTCCCGGGATATGATCATGGTTTATTCTTTCTCTCCACGGGAATCCAGATCTCCCAGAATCCTTTGCTGCTTTCTGATCTTGTCTAAATAATCGTGATCGGAGTGAAATCGTAGACACATAAACTCGCAGAATAATCAAGTAATCGAGATAAAGCATATGATGGAAATATGTGCTTAAATAATGGAGATGTGTGATAAATAAGTACATAATGGGAAAGGTGCAAATACATCTCATTGACTTACAACACTCTTCTGATTATGTGAACTTTAACTCCTTCAAGAAATCAAAGCATCGCTTTAAATGATACATTTGTCAATATCATGTTTTATTGCAAATGCTGAGGTAACTGATAAAATATATATATATATATATATATATATATATATAAAAATAGATATGATGAGGAAAAAACACAAGTATTAAAGAACTAATATGGTTCATAACCTAACAATAAATTTTTTATAATGGAGGCCTCAAAATTGAAGTAAAATCCTCCTTTAAACCAGAGAGACTGCTACTAATCCCTGCTAATCCTAATCTCCTGAAACCATCATTGCATTTCAGCAACAGTATATAATATTTAGTTCAGGAACCGAAGACTCAAAGACTTTAGACGTCTGCAGGATTCTTAACGTAAAATTTACATTTTTACCAAAAAATATTATCCGATAATGATGCCATAACAGCATTTATTCTAAGAACTTCCATTAATCCTCGCTTCATCACGTCGCAACTTTCACCAAATCTAAACTTATCAGAAAGATCCTATTTTTTAAAATGCCATAAAAACAGAAGGTTTTGCAGAGAAGGAGCGTGAATCGATAAGAAATTGACACATAAAAATGCTCCGATTTGCTGGCAAACCTGATCGTGAGATTGTCGAAGACATTCAGACGTACAAGACTATCCTTCTACTCGAGAATTAAGAACTTATTCCTTATCAATGCACTGGCTTAACCAAGATAATTAGAGTAATTTCGGGGCGTCAAACAGAGACCAAGCTAAACTCCAATTTTGAGTATTTTGGATGTTAAAACGCTGACCCCAATGCTCTGCAGACACTCCTGACTTCAACAAACTTCCTCCAAACAAGATATGATTTTGTCAGGTGCATAAATTGAAATTTAAAAAAGTTTCAGATGATATTAGATATAGCTACTTGTTGATTTTGCACTTAGGATGTTTCAAGCACAGCTGCAGAGAAAACTGATTAATCTGTCAGTGTTAAAGGGGCAGTAGCATGTTTTTTTCGCTGAATTAAGTCAATGAAATACATTTGAAAATAATGCCACTAATAGGAAAACACGCTTCTCTCTTTGGAAAATCAAATTAAAAATGAGTGTATATGGTTCTGTAAAGCAATGGGAATCATTTTTGTCATTCGAAATAATAAAATGTGTTCACAATAAAATGGCCGCCATGCAATTTTTGCTTTTTATGAAACACTGTTATTACCACAAAGGATAATTGGTTTATGTAATAAGATATTTTACCCTCTAAAGTTTATATAAATGACATAAACTATCATTATAAATGGGAAATTTGAAAAAATAAAATTTTAAAAAACGTTCTTCTGCCCCTTTAACTCTAAACATACTACTCTGCGAATAATCTGGAATCCATTTTTTTTCTTTTTCTTGAAGTTAACTATTGTGAAAAAATCCAGAGAGGTAATAATCAGGACTAAAGATGCAGGTCTGAATTAATCTTCAAACAGAAGTATTTGTTTTTTAACAATGTAGCTATTTTGCTGATCCAGATTTGCAAATCCTCATCGTATAACCTACCTATACCTTGGAGTATAAACTACCCTATTATCTGTAAAACCAAATACCAAATATCCTACCCAATACCCTAAACAGGCTAAACAGAATTTATTATTTTATTTCTCGCTTTGTCATATGGACCATGGAATACCAAATAAATCATTTGTCACAATTCTTCAATGAGTAAAAATAACTTTCAATACTATATTAGCATTTTTAATGGGAGGGAAAATTTGGCAATTTTTTTTATTTTGGAAAGGATCCTTGTTGGCATTTTTCTTTCAAAACTGGTCAAAATCATGTTAGGTGAATCTGTAAACGAAGTCAGTAAAAATATTCACCTAAAGATAGGTAAACCCTATCTTACCTCCTGTGGCCAAATGTAAAGCTTAGGATTTTCAACGGATTTACTGCAAGATCCTACAATTATGTCACATAAATTTGTATTCTATCTCTATAGCATTCTCCTATTTTCTGTTTAATGTAATTCATGGTCAGGGCAAGCTAAATATAAAGCAGACTTAAACATGGATAAAAAATAAAACTGCTAAATTGGCAAATGTTGATGATTATATTTCTTATCTAAGAGGTTTGTTTATTTTCTTGTTTAGTGCCTAAAAGGATGTTGAATTCATACATTTTATGTTTCCTTTTTGATAAACTCTGCCACTTAGATTTATCAATTCGCATTACATGAAAGACAGGGGATAATGAAATATTTTCTTTTTTCCCCACACATGAAGATTTACATCTTTCATTAATTTGTTGATGTAATTAACATGAAAAATATATGTTTGTTTATCAAATGTCATAAATATGATAACATTTCCTAAGACGCCTTTCAAAAACATCTTACTTGCATCAACTGTTTAAACTAGAAGGATATAAAAATATATGCGGCTAATAATCTTCAGCGCCATGAGCTGGTATTAGTACCTGGATATAGGCGCCTGTACAAATATCAATTATTATTATTATTATCATTATTATCTGGCAATACATGATATTTCCAAACCATGGTCCTTTTTAAAAAAAAAAAAAAAAAAAAAAAAAAAAAAAAAATTTAAATAAAATTTGAAATCTAAGTCTATATTCTAACTGAATACTTTTAAAACTATATCCTTTCAAAGTTAAATGGTTTTTTTTCAGAGTATATGTGTCCATTTATGATGAATTTTATATCATCTTGTATTTTGTATTTTGTATATCCTTATATTTTTATATTATGTTTTTAGAATTAGATGACGACCATTTTAAAAAAAATCATCATAATAATATACAGTTTGAGTTATGTTACTGTAAAAAACCTTGTTTCAGATAAAATGGTAGTCTGTAATCCAGAACCCCTATCTTTTTAAGAACCTGGATAAGTCTACAACAAGACTTCAGAGCTTAGTGAAAATGAACACATCTCAGAGGCTCCTTTTGTATTTTATTTTATTATTTTTAAATTTTGAAATTAAAAAAAAAATTCAGAGGCCAATTAATAGACTAATAAAATGGTAATATTTGGCAAAGCAAATTTTTACAGCATATAGCCCTAGATGACATTAACTTGTGTGTTTAATTATTTTAGATTCAAAGTAAAAACTTCTAAATACAATTTCTTAAACAATTGGACTTCTTCTTGGTAATTTGAAGGAGGTCATCCCGGGTAAAGATATTTCCTGAACTATACCTGATGACACTAGAAAATTCAAATCAAAACAAATATCAGTGCAATTTGTTCAAACCAGTAACCTACAAAAGTAAAATATAGGATAACAATCCATCTACAAGCATACAGAGTGTTGAAACAATCTGTAAAATCTATCAACATCGCAAATGTCAGGAACGATGTCAATTTCATTAATCATTAAATCTACAAGCCGCATGTTTATTTCTCTTTAACATGCTGACAACATGATGTAGTGATGAGGTCACTTGTCATCACTTTTGTCACAAATTTTGTAACTGAATACAACCAATTTCATTTTGATGACAACCTGATGACAATAATGCTGAAATTCACGACAAAGTCAAGGTTGTTCATTGCAACTTGGACATGGTGTTGATTGCAGTGGAAATATCTGTCAACTTATTTTGAAAATGCTGAATATGCATTACTGATATTTGTAGCAAACAACATTTTCAATGTTTGAATGGGTAAATATGATTTAAACACATTCATAAGTAAATATGATATAAACATGTTCAGTTTTCCAATGGGAAAAACATAATATAAACATGTTCAATGGGTTAATATGATATAAACAAGTTCAATGGGTAAATATGATTTACAACATTCAATGGGCAAAAATGATAATAGACATGTTAAATTTTTCATTGGGAAAATATAATATAAACATTTTCAGTGTTTCAAAGGGTAAATATGAATTACCGGCAAACATGTTTAATGGAAAATATGACGTGCACAAATTCACTGGGTAAATGGGATACAAACATGTTCAATGGGTAAATTTGATAAAAATGTTCAAAGGGTAAATATGATATGATATATATCTTTTCTCATCATGATCACATATATTGACATTATTATAAATTAAACATGAAACTCTTTCTAATAAGTTTCACTCATGCATTCAACATAATGGCAAAGCAAATCTTGAGTCCTGTCAGTTTCAAGAAACGAGGCTCAGCTGTCAATAATCAATTATTTCATAAGTTTTTAATACATTTTCAGGACATCCCACCTTAGTAAAGCCTTTATATCATGCAAGGCTTAAAAGACAAAACGATTTCCCAAACTTGAAAAGCAATTTCCTCATGTAGCGATAAAGATCTTGTCCCAGCATGATTGAACTGATTGAATTATTTTTGTTGACAACATGACAATATTGTCAGATATAGGAAAGTTCTTCTTGTCTAATTTCTAAGCACAATGTAATCCTCAGAACATGATAAGAAAATGAATTACTGATTAAATTAATACTGTAGTAGTTACTTAAGAGTCAGAATAATGTGAAGGTCAACCACTTTAAGAAGGAATTCTCTTGTTATTTTTACTCATAAAAATAAAATGTAAATCAAAACCTACATTTCTGATTATCCTATTTTTAATCATGCATTAAATCAGTGAATGCAAAAATAAGGGTCAAATGTCAGAAAATGATACAATAATCAGTTCTATGACAAGTCTAAATTAACATGAGTACCAAAATGTCAGAAAATTATACGATTGTCATTTCTACAATAAGTCTAAATTAACATAAGGACCAAAATGTCAGAAAATGACACAAATATGAGTTCTACAATAAGTTTAAATTAATGTGAGGAACAAGATATACCGGTAAAATCTTTTTGCACAAAACCGATACATAAAACCTTCTTTTAATATGTTCCCTTGAGCAAATTTCTAAAACTTTATTCATCATTTTTATGCCCATGCATACTGGTTTATGAGACGTTTTATTTCACAAATCCTGCAAAGCCAATACCAACCAAATATAACACCCCATTATCAAGACAATTAACACTATAATTAACTAAAATTACTGAAACTTATGACCCTTGACTGATCTAGCCATCTTCTGTGACATTTCACATCAACATAATACAGAAATAATTGGAAAGCATGTAAATAAAGGAAAACACGTTTCAATGGATGATTGCCTTTATTGCAAGTGAAGATGTTCCATATATATTCTAACACCATTAAATCCCACTTCTTGAGTTCACTGACATTTCTTTGAAGAACATTAAGAGGTGAATATGTAAGATAACAAACAGAGCAATGTAAGATTAAAACAAGATCAATGTGAAATTTGCTTGGATCAATGCAAGATTAAAACATGATCAATGTAAAATTCACAGAGATCAACACAAAATTCACTAAGATCAATGTAAGATTAAAACATGACCAGTGTGAAAGTGCAACATGATCAATGTAAGATTAAAACAGGATCAATGTGAAATTTGCCTGAATCATTGAAAGATTAAAACAACATCAATGTAAAATTCACCAAGATCAATGGAAAATCAAAACAAGATTACCGGTAATGTAAGATTAGAACAGGATCAATGTAAGATAAAATAAAATTAATGTAAGTATAAAATATAAATCTAAATATCAAAATGCTAAGTCAAGCATATACACTATCGGAAGTCAAAAAGTCATCTACCCCACTTACTTATGTAGACCCCCGCGAACACATCACCTTTATTGCTTTACAGGTAAGATCTCAGGTGGCTCTTATAAAGGAATTTGACAGGTAAGACATATATGGGAAAGCTCTTTGATCTCACTGATTACTTTGAAAGGTGTAATCACACAGGTTCCATCTAAACTAATTACCATTTTTCATAAATATTGTACTGAGTGACCTCAAGGGAAAGTAGCTGAATTTTAAAGGCAAACATTAAGTTATGGTGGTTATTCAGTGTTACTTAACGTTATTATCAGTCAGTCAGTAAAATAAGTAAGCATAAGTAAGTAAGTAAGTTGGTTACTAAGTAAGTATAAACTTTTAATTTCCTTTCAATTTTACATCATTTTTTATACAATAGCAAAGTTTTACATATGTCTACTATATATATATATATATATATATACATCTATATATACTTATGTTTTAACTTCTACAAAACTCATTTCATAAATGTAGTGTTGTATTTCTAAATACCTGTAATAGATCAATTTCAGTATGTAGGAAATATACATGGTCTATTGAGATGTATTGCATGAAGACTAGTTTATATCAATCATAAGATGCATTAAGATACTAATTAATAATTCATTCAGATAATCATCACAAACAGTCAGTTTGTCAATATTTCAATATCATTTCCATTTCAGAACACTGTGATTCTAAAAACTCTAATATATTTCCCAGTGTCGTCAATTTAGGTCATTTATTAACATATGCCTTGTGATGACAGAACATATTAGAATTCCAATAACTTATAAGAACTATTATCATATTGATCAATGATGGGACAGTCAATTTCATTCATGATCACAACCCGTGATATATTTCAGTGTGGCGTCAATTTCACCATGAATGAAAAACATGAAATCATTGATCAGTGATTGACATGGCCATGTCGTTACGGCAACCACGTAATGTACATACATTGATGACCTACTTTGCTGTACTTCATTCACAGGAAATGTGAAAACGACGCTTGTCGATAGTAGATAGTGCTAACGACATGTCCAATCAATCAATGACAGTTAATTGTTCATTGTTATCAGCTGGCCAGGCAAAACTTTAATATTCATTATAAGCTATTTACGGACTGTTCAAGGACTAAGATTAATGAAAGACTGTTGTTATAACACTTAGCGAAGACGACTTCAGAAGCATATATTGGTGAAAAAATATATCAATTTTATGATATCATGCCAAAATATATTATACTTATGTTAAAGCACAAATAAAATATTCAAAATCAACTCATTTGCATTTCTCTATAATTTTCAGAAATTTTCAGAAAATTTTTCTTCATTCAATATTTGAGATAAAATTATCAATAATTAAAAATTGCTTGGAGAAGAAACAAAGCATTTAGAAAATTGAAATTATGAAAATTTATATAATTGTCTTTGTAACATTTGAGGTATCAAAATAGTATATCCTTTAAAACAACTTTGTTTTCATTTTGCCCTGGTCTGGGTTCCACACCACCACATTTTACTGTGTGACTGACTAATTATATATGATAAGAATTCATAAATATTTGATGCCATGTTTTGCTTCCAAACAAAATTATCTCCTTATAATAAATGTTAAGTGAAGCATAGTTTATTTTTCTTCCGTTAAGAAGATTGTAAATTCATTTAAGACGCAGAATGATAATAAATGGGCCCAACTGTTTACTTTGAACATTGATTATCTGTTTATTAACATCAAGGGAGGGTTGATAAATAAATCACATATATTAATTTACTAATATTTATTAAATGGGTCAAGGTGGAAATAAAATGATAAGAAGTAAAACCTGTACTGAATTTAACATTAACCAGAATATTGGAGACGGAATTTCATCAGAAAATCTAGGAATTCAACCACATCGAGATTATATCATGATATAATAAAAAATATCTTATTAACTTATTTTCTTTGCACTAAGATAACCACAGTAGCATGATATGAGTAAACAAATCCATAATCAAGTTATCATATTATTCTGTAAGCAGAGCTTAGCTTTACATAATGTGCATTATATTTTTTTAGCATTCGACCACAATAGTATTATCCTTGTCAAGTCTTTGAAGGGCTTTGAGAAGTTGTATACATAACAGCAAGATTTTCTGGATAACAACTCCTTTAAAGTGAAAATACATGGAAACTTATTTAATGTGCAAATGCTATATAAAATACCATATATGCTATATAAAAATATCCCATTTTATTATATCTTTACATTCTACCTGATGAAGGAGTGAGTATATCCCCCGAAATGTTGTTTATTTTCACAATAAAGAAGTTGTTATCCAGAAAATCTTCCTGTTGTGATATTCTGCGAAATTGCAGGCTGAGGTTAGCTTATGGTAGTTTAACTTGGAATTTAAAAGCAGCTTTAGCATAGTCATGATGTCATGTGTCATGATCAAGAAAGAGCATCATTGCTATTCATCATCTGCATCATATGTATTTTGATATGTGCATAAAATACAAATTTTCATTTCATAACTTGCATCATATATATTTTAGGAGATCAGTGACACGAGAAAAAAGCAACCTCCTTGTTGATGATTGTATCATGTACTTGACAGATTTTGGAAAAAACATATTTTCTGTTGCTACTTTCACCTTTTCCTTCTACCTGTATTTAAGTAGGCCATACAGGTAAGCTTTGAGAGTTACCTGCAAACGCCTGTCATGATGACATTTACCAGCTGTAAATAGGTCACTTGTTTGTAAGCCGTACAGGTGAATTAGCTATAAATATACGCAGGTATACTTGAAAGTGACAAAGAGACATATTGCGAGGTATTCGCACCTGGAAATATACATGCAATACACATGCAATATACATCAGTGGTATTTGCAATCTACATGCAATATACATCAGTGGTATTTGCAATCTACATGCAATATACATCAGTGGTATTTGCAATCTACATGATATATACATACTTCTGTGGAATCAGATGTTGAGATGGCATATCGTTAAAAGTTGAAATATACATGAAGTTTATGAATAGACATAAGTCTTATATTACAGGAAATAGATACCATTATCTATTTGATAAAGAAAAATCTCACATATAAAGAAATATGTATGCATGATTCAATCATTTCGTTTCATTTTATCGGAAATGTAAAAATAACCCCATGGTTATAACAGATAAATACATGTAGATATCAGAAAGTTTTTAGTTGCACTGAATGATTCAGAAATGTTTTATATATTATTGAGTTCGTTCATGCATAAGCTAGTTAGCTCTGGCACGTATCCTCTTTTCCCTTTCTCTGAATAGGTCCACGATGCTACTCCACGAGTTAATGTTTTATATATGATATACCTAAGCGACACCTGAAAAATCAGATATCAACAATGAACACCTGAAGAATTGTGAACTGAACGTGATATGTACGTGATATGTATAGCAGGTTGTTATGGGTATCAGCTGCTATTGACGTCTCCTTGGTGTGTATTGACTTAAACGTCATGGTCCATAGACCGCTTACATGATTAATGACAATAAAACAGTGCATTGGTATCATTATCGACCTTTAAGTGCATGTACATTGAGATCTGTACATAACATATATCAGGTTTACCATTCAGAATGATTTGTTTCATTTTCTTATTGATATGTGTAAAATGTTACACTTTATTGCAAATTGCAGGTACATCTTTAAATTTTTTATATTTTTTTAAAACCAGTGCATTGATTTCACTTACCGGTACAGCAATATTGATTTTATTTTCTGTGTTATCAATTTCATTTAATGATGTCAATCATATCATTAGATAATGTCAATTTCTCATCGAGTGATGTCAATTTCATGTTCAATGTTGTCAATTAAACATTAATTGATGTCACTTCTACATGGAGTGAAGTCAATTTCAAATGAAGTGTTGTCAATATCACATTAAACATCTCAATTTCGCCCTGAATATTGTCGATGTCTTCTGGAGTGTTGTCGGTTTCACCTGGAGGCTTGTCAATATCAAATATGAAGCAGACTATAGTCGTCGTCTCACATGATGACAGACAGCATGAATGAACCTGTCCGTCTCCTGTCTCGTAGATAGCACTGCTTCGTCCTGTCTTTACTCCTACTCCTACACACTCCTTCAACATTGTATCGGCACTCACATTCATACTGTATGGACACTTACAATTCACACCTATAGGACACTTAGATGTACATATACATTGAATAAAGCTAAGGAGGTGGTGGCGCTCATACATTTCACTCAGATATAGACATCATTCATACATGGCTGATCTATAACTAGTCAAAGACCATTTGATGGATTAGGATAACACTTTGACACATCAATGACATTGATTATAGGCAATATTTTGCAAAATTCTTGATATTCATTTATGAAATTGTTTGTATATGTCATAGATATTTGGTAAGTATTTTGCAATTTCTTTTTTATTTATCGATGATAATTTAGATATTAGAATCTAATGAAAAGTTTTTGCAGATTGTGTTGACATTATGAGATAAATGAAAATGCAGTAGCCTTAACCCTTTCACCACTAAGAAACCTGAACGCTAATACGTTTTCTGGCCTCTGTAGAGGCCTGTAGGGGTGAAAGGGTTAAAGAGATAAGGTTTATTATATCAGTTACTAGATTCTCTCTATAGCATCCCAGCAGTCTGAAAATAATGGTCAGTTCTATCTTAGCAGTGGAAAGTTGACATCATTCAAATAATTTTAAAAACTTTTTTCGAGTACATTATATTACTTCTGTTACACACGATGATGATGTTTGCAATATAAGAAATTGTTCATTGTACAGAGTCTTAAAATTTGGAATAATTTTTTCTAAAGATTTACTATGCCTTTTACATATGAAATAATAAGTGGTAATAATAGTTTTAGAACTTTTCTCAAACTTTCATGAATATACCATCAAAAAAATCTAATTCAATTTTCAGACAGCATCTTTTAAGCTTGATTTATTTCTTTCAAAACCATCATAAACTGATTGATGTTTTTCAAAAGTAGTAAGGAATATTTTTTTCAGAAGAATGAACACGACTCGCAAAATGCTGTTGAAAGTAGAAAAAGATTTGCTTCCTATGAAGGGCATTAAATCAGTGAAGCATAAAAATGTCAGAAGCATATGAATTTTGCAACCAAAAAATCAATAAATATAGTTTCCTAAGTATGTATTATTCAAAGTTTCTGTTAGTATCAAATGTGTCCATAGAAGGGAAATAACTCAACTCTTTAATGCCTTTATCTCAGATGAAGGAGACGATTTCATCATATTCTATGTTTATACAATGCAGCGGTCGATATGGATATTTCAGATTTTATTGCTTCATCGGAAAGCAACAATATTCATGTCAAAGAAGTCATTTCCTTCAAGGGCAATGATTTGGCCAAAGATGTTTGAAGCAATCATGAAAAGAATTTTATTAATATAACAATTAGGTCAAAGATAATTTGCAAAAGATTCTTTAAAAAGATGCTCAGTATTAATAAGATCAAAGAGGTATTTTTCATTCTGAAAAAATGTTTATCTTTTAATTTAGCTGATACAAAATAGTTTTTTTTATCCCAAAACTACCAAAGTGCTACAGTCTCTTTAAAAAATTACTTTGCTTGGCATAACCTGCAGCAAATGTGTCAAATTAACACAAGAAGGCAAAAAACACAATTGATATCTCAACAGGTTAACGACCACGCCTGAAGGTAATACGTCATTCAAAGGAAGCTTGTCTCTGAAATCTACAATAGTTTTGGTGAAATTGCTACTGGCAATGAACGATTCAAATTCTTGCTTCCTGTCAATCATATCATATGCCCATTGAAATGTGACAACTGTTAAGGAAATTTGAAATCCTTTTGGGCACACCTTTTTATTTGAAGTCAAATCCTTTCCAGAATATTTGTCCAGATGATTGGATTTATCAGCCAGGAAGGAAAATCATTGATATTCTTGAATGAGACTTATGAAAATAATGTTTTGGGATAGCACTATAAAAATGTTAACACCATCAATTAATATTTTAACTGTTGAATTAATAAGTGTCACATTCTTAGTGGTCAATTTACAGGAATCGTTAACAAAAGGAATCATCCTGGTGTTACCAGTTACCAGCAATTTGACAATAGCTAAAGATTATCAACTATCCCTAACTATTCTGGGTTAAAGTTTTTAGTTCTTTTACTTCACACTACAGTAAGATAATTCCAATCTTTTGCCATTTTACTTCACACTACAGTAAAATAATTTTAATTTCTTCAAATCAACAAATAATCATATAAAGCATAAATTTAAATATGAAATTAAAACAACATAATCATTAACACAATTCTGAAATGAAACACAAATGGACAATCAATATTGGTAACTTAGATTTTTGAGGGAACTTTTGCAAAGTGTGACCCTCTGTTTTTGCAAAATACAAATTTATCATATCACCTGACACAAACTTATTAAACAACATTCCAGGAATACCACAGACATTTTCCAGGTGAGAATAAACATCTGACAGTACCGCTCCCATAAAAACACTCTTAATTTCCTTAATTATCCTAATAATTCACAATCTTGAACAGTTCCCAAGAAACTGGATTATCACATAGAGTGAACAAGTGTTCATCTCTGCAAGTTTTCATAACCCAAACCCAAAACACCAAGAGATTATGTTTACAATTTTATTTAAGAAATAGATTTCATAATGTGTTTGTTCACTGGCTTATAAACGGTTTAAGAGATGCAAGTTAAACTAGTATAAATGTCGGAGCTTGTCGAGATTGTTACATGAGTCTAATGTTCCTCTACTGCTTATACACAGATGGGCAAAAGAAACAATACCCAATTTTCCACAAAATATGTTTGCAGGATAAAGTTGATTTTGAATGTCTGTGATGAGGATATATCTCGTAAAGAGATCTACACAATTTCATTCATGAAAGTATGATGCCTGATATTTTATATGTGTTCAAACACACATGGGTCACTGAAATTGCTTTTTCAATGGTTTAAAAAAAATGTTTGGTAGTTAAGGTAAAATTTTCTGAAAAAGGGAATTAATGTTAGTATAAAATGTTATCAACATAATGTTTCTTCTTGGACTTTAAATTGATGATGAATCATTGCTGTAGGATGTCATAAAACAAGCCAGAAAAATATAGTTCACTCTCCTGTCTCACCTGGTTAAGGAGATTTCAAAATAATTTTTTCAGAAACATAAACTACTAATGTTTTAAAAATTACAAATTAAGTTTTGTTGACTTTAATAGACATGGTGTAACTATCTTTCAATTGTGAGTTAAAATATCTTGCATTTTTGGTTGGTACTGTTTCTTTTGCCCCTCAGTGTACAAACACCAGCAGGCTTGTATTGTGCAATGCATTGGGAAATCAGTTTAATATTCTTGTACTGCATATACAAATATTGCCAGGTCTTGTATTGTTATAAGCAGCAGTTCAAACTTCTGTAGACTGGCAAGGATGGCAATCTACAAACGTGATGATGGCAATCTACAAACGTAGACAAATAAACTTTGTGCTCAATAGAAGCTTTTGGCTTGCAAACGCCTCAGATACAATCTAGGAGCGAGATGGCACGATGTGAAAAAGGTCAACAACTTAGGGGAGATAAACTTGCAAGATATTCTTTTCACAGTGTTGACTCACTGATCTGATAGAGGAAGAAATGAGAACTTTGGAGGAATAGAAAGAAGGAGAGAAGGTGGAAAATGGAGAAAATATAGAAGAAAAGAAGATGCTGTTGATTGGGGTAGTGATGGTGATAATGATTGTGATGGTGATGATGGTGATTGTGATGGTGATGATGGTGATTGTGATGGTGATGGTGATAATGATTGTGATGGTAAAAATGATTGTGATGGTGATAATGATTGTGATGGTGATAATGATTGTGATGGTGATGATGGTGATTGTGATGGTGATTGTGATAATGATTGTGATGGTGATAATGATTGTGATGGTGATAATGATTGTGATGGTGATAATGATTGCGATGGTGATTGATTGTGATGATGATTGTGATGGTAGTTGTGATAATGATTGTGATGGTGATGATGGTGACTGTGATATTAATTGTGATGGTGATTGTGATAATGATGGTGATTGTGATAATGATGGTGATTGTGGTTGTGGTGATGATGAATGTGATGGTGATTGTGATAATGATGGTGATTGTGATGATGATGGTGATCATATCAAACATATACATTAACTTCTATCATATACAGTTATCAATATAAAAGAAGAAGTTAAATCTTCTTACTACACATAATAACCACGCAATTCATTATACTTTTCAAAATGGGATTTAAATTTAAATTCAAATTCACACCCGAAAAAATGTCAACTATGAGTGATATTGCCCCCCAAGAAATTTAACGACACTATATATACATTGCTGCAAAGAAAATATTTTATAACATTGAGCCAACAGCTACAGGCCATTTCTCTCAATGGATATCTGATAATGAATTGAAATTGACGATCGTACATTTCAGGTCACATGACTGGCAGTTGATATTGACGCCTCTATTCAGAAAAAATTATCATTGTGTAATCTTACATTCACTTGAAGACATGAATCACTTCTCCTACATTCCAAGCATATGGTTATTATCTTATCCAAAAATATGAATAAGATAACTATCAGTTATTCACAACCTTGCTGGCAAGTAAATCATTCAGTGTTCATTGACATGAACTAATGAATGTAAATTTCATTTTATTGAATATGAATGTTGCATTTTTTGTTGAAAGTTTTTTTTATGAATGAATGATTTATGATTTTAAGCTTATATTTTCAGAATTAATATTCATTGCAGTATTGTATGTTATTTTTGTTATCTATTTATGTTAATCGATTAACTATTAAATAAAAAAAAGAATATAGAATATGAAATTTTGGGGGTAAAATGGGGGTAAGATTAGGTAAGCTCTTGTGAAAAATTGTTTTCTGTAAACAAATCTGGCTAAAATTTAATAGAAAGATCAGTATTTCTTTTATTTTTTATCAAACTTGGCAACTCTTTTTAGAAAAGATAGTAGGATGGTAATTTGGTAAAACAAATAAATACCTTATTTTCGCCTTATTTAACAATTTTTGTTTTATGATCTCTCTAAATGTCAATTTTAATTTAAAGTCTTTCTTTTCAATCAATAACTTTCCGAATAAATCAAGTCACTCAATGAATTTTCCATCTAAAAATATTTTACACGATAAATATCTGAATTTACTGGAAATGTGCCATCGTTTTCTTCCTGCATGAACAACTTTCATACGAAAGGGAACTTAAGTGTTGCGTTATGGAGGTGAATAAATCTGGAATAGTGATGGACGATATCAAACCATGTACCCCCATCAGTGCACTTCAAGCGTATTCATGGAGATATCGTACTAAGATACGACCTGAATGTCTAGTGTTTCTCACAGACATTTCACGTATGCATCGGTAAAGCAATAAAGAAGCTTTTGACCTAACATCTGTGGAAGTTCATTTGACTTTAAAATTATGGAAAATGTCATTTAATATATAATGATTTCTTGAAACAATTCCATAATAAATTATATGATTTTATTTGCACATTTCTTAAAATTAAAGGTAATTGAAGATAAACTAAAAAAAGATAAATTTAAAATTCATCTACAAATAAATTGAAATATTATTTATTTATTTATTTTTATTTTTATTTTTTAATTATTTCTTTAGTGGTACATGTACATACACATTACATATACAAATTAGTTACAACGAAAAGCATACAAAACACTTTTCCAGAAGATAAACTAAAAAAAGATAAATTTAAAATTCATCTACAAATAAATTGAAATATTATGATGAATCACTAATTTACTTATAGGAACTTAAATTTTTAACAAAATAATCATGATATTATCAACATTACCAAAATCATAAAATATAAAAAAAATTCAAGGTGAGGTGAGGTGAATTGGGGTTTGCTGCCGCTTTCAAGATTATTTCATTTATATCACAGCTGCTAGTATTATTGCAGGGAGAAAGCCCACAACAGTATTGTGGCTATGCATTGCAGTGAAATCTGTGAGCAGCAGCTGAAACTAGTGAACCATGGGTGGTACTGCACTGAAATTTACAGCATGTTGAACAATTCTCTACAGCAGACATGGCTGTCGAGCCCCTGGTGGGATTCGAACACTGGACCTCTTGATCCAAAGCTGAACATGCTAACCACAGCGCTATCCCGCCCCCAAATCTTTTCAAGAGAATCTAAGTAGAACATAGTAGTCAAACGTTAGGGAGTTTCAATTTGTAAACATGTAAAACATTCAAATCTTATCTTCGACCAGCATGAAAAGCTTATATACGAGTATACCAAATGCGTGAAATCTACAATTTCAGCTTGAAGGGTTTATTTTTCATGTTTCTATCAGAAATAAATGAGGTTGACTTGCACGTCACTCGTTGTACATTTCATTCACCATGTATATTTCATTTCATGCTAAAGTGAACTCGCCAAACAGGTGTTTTGATGATACATAAACATATCTTAATGATAAGAACTATCAGAATGATGAAAAACGAAATTTTATTTTTTGGGTTTAAAGTTTCTCCTTTACAACATGGTTACATGAAAATCTGCACATCAAATTACAACATAAATATTTTAAAAAGATAAACTGCTAAATGAAATCATATCATAATCGATAATAATGAAAGGTGTGGATGATCGTTAAACATGTTACTTGTATCTAGTGGCAGTAATCATTGTATAGTCAAAATCTCTGACATCCAATGATTTGGCAAAAAAGCAGGTGTGTACGCTCGATATTGTGTGCTGCACACTTGCATTGTCATTAAAATTACCATTATCCTTATTTTTACCATTACCCTTATTATTAAGGATTCAGCACTAAAGTGCTGAATCCTTATTGTTATTGGCGTGTTTTATTATTATTATTATTCCACGGATTTTGTGAACACGACTTCTACCAGAAGGAATGCAGCTAATAGTACCAAACTTTGCAAGATGATCGCCCTTACTGCCTAGTTTCATGCCGAAGCTTTTGGGCCCAATCGTCCAAATCATTAAAGGTCCAGTTCGAATCTAAAGTTTGATTTTTAACATGGGAAAATTCTTAAAAATTCAGCTAGAGACTTGCAACTTGTTTTAAAAGATGCGCATTGACAGTGCGAGAAGAAAAGTAAATCATGACGATTTCGTTGGTCACGTGGTTTCGCCGCCATTTTGATTTTAGACACTTTTCATAATTTCCGAAACCCATACACCTTTGACAATCTTCTTCTCTGAAGATACAAGCATTAGAAAGCTCATGTTTTTACATAATGTAGCTGATATATGGCTAACAAAAATGACCTCACGGATTTTGCAAATTCGAAATACTTTTTGCACAGTAGGTATTTTAAATCTGTTGATTTTTCAAAAAGCGCAAACTTCAAGGGGACATAACTCAAGAACCTACCCGTCGATTTTGATGATTTTTTCAGGAGTGTAAGATTGGACTGAAGTCTTTATGAATCAATAATAAAATCGCTCGCGTACAGTCATTCCCGGCAACAATTAAGCTTCCAATTTCTAAAAATATCAAAAATCACGCTTTTGGTGAGTTTTTGTAAATTCATAACATAATAATCAAATCTTCTAGAATAGAGTTTGATACCTCACCAGAGAGACAAAACATTTTCCTAAATACGAAAATTGAAATTAATAGAATAGTGTTCATAATGGACGAGTTACGGGTACTTTAAGTTTGACAGTTCCTGCTTTCTTTCTAAATTGATGATTGTCACGTTTGTAGTGTGTCTTTGTTTTGTCATAGTTCAACAATGCAATATCGTAGAACCTTGTTTAATATCTCGTCAGAATGGGAAAGGATTGCTCTAAATGGGGAAAGCATAATTAGTTTGATAATCAACATAACAAATGTGCTATAAGCCTTTTCTTTTGATCAATTGCGACTTTCCGTTTGTACTGTAAACAAAGGGGGTAAATCCTACTTTCGTTTTACATGATGGACAGGTAGAGGCTGCTGTAGCTTAATGCTTTTACAGATCTTCGTGTAACTTTCAAGAATGACTGCTGATATGACGTACTTAATAGGAAATTAATCAAATATGCGCTGAATCCTTTTATCGTCACTTGTGACTATATTTACCATTATCATTTAATCAATATAATTACCATTTAATCGATATGATTATATTACCATTATCACCATAATCATTATCACCATTACCATAATCATTACCATAACTATAATCATTCTCATTACCATTATCATTGGGATTATTATTACCATTTACTCAATATTATTACCATTATCATCAATATTACTGTTAATCCTCTTAACATCACTTACCAGGCCAGCTATTAAAAAACATAAACTTCCAATCTTTAACACATAGGCTGTGATCAAAGCTGATAATTCTTTTGGAAAATGTTTTTAACGATATGACCCCAGAACCATTATTGACCGATATCAGCGAATTCAGGGCATTTGTATATCCTTTCCAAAATCTTCCTAATAGTGTAAATACTTTTTGCTCAAACTTTAAATCGTAAAAAATCAAGAATTCTTTCCTAAGATCAATACAAAACTCATTAACTGTCGTAAAAAATTACAAAAACACAAATCACTTGAAAAGCCAGTCAAATTCAGACTGTTTTTCCCTTTTTCCCTTAAAACTTAAATCAACCAGGTGTCAGAAGATCAATACAAAATTCTTCAAAAATGATGAATTCAAAGTCAATTCAAAGACCCTTTTTAAAAATTTAGGCTCCGATTTCTATAGTAGACAATAGACGGTTGACATCTAGACCATTTGAAGAATTCTTCAGCTGATCGATAGAAGCCATTCAGGGAAGCTTGGTATGGAACATGTTTTTCCTCAACTTTAAAACCATATATCAGCTTTTTATTGATCAAAATGTCCACCGTTTAACAGGGAACTGATAAAAAGGCATTTCCTTTGGGCAGAGTTGATGAAGAAGCCAATAAACTGTTCGCTGGAACAAGAAATTCAGAACGTCTTGTAAAAGTTATTCATACCGGATAAAACTTTCCTCACATATTTTGGCTTTAACTATTTTTTTTTGATGGTAAATACAAACTATTTGAAGCTTGTATTTTTTCGCACTATAAATTCTGTCAGCAGTTTACTTCCCGGTATAAACAAATCCTATAACTATAATCCTGGTTACGGGGTCTTTTTATTCATGAGGAGGCCCTGAATCAGGATAGTTATCATTTTGGATTTCCTATAAGTTTGTAGCCAGTTTAGAGGAATCACAATTCGTTAACAGAATAATTCAACATTGGCCACTGGCCAATCATACGCCGTCGCCGAATATTCTGCCCAAATGTCTGGAAGCCATTGGGTAAGGGTTAATATGGACGGATGACTTTACTCTTTTATTAAACAGATCTCTAAGAACTATAGTTTGCAGTTTATAAATTAGTTGAAAACAAATAACATTTATAAATTGTACTCAGGATGGTCATCCATTCATCAGCCAAGTCAAGTCCGACAAATTTATTGCGCCAATCACCAGTCTTCTATAAATTGGAAGTAGACTTCAGTGATACAGACATTAAGACCAGTTTTCAGGCAAATAGTACAGCGATAAAGCTGATGCCTTCAAAGGTTCAAGTTTTATCAATGGTTGGTCAAGATTAAGGAAATTGCTCTGACGCTTTTGACGGTGAAGAGAAAACTTAATTACATGGCAACTAACAAAACTATCTTCCATACTACTAAACACTGAACTGTTTAGTCAAACAGTTCACATTCCATGTATATTTGTGACACATAATTTTGATAGATTCTTTTATATAGAAATTGCATGAGAAAAGGAAGTTTCTTCCTCTTTTAAAGGCGCTGTAGCACGTTTTTTGCAAAATTTATTTTTTCAAATTTCCCATTTATAATGATAGTTTATGTCATTTAAATTAACTTTAGAGGGTAAAACATCTCATTACTCAAACCAATTATCTGTAGTGGTAAAAACTTTGTTGCGTATAAAGCAACAATTGCATGGCGGCCATTTTATTGTGAACACAATTTATTATTTTTTATTACAAAAACGATTCCCATGGCTTTACCGAAACATGTACACTCATTTTAAACTTTATTTCCTGAAGAGAGAAGGATGTTTTACTATTGGTGAAATTATTTTTCAAATACATTTCATCAACTTTTTTGTGCGAAAAAACGTGCTACTGCCCCTTTAAATACCACAACATTCAAGAAGATATTTTGAAGTTAAACATTACGATTTCCATTCATTCCATTTATTTCTTCCACTCATTATTTCATTTTAAGTCTGAATAATATCGAATTCAAAATCAACAAAACAAGAAAAGATCACATCGGTAAAGTGCATTTTAAAATATTCATGGAATAGATTCCAGATTGAGCCATAAAATCTTCAGATTTTAGTTATCTTAAGATCAATGCATACAGTTTTGACAGAAAATGTTACAAGTACGTAGTATAATAAGTACAAAATGGTAATATGAATATAATTAACATTTAGCCTAGAGATATATCTATTTCAGAAACATAAGCTATTTTCCAATGCAAGGAATTCACATGACGATATTACATTGTGTCACCATTTCGGGAAAAGATCACTTAATACAGAAATAAACTAATCACCATACAACTGAATATAAATAATCCATACTATTAATGTGCATGGGATATTCGGGACAAGAGAGGAATAAAATCTATATGGAGTGCACAGAAGTCAGCTTAGCTTTCCTTTATGCTATTATCAGATTAATCTGAAGAATTGAATAAGCAAAATGGACAAAAACCAAGGATCATCTTTCTCAGCAAAAGAGTTTTCAGATTTCCAGAAAGGCAATTAAAATCACAAGGAATGAAAATAAATCTCTTAAAGGGGCTGTAACATGTTTTTTAATGGAAATAAAGCGATTTCCAAATGGGACAAGAAATGTTACCAATTGCAAAAGAAACTTTCTCAATCACTAAATAGAATTTTAAAACAAATGTTCATGCTTAAGCAATGCTGATCCATTTCCCATCCCCGAATAAAAAAGTGTTCACATTAAAATGGCTGCTAAGCAGTTTGTGTATTATATGTAACACTGTTTTCTACGACTACAGATAATCTGGTTATGAAAGGAGCCATTTTACCCTCTTTAAGTAAAGATATACTGCATAAATATTTATTATAAATGGAAAACATGAACATATAAAAAATACAAAAGACATGTCACGGTGCCCTAAAAGAAACAGTACTATTTTTGTGGAGACATAATATTAAAGGGATGTGTTCTATTTTGAATTTTTATCTATTGATACATGATTAAATTCCATTTGAAACATGGATGATATTTAATGAGCATTTAGAATATACATAAGAATGATTCTACCCTTTTGAATTTTGAAAAAATATCCTTATCCTCATTTTCCTTTAACAGCTTCCTAAGTAAAAGAGTTAAGATATATCCAACGATTTCTTCGGAGGGTAAGACTATAATGAAGATACGAGGAAAGGTGTAAGATTCAGCGAGGAGTTGCTGATGGCTTAACCAGGAGTAGGAGCTCGTCACTCCCGAAATAGACGAGGATCTGTCCATTTCGAAATCAACAAGTTGTCAAGATGATCCCCTAAAAACTACAGCGGTTCGGGCTCATATCGATGTTCTGTGATATTTAAAGAGCCATTATCACATTTTTTATTTTAATTTCAACAAAGAGAGACGAAATCGACACAAGGATGTGCATTTCAATCAGTTGTCAATTTCAACTTGAGATGTAAATTTCATATCTTTTGTTTTAAATCTTGATGATGTATACATCGTATGTCTGGTTTTAAGATTTGAAATTAAAATCTAAAAAATATTTCACCACTCACAACAAAATTTATAATTATTTGATATATACAATCTTTTTCACATGAAAGATGTTACTTCATATTTCAGCTTATAGATAGTGATAAACTAATATTTTCAGAGTGATAATGTGTTACAAATCGATAAATAATGTCTTTCTTCGAAGACTATATAATATCTTTTGCTTTTTAATTCACAATTTGAGGTTTTATTTTGATATTAGTAAGTTGCTCATCACATGATAGTTACTTGAAGAAATTTAATTCTTCAGGCAATTTGCAGTCTAATGCTCAATTAGAACATCAAAATGGATCTTTGGAGATAATTTCAAGCTTTATTTGGTGTTAAATCTACCGTCTTAAAGTTTGCTAAAGAGGACATTTACTAAAAAATACTCAGAGTTTTCCTAAATATTTCTTTGAAAAGAAATATGAACGCATTTTCTTGATACACAGGAAATCAATCATTCAATCTTGCAGGTGGATTCAAGAATTTCTGAAAAACTTTTTGAGAGATATCAAAATATAATAGAGAATGCTTAATGAATTAATCACAAAAACATTTTAAATGTGAAATATGTCACCCTCAACAAAAAATTAATCATTCTAATTTCAATATCTAACAGTTATATTATAATATGAAATATCTACTAAAAACTTCAGTATTGAAAATTTGGGTGGCCCTTAACATTTTATGCTGAGTATACTATAAAAATCCCAAAGTTGACTTGTATGACTAAATTATCAACCCAATTTTATACAAATAAAAAATAATCGACAATATATGACAGTAAAATAAATCTTTTAAAAATAAAATTAATAAAATTACAGTCATACTTTCCATATAAATACAAATAAAATATCTTATCAGGAAGTACCCAGAAATTCTTGTACAAGTTAACAGCAACTGGGTCGAAAATGATTTGGTTATGAAATTACTGTAATTTCATTATGAAAGCTGTTGCCCATGTCAGCAAGTACAGACATACATATATGAGGGAGGTCGAATTTCCAACATTACAGAAAAATTAACTTGCACATGTGCGGGACAAAAAAATCAGCGACTGCCAGCCATCAGCTCTTATCATAAGAAGATAATGATATTAATATAATAACAGCTTCGACCTTCATTTGACACCACAGCATCTTACAGTATTTCAACAAGTTGTCTGGCAAATAGTACCATGATGTTTATGTAGTAAGACATTACAAACATATAAATAATAATGTGAAATTTTATGAAAATAATAAATTGACTAACACATGCAGCTAAATATGTAATATGTTTAACATAAGTAGTGTAGAAAACAGTATCTTGATTTCTCAAGTCAGAATCATTCAAAATTGATAGCATTAACTTATTTTTTTTAATTATCTAAAAAGTCTTGTGACCAACAGCATCATGATTCATTAAGTCAGCCTTCTTTGAGTCACAATATGATTGATAGTAATCAATGTTCAAATTATCCATTTGTTATCATGTGATTTTTAACACATTCAACCTTTGTTTTACATATTCAGCAAATATTTATAAGTAGATAATCATTTAATTATTGGACTGAGTCATAAAGTCGTGACAACTCAAAGGTTGAAAATAGGAGTCTAGTACAAACCAATTACATCCATCTATGACATAAAATTAACATGTTATTTCAACGAAAAATGTTAAAACATTCCTCAACCATGTCCTGTTAACTGAACATCATGTGCCGAACAGAGGGACAGGCTTTGTGCCACAAGCACAATTTTTAATTTCATTCAAAGAACTTTATTTTGCATGACAGTTAGTGGCCCATGTACCTGTATACATATATATTTTCAAAAGAAAATGGGATGCACAGAACACAAAATACATAAAAGTTTCATTCTCTTTTGACAGTTTCGTAGTAGTACCGGTAGTAGTTTGAAGACATGGAAATTTAGAAAATGAAATGAAATATTATTGAGATGGTCTCCAATTAAATTCTTAAAATATCTTTCTTCAAAAGGATTAACCTAACTGTAATACAACTATTGATATTCATCAAAATGTTACAATGGCAAATGCACAAAATATTTTTGAGACGGTCCCTAAGTCATTCATACATATCAAGTGAATCAGTGAGTCATTCACCAATCCACCCGGCATTCTCTCACCCACATAAATACCAGTGTATGACAACCAAAAGGGGTGTAAGTTTGTTAAATGGGACTCAAGGCGTTCTTCTTCAGAATAATTTGTTAGAAAATCTGCCAATATCCAGGGTAGTATCCGGCTAAATTTGTTGAAATTTACCATAATCTTGAGTACCCTCCAGGCTATTTCATTAAACATACAAATTTCTGGATAACCGGGATACTAAATCATATTAATAGTCTGGGTTGATAAATCTTTTAAAACTGGCATGAGACTGGGGTGTCTACTCCCTCCTTTATCACTTAGTTTTATCCCAGATATTTTCTAAAAAGTTTTCTCAAGCTTTGTTGGTTAGTGAAAATGTTTTATCCAATGGATTTTAACCAAATACCTGCTTGATAATTCTGAATGTTCACTGCTAGGCAGCTTATTTTGAAATACAGAAAGTGTTAAAGTCTATTTATCTGTAAGATTTGTGATAGAACATAGATATATTTACACAATGATGATAAACATTTGTCTGTTTTTAGTTCAAGAATAGATTACATGCATCTTACATAAACTTATCATTTGAAATATGAAATTACATGCCAAATATTTTGAAAAACATTTGCATTTAACTTGTTATCAGTTTTACAAGATAAATCATGAAAATGTATATAGTAACCTGACCTTAATCAACATGTAAGTTGTTGAGTAAAAAAATGTATTTAAAGTTTGTATAAAAATAGTTATCTTAACCCTGCACGAAATGACAGGAATTTATAGGTACATCTTAAGATTGCTTGTTCTTGAAACAGATTTTTTGATAAATCTGTATCAAAGCCTTTCACACTGTCTCAAAACTTGGCAGATAAAATAAATATATTACAACTTATTTACAAATATTTAACTAGACTGTTACTATCATCTGATGATCTTTCTCTGCCCAGAGGTCACTAAGTGCAGAGGTTATGGGGGGAATGGGAAGGGGGAGGGGGGATTGGAGGACCTTAATGATGAGAGACGGAAGGGGAAAACTAGGATTGGGGGGTTCAGTCATTCATTAAATTCAATCTTAAATGTTTATTTATGCATTCCTTTATCTGTCTTGCATCCAGGCTTTGATGTTTACTATTTAAACACAGATAATTAGAGTACTTTAACCCTGCTTCATTTTGAACATTTAAACTTTACATGATTGAGTTTTAGAACATTTTTCATTTCATTTCACTTCTATGAAGTATAAATTCGTACAGATAAAGATGACATATGAATCATTTATTACTTTCCTATTGTATACATTTGGTGACATAGGGTCAACATATTATTTAGTCTTTCACTTTGTAGTACCTGAAGCTGTATGATACATAAGTTCTTTTATTAACAATATAAATAATTGTATGCACATCACTAAAAGAAAAAAATCATTCAAAAGATGCAAAGAATTCCAGTTCTTTGAAAAGAAGTCAATGTTAAATATAAAATTTTAAGCAGTTTTGCATCATGTAAGTATTTCAACTACATGACAGTAATTTTTTTTTTTATCGGTTGATGTTTTGGTATCACTCTTTTCAAACCAGTATAAATGAATAGACACATGGCCATATGTTCACGATTTGTTATGTATCAACTATCACGTTTCTCCAAAGGATCATTAATTAATCCCAATTAATCCCTAACAAGACAAATCTAAGCAATTATTTGGGCTACAGGCTTCACACATGACTAAATATTAATGATAGGATATAAGATTCATCTTGGTGAAGCATTGACACAAATAAATAGTGGCGAAATACGGCACCTTGCCGAACTCTACACTTCAGTGTTAGAAACAGCAGCTCAATTATTCATACTAGCGTATCTTATTTCTCAATCAGATTATTGAAATATTTAGAACTTCCCAGTTTTCACTAAATAAAAACTTGAGGAGATAACATTTTATTTCTGTGGAAGTTGTCACAATGAAAATTAATAGACAATATTTTCTTAATTGATTTTTTAACACAAACAAAGATAGAATATTTGAATAATATATGTTACTACTCTCAGAATGATTGATATGACATAAAAGAACACTTTACAATGTCAATGGAAGAAAACTCTTTAGGGCATCAGAACGGGAGAAATTATAAAAAATATGCTTGCAAATCATTTTCCTAAATAAATTGAACAAATTATTGAACATTTTATCAAATAGACATAATAGTAAATCAATTATATGCTATTTTCTCCAAACATATTGCAAATTGTTTTTACTTAAGTTACTTGAAGTTGTTATACGAGTCTCTAGCTTCTTTCACACTTGACTGAACATTATCCCTTTTACTGTTAATACCTCTCTGACTGTTATGCATGGCTTGGCCATGTACAAACAGTATTAGTATCTCTAATTGTGCTTTATGGGTGATTTTGTCACCTTGACAGAGTAAGCTTAAAACATACAACAAAAGCCTCTCTATGCAAAGACTGTATCTGAAATTACAAATCCTAGTTTTTGAATATTTACGAAAGGACATAAAAAACTAAATTAGAAACAAGAATGTGATTTTAACATTAATATGGATTTGGTTACATTTGAATATAGAGTGAAAAGATGTTTTAATATCAACTTTATTGGGTATTTTACCTGTATCCAAACTATGACTAAACACCTCACTGCTTCTAATATAATCTTTTGTAAAATACAGAGACAACTAAGTGCATCAGATATTATATACATCATACGTATAATATGCTCATGCAGTAGTTTAACACCACTCAGAAATCTTCCTTACGATATACGTCCAACAGCGAATAGGTATGTGACCTCATTGTATCTAGTGCAACTGTCAGAAACCTGAACGCTCCAGCTAAACCTAAGTAGATCTCCTTAGCCCTGGACCATAGTAGGCACCGGCTACTTGCATAATTACTGATAGAAATCAGATGGTGTCAGCATGCTCTCAATTGCAAACACACCTTAGTCTCATGGTATCGGTCTTATGGTATCGGTACCCTCTTGTAGAACTGTGATGATGAAGGTACTAATTGTATCGGTACCCTCTTGTAGAACTGTGATGAAGGTACTAATTGTATCGGTACCATCTTGTAGAACTGTGATGATGAAGGTACTAATTGTATCGGTACCCTCTTGT
The DNA here is from genome assembly GCA_936450465.1 of Gibbula magus. Lineage (NCBI taxonomy): Eukaryota > Metazoa > Mollusca > Gastropoda > Trochida > Trochidae > Gibbula > Gibbula magus. Next base: position 63,681,413 of record OW388290.1, on the reverse strand, counting down.
AGAACTGTGATGATGAAGGTACTCATGGTATCGGTACCATCTTGTAGAACTGTGATGATGAAGGTACTAATTGTATCAGTACCCTCTTGTAGAACTGAGATGAAGGTACTAATTGTATCGGTACCCTCTTGTAGAACTGTGATGATGAAGGTACTCATGGTATCGGTACCCTCTTGTAGAACTGTGATGATGAAGGTACTCATGGTATCGGTACCCTCTTGTAGAACTGTGATGATGAAGGTACTCATGGTATCGGTACCCTCTTGTAGAACTGTGATGATGAAGGTACTCATGGTATCGGTACCCTCTTGTAGAACTGTGATGATGAAGGTACTCATGGTATTGGTACCCTCTTGTAGAACTGTGATGAAGAAGGTACTCATGGTATCGGTACCCTCTTGTAGAACTGTGATGATGAAGGTACTCATGGTATTGGTACCCTCTCGTAGAACTGTGATGATGAAGGTACTCATGGTATCGGTACCCTCTTGTAGAACTGTGATGATGAAGGTACTCATGGTATCGGTACCCTCTTGTAGAACTGTGATGAAGGTACTCATGGTATCAGTACCATCTTGTAGAACTGTGATGATGAAGGTACTAATTGTATCGGTACCCTCTTGTAGAACTGTGATGATGAAGGTACTCATGGTATCGGTACCCTCTTGTAGAACTGTGATGATGAAGGTACTCATGGTATCGGTACCCTCTTGTAGAACTGTGATGATGAAGGTACTCATGGTATTGGTACCCTCTTGTAGAACTGTGATGAAGAAGGTACTCATGGTATCGGTACCCTCTTGTAGAACTGTGATGATGAAGGTACTCATGGTATTGGTACCCTCTCGTAGAACTGTGATGATGAAGGTACTCATGGTATCGGTACCCTCTTGTAGAACTGTGATGATGAAGGTACTCATGGTATCGGTACCCTCTTGTAGAACTGTGATGATGAAGGTACTCATGGTATCGGTACCCTCTTGTAGAACTGTGATGAAGGTACTCATGGTATCAGTACCATCTTGTAGAACTGTGATGATGAAGGTACTAATTGTATCGGTACCCTCTTGTAGAACTGTGATGATAAAGGTACCAAAGCCTTTTGTGTTTTTGACGTAAAGAATTATCATTTGGTAGGTACAGAATAATGTGGTGCTTTGTGCAAAAAATCTGACATTATTATAAACAGAATTGGACAGATGAGATATCCTTGTCATAGTATGGAACATTTTTTAATTGTTCACTTCTTCTCTTGAATTTGAATTTTGCATTTGTTTTACAGAATAAAGAAGTTGAATATCCATAAAATTGTCAAATTTCAATTTCACATTGGACATTTGGTAAAAAAGTAAAATAAGGTAGCAAGTGTAATATATTCACTGTATTTCTAAGTCAAACTACTTCTTTACTTTTAAAAGCTCTAAAAGCCGTCTCTGAGATATGAATACAATAAGAATGAACCTATGGTTGACAAATCCATATAAAATGCAAATTCATAATATATTTATCACTACTCTTAGTGTAAGACTTGAAAAGCATCAAACGAAATGTCAAACCTCCTACAAGATCTTTCACATTATTTTCATGACCTGACACAAATGGATTATGACCTGACTACATTTCAATGGATCATATTATGGTTTTCTCTGAAATCACCCTTGATATATAATCTCTTCATTCAAATTTACCATCCAATGTGGGAGGGGAAGAGATAAGAAATTTAAATCAGCACTCATGCGAGAGAAAAACTGGCAAAATGGTCAAAAGGTTATCATTTCCCTCACATCATTCTGTTCAGAAGATGCTGTTGAAGATAATGTACCGGTAACCGTTTTGAATATTTTTTCCAACTTTTCATTTTCTTTTCAATATTTTGAGACTGAAATATCATCCTACCCAAATACGTTTACCTGGTATATTCTAACATGAATAATGTTATGTAAATATCTCATCCTGTTTAATTGTCACAGCATACTGATTCTTGTCCTTTGAAAATGGTATCGCGAATAGCGACAACGGATGTATGAATAATGTGTGCGAAATGCAGTGTCATTTTTATCAATTCAATTCATGCACATCCTTGAGAATACATTTTTAACATTTAATGTTTTTCAATTTACATGTGTTCATGTAGCGTAGACATTTCTAGACAAGTAACTCAAAGAAAAGGTTAGATAAACATTAATAACTAAACTATTTTTAAACAAATAATATGTGTAAGATGTTTTCAGTAACAGAATAATAATATAGAGTAATAGATTGCATGTTATTTTTTTTGGGACATTTTGAACAATATAAATGTAAGAAGTACATAAATCATACATAAATATAACAAGACATGGTGAAACCATAGACTAACACATTGTTTTAGTTTTAGTACTAAATACATCAAAATGAGCTGAGAAAATGGCTGAAGTAATGTAGACTTGTTTAAGTTGTTTAGATTTATAACAGCTTCTTCGAACTTCTTTCCGGGCCATTGGTTCAATTAGGGTAACCTTTAATTAGGAATACTATTGCTGTACATCTTTAATGTCATCGATTCTAATTTTTATTTGGGTAACTAACAGTCCCAAGTTCCTGAGAAAGATCTTCAGAAAGTGATCAATTTTATTTGTTAAATTATACTATCCGTTACCTGATTTAAATATTGCTACAAACTAGTTACATCAGTCTTCCCTTAAATGTTCTGGATATAAAAACAGCTTCAAAATGATCACATTATACATCTTACTTCAATACATCAAACCAAACCCCTTCTTTGTGATTCAAGTTAAACGTGAAAAAAGGGTCAGACATAATCAAATTATACTTTCAACTCTTTGGTGCCAAAAACTAAGAAATTGAAAATTATAAGTGAATTACCTCTTAAAAATACAAACATGTGCCTTATACCGCATCCTTTTACAAGTACATTTTTCATACTCTAAACCTATTTGAAAATGCAAAAGAAATTTCCTTTAAACCTATTAAAAACCTAAAATGCTGTAAAGAGACTCCACAATGTTCATATAATTCTGTCAAAAACATTTATTATATGTTCACTGCATATGTCCTGAACCTTAATTATCAGCCCGACACAAATTACCAATTTGTACGTTATTCAGACGAAACCGTTTCATAAACACGTAGCAATTCCAGCACATCAAAGAAACCAGAAATGCAGTCTGCAGGCAAATTCCCCTTTATCGTTTACCAAAATGACCCACATGTTGGCGCCTATGGTGAAAGCCAGAGAGGATCTGCAACCATAGTGTTCTTCATAGCAGAGATGGCTGTCTTACTAAGCAAAGGCTTCGACGTCTGTAGAAACTGGTAGACATAGATCATTGTTTTCTTAACCCTTAAAGTGACAGTAATATTGAATAATATGAAATTTATGGATCTCTTGTTCATATATGTTTAATTGCAGTATTAGAATAACAGTTCATGCATATTGAAAATGTTATGTTGATTATAAATGGTATCAATTCCAAGACAAATTTACCAAACATAGCACCATTCTAAGACACGGCTGTGTAGTGCTACAGGCCAGTTTCTAGGCTGTTATAATGGCACCATTTTCTGACTTAATACTACTTTGGCACCGTTCTAAGACATTGTCAATCAACAGTGATCACAAGCGATCAAAAGTGATCAAAGTGACTTAAATCCTGTTGCAGGAACAATCCTTCTTTCAGGACACGTGGCGCCAAGCTGAGACAGAATTCAATCAATAATGGTAAAGCACAGACATGCAACAAGCACAAATTGCAACTGCTTAAGTTCTACTTCATTTATTATTGACAGTCAAACTCAGAATCGCTGGAAACTCTATTTGCCATTTGTGTTGTCAAAGAGTCAGGAAATGGTTATAATCTATTTGAGAACCTTTGTGTACCTACAGTTTTTATAACTTCCCCCACAATACATAACACTTATAGTCAACCTCAGAATTATGGTTGAAATTGTAAATGTCATTAGTACTGTAAAAGACTCATGTCAAGGAATGGTAAAGAATTATGAAAATTTATGAAAATTTATGAAAAATATGAAAAATTATGAAAATTATGAAAATTATTGACATTTATGAATCTTTGTCAAAATTCACTCCAATTATCAAGCCGGTTTTCTGTTGAAAAATATTCTACAATTTACATGAAGTTTACATTTTCTCACAATGAATCATAGATCAAACATGTTTCACATGAAAATGTAGGATTAAACTGTTACAATATAAAGTAATTGTTTTGACAGGCCTTTAGAGGTTAAATAACATTTAACCTTTTTTTATGATTATATGCATTACTCATATTTGCATTAAATATCACAACTCATAATCATATCAATGCAATTTTCATAACCCAAAAGTATGAACAATCAAGTATTATTTCCCTTTTTATATTTAAATAAAAAATAAAAAATTGTTGAAAGAGTATCTATGCAGATGGTTACAAAAAGAAAGCTAGGGTGATTTGAGTTTGAACGCTACTTCCATTAATATTTCACTTATATCATGGTGTGTATCACAGCAAGAAGAAAGCCTGCAACACTACTGTGTCTATGCATTGAAGTGAAACCTGCAAGCATTTGTTGTAACTAGTAAACCATTGGTGGTATTTAAGACTGAATTTTGATGCAGCATATCCTGAAATCTTATTGTAGGTAGAACAGTTCACTTCAGCAGACAAAGTTACTGAATTCCGACAGGGATTCAATACAGAGGGATTCAATCCTAAGAAATCATAATCCAAAGTTGAATCAATTTGTTTCAAATATTTTTTATATATATTCTTAATTTGCTATGATCTTGTTCTTTTGTCACTATAACCTTTAATTAAGGAAGTCATATATATTCATGAAAATATCTCCAGATATTAATGAAGGAAGAAAATGATATTGCCTTTATGTTGCCAGGCCAATTTGTTTCATTATCTGTATCAATCAATCAATTAAGACAGGTAGTTTCAATATATGATTTCAATGGCACTGATGAAAATATCATACATATATTGTTAGAGTAAAGTATAAGACACATATAAAACCAGTTTCAATACATCTTAATGAGAGATCTATAAACACAAACCATATTTGGATCATTACATATTGACAGATCCAAAAGAATCAGGAAATGAAAAAACTTTTAAAAGCTCTCTCCGAGCATGTGATCTTCATGTCATTATTCTAATCCAAATCCTAATCCTAAGATCCTAAAATCATCCAGTCATCCGACATAAACTTTGATTAGAGCATAACTATTAACATATATAGGTCCCAAATCACTCATATATTTGGTCAATATTTTGAAAGGTTTATCAAAGAAACTGCAATAGCCAAAAGGTTCACGAACTATAGGTGAAGTACAGGGGTAAACCTAATGAGCAAAGATAACCATTTATAGCTTTGAAAGAAATAGAATGTTGGTGACTTGGGGTGGAACTATGGCTATATTTGCTTAGCACTGATTATAAGTGTCATGGGAGTTAAGCAGGGTTGTTCTCTACCACCCTTTATTTTCTATTCGTGGGAGTTAAACAGGGTTATTCTCTTCACCCTCTCATTTTCTATTTGTAGGAGTAAAACAGGATTATTGTCACGCTATGCCAAGTTTTTTTTATTTGTAGGAGTTAATCAGGGTTGTCTTCTACCACCCTTTTATTTCATACTCGTAGGAGTTAAACAGGGCTGCCCTCTGCCACCCTTGTGTTGCCTATGTAAAGTATTTTAACTATTGATCTAGGAATGCTCTCATCGTACCAAACACCCACATGGAGGTGTACTCCACAAATACCCAGGTCAGCCAAGCGTCAAAAGGCGATACCGGCTTTTACTGATAAAACGACCCCACATAGACATGCCATGTGGCCTCTGGATGGTGTGTTCCTTTGAAATTATTTAATTTAATTTTTTACTTTATTTCAAGAAAATGAAATAGGAAATATTTCACAGTATACATCTAATCACAAATAATTTAGTCCCCATTGAACATGAAACCATGGTATGATCTTTGATGTAACTGGACCTCTTTCTTACTTCGTGTGCCTCTATCGTTATGTTAGATAGATATGTTGCACTAATGAATCTTAAAGAACTGAATGACAGAAACTGGCATTGTTATATAGTATGACTTCCAGTTCACAAACTATGCTATCATCCAACAGCATTATCCATTAGAATTCTTTAAAAAAAATTTTTTTATGATTTTGTAATTAATTGATCTTTATGTTATTCAAGAAGGTTTGATCTCACAACAGCAGAATATCACATGGAACATTTATTCAAAAAATGTTGTTTAAAAGTATTAATTTACATGACACAACATGACATGTCATAGCAACAAAGCAAGGGTGGGGCTTATGCAGTTTGGATTTATAATAGGGTGGGTGGTAAGAAATATTTTACATTCTTTACTATGGTGTTGAGAAGTTTAAAATAGCCTAAGGGTGGATTATAACTTTCCTTCCCACGACTTTGTTGAATGAATGTGTGGGTAAAACGGTTACCCTTCTGTTTGCATAACAACTGAATGAGCAAACACCCATTAAGCCAAGAGTGAATAAGTTTATGTAACTTAGCAGAATTTCACATAATTCATTGCTGAAATTCACTTTCGCTGGCTCATCAAATATGAGCGTACATTGCCTGTCATGAAATTTTATACGAAAGGGTTGCATAAATATGATAAAAAGGGTGATCTATCAAAAGATCGTTATCTCTCGGTTACGAAGACAGGGTAAGATTGATCAGCCGGCTTGTAAGTTTCACTTGAAATTGACACCTGCATTGGCTCGTGCGCTGTTCATTTCAGCACGTGCTCCGATTGATTCGATACAATTGTGGACCATTGGAACGTATTGTCGTTGTACAAGGAAAATACCGTTCGACAATACAAGTCCCAAGGCTGAAAATCAAGCACATTAATCGATATAGCGACTTAGCAACCTAGACAGGCGATAATAGCGACAAGACCACATGAAATAAGCAACAGTGTACCGACTCTCTATCATAACATCCACGAAATACATAATCACCGTGATCTACCGATAACAGCTGGACAATACATATGTAAGGATATACGTACATATATGCTTATATACCACTGCATTCTAAAGGGTTAATTCACCTGAGAGATGTAATAAAATGTACTTACCACAATTCTCGCATAATATTTTTTTGATGATTCTCTTGGCACGTTTTTGTGCTTTCACAGGTAAAGCTGATAATTGCAGGTATTTTTTTGATCCAGGTAGGTGTTGTAAGAAAAATAAATATTTCCGCTTTTTCTCCACTTTCCCCACACACTCATGTTTATTTTCCACCCGTCCGAACGGGCCGAGGGTTATCAATTTCGGCTTTTTGCCACCGTTAATTAACTCCCCACCTTTCTTTATGCTTCGAACTTGAACTGTCACATTGAAGGTATCACCGGTCTCCGGTAAGGAGCGAGGGCGACCCTCTAAAATAATATCCGCTAAAATAGCACTAGACGCTGGATCGGTAAAATCCGTACCACAAGTCCTTTCCGTCCAAACCTGAACAACACATAACAATAAACCAATAATGACAAGACGATACCTGAATCGCCTCATATTGTCACAAGTTGTTTGCGCGACCACCAGAAAACCACATCCACAACCTCACATGGTCGCGAACCTGTGCATAGGCTGCCGAAAACCCAACTCGCTTGTGTGGCTATACACTACGAAAGCTATAGAGCGTTTCATCATTTGAGGACCGTTTTAACCCTACGCTCCTGGCGGACGGAGTGGGTGTATGACACTCATGGACTTTGCAACAGGGCTCGCCGCTGCATTGCATTTGGTTTCAAATCACCGGAACGAAATATCAAGATCTGGAGTCTTGATTATAATGTTCATAAACTAAGGTGAAACATTTCGAATTGTTGAATTGTTTCGATTTATAAAAGTCATTGTATATATATGTATATAAATGGTACAGTCGATGTTGCCATGGAAACTGTACACGCGTTGTCAAGCATGGGTTTATTTATTACTACTTGTACTCTCATTGTTGTCGGTCATGAAATTGTTTCATTAAACACCAGTTAAGACAGCCAGGTTGAAAAGAACATCATCAATAATTTGTTTGGTCTTCTTATCGCTCTCATTGGACTTGCTACTGTTTTCAGGCCTGTAGTCCCGTTATCGATTATATATTATAGTGAATTGCTGAATATGCTGTTAACGACTGCGTTCTTTACGCGCTGTTCCCAATGGTACCAAACAACGGTAACGAGTTAACATTACGTAAAGGTACGCATACCATTCCTATCGTTTATAGATTTAGCTATCAATGGGTTTTTCTCATACAAAATTAATCTCTTTGTAAAGCGAGATCTAAAAAAAATCCTTTTAACTTGGTGGATACACTACTACACAGTGCTTGGTGCGTGACGTCTTTCCCGTGTGGTTTTACATATTACACCGTAAACGGATTATGCATTGGTTTAATGTTACAATCGCTCCCCAAATGTAACATTACGCCACTAATCACTTTCTGATGGCCTAATCTAATATTCTATTGAATTCTAGCTCAAGGTCGTCTAAAATGTACTTCCAGGTCGTATGAAAGTGTAATTCAAGGTCATCCGAAAGTGTAATTCAAGGCCTTCTGTATTGGTAAAAATTCGAGGTCCCTTGGAAGTGTTATTTTGGATTAGGTGAAAGTGTAATTCAAGGTCACCTGAACGTGTAATTCAAGATCGCTTGAAAAGAGAAAACAATGTCGCCTGAATTTGATGTAATCGTACGTGTTATTCCTCTTGTTTTGTAATTCAAAGATTTCGGGTAACTCTTTTAATTGAGTTACACACACTCCAATTCAAGTACTTAGGGTTTTGTATTTATTGTACAATTCAAGGTTTTATGCTGATCTTTAAATCAATGACATTTCGCTAAGGAATTCAAGAGTTTTCATTCAATGAATTTCAAATGTCACAAGGAGATCTCTTGTTATTTAATTCAAGGTGTTCTGGTAGTCATTTAAAGGACCTTTGGTCAAGTTGTTCCAAATCCCTTTGATTGAGCATTTAAATGACCTTACGTTAAATACTTAACGGACCTTTGGTTATATAGTTAATGGACCTTTTGTTATATAGTTAAAGTACCTTTGGTTACATAGTTATATGACCTTTTCTTAAATAACTATGAACCTTTGGTAACATAGTTAATGGACCTTTGGTTAAATAGTTAATGTAATGGATCTTTGGTTAAATAGTTAATGGACCTTTGGTTAAACAGTTAAGGGACCTTTGGTTAAATAGTTAATGGACGGTTAACTATTTAATGGACCTTTGGTTAAAAAGTTAAGGGACCGTTGGTTAAATAGTTAATGACCTTTGCTTAAATAGTTAAGGGACCTTTGGTTAAATAGTTAATGGACGGTTAACTATTTAATGGACCTTTGGTTAAAAAGTTAAGGGACCGTTGGTTAAATAGTTAAGGGACCTTTGCTTAAATAGTTAATGGACCTTTGGTTAAGTTGCTCAAGGACATTTGTTCAACAAGTCCATGTATCTTCCGTTAAGTACTTGAATGACGTATGGTTAAATACTTGGTAATTTAAGTTATTCTTAAGATGATTGGTTAAGCAATTCAAGGGTCTCATCACAAATCTCTGACCATAACTTTCAAGGATCTCTGGTTCTGGTAATACCATTGGATGGTCTCGTGGTCTGTAATCCATGATCCTTGAAATGGGTAATTCAAGATATTAAAACATGGTAATTCAAAGATTGTTAATAGAGAAGTTAAATGACCCTCGTCGGGATAAGGCTCTTTAGAGTTACGCCTTTAAATAGGGTAATACAATGTACTTTATCAGGGTAATTCAAGAGGATTACCAGAGAAAATAAATTAACTTGATCGTGAACATGGACATTGTAATTCCAGAATCTTGTAGGGTATGTCATTGTTTTAAAACCGGATAATGCAAATGCAGTTAGCATTTTAACCAATACCTTTGGTCAAAATAATGTGTTTGGAATCTTTTGAAATTTATGTATTCGTATTATACACGCATCTGTTGAAATATTTCCTTATTAAATAATTGAAGAAGTTGTAAAGCGATTAAACCGTGGCGCAAGAAAGTTATAGTAATATTCATGATTCTAACCTTGGGAGTGAATTAACCTGTTGAAGTATAACATATTTCTTATTATAAGAAATGCCTTTCGGGACATGGCCATCTTTCTGTGGCAACGTGATAAACAAATGTGTGCATAGCTGATTGAAAGATGTACCCAAGTGCGAGTCGGGGCATTCATTCTAAGATAATATAATCTAAATCTTTCACAAACATTATGAAATTTATCACATCTGGGTTACAATCCTAAAATCATTTTCCGATGTACGAGACTGAATATCCTGACCTTTGACCTCGAGTACACGCAGTGTTTATCCTTTTACCCTATAAACCAAGTGAACGTAAGCAAAGTTACGAGCTCTGTCTGTGTGTTTACTCGGAATCTCAATAAAACCGATTTCACATCGCTGACAGACAAGATTTGGTTTGTGGCTTATCGGTGTATTTATCTTTTACATAAAACCCTATTACCCATTTATGAAATACATTAACATCAATATATATATATGTTTGTATGATAGCCATCATTAATAATTAAGTATCAACATTAAAAAGTTATGACTTTTCAAATTTTAAACGTTTTATAATTTTTGATTAACAATGTTATTTTGGGGAATTTATTAAAAACATTCACATGCAGAAATATGGATAAATATGATTTTTCTAAATATGGGATATTATGAAACAAACTTTTAAATTTGGGTTCATTGGTATGTTTGAATATATTTATATAAAATTTTCATTTAATTTAATACAAATGTTTATTTCCATCTGTGGGATGATCAAATGCGATTAATTTAAAGATACTTCCGGGATGTACCATATAGGATGTGAGGTTGTGATGCATAATTACGTATATAGACCCTCTCACCAATCCCGACTCACCACGCAAAACAGACAGTACGTAACTGTCTCCTAACAGGTAGTAGTTATCGTGACTTAATCATTAACCAATCAACAGCATTGTAAGTACAATCAAATGTATATCAACCAATCAAATCCATTGTCTCAAAAAACTACGAGGTCTCATGGCAACCTCGTAAGCGGGAACAACCGATTTCCGATTTGTTGTAGACTTTATGAAACTGTTTGGAATATTTTGGAAAAAGATTAAACCAAATAATTATATGTAGCGAGATTATATTTTGAAACTAAGGTTAATAAAAAATACTAGACTTGCTTTCCATGAAACTGTCATATTCTATCAGGGTTAAAAGGAAGCGGTTTAAATATATAGGCGACAGTGGGTGAGTCTAGAATCAATGAAATATACAACTAGCACGGGATTCTTGCTTTTCATGCGTGCCAGCCACGCGCGGCGTGCTTTAGACTATAATTAGTGCGACCGTGACTTCGTGTAAGAGGAAATCGGTTGTTCATTATGTTAAAAGCGGGCCTCCATGATTTTCACGATTATTTCGTGCATAAGTCACGAAAGTTGCAATGATTTGTGTTAATATCGCGTCAATTCTATCAAAGTTAGCAAATGGTGTTAATGCATGTCAACATAGGTTATCGTTCATCTGATGAATGAACTGACTTCCATGTTGCATTAACTTTATAGAACTGTGATATTGAACACATTTTGATCATATAACTTGAAATCAATAATAATTGAAGATATTAGAGTGAGAATTTTCCCTTTTCAAAAATATAGAATCAAATATGTACATGTAAGTATATATGAATAACGCAATCAAGAATACTTTAATTTAGTTCAAATTTTGTGGTAAGTATAAACATAATTGAATTTTTACCAAATAAATGTTTGTTTATAATTGTTTTTCTCATGTTTTTAGTCTTTATTAGGACGGTTCAGATTTCACTAAATTAAAAATACCCAATGACACTGCTGTGAAACCAACATATTTACAAGCCCATGTCAAGTCAAGAATTTCTTATCTCATTCAAAGAAGAGCGGAATGGAAGATATCCATTCGTGAAGTTAAATTTAGCCTCACAGAACAGGCTATGTATTGTAATATATCACTCATGAATAGCCCGTAGTATTATTGTAAACCTCAATGAAATGGCTTGACAACTTCTTATCATTCATTGAGAAATATTTATGAATAAGTTTTACCGTATTTATTAAAAAAAAGGTTATAAATAAGTTTGAGTTCAACAACAAATAAACAACAATATTTTTATCGAATGATTTTAAACGTTATCACATTAAAACACATTTTAAGAAATTTTGGTTTACACAATTTTTAATTTTGTAGGAGTAATATTCCCTTAAAGTTATATTTTACTGAACAAATTGTTTTACACGTATGTTCACTAAATCATTTCAGTAACACTTTATTCCCGACACCATAAGAAAACTATAGTTTGCAAACATTCAGTACACTTATTTGAAGTATAAGGCATGAGCCATATGAGAGCCGATTAAAAATGATTTTGCTGACACAGAAAGAGACGTCGAAATGTCAGTAACCGTAGAAACGAGTCTTTGAAGTATACCGACATCACGCGCTGCACGAGCGACTGTCAAACAAACGTCAGATTGAAGTGTCTGAAACGTACATCAGAGCTACGCGTAGCCCGTACGAGTTGCTTCCCCTGACTAAATGATTGCAAGCAATTTCTTGATTCATTAATATACTTCATTTTTATGTAGCGACTTCAAAGGGATCTGCACTGTATACAATATCCAAAATACTAACACACGATTCGCTATTAAAGCCTGTCTTTCGTCAACTGTCATGGTTTATTTTGATAGGTTTACGGTGACATATTGTGGATTGTTGGAATTGACTTATGTAAACGAACCCCGTGATATAGTTAATGACATAGTTTATAGATCTAACACAACATCAAAGTAAGTCTATCCAGGCAGAATTTGTCTATGACAATCACATAAATCATCATTATCTCTGATTGAAACGAGTATTGATTTATAATATGCTTTGACATCAGAAGTAATTGCTTTATTATACAACCTATTCATATTCATTCTAGCATTAACTACTACTACTACTACTACTACTACTACTACTACTACTACTACTACTACTACTACTACTACTACTACTACTACTACTACTACTACTACTATTGCTTCTGTTGTTGTTACTACTACTACTACTACTACTACTACTATTGTTTCTGTTGTTACTACTACTACTACTACTACTACTACTACTACTACTGCTGCTGCTGCTGCTGCTACTACTACTACTACTACTACTACTACTGCTGCTACTACTACTACTACTACCGCTACCACTACTACTACTACTGCTGTTACTACTACTACTACTACAACTGCTGCTGCTACTACTACTACTACTACTACTACCACCGCTATCACTACTACTACTAACATTCCTGCTATTACGATTACTGCTGCTACTAATAATGCTGCTGCTACTACTACTTCTACTACTACTACTACTGCTACTACTATTGCTGCTGCTACTACTACCACCACTACTAATACCACCACCACCACCACCACCACCACCACTACTACTACTACTACAACTACTACCACCACTACTTCTACTACTTCTACTACTACCACTACTACTACTACTACTACTTCTACTACTACCACTACTACTTCTACTACTACCACTACTACTACTACCACTACTACTACTACTGCTACTACTACTTCTACTACTACCACTACTACTACTACTACTACTACTTCTACTACTATTGCTGCTGCTACTACTACCACTACTACTACTACCACCACTACTTCTACTACTACTACTACTACTACTACCACCACTACTTCTACTACTACTTCTACTACTACTACTACAATTTGTTTTACTGTCACTACAACGACCTCTTCTGCAACGACTACTAAAACAAACCTACTATAATTCGCTTCATTTTCATATCCAGGAGAACGACCCAATCTCACCACCCACCCGCCATCAAACATTTAAAGTATACACTCGTTGTGCTTCAGATTATCTATTTTTGTACACTTAGTTACGGTAACTAGCGAACAAGTCCACTAATATCGCCACTGATTACAATTACAGACATTTCGGCATTAATTATGCACTTTGACTAGGTTTTCCAACCAAAAAACATAAGGAACATGGTTTTTGTCTCGCATGATGTTGAAAATGTTAATAGAAAGCGACATAAACGAGCGATTTCGGGGTCTATCTTTGGCGCTGTGTTAATTGCAGCTGAGAATAGACTCCATGTTATATAAAGCACACAAGGGCAGACGTGGAGAAATCAACGTGCTCATCTCAACTTGCCCGTACTAATGATGCCAGGCCTGTTATATTTAATTCCTCGTTTCGGAAATTTTATAAATTAATTATTATGGTAAAGGCCAATAAGGTGAATAATGTGAATGTGAATTTATGCGATTTGTGTCAAACAACGCGCGTGCCACACATTGCATCGTGTAAACGCGCCTCTATCATGATTTATTATTATTTATTTGAGAGACAAATGTCATTACTGTACCAACTTCTAAATGCCTTTAGAGAATTTTATTATTTATTTATTATTATTTGAAAATGGTCTTTTCTTCAACATCATTGCAGGAATTGTGACATTGGATAAAAGATTTTACCCAACTTGTGTCAAGTCATGTTAGGTTAGCATTGGCAATTTTGCTGACTTTGGGATTTACTATTGAACTTGTCAAACTCCTTTGTCAAAGTAACGTTTTCGTTAAAGAGATATATCGGAAGATGAAAAACACACAGTAAAATTGGTCTTACATATTCCATCAAATACGACGATTTAAATGCAAATTGACAAAAGCTAGTGCATTTATGAGAAGTACACGGTTTAGAAATTTTCCTTTAATTTTAAGTAGCTGGTGCTATTTAAATTATTGATTGTCAAATTATGCACTTGACATAGCTTTCCGATGTTCTCGTTTGACTAAAACTTAACATATGTTCGTTTTTCAAAGGTGAGCAATTATGTCTCACATTAAAAGTTTTACCGTGTCTACTTATCAGAGAGACATTAACTCTCATTTCAAAGCTTCTTTCAATTTCTAATTTAAACAAAATTAGAACATTTGCAATTTTGTTCTAATTGAGTTAATCATTCAAATTGGCCCCCATGGTAGATGCTTGTGTAAGTTGCAATCTCATTTAAGGATGTTCGCTCCTCAAATTTCTAGTATTAAACTTTTTTTCTAACTTATATTTTATAAAATATCAAAGTATATGATTGGAAAATCATCATTAAAAAATAGGGGGTAGTGTGGGTTTTTCGAGATATGACGCCTGTAAGATAGTGGGATGAAGTACAATTTTAACATGGGAGTCTATGGGAAAATGAGAAAAAAACTGCTAAAAACTTTAAAATACCACATTTCTAGTATTAAACTTTTTTTTCTTTTTGATATGTTACAAAGTTCATTTTACCCTACCGAAATCGATGAAAAATATATATGGTAGTGTGGGTTTTTTAAGCTTTGACACAAAATGTACCTGAAAACCCCCCTTTTAAGTCAAATTTAGGCCATTTATGCTGTTTAAGCACTCTTAGAGGTTCTAAAGTCAAATTTTCTTTATTTCATATGTTTTTTAAAAGTATGTAGATGATGTAGAATATCATGAAGTAAATAAAGATGAGAACAAATCTTTACTTAATCATATTTCATTTTTGAAGTTCAACCGGAAGGAGCGGACATCCTTAAATGAGATCATACGTAACACTCGTAGCTCGTTCTGAGTACTGCCCCGCAGAGTTCATGGCAGGTGACCTTCACTGTGACCTTTCACCTTCAATAAATTCAGTCAGTCAGAGGTATTCTTTGATATGCCATTGAATGTGGTGTTTTGTATATCAAGTCAGGTCGGCCCGATGAATTTCTAGCCTCGTCGCTGATTGGCTGGAGTAAAATGTCAACTGCCATGACCTCTATATGGTGCAGTCCCCAGATCAATGATGGAAGTAAGGCTCTGACATCACAAAACACAGACTGTTATTACGTCAAATTTGATGACGTCATAGTGAAAATTTCTTTAATCGCCAAGTTTGTTTTAATTCTGTATTGATTCCAAGAAACCAGTATTAATGGCACTGGAACCATACAAATGAAGTTATCACATAAATATAAATAATATAAAGGAAAAAAGGGATCCTTTGGTAGGAGGCATCCTCTCCCCACATAAGTTACTCAAGTCATTAATCCCAAGTAATCTCTGTTACAAGTGGGCTATATTTCTTGTTTCGAGGAGAATTGCAGTACACCGACCTTATTTCTATCCTATCAAAAACTGTATTAGATCATCGAACGGCTTCTTTCTTGAAGGTGAGGTGAGTTGGAGTTTAACCCTCTTACTGCTTCATAAAAATAACCTTGTGGGTATTCCCTGTGCCACATTAATCTGCCGTGACGTCATGAAAATTTTCTTTAAATAGTTGTATCTTTTTTGTCCGGCAAAATAAATTCACCAAATTACAAAGACACATTCACAGATTAATTTGCTATTTGTAGATGTAAAACAAACTTTAATATTTATTTATGAACGACGATTGTAATTGCCACCAAAGGAGAAAGTTTGTTTTTTTACGGTAAAAACGGTAAAATTCCCGGTTTGCACATTGACATTGCACAGAAACTATGCTGTTGAGGGTGAATATTGGACATGTAAAATAACTGAAAATAGTGTGTAAATCTATGCTCTCTGTTGATATGAATAAATATTTTTTGCGACGTCTGTGAAAAGTACATGGTCAATTTTGAAAAACGTGACACATTGTATCACAACAATAAGTGCGCGCTGACATTACGCATTTGTGTCTAAAATCTATGAACTTTTTAATTTCCCTCATTTTCACATATTTTGGGCGACTGCTAGTATTACTGCAGGACGAAAGCCCGCAACGTCATGGTGGCTATGAATTGCGTTGAAACCTGCGAGCTTTGGCTAGAACTAGCGAACAATGGGTGGTACTACACTGAAATTCAGTGTAGCATTGCACCCAAACTTTACTGCATGTAGAACAGTTCTCCATAGCAGACTAAACTGCAGAACCCTTGGCGGGATTCGAACCCCGAACCACTTGATTCTGTCTTGTAAGAAATATGTGGGCACAACATATACAGGAACTTTCAACGGCTACGGAAATATATCGAATGTTTATATAACTTTGACATTAACAGAGGTAAGTGGTAAGAAAAGAGATGAGGAGAGAATGATTTTTATTAATAACATTTCTAAAATGACGTGGCATATTGTTAACTTGTCCTGACATCCTTTCTAGTAAAATCTCTTAAAGGACAGTATCACCTTTCTGACGAAAATAAAGAGATCTCACTTACCAATCATCATCAATCAATGAATAAAGCTCTAAAACGCAGATCCGTTTCCCATCCTTGAGTTTATTTAAAGGTGTTCACACTTAAACGGCTGTGATACCGCTTCTGCTACTACGAATACTCAGGTTGTGCGTTAGCAATATCTACAATACAGAGTGCAAGACGTCAGTCATTTAGAGTCTTTCAAATCAAGAACGGCACTAACGTCCGCTGTCAACAGGGTACGCCGTCTTTCAGTACATGTTAGATATCTAATTACATTTCTTATAAATATCACAATTTGGAAAAATAAAAAGTACACGACAGGCGTTTTACATTGCTATTATTCTTACAAATGTAAAATTTAAAAACATGTAAACGGATCTTTGAGATTACTTCAGATTGATCTCTCAGAAAACACTTGCTTTTAGCTTTCATTTGATATAAGGGTTTGGGAGACAATTTCGAGAATTATATCTACCAGACGTTACTCAATGAATATTTCAACAATGGACAATAGTGGAAACACCTTTGAAACTGTATACGCCAGTTTAATCCCACTTTACACATGATAATCAATACTCATAGGTGTTAATCATAGATTGATTGATAATTTGAACTTTCTGTCACCTGAAAAATTTGATATTTGACAGTACCTTGAGAACAGGGTTTTCACATTAACAGTGTTTTAGCGCTTTGTCTACTATAAAGAACTGTTCTACATGCAGTAAGGTTTGGGTGCAATGCTACACTGAAATTCAGCGTGTTGCTACCACTCATGGTTCGCTAGTTCCAGCCGATGCTCGCCGCAATGCATAGCCACATGGCGTTGCGGTCTTTCTCCCTGCAATAATATCAGCAGCCGTGACATGAGTGAAACAATCTTGAAAGCGACGTTAAACCGCAACTAACCTCACCTTTTGTAATAAAGATAGAGAGATAATTATGAAAATTGAATAAAAATAAGAAAAGGATAGACAGCTTATATCCGCGATTTCGAAATTCATTATGCACTATATTTAATAGAATACACGTACTCGAACTAAATTTGGACTGTGAAAGAATATCCGTATGCGTAGGGTGTTCAAATGATTTACAAAAGCTTACTTGATATTTTGTATTTAACATAAAAGGAAATTGTACATAATACTATTGCCGATTTTATACATTGTACATTGTATCTGTACATTGTACACGTGTAGGCGGTATCACGTTTAGATCTTGATTAAATTGAAAAACAGGATGTTGACATTTTAAATGAGGATAAATATCAATATGTTAACATGTGATATTTGCCATTGGCATTTGGGTGTATTTCATCTACATAATAGCTTTGATTGGTCGATGGCAATATGATAACGTTTAACAAAAGTAGTATAGACATTAATTGATATTTTGTTTACACTAATGACTCGAGTCTCATCAGAAAAGCCAAATATTCTCAATTACAGGTAGAAAAGCAAATTAGTGCGGATACCCTTAAAGGGGCAGTAGCACGTTTTTTTCGCTGAACTAAGTCGATGAAATGTATTTGAAAAAAAAAGATGTCACCAATAACAAAACATCCTTCTCTCGTCTGATAATCAAGTTAAACAATGAGTGTACCATGGTTCCGTAAAGCCATGGGAATTGTTATTGACATTCGAATTAATAAAATGTGTTCACAATAAAATGGCCGCCATGCGATGTTTACTTTATACGCAACATCGTTATTGCAACTACGGATAATTGGTTTGTGTAATAAGATGTTTTACCATCTAAAGTAATTATAAAATACATAAACTATCATTATAAATGGGAAATTTGAAAAAAAAAATTTTGTGACAAAAACGTGCTACAGCGCTTTAAACCTGTAAGCCAAAAATATGCAAATATCTCTCCTTTTCCCAAGAACCGAGCAGTAGTGTAAACTAGACCAAAACTATATACAATATATATGATATCTACCTATCTATATAACGTATAAAGAAGGTATGACATGGTGGATCATGCCATAGGACCGGAAATAGTTAAACTGGTTTCTGGCTCAAATACGCTTTGTAACATTCGTAGACCGATCCAAGTTTCCATTTCCGATCCTATGACAGGATCCACCTTGTCAAATAATGTTATACTGCTTTGTTAGGTAGGTATAGTGATACATTTATTTAGGGTCTGGCTTCTTTGGTACAGATTTAATTACATATATGAAAACTTTCTCGTTTCTTAATCAAGAAAACAGGATATCACACTAGCTGCATTGAAGTGTTCCGTTTTCAGATTAATCTACCCAGTGATGATGAAGACAGGGGGGACCTGACGACAGCGAAGGGGCAATTGAATTATTGCTAGAGTTACTAGTTTCGTACTTGGTGTAGTACTCATCAGACTGAGGTAGCAATGGTTCGGCTCTCCTTATATACTCTTAGACTAGGTCACGTGACTTCCGGTGGGACTTCCGGTAGTTTGGTGAACTTCCGGTTCCGGTGGTTCTTCCGGTGCTTCCGGTGGTGTTTTTACCGGTGGTTTTTACGGTGGGAGAATGGATAACTTCCGGTTTGGAATTTATTTATCTCCCACTGTAAAATTAGTGACAAGAGTAGAGAATTCTGTCTTAGTGTATAATAAATATAATAAGATTGTGTTCTGTATTATATTTTTATGTTTCAGATGGTGGCCGACAACCCATGTGACAAAACTCAATGCACATTATGCATTAACATTAACAGAAGCATTTACTTCTATAGCTCTGCTACCGGCCGTAGATTCTCATGTCGGAGTTACACTTGCAAATCCCGCAATGTGGTTTATCTACTCACTTGCAAAAAGTGCAAAAAACAATATGTAGGTGAAACTAAAAGGGAGTTCAAAATCAGATTATCTGAACATTTTGCAGATATCACACACAAGAGAGACAAACCCGTGTCCCATCATTTCAACCTCCCTGACCATTCCAAACGCGATGTTTCCTACAATATCATCGCACAACTTAAACAAAATCCTGATTCAGAGAGGACCACTCAAACCAGAAGATCACTGGAATTGAGATGGATTTTTGAGCTTCTAACGTTCCAACCGCACGGCCTCAATGATAAGATCGTTGGTTGAAACATCCCCCTTTGTTTTGTTTCACCTACCCAGTGATGGACCCCCCTTCTCACAAACACAAAACCACCTTTTCATAAACCAAATCAAACACAAAACAAAAGATAATCAGAACAAAAACAAGCTGCGAACATTCTAGATCTGCCACTGAAAATCGCGATCTCATTTAAAACAGATGGAACACAAGTACAGTGAGACCTCGTTTAACCGGACCCCGTTTATCCGGAAACCCGATCATCCGCACGGTAGTATTTCAAATGTTCCTCTATGCATTTCTCTGCAAATGGTGATTCGTTTAACCGCACGTCTTGCTTTCCGGGCAATTTTCAACTGTAACCACACTGTGCGGATAAACGGGGTCTGATTGTATCGCGTTGCGTGTCTGATCTGAGAACTTCACCATAGAGGTCATGTCAGGTGACCCTTCACTCCAGCCAATCAGTGACGAGGCTAAACAGAACATTGTACCGACTTGGGCATTCTCTTCCCACAAAGGTTACTTTAGATCCTAAACTATGTCATATTAGGCCATATATCTTAGTTCTAGTAAAAAGGGGGAAAATTAGTTCCTTATACGGTATCCCCGACTCTCATCCAATGAAAACAAAGCTTTCATCAGCTTGGTCGACCGAGTGACTTCAAAGGTCTTAGCATTTCACTGTGAAGGGTCTTGCTAATCAGCATATGTCCTTCAAATATGTCGGATGTAAATAACACAAAGAACAGAGGTTAGGATCGAAAATCTGAAAGGAGTAACCTCTGTGGAAAGAAAATGTTGATTTCCATAAAGTTTTTTTTTAAATACCACGGTTTCTTATTCATTTAAAAAATATATTGTTTAAACGCAGATAATTAATTTAGACAGTATGAGGTTATATCTTTCATTTCTTAATTTTCCTCTGGAGAAATATAAATCTCCACATGAATCGTAAATGAGAGAAAAAAGTATAAGAGAACTGACAAATTGAAACAAGAAAAAAATAATCGGTTAATGGAATTAAAGAAATCGTCTAACAGTATGACATAAATCATTAAAGCTACAACCGATCAGAACAAAACTGCAAAGGAAAACCGGTTTAAGTTCGTTAGCGCATTTTTATCCCGTGCATGTACATTTCACATGCTAAACAGTCTGTCAATCGAGTTTGTTCCTCTGTGGTTTGCACGAAACCGGTTTCAGGCAGGTACTGCATGCGTGGCACGTGCGTGTCTCTTTCAAATTCCTAGCAATCTGTCACTCGACCGTTTCGTCACCTCTATTTTTGGAGGCCTCAAACTATCCGGATAATTGAAACTTTTTGAATTCTTAAAAAAATAGATTAAAATATTTTTAAAAAGCCCTTTCAATTCAACTGCACCCATGTGTATAACACTTTGTACAATGACAAAGCGGGTTTAAGTAAGAGTTTTCAACCCGATAGTTTAAAGGGGCTGGGGCACGTTTTTCTTACTGAAATAAAGTGCTCTCAAAAATGTAAATACGTTTTAACAAAGGCTAAATACTTCTCCTAAATAAATAAAAAGAGTTCTAAAACCAATGTAAATAGTTTGGTTAAGCCATGCGAGTCTATTTCCCCTTCGAGTAGCCATTTTATTGTGTTCACATTATAATGACCGCTCGAAGTAGTTCAAGTGACCTGAGCGATACCTAAACACTCAGAGTAAAATTTTAATTATGTCTGAACTCTCTTTCGCATCAGTCCTGCAAATATAGGCCTACCTCTCAAACAGAACAAGAGGTCCAAAATTGTCGCTTTATACGTCGCACAATTTTCGTCCCGTACGGATATCCATTTTCTATCAGGTCGTGTAATGAGATGTTTTACTCTCTAACGTAACAAACTATCGTTTAAACTTAAAAAATAAATGGAAAATTTGAGACAACAAAATTTGCAAAAAAACGTGCTACAGCATTTTTAAAGAGTTTATTTCGTAAGACGTATGACTTACGTTAGCACTGACGTAAACTCTATGTTTTAACATACATGTATATCATTACAGGGTAGTGTTATTTTACACATAGCAACACATGAATTAAACTACCGGGCAAAAGAAAGTATTCACCTAAGTTTGTTTTGATTAACTCAATATTTAAAAGAAATAAGATGTATTTGACTATGGCACGATACAATAATACTGCAGTAGTTTGAATGACTTTGTTGGTGACTGAGGTTGAATTTTAGTTCAAATATCGTTTTGTAATGAAGACAGGGTTAAGAATGAAATTTACACCAACATGACCCCTACCCTGTTTAAATGTTTTAAATGTGTGCAGAATCAGGCACATTTATTTATTTTCACATAAGATATGTCTTATATGTCGATGAACAGTTGTGTATCATCAACAATAATTTAAAAACAAAATTAAACTTAAAATTCCATTTTAAAAAAAAATAATTAAAACATGTAGAAGTATTCTTTGACTGCTAACTAAACAACTGTACTTATCAGTTTTGGATTATGACATCGAAAACTTGAGATATTTGCATCATCATACATATGATAAAATCAACTGAGGTGAGTACTTTCTTTTGCCCGGTAGTTTATTAAAAAAACATTGTGTGTTGTTGAAAATTATGTCATGATGCTCTATCAAAAGCTATGCGGATACAATACGCTTGTGGGACAGGGTGACATTTTGTATTCAGTATGTCGCAGTATATTTGGATATAGGAAAGAAATATAATTGTGAAAGAACTTCAAACGATAAGAACAGGAATATTTTCTTGATAACAACTTCTTTAATGCGAAAAACACGACGTTTCGAAGTATATATATGCTTACTCCATCAGATTTAATTTCAAACGATGTTTATTACTCAACACCTAAACATATTTGAAATAAATGAAAGCGACAAATTATAAATTTGTGACAAGTAACCATGATATTGACACGAACACAAAAAAAAGAATTATAACACAAACTCATCAACCGAAAAATAATGACAATATGTTATTCTAATATTGAAATTTAATTTTAAAATCAAATTTTAAAACTGAAGTTTAAAGATACATTTTTATTCTAAGCGTTATTGCAGCAAAATACACCTATTTAAAGTGACACTACGTGTTTTTCATAATATTTCAGTTGGCTGTCATACGTGCCGAAATATACATGTGATGATTTAAGTTCAAATAAATTCACTCATCCGGCAATTTCATACCCAATCGCCAAGTATATGCAAATTACTAATTTTCAATAAAAATCAAACAACAGCCATATACCTGTGCTGAAATCAAAAGTACACGTCCAATTAACACGTTCAGGAGTTTTAACCTTTATTACACATTGGCAACCGTATATCTGTAGTTGTGTCTGTTATCGAACAAAATTCAAATTAACGTTTGACTAATTGGAGCGCGCCCGGTTGGTTACCGTCCGATTTTCGGTTAAAAAAATCTCGCCTTTCACCTCCATTAAATACTTTTCAGGCAGCAGTTTCGATGAAATTATAACGTTTGACATAATGTGACTCCAACAACATACTCAATGTCCCTTTAAAACAACCTTGACAAACCACATTCTGTAACAGAAATATCTCAAACACTCCCATCTCGACAGACCTACTTTGTTATATTAACAGTCCATGACAACCTAGTCCTCGTACAAAACACAGTCTGTCACCCAGGGCCTAAAGCAAACATTAAATGGAGCCTTCTTAAGTCTAGAAAATGTTGGCCAGTCTAGTTGCCTCAGTTTTATATCTGTCTTTTTACTACAACAATCAACTTTCACAAATGCAACTTCCCAACGCAAGGCATAACTCTTGCCAGTCTCCATTACCGGCTGATTTAGGCCTTGCAGTATTTCCTTAAGAAATCTGTGTTTAGAAATCCAGGCCCGCTATGCATTTCTAGTGCAGCGATTCACTATCTTGACACAACAAAGCGAGGGAAATACCGCAAGAGTTAAATCAGCCAGTAATGCAGACTGGCAATAGTTATGCCTTGCGTTTGGAAGTTGTTACCAATGATGCATATGCGAGTTTAAGAAATTTGAGATACGTTCAATGATTTTGATAATTTTGTGGGCGCTCCTCCTGATTCTGCCATTACATTAGCTGCTTTATAATCCCATGACAAGGTTGATGAGCTGCAAGCGTCAAAGACCCCCAATAAAGTGAAGTGACTGAGCAGTAAGGGTGCTGTGAGGCTGCGGGGGTATTTTGGTAGCGACCAGAGGTCATACATTGGCCGCCAGCTGCGGAGATGTGGCTTGTATACAGAAGCTGTCTTTGACAAGTAGTGAGATAAGAAAATTCCAAAATTCCTTGTCCTAGCACATTGTGTTAGTCCCTGAAATTAGGTATTGTCCAGGTATCTTTTTATTTTATTTCATATCAAATATTATAATCTAATTGTTTCAGGGACTATAAGTCTACTAAACACACACGAATACTACACGCATGTATCATTAACCACACTTCAAAGTTTAGTCCAAATCTCATCCTGTTCCATCAGTGTATACATTTGGAAATTAATTAAGCAACATCCAAATTTGTTTACAGCAAAACCGTTCTGATAAACAAGAAGACGTGCTAGGAAAACAATTAGTAAAATCAGGGCCGTGTTCAAGAGAGTTTTCAAACTAATCGCTCAATTAGCGACTACTTTTAAACCTCTCTTGAACGCGATTGCTCAATGTAGCGCTACGTAGCAAAGCGAGCGAACTTTGAGGTTTTGCACCGTGTCGTTCAGGAGAGAATGAGCGCTACCTGAGCGCTACTTGAGCGCTACTTGAGCGCTACTTGAGCGCTACATTGAACGATCAGTGAGCGATTATAAGCGCTCGCTGTTATGGAACGGAGACTAGAACAATCATGTAGCTGTGTTGAAAGGAAAGTTCATTCAACTCACAGTTCGCTGTCTTTGGATAACGGCTATTACGATACCTAGGTATTTTCGTGTCAAAATCCAAGTTCCATTATGGTGGGAAATGAAAGTCAATATTTGTTGATGTAATGTCACTGTGATTAGTGTCACTCTTTCAAGTGAAGCTATTACACATTACTTCGTTAAAGCAGTATGAACCTTTAAACTTACAGAAACACGAAATACACAACATTGAGTAACCCGCCCTTAGCAAAACAACAGTTATAAGGCTCATGAGATCAGAGTGATATTGTAGTAGCGTCAGCGGATACAAATACACTGATGGATCTTCAAACCAACTTCCCAATGTAAAGGCATAACTCTTGCCAGTCTCCATTACTGGCTGATTGAGGCCTTGCAGTATTTCTTTAAGAAATCTGTGCTTAGAAAACCATGCCCACTATGCATTTCTGGTGCAGCGATTCACATCTAGGCACAACAAAGCGAGGGAAATACCGCAAGGCTTAAATCGGCCAGTAATGCAGAGTGGCAAGAGTTATGCCTTGCGTTTGGCAGTTGTTTCGAGTGTTGAAATTTCTTTCTTGCCGATTTTATTTTCATTGAATCTCATAAATAATTCATCTTTGATTGACTTTCAAAACTAAAAAATTCCATAAAATTATTTTTTAATTTCTCTTTGTGACAACTGTCCACAGTATATTTTTTTATAGTAATAGGGTAGGGTCTATATATGTGTATGTCTTCCAAACGCTGTTTCTAAGCGATACACGCCCCTGTGCGGGATAGCGCAGTGGTAAGCTCGTTCGACTTCGGATCTAGAGGTCCGGGGTTCGAATCCCCCCATGGCAACTTTGGGTGCAGTCGAGAGCTTTCCACACATAGTATGGTTTGGGTGCAGTGCTGCACTGAATTTCAGTGCAGTACCACCCACGGTTAGCTTGTTCCAGCCGATGCTCACAGGTTTCACCGCAATGCACAACCACATGGGCCTTGTTCAAGATAGGTTTCAAAGTAATCGCTCAATTAGCGATTACTTTTAAACCTCTCTTGAACGCGATTGCTCAATGAAGCGCTACGTAGCAAAGCGAGCGAACTTTGAGGTTTTGCACCGTGTCGTTCAGGAGAGAATGAGCGCTACTTGAGCGCTACTTGAGCGCTACATTGAACAATCAATGAGCGGTTATTAGCGCTCGCTGTTATGGAACGGAACCCAGTGCCGTGTTCAAGATAGGTTTCAAAGTAATCGCTCAACGAGCGATTTCTTTGAAACCTATCTTGAACGCGATTGCTCAATGTAGCGCTACGTAGCAAGGCGAGCAAACTTTGAGGAATTTGCACTGTGTCGTTCAAGAGAGAAGAAGCGCTCATTGAGCGCTACATTGAGCGCTACATTGAGCAATTTAAGCGCTCGCTGCTATTGAACGGGGCGCTGGTGTTGCGGACTTTCTCCCTGCAATAATACTAGCAAACTAGCAGCCGTGATATACTTTTGAAAGCGGCGTCAAACCCCAACTCACCTCAACCCCCACCTTACAAACGTTATAAACTCTATGTCAAACCACATCGGTATGAGATTATAAACGCATTCTTTTGAGCATTTTTGCATGTTAATGTTACAGACCTCCAACATTTCCCTTTTTGAAAAAGTTGACCCTCCTTCGAAAATTGAAAATTTCCATGTCCGCTTATGAAGCGTGTCAAACTGTACGATCATTTCACTTTATACTTATAAACCTTGCTGTCGCTCGCGCAATACCAGAAATCACACACGTTTAGTTAAAGTTGGGTAACACTCTCTATATACGAACTCCATGTTCTTGTAATCGGGTAATAGCCACCTCTTTGCATGTTTTAAGAGAACCGAGATTTAAAACCGAATAGCCTATTTAAAAGATGGAATCATATATCAACTTTAAAAAGTCATGGCAAATCAAAGATAATCTCCAAGAGATAAGATTATGTCAACAAAATGTAATTAAATATACATGGAGAATTTACAGAACATCTGAAAGATACGCAATTGAAAACAAATTCTGAACGTTTTTTTTGGAAATGAGTTTGAGTCATCCGTATCTTTGCGATTCATTACGTGTCGTAGAGAATTACCTTGTATATAAGCTTTGTGGAACTGGAATGTGCGATGTTATTTATAATTTCAGTGGCAAAAATAAGGCATGATTCAATTCTTTAACATACCGGAATCTCCAAAAACGTTTATTAAATTGATGACAAAATGTGACAACGTTTACACGTTAGTTGATGATTAGTGAAATTAACAACTTGAGCACGGAGAAAACGTGCAGTGATGAACATGCAATGGTGTATAAACTGAGGTACAAAAGAAACTTTACACCTATTTTTTCACTTATACAGTAAACATGACAAAACAAATTGATATGATAGAACCGGGATATTATTTAATGTTCAGTGTTGATTGATTCGGCAAACGATCATACTCGTTTTTTTTAGAGTTAGAGTCACTGAAAGGACCAAGGGGTATAAAACCATTTTTACACAAACATGACCCCTACCATGTTTTTTAATGTTGCAAATGTGTGCATAATGAGGCACATGTATTGATTTTCACTTAGCAGATGGCTTATATATCGATGAACAGTTGTGTTTTATCCAAATCAATTTTGGAAGAATTAATTAATTTAAAAATTAATTTTTCTCCCAAAACATCAAAACCACATATAATTATTCCTTGGCTGATGACTAAACGCCTGCACTTTTCAGTTTTAGAGTACGACTTCGGAAACATAAGATATTTGTAATAGAAAATCAAACATACGATAAAAACAACTGAGGTGTAAAGTTTCTTTTGTTCCTCAGTTTATGTATGCTGTTTCAGACATTTCGTAAACACATTTTTGTTGCATTATGAGATCAATAAAAGTGGTAAGAAATTGAAATCACGCATGATGAAATGTACACGTTCACAGAAAACCACTAAAGGTCACGCTTCTAGAATATCTGATTAAATCTACAACAGGGGATCTGAAATTGAAATGTTGAAATTAACACCGACTTTGACGCACCTGCGACGCAATTAATCACATCTACACCAATGGGCGAAATAAACTATACCAATTAAAAACGAAAAAATATTTTACCCAATTAATGGTGAACATGACTGTAACACAACTTGATTTGTATTTTTGAAACATTCTCAGTTCATCTTTCTGAAAACACTTCTTTTAAAAATCGTCGTTTTGGAATCTCCTTAACCAGGCGAGAAAAGAGAGTGAAATATGGCTTATTGACTTGCCCTATGACGTCATATAGCAACGACACGTCATCGATTTAAATTCCAAGAAACATTATGCCGACAATATCTTGAACTAACATAATTTCCTTATTTCATGAAATATTACCTTAAATACCAAACGTAATCTACAAAAGCCCCTTTGAAATACCAATTTTAGCATCCCATGTGTGTTTGAACAGATATCAAATATTAAGTATCATACTTTCATGAATGAAATTGTGTATATCTCTTAACAAGATATATCCTCGTCAGAGACATTCAAAATCTAGCTAACTATTTCAGTTTCACTCCGTTGAAAATAGGGATAGTTTCTTTCGCCCCTCGGTGTAGTTACTGAATGGTTAACTGGTTCAATAGTTTAACTATGTAAATCTATGGACGAATATTATCATAAACAAATAAGAAAAACTGTTCACTTTTATGGTCTAGCGGTTCTTCGTGGGTAAATGATTCAATATTCAGGCCCCCCTAAGTAATTGAAAGAAATGCGTCAATTTTGAAGAAAACCCATCCAAAAATCGAAAGAAACGCGCCCATTACGGAAGAAAATGCTTCTTTCCTCGAAACAATCGCAGCAATTACGGTGAATCCACGGTAACAGACACGCTAATGTCGGAAGGAACTACATCGGAATCAGTCGCGACATCGGCCATTTCCGTGAATTCTCGGTCGATGCCGGAAATGCACACATAAACAAAATCGTGTCTGTAGGTTGTCTTGTTTCGGCGAATAATGCTTTTACTTACTACAGTCTGTACTTTACATGAATCGAAGTTAACAAAACATTAATGCTGATATTCAAATGTGAAACTAAAATGTGAGAAGCAGTATCTTTTCACTGTTCAATAAAAAAGCAAACATTCGGAAAATCTAAACTGCCTAAAATTATTCATTGGTACAAAACCATAGTTTTCTCATAATTTACCAAGAACAGTGGTACAATATTTCTTTCAAAACATGATTTTTACAACAAAATACCAAACATTAGAATATATAATGTTACAAAATATTCAGAGACATTTAAAGACAAAATAAGGTCAGTACAGTAAGAAAATAAGTCATTGAAAGTCATAAGTTAATGTCATGTCATGATGTTAAACATGATCGTAAGCATCGCCTATCCCAGCGATGATTTTCCACGAAAAGTATAGTTTTCTTTCTTTGACACCATGATTTTTACAATAAATTACCAAACATTAGAATATATAAAATATAAAAAAGATACATTTAAAGACAAAATAAGTAAATAAGTCATTGAAACTAGTGTCGCCAGATGTTAAAGGTGCATCCATTGTGTATATATCATAAAAAACCACTACTTTTACCTTCATATCGTCAATATACTAAGTCTATTATCATCAAAATGGTGGTTTTCGGTGACAGTCGGTACTTTTCTATAAAGTAACACCATTTATAACGTTTTGAATACGTGTCCCCTAGCAACACAATGGATGTACCCTTAGCGACATTCGTAAGCATTGCATCCCTCAGCAATAGTAGATGTGTGAATGGTATCATACTTATCTTTTGCAAGTATGTACCTGTCTGCAGTAATACTTATACAAGTATGTATAACATAGAGACAGATAGTAATATACTTATATACAGTGTTCATTGTTTTGCTTCCCCCGTGTCTACCATTTTCCTTGTTAATACATGATTTTAATGAATTATATAACATATGTAACATATATATATATACAAACATAATACAGTTATATTACTGGAGCGGCGTGCAAAGAAGCCTATTCGCCATTCCAGATATATCTTTTGAAATAAAAAATATGGTTACCCAAAATACAATTATGTTAAAAACCTAGCCGTTCAATGGAATGATTTCAAACATTTATATCAACATTGTCTAGAAGTTTCCCCACCATGGCTGCTTCCTATAACCTTTCACCAAAAGTGATTTGATACCATATCAACAGTTCATTATTTTTGAAAGCATATGATATATGGATATGTGAATGAATCATTCGCGGCATTTAGTCAATAATTTGATGAAATGATTTCACTTGCCCAAAGATTGGAGATTATTTGAACGACAGTTAGACGCCAAAGTAAATGTGTCTATTTCATTTCATGTGTGAACCATAGTTTTTCCGAAGACTGAAGGATGTTTTACTGTTGGTTGTCATTAATTTTCAAATCCATTTCATCAACCTATTTGCGCGAAAAAGCGTGCTGGAGAAGTAGACAATAATAAAAATCATCATCGTCATTGTCATCATCATCATCGTCGTCATCGTCATCATCGTCATTATCGTCATCAACATCACCACCATCATCGCCATCATCATCATCATCATCATTATTGTCATCATCGTCATAGTCGTTGTATGACTTATTAACACGAACACTCATTGCCAATAGTTATTTACTAATGTTATCATCATTTTTCATAATATATATCATAATAAATCCCAGTTCAACAATATCACTCTAGTTGTAGTAACAGTTCTTAATATCACACTGGAATAAGTCTCCCGCTGCAAGTTCCATCTTGCATCGACCTATTTGCGCGAAAATGCTTGCTGGAGTAGTAGACGATAATAAAAATCATCATAATCATTTTTGTCATCGTCATCGTCATCGTCATCATCATCATCATCATTATCGTCGTCGTCGTCATCATCATTATCATCATCATCGTCGTCGTGGTAATCATCATCATTTTTGTCATCGTTATCGTCGTCGTCATCGTCATCGTCATCATCATCATTTTTTTCATCGTCATCGTCATCGTCATCGTCATCATCGTCGTCATCATCGTCATCGTCAATCACCACCATCATCATCGTCATCGTCATCATTATCGTCATCATTATCATCATCATCATTATCGTCATCATCGTCATAGTCGTTGTATGACTTATGAACACGAAAACTCATTGCCAATAGTTATTTACTAATGTTATCATCATTTTTCATAATATATATCATAATAAATCCCAGTTCAACAATATCACTCTAGTTATAGTAACATTTCTTAAAATCACACTGGAATAAGTCTCCCGCTGCAAGTTCCAAACCTTGTGTTTACTTCGTGACGATGGCTCATTTTAAACCTTCAATCAAATATTTATACATGACCTCAATATCAGGGCTATTTTACAGTGGTTTACCAAGGTTAATGCCCTGAGATTCGGAGAGCTATAGAACCATTACTCCTAATCGTAAGCTTAAGATTAAAACAATCCTAATATTGTGCACTAGTTACAGCAGTATTAAATTAAATCTTACGACTTTACCGTACGCAAATGGTCCGCTTGGGAATCGATGTATGTGAGAGATTTGCCAATACTTTCCCGAGCGTATCGAATGATACTCTACACTTTTCCCCGTGGGGCCCTTACGAGGCACAGCCGAGTAAGGTTCCACGGGTAAAAGTGTAGGGTATCGTTTGATACACGAAGAAAAGTATGGGTATGTCTGTCTTACATGCATCCTACTTACGGTCGAGTGTAAACGGAAGCTATTTCATAATATTTTAACGAGACCGGAAGTGGGGTATAAATTTGAATTGAGAGAGTCCATAATACATTGGCATGTGATCCTGTGCAATGATCAGTTGACCGTGTTCAGTAAAGTTCAGCAACAGTGAGAACGCTTATCTCTGGATGGATAACTAGTTTTGAATGTGTTCTTCAATGGTTGTTACTTGTATGACTGTGAACGTAAAAAGAATTCCCTTTCGGGTAATTAAGTATTGTATTACCCATAAGGTTGAAAATAATCGAGTTAATATTATTGATATGAGGACATGTGCACATACCACATTTGCCTAGCAACCATTGTGTCATAGCGACTTCGCGTATTTTGTCGTCTGTGACGTCATAAAATGATTTTCGTGACGTCACCGTAGCCTGCCGTCGTAAGAGAAGTGGGCCGTTTCCTGGCTATTTTCACGCAAATCAAATGGAATAGAAGGTGTAATCAAGAAATTATTACCCACGAAAGTGAGTCATATGCCTTTTACTAAGCTCGTGCAGTTGTGTGTATAACCCTCACTCTCGCTCGGGTAATATACAAATTCACACTCGTTTCGTTAAAGTCATTTGACACACTTTCTCGGGTAATAATCTCTATATCGTATATTATATTATATTATTTCATGGCAGTAATCATACTAGTTGTGGAAGCGTTCAGACCGCTACTCAACAGTTGAAACTTTATTGAACCTATCTTCCCAATTGATTTACAAAGTCGTCCTCTTGTTAGCCTGTTTGAGTTCGCGATCTATAACTTCATTACTTATTTACAAGACGTCAATGGAGCAGTTTACCTTAAGAAAACCAAATTGCCTACGTAGACAAAGTTACCATGTTCGATGAGCTGTACTCGAGTGTAAAGGTTCAGTCTTTGTCTTCAACAGAAAGGATCTTAAGAGGAAAAAAAGTGTGCATCGTTTACCATGCATATCTTATTTAGTTTGAGTGCATGCAACGTTGTTTGCATTGTTTGTAAGCATCGCAGGTAAATAAGTAATTGTTGCTGGGGAAGGTAGAAACTTAATGAATTATTTATGGAATACGTTCGAAATATTTGAACAATGGTACGAAATGTAAAATTCGACGTAACATTGTAAAATGACTTTTGCTGTACCATAGTAGTGTGTTGGTGGACACAACATACTCAAGAAATAAAATTCTAAATTAAAAAAATAATATAAGAAAAAAATTGAAAAATTAGAAACGTCAAATCACAACGACTGTTGATTTATTGTTAAATTTCGTGCTGCGAGTTTCAGTGCCTGCAAAATTTCTTATAAATCAAAATTTAGACCGTAACACATGGTAAAAAAAATCCTGTAATTATTTAAAAACGGTTTGTGATAAAGGACACATTGTTTTTCTGATACCAACTTATTAATCCGTTTTTACATAAACCAATGCCATCATCCGAAATAATATTTTTTATTATTATGTTATTATTTGTTTATTATCCCTTATTTAATTCGATTAGTGATGTAGATGTTGAACATATCATTATAAGTAATAAAATAGTCAGTGAACTACAACACCGCACATTGAACTGTTATTATGTCATGACGTTAATGACGTTACGGTGTTTGGCTTATAGAAAACGAAGGCAAATTTAAGAGGGAATAGAAAGTTTCTCCATGTGTCTAGAATCTGGATACTTTCTTCACTGGACAACTGTATTCATTGGTAGGCATCGGCTTCAATGGTACAAATGTAAGTATACCGTCGTCAAATACCATACACCCAATACCAAAAGAAACTTTGCATCTCGGTTGATTTTATCATATGTATGTTTTTCAATTACAAATATTTCAAGTTTTGGACACCGTACACTAAAACTGAAAAGTAATGGCGTATTGTCATCAGTCAAATATTTTTTTCAGAAGTTTTTAATTTTTTTTACAAAAAATTAAATTTAAAAAAAATAAAAAAATTAAACCTTTAATTTTGACAAGACACACATGTTAAGCGACTAACGCACTACTGAAACAGTTTCTGATGTTAAAAGTCCGTTGATATTACCCATTAGCAAAGACCACCGAGTACGAGACCACCACCGAATCACAGACGAATTGATCAAACACATTTTGATACCCCTCGTATGTTGATGCGTCCAAACTTTTTATTTAAATAAACTTTTGAAATGAATATTTTCATACATCGAATGTAAAATCGAATAATTATTACAATACTTAAAAACCCAAATCCAATCGTTGCCTATTATGTGATTTATTAAGACAAGAAGATGGGTGCAAAGTTTCTTTTGGTATTGGGTTTATATGTTACTTTCTTTAGTGAATGATAAAGTTGGAGGTCATAAGAATAAGAAACATAGGAATTGTTGTGTTATTAAATAACAACTTCTATATCTTAAATAAACAACGAACCAAGCGTATTTCCTTCTTACAGGGACATGTCATCGTTCCGTAGTATTTCATGGACATTGACAAAGTGGATTTGTCTTTTCAATTAGAAACCTAACACCATGTCATCAAGGTTTGTTATTAAATGTCAGGATCACTTTCGACTTAATATTTCATCTTACAAATTACTTTTCACACCAAGCTGATGACGGCTGCTGTCCATTTACTTTAATTAACTCCATTTCTTAATAAGTAGTTGTTGATGATGACTCATTTTACAAGATGTCATATTTCTATACGCAACATGTTTATTCAGGGTATCGTAGTAGGATAGTCGGTTCTCTCATCCGGGTACTGCCTCTTTTGCTCGAAAGGAAGTTCTCTCATTGACTGAATACTTATTCAAAACGACAGTTATTGGGTTCAGTGAATCAGAGTATTTTAGTAGAGAAGCGGATATAAAAACAATGACGGAGCAAGTTCTTTTAAATCAAATGAGACTTAAATTAAGTCAACCAATAACGTAAATGTAATCCTGAATCCCTGAACCCAATAACTGTTATTTTGCCATAAGATATCTAGCCAATGAAAGAACTTTCATTCGAGAATATAGATAGTACCCGGATGAGAGCACCGATGAGCGTTCATAGACGTTCAAATAACGAGATTTCATTGGCTAAATTACATGCTATGCTAAACGACATTTTATTAGTTGAAAAATTACATGCTGTGCTATTTAGCGATGGGTATCCTACAGCATAACTACAGTTATACCTCACTTCCGGTCTCGTTGCCATGGTTTCTTTTGTTACAAGTGTAGGTGTATTAGCCGATACACCTACACTTTTTCTGATATAACTATACTTTTTAACAACTGAGAAACAATGTAGTCAATTTTCTAACTTTCCAAATTCTAAGTGATGATACTTTATAAAATGTCAGATTATAAATGAACATATAGGGAACCTGGGATCGAACCCGTGTCCTGTTGATTTCTGGCCGAACGACCTAACCATTACACCACGAAGCCAGTTGAAACTAAGGTTCTTATAATGCGTGAAATAATACCACAAATTTATGTTTTTCCTTTTATATAAGAATGTAATTTAATTTTGGGTGCAAAATGTCTTAACATACTGAATGTTGTTTCTGTTTTCTCTAAACGTTGGCTGCGTTGACATAAGCCATGCTGTTTATAGCGTTAGCTGTACATTTCAGCAAGATGCACGTGAACGTGCGTTGACAATGCCGTCATTGGGCCATATCAATTAGATATCGAGCCCCAAACATGGGTAACCATACAACGCAGCACGGACTGCGTTGTCACAGACGAGGCCGTATTTGGGTTGTGCGTTCCATACACAAGCTTGTTTACAGCTGTATTTGTTTAGAAATATTATGAAATAGTATCCGCTTACACTCGACCGTAGGTTGGGTATAAGATAGATATACCCATACTTTTCCTCGTGTATCAAATGATACCCTACACTTTTCCCCGTTGGAGCCTTACTCGGCTCCGCCTCGTAAGGGCCCCACGGGGAAAAGTGTAGGGTATCATTCGATACACTCGGAAAAGTATGGGTATATCTCTCACTTATAGGGCTTAGGGAACCAGTGTATTGTAGCAGCTTAGCAGATACACATGCAATGATGGAGCAGGATGGATCTAATACCTCATGACAATATTAAACTGATTAAACCTAACCACCATGTGGATGACTGTAAATGCCTTTTGGCTTGAATCATTTAAATAACAGGTACTAATAGATCTTTAAACCAAAAATCATATATTTATACTTTATGAGTTTATAAAATTTTAGTCACGCATAGCTCTACGTGAGTAAATTCCTTTGTATTTCATCAATTTATTTCATAAAAGTACCAGAGTAACCGATACTGATGTTCATGTTCTGAACATTGTTATCAATGAAAGTTTATGCTTCAATGAAACACATCATACATTATATTGTCATCAAACAAAAATTATACAGGATATTGTCATCAACCAAACATTATAACGGATATTGTCATTAAAAAACATTTTGAGGAATATTGTCATTAAATCTACGTTTGTTATTCAATATGGTATTTAGAGGTTATTACATGCCATTTTTCACACCATACCCTACGAGGGGCGTTCAATAAGTGTTGCAACTTCAATATAAAACCAACTCGCGAAGTCAATTTTTTACTTTTATTTTTCAATATAGTTACCCTTCACCTCAATACACTTATTCCATTTCTCTTTAAGACTTTTGATGCCGCTTTTGTAGAAGTCTTCCGTTTGCCCCCCTAACCACGCCTCTGTGGCAGCTTTGACGTCTTCGTCATCCCGGAAGTGCCTTCCACGTAGGGCGGATTTCAGGTTTCTGAACAGGAAGTAGTCACTGTGGGCTAGGTCTGGGCTGTAGGGTGGGTGGTTAAGCTGTTCGAATCCACAATCACGTATAGCGGCCTGTGCAACTCTTGACTTGTGGACTGGAGCGTTGTCATGCAAAATCAGAACACCACGTGTCAACATTCCACGGCGTTTCTGTCGAATTGTCTTTCGCAATTCTTGCATTAGGTTGGCATAATATTGACCATTCATTGTAGTTTTGGTTGGCAAGTAATCAATTAATAATATGCCTTTTGCATCCCAAAAGATTGTCGCCGTAACCTTGCCAGCTGATGGTTGAGTGCGAAACTTCAGGGGAGGCGGTGAACTCGGGTGCTTCCATTGCTTGGATTCCAGTTTAGTTTCCGGGTCCCAGTGGTGGATCCAGGTTTCGTCACCTGTCACCAGACGAGACAAAAACCTGGCTTCATCCGCATTAAACCGATCCAGGAGCTCCATGCAACTTTCGGTTCTTTTCTGGCGATCTTGTGCTGTGAGGTTTCTGAGTACCCATCTTGCAGATACCTTGGACATACCAAGATGGTCATGAATTATTTTTTCAACACTTCCAACTGATATCTGGAATTCCAGAGACAGTTCAGAAACTTTAACACGGCGGTCAGCTAAAATTCGTCTTTCGATAGCGGCAATAACTTCCGGTCGGGTGACTTCAGATGGCCTGCCTGACCGTGGGTCATCGTCTAAGGACTCCCTGCCCCGCTTGAACTGAAGAGACCAGCGACAAACTGTTGAAAAGTTAGGAGCATCCTTACCCATCACATTACACATACGATTATGTATTTCTGTAGCTTTGCATCCCTCTTTAGTAAGGAACTTGATCACAGCGCGTTGTTCATGTTTGAGAGAATCCATGATTATGGAGACCCCTAGGTCAGCGCAGCTATTATATCTAAATAATTGTTATGTCTAGAAATTGTTTTGACATGTGTCAATGTTATGTTTTGACTATAGTAACACCTGCTATAAGCTGACACTGTTTATGTAAACACCAATGCCCCGCTTGCAACACTTATTGAACGCCCCTATATCAGCCCGAGACCCCCATATCAGCCCGAGGGCCGAAAGCCAGAGGGCTGATATGGATCGTGGGCTGATATTGGGTATGGTATGAAAAATGTCATAAACTAGTGCAGCGCCTGTACTTCAATACGGTACATTGTCATAAAACCAACGTTTGTCCTTAAATACAGGATATTGTCATAAAAGCAACGTTTGTCCTTAAATACAGGATATTGTCATAAAAGCAACGTTTGTCCTTCAATACGGTATGTTGTCATAAAACCAATATTTCTACTGCAATATAGGTTAATGTCAAAAAAGCTTTGCCCTTCGATACGGTATATTGTCATAAACAATATTTGTACTGCAATACAGGATATTGTCATAAAAGCAACGTTTGTACTTCAATACGGTATCTTGTCATAAAACCAATATTTCTACTGCAATATAGGTTAATGTCATAAAAACTTTGCCCTTCAATACGGTATATTGTCATAAACCAATTAGTCAATATTTGTACTGCAATACAGGATATTGTCATAAAACCTTTGTCATTCAATACGGTATATTGTCATAAAATCAACGTTTTTACTTCAATACGGTATATTGTCATAACACCAACGTGTGTACTTCAATACTACGGTATATTGCCATAAAACCAACCTTTGTCCTCAATACAGCATTTTGTCATAAAATCATTATTTGTAGTTCAATATAGCATATTGTCACCAAACCAACATTGATATCAATGGTCAGGTAATTGTTGGAAGAGTAAGTCACTTATTACTTACTAATGATAAATTAGCTTTAACACTAAGAATACTATGATATAATAAGACAAATACCAGTGGGAACATCTTGAATAGTCTCATCACTTAATATTACCAACTTGATGGATAACGGATATTGTATTACTTATGCCCTTTGAATCAAGGAATAATGTCTTTCTTCAGAATCACACGATTATCATTAAGTTATTCCAGAGACTGGACTGACATTTCAGGAAATGTATTAAGCCAAACAACGCGTTAGTAGATACTAATCAAAGATACGATTAGAAAATTATTTACAAATACTGGATGAAATTTACATTAGTTACATTCATTTACATCATTTACGCTTATATACGCTATTTATATTATATACACTCATTTACATCATTTTCAGTTATTTACATTATTTACACACATTTACATCATTTACGCTTACTTACATAATTTACACTCATTTACATCATTTACACTATTTTCTTCATTTACCCTTATTTACATTATTTACACTCATTTACATCATTTGAGCTTATTTACGTTATTTACACTCATTTACATTATTTACGCTTATTTACATTATTTAAGCTTATTCACATTCTTTACACTTGTAAGTGTTCATTCTGTTAAGTCTAAGCAAGGTTAGTTTCTTTAATCTTTGTGTGTAATATCATTTTTAATTTGGATCATCCATACATGACTACTGGTGATCTACACTTACCTTAAAAATGTATATTGCAGTGACAATATGTTAAATAAATATGACAAGCTCCGGCATTTATACTTTTTAAACTTGTACTATTCAAATAATTTATAAGACAGGAGACAAAGACGTTATGTAATCTACTGCATAGAGAATTCTAAACGACGTCCCGAATAATAACATATTCATGAAACGACTGAGTGGTTTGGTATTTGACGAGCGAAAGCGAGTTTGGTATTTCAGGCATTGCTCACTGATTTAAATCGCGCTTAATTCCACGAACTCGTCGATAAATGGGACACACTCAATTTCGACCGCAGCGCTAATATTGTGACGTCATATTTATGCCATTATGACGTCACATCAATCAGCAGCAAACAATGTGTAATGACATTTTAGATTCATTAAACAGCGAATTTTTCAACGGGCGAGTAATAAACTCATTTATTCAATTTTATGTTCATAATTGATAATTTCAATACATATAAATAGTCGTTTTTGTATCTATTATGTACATTTCAGCAACTTTCAACCATTATACATAATAATATTGACTCCCAACCCAACTTCCATTGCCAACCACTGTTGTTAATTTCACTGAACCAATTTATGATACATTTCCTTAAAGGGGCAGTAGCACGTTTTTTGCAAAATTTATTTTTCAAATTTCCCATTTATAATGATAGACAATGTCATTTAAACTAACTTAAGAGGGTAAAACATCTTATTACACAAACCAATTATCTGTAGCGGTAAAAAATATGTTGCGTATAAAGCAAAAATTGCATGGCGGCCGTTTTATTGTGAACACAATTAATTATTTTATATTACAAAAACGTTTCCCATGGCTTTACCGAAACATGTACACTCATTTTAAACTTTATTTTCCGAAGAGAGAAGGGTGTTTTACCATTGGTGAAATTATTTTTTTTTCAAATACATTTCATCAACTTATTTGAGCGAAAAAACGTGCTACAGTGCCTTTAAATATTCAACCATATATGAAATCCACATCCGACCTGTCATCTATGTCACTGCCATAGTTGTTCAATTCACCGAACCAATACACATTTCTTACATAATCCTTTTCTATGACATGTGCATTTCTCAAATCCACACCCGCCCTGTCATTTATTTCACTAATATAGCTGTTCATTTCATCGGATCAATTTGAAACATTTCATTTACATAGGTAACCGTCGTGTCTAACCTCACCTATTTACATTGACAGACAAAAGAAACTACCCCACTTCGTTGGTTTTGATTAATTCAATATTTAAAAGAAATCAGATATATTTGACTATGGCATGATACAATTCTTATCTGCAGTAGTTTGAATGAATTATTTGGCGACTGTGGTTAAACTTTAGTTAAAATATATTTGTTTAATGAAGACAGGGGTAAATAATGAAATTTTCACCTAATTGACCCCTACCATGTTTAAAATGTTGTAAATGTGTGCAGAATCAATTATTAATTTTCACATAGAATATGTCTTATAGATCGATGAACAGTTGTATATCATCAAACATAATTTTTGAAGCAATTCAAAATTTAAAATTTCATTTTCTTTTTTAAATTTAAAAACATATATTCTTTGACTGCTGACTAAACACATTTACTTTTCAGTTTTAGATTATGACAAAGAACACTTGAGATATTTCCAATTAAACATCATACATATGATTAGAATCAACTGAGGTGAGTATTTTCTTTTGTCTGGCAGTTTACAACATCCTCGTGATCAATTTCAGTACCAGATCGAGATGGTGAACCCTCATCGTTGACTCGAAATGATCGTCATTACAAATTTCTTACATAATCAACCAAATTTGTCTATGAGATGTACATTTCTAAAATCCACATCCGCTCTGTCATCAATTTCACTACCACGGTTGTTCATTTCACTGGATCAATACACATTTCTTACATAATCAACAATCTTTGTCTATAACATGTACATTTCTCCAGTCTACATCCGTCCTGTCATCAATTTCACTACCACAGTTGTTCATTTCACTGAACCAATACACATTTCTTACATAATCAACCAACATTACAATTGTTCATTTCACTGGATCAATATACATTCTCACGTAATCAAACAACCCGTCTACAATTTATACATCTCTCAAATCCACATCCGTTGTCATCAATTTCACTAATACAGTTGTTCATTTCATCATACATTTCATTTATACTGGTAACCATAATGTCTAACCTCACCTATCCTTAACATCCCCGTGACCAATTCCAATGCCTACTGGTGAACCCTAATCGTTGACTTGAAATGATCGTCATTATAGCGATGAACAGTAGCAATAAATAATTGATTTCGAAGTGTGTTCAAGACAGCCATCTATCTCACAGCAGCGCGTTGATGGCTGTACTTCCCTTTGCCACAAATCATTCGGAGAAGTCCTTAATTATTTATCTCTCTCTAGCATCTATTCAAGTTAGGACAACGCACTTTGAGGCAGCTTTCTGC
This sequence comes from Gibbula magus, assembly GCA_936450465.1. Taxonomy (NCBI): domain Eukaryota; kingdom Metazoa; phylum Mollusca; class Gastropoda; order Trochida; family Trochidae; genus Gibbula; species Gibbula magus. The sequence goes on along the minus strand of OW388290.1, from coordinate 63,639,685 downwards.
TTTGAAAGTAGATTACTCCATCCATCTCTGTCACCTCGTTGTTTGCTACTGGCAACATAACATTTGGCAACATAACATTCGGCAACATAACATGATAATCAGCCTCCAGGCATTTCTCTATGCCTTGTTTCAAAGACATTTGCGGTGAGGTGGGTTGAGGTTTAACGCCGCTTTTAAGAGTATTTCACTTATTATATCACAGGTCTTAGTATTATTGTAAGGCGAAATCCCGCAAAGCCATGGTGGCTATGCAATGTGGTGAAACCTGCGAGCATCGGTTGGAACCATTTATGGTTCTGTGCTGTGAAATTCAGTGTAAGTGAGGTGAGTTGAGTTGCGGTTTTAACGCAGGTTCAAGAGTTTTTCACTTATATCACGGCTGCTGGTATTATTGCAGGGAGAAAGCCCGCAACGACATGGGCTATGGCTATTCATTGCGGTGAAACCTGCGAGCATCGGTTGGAACTAGCAAACCATTGGTTGTACTGTGCTGTGAAATTCAGTGTTGGTGAGGTGAGATTTCTTCAAGTGTAAAATGAAGATGGAAATAATACGGTTATATACAGTATACATTGAATTGCTTTCTAAAAACAGTATTCTTTAAATCATTATTTCTCATAAAAATATATTTGCAAAGTGAAAATACCAAGTAAAGTTGGAATTGTGGTAATAACCGAATGATATATACTTTAAAGTGTGTTCTGAATCATTATTCCTCATTGTCAATGTTTGCACAAAATTTCACCAAAATGCAATATTGAAGTTCTTTTTATTATTAATGTTATTTGGTTCCCATAATGCCATTCTGAATATTGAAATGAGTTCCTTTCATATTTTCACCATCCATGTCTTTTTTTTCCTTTTTTTTTATATCGCTGACATTTGAACAGAAAACATCAGTGATATTAACCGAATTATTGTGCCTGTTGCATTTTTCATTATCATCTTTTAACAATGACATTCGTGTAGACATATAAAGGTTACTGCCAATATTAATATCTCATCCGACAGCTTTTAAAGGGGCAGTAGCACGCTTTTTCGTTCAAATAAGTTGATGAAATGTATTTGAAAAATAATTTCACCAATAGTAAAACATCCTTCTCTCTTCGGAAAATAAAGTTTAAAAAGAGTGTACATGTTTCGGTAAAGCTATGGGAATCGTTTTTGTAATACAAAATAATAAATTGTGTTCACAATAAAATGGCCGCCTTGCAATTTTTGCTTTATACGCAACATAGTTTTTACCACTACAGATAATTGGTTTGTGTAATAAGATGTTTTACCTTGTAAAGTTAATTTAAATGACATAAACTATCATTATAAATGGGAAATTAAAAAAAATTTTTTTTTGCAAAAAACGTTCTACTGCCCCTTTAAACAGACAGTTCAGACAAATAACATGACATGACATTTTAATAGAATGAGACATAAGAAAGCATCCAATAAGCTCACATATATGGATTTCCTAAGTCAAGCACTTTCAGTGCCAGAACACACAGACTTACCCAACATTTATTGCTTGTTTCTCAAATCATCTTGTGATTCGTTAGTCTTTGGTGAGTGTATTGTAGTGTAAGGAGAAACCATGATACCGAGGATATGGTACGGTTTTGGACCCTGATGGGAAGGAAAAACCCTCGGATGGTTCGTCTATTAGGGTCCACAACCTTACACTATCCGAGGTTGAATGGTTTCTCTATATTATCAACCGTTCTCAAGTCTAAACTACGCTTTGTTATCGCGTTATATTGAGGATCCCTGGTAAATAGAGTCGGTCATAAAATCCTTGTTCACAACTTGAAATTCTTGTTTACAGTCACGTGTTTATGTTGCTTTTGTACCGTTTACGCCAATGTGCCTCGGTGGCACAGTAGTCTAAAGCGTTAACTCACGTACTACAGGTGATTACGGGTTAGGCCATGGTTCAAATTGCCAACATTTCGAAATTTTTACTTTTTTCAATATCATTAACTATATTAGCGAAAATAAGGCATATTATATAACAAAATCATGAACTCGTGAATTTTTGTGTCATTCACTAATGTAAGATTTTAGGACACTTACAAATGTTGTCGTTTCGAAATGTTGGATTCTTGGTCATTTTTACCAGCTGCCGAAACACTTACAGTGGAATATGAATTAAATCATGTTGTAATATATTGTATTGTCTCTTCTCAGAATGGGTTTAAATGCAAGAATTTAACAATTTTGTACAAGGTATTGGAGCCATACAAAATAATATGAACGTTGTACTTTTGCGTTTACATGTACATACAACAACAGGTAAACAATCTTCAGAATTACATTTTCAAATATTTCTGAGAGATGAAAATGTTTTGTCATGTACACATAACCAGATCAAATGAAATGATAAGTGTACGTTTACGGTCTATTTGCTGCATTGCTCCTTTCAGTGTATTGGTTAAGGTGTTTTTTAAACTCCAGAAAAATTTCCCTTTCAATTGGTATTCATGAATTATTGCCATTCATGCAAATAAACACTGATGGTAAACAGCGCCCGGACACATCCCACCATTAGAAAGGGTATCGCTCACTACAGCTGACATGCCTATGCTTATAGATTCCACTTGGCCTTTAGCGTTGATTTAAAAAAACAAGATTACCTCTTCAATATTGAACGTTAAAGTGTTCCGTATGTTCACTCACGTCTCGCTGTCTCGAGAGTTGCTTTGCTGATGCCGATGAGACGTTCGCCTCAGATGGAATTCCTCATTTCTAAATTTCTTGAATTGACTGTGTCGATGCATCTTTTATTACCCAAATGATTGGAAATAACCGAGTTAATAGTTTCGATACGAGCACTTGTGAACATATCACTTTTGCTAGCAATCAATGTTTTAGCGCGGGTTCCCGCATTTCGTCATCTGTGACGTCATAAAACAATTGTTCATGACGTCATTTTAGCATGTCGTTTCAAGTGAAGTGGTTTTGGGTTACTTTAACGCGTTTCAAGTTGAATTGAATGGGCAATAAGGACATTATTACACTGGAAAAATTGCCATATGACATTTACGAAACTCTCGCTCTCGCTCGTGTTATACAAACTTCACACTCGTTTCGTACAAATTCCTAGGATAATAATCACTCTATAAAAATATCTTAGACAAGTTATACAAGACAAGTTAGATGAATGAACCTCTCGGATGCAGCATTGTGACTATAGAAAGAAGACCAAATGGGATATTTCACAAACCTTTGCATTAGTAATATTTGGCTATGTTTACAAAACCTTTTATCATGTAATATTTGGTTATCCTTCGAGAAAACCTTCTTATCATGTAATACATGGTTGGTTTTCAAGGGAACTAAGAGCCTTGCTGTATTGGCTGTCTTTCAATAAAATCCTCTAATCATGTAAAATGTGTCTGTCGAAGCAAAACTCTAATGGTATGGTCTTGAGAAAACCTGTTCTGTTCATTGGGGGCCTCTAGAGGCAAATGGGCGTCTCTAATCGAGTAAGATCAATTTCTTTCATCACATGCGATTCAAGTGTAAAGTTCAAAATTAAATTCTTTTTCTTTTCAAGACATGTTTATAAAACGTTAGAGGAAGACATATTGTAAGACTTTTCTTATAAAAGTTGTCTCAGAACGTATTTCAGGACAAATCTAATTACCAAACAGTTAAGATTAGAATTAATATGAGGTTCTATTGTCTTTTGTGTCAACTCGTGTACTCATGTAATGGAATTAACAACCAATGCCTTCAAAGTTTACTGTGGCATATCCATTTTCTAATGGAATTAACAACCATTGCGTTCAAAGGAGACTGTGACTTCAATAAACAAAATGGAATTAACAACCATTGCGTCAAAAAGTGATTTTGACTTCGCTAAGGACATTTTCTAATGGAATTAACAAACATAACATTCAAAGATGACTGTGGTTCTAAAAAAAGACATTTATAAAAGAATTAAGAACAACTGCGTTCAAAGGAGACTGTGACTTCACTGTGAAAATGAAATTAACAACCATTGCGTCAAAGGAGACTGTGGTTCCCAAAGGGCATTTATAAAGGAATTAACAACACTTGCGTTCAAAGGAGACTGTGACTTCACTAAGAAAATGGAATTAACAATCATTGCGTCAAAAAGTGACTGTGACTTCTAATGAGATTAAGTGACTTCACTGAGAAAATGGAATTAACAATCATTGCGTTCAAAGGAGACTGTGACTTCACTAAGAAAATGGAAGTAACAACCATTGCGTCAAAAAATGACTGTGACTTCGCTAAGGACATTTTCTAATGAGATTAAGAAACATTCAAAGGTGACTGGTTCTCAAACGACATTTATAACGGAATTAACAACACTTGCGTTCAAAGGTGGCTGTGACTTCACTAAGGATACTTTCTAATCATGTGAAATTCAATTGTCTTCGGGTTCTGTCAATTATTCCTCCATTTCAAATGCCAGCGAAAAGGTCAAATCCCGGGATCATCTTAATCAAATATATTTCAAATCAAATTTCTCCTCGTCGAATGTCAGAGATAACGAGGCAGAGAAGATATCAGATGTCTTTCGAAACCCTAACCATGCTGAAATATTATCGGATGTGATTTGAAACTCTTACCATACAAATGTAATTTGAAACTTGGACCATTTGACAATGCAGTACAACTAAAACAAAATGTAAAACTTTTTAAAAACAAGTTTATCGCTTTTACAGAGATTGTATTAAGCAATAATATAATTTATAGCCATTATTTAACCATATTTTATGAATTAATTGATCTAATATTTTTCAAATTAAATATCGTAATGTTTTAGAATTTGTTATAAAGTTGTACCGTGGAGTTAAATTAAATAATGAAAATTAAATGTAAGGATGTTATTTGAACAAATATATTTTATTGGTGAGTGTTTAATCCACTTAAACTCATTACATTATAATCATTTTCAGCCAGAAAACCGATGGCCACAAAACGAAAGTAACACATTTTATTGTTTGTAGAAATATAGAATTGCAGTAGAGCTATTCACAACCGAAATAGGATTTCTCTTACAAAGGTGCTGAAATATATTTTGAATACGTCCCAAAAAGTCCAAAAAGAAACCCATTCTTGCTCACGATTTTCTATCAAAGAAGTTGCCTTTTAATTCGAAACGTGTAACCTTTAATTCGAAAACTGGATATACACGTCATATAGATGGTGAACACGGTCAGGCACTTACAGGTCGAGGTTTGGGTGGTTGAGCGGGTCCCTGACTCTGAGTAGGTTCGAATTCGCAAGAGACTCGTTTCGAAAACACATATGTAATATTGCAAATAGCGCGATAACATATTGTTCTCAACAAACGTTAAACGGGGAACTGATTTCAGACCCAAAACAGAATCAGAAATGATCGATTTGATTGAATCTGTATCTCTTTAATTTAAAGGCTGAAACAAATACTTCTCTAAACTATATTTCGGTTTCATCTGAAATTTAATTAAATTTGGTCATGAAAAAATATCATTTGATCCTTTTAACTTATAATGCGGGCAATGGTTAATTATACACTCACGGGTAAAAGAAAGTATACCTTATTTTCAACATGTATATATGTATATCAGTAAGATATATACATAATTTCACTCATCAGAGTATGATATATTTTATATCGGTTATAAACATATATTGGGTACTCATATTGCCATTTCGGAGGTCTTTCGTAAAAATGTTTTACTATTTAAGGTAAACTTTTATGAAATATGGAAATTGGTTAGTACAAGATGTTGTCGGCATCATGTACCTTCTCGGACTTCAAAACGATGACACGTCGTTGCTGTAGGATGTCATAATAATATCTCGCCTGTTTAAGGAGATTCATTAACGACGTTTTTTTTAAAAAAAGCCATGTCTTGCAGAAATATGAACATATATTTTTTTTATAAATTACAAATTAAGTTAGTTTGCTTTTAGAGATATTTTGTAAAAAAAATTTTGTATCAATGTTTCAGTCGTGTTCATCAGTTGCTTGTATCTTGCGTTCATGTACCTATACTTTCTTTTGTCGATGAGTGTACGTTCATCATTACCACCATCCTTTGACCGATACAAATAAAAAAACAAAAAAATAATACTATTAATCATCATCATCATCATCATCATCATCATCATCATCATCATCATCATCATCATCATCATCATCAAAATACACGTACATTACTTATAAAGCAACATATATTGACTCATATTTCAAGCATTTTAACGATATCTGATTTTATTGTTCTATGTTAAAGGAGCAGTAGCACGTTTTTTCACTCAAAAAAGTTGATGAAATGTATTTGAAAAATAATTTCACCAACAGTAAACCATCATTCTCTCTTCGGAAAATAAAGTTTAAAATTAGTGTACATGTTTCGGTAAAGCCATGGGAATCGTTTTTGTAATACAAAATAATAAATTGTGTTCACAATAAAATGGCCGTCATGCAATTTTTGCTTTAAACGCAACAAAGTTATTACCACTACAGATAATTGGTTTGTGTAATAAGATGTTTTACCCTCTAAAGTTAATTTAAATGACATTAACTATCATTATAAATGGGAAACTTGAAAAAATAAATTTTGCAAAAAACGTGCTACAGCGCCTTTAACTGAAAGGCAAATGAAATAAGACATGAGCAATCGTATAACCGTCATTTGATCTGAACATTATCTCAAAACCACGCGGGTACCATAAACGGTAACTCACTTCTCATCACTATACTAAATGTGAAATAAAACTAAATCCGCACATCAGCCATTATGGTAGATTACAAGTTTAGATAAATGAACATGTAATCAGGATGGAAAGCTGGTTTTCTCCAATATTTAACGATATGGATTGGAATTTCTACTTTATCCTTAATGGATGCGAACATTATTCATCACTATATATTAGTAAAGCAACATTATGCTGTCACTAATTGCTTAGAACAAGTGCTTACATTTCAGATACTTAAACGGCTTGTAGTACTATGCCTGAAATATAATGCATTTGAGATAAGAACATTCATCATCACCGCCATTTGACCACGAACAAAACGCGATGTGTAGACACAGGAAACATCATACAAATGAACCCAAAGCAAATGAAAATCGCCGGGATGAACAGCAATGATATGAACATTATTTAAATAAACCTTATTGGAATAAATACCATACGCCTACAAACAGAACACCATCTTAAACGTGAACATTGACAAAATAATAAAAACAAATTGAATGAACACCCAACCAAACCTTACATCAACTTTAAAGTCAACCAGATGAACACCATTTACATGAGAAAATGATAAAAACAAGAATTTAATAACAACTTCTTCACTGTGCACATGCATGGCATTCCGGAGTATATGCTAACTCCTTCATCAGGGTAAATGTAGGGTGTAACAAAATAGGATACATAACAAAACATCAACAGAACACCCCTACATGAACACCAACCCATGACATCAATACAAATTGTTAACAAATACTCACGTGAATCAATGAACTCGATTCTTATGTTTTCTATTCCATTTGAAATGACACTCATGATGACAACTCCTAGTATATTCCTGAGAACCACTTCCAAATTGGAACCATAACCTTCTGAACAAATTTCACGTCTCACTTAACGACGAAATTCTTAACAATCCGACGTCTTCTCGACAGCTTGGCACAAGCCTATCCTTCCACGATCACTTTCCAGCTAAACAATGCGCAGGCAAATATACTACTCGAGCCCGACTTATTGATTTTAGTTGAGATGCAATGGTAAGGACAATGAGTTCCAATTCATCTCATAGACGTTTGTAGCGAATTCCGTTCATCCTAGAGTCGTGCCTTGTATCGTAGAGAAATCGTTGTGGATTGGCAAATTTCGTTACATTGACTTGTTTGAATGGTATTGTTACAAATATGCTTTAAGTTGTAATTGATTAGTTATGAAATCGTTATAGTCTGTGGATTGGCAAATTTCGTTACATTGACTTGTTTGAATGGTATTGTTACACATATGCTTTAAGTTGTAATTGATTAGTTATGAAATCGTTATAGTCTGTGGATTGGCAAATTTCGTTACGTTGACTTGTTTGTATGGTATTGTTACAAATATGCTTTAAGTTGTAATTGATTAGTTATGAAATCGTTATAGTCTGTGGATTGGCAAATTTCGTTACATTGAATTGTTGGAATGGTATTGTCATATCATTGGTGTGATGATTTACATGCAGTAACGTTGAGAAAACGTTATAGCCGCTGGATTGGAACATTTCGTTACGTTGACTTGTTTGAATGGTATTGTGACAGATATGCTTCAAGTTGTAATTGATTAGTTGCATACTGTATCGTTGAGATATTCTTATAGTCTGTGGATTGGCAAAGTTCGTTGAATTGCATTGTTTGAATGGCATTGTGACAAATATGTTTGGCTTGTTAACGTCGACTTGTATGCAGTATCGTTGGATAGATCATGTCTTTGAATTGAATCGTTTGAATGGTATTATGACAAATATGGCTGAATTTGTAAATGATGAGAGGAATGCAGTATCGTTGAAAAATCATCATAGCCTGCGGATTGGCAAATTTCGTTGAATGGACCGGTTTTAATGGTTGATATGACACATATGCTTTTTTTGTAAGGACGATGGATGGACAATTTCTTTGAATTGAGTCGTGTGAATGGTATTATAGGAACAATGTTTTGATTTGTTAATGGTGATTTGCATTCAGTATCGTTGAACAAACGATATAGCCTGTGGATTGGCAAATTTTGTTACAATGGCTTGTTTGGTATTATGACAAATATACTTCAACCTTTCAATGGTGATTTGCATGCATCATATTTGAGAAATTGTTATACCCTGTGGATTGACAAAGTTCGTTGAATTGAATCGTTTGAATGGTATTGTGACAAATATGGCTTAACTTGTAAATGTATGCATAATCTTTGAGAAATCGTTATAGCTGTGGACTGACACACTTCGTTGAATTGAAATAGTTGAATGGTATTGTGACAAGTATGTTTTAATTTGCAAATCGTGATTTGCATGCAGAATTGTTGAGAAAACGGTTTAGCCTCTAAGATTGACAGAGTTGGTTTAATTGACTTAATTATTATATTATATATTTATTATTATTATTGTAACATGTATGCTTTGATTTGCATGCAGAATCGTTGAGAACACGTTATAGCCTGTGGAATGACAAAGTTCGTTGCAGTGAATTTTGGAATAGCGTGACACATGCTGTGACTTGTATTTGTTCATGTACGTGCTATGCTTTTTATCGTTGGAAAATCCTTTCGCCTTGTGGATTGATAAATTTCGGTGGATTTAACTGTTTTTTTAATGTGTTTATGGATATACAACTTATTTATTAGAGAGTAACATCTTCACAACGTCACAGGCGTTATGAAAAGATTTCCATATCTTCTCCTTCCGCCCTTGACCTCAACCCTCGCATTTTCAGTGCTAAGATTTTAACGTACTGCAGGCAAATCGGATAAGCCAATCAGAAGAGTCGTTGTATTGCCTCTGTGTCTGTGTCGATCGTCGCTATTTTGAATTGGTACCGAATGTAAACGGCGATTTCATTGACTGTAAGTCAGCAGATGGTAAGGGACGTAACTCGTGATCACTATAGGTGTCGCTGATTCGTTTCACCACCTCTGCCTAGGTTGAAGGCAAGGTAAAAAATGGAGAGATCTCGATACATTTTCACCTTGCCGTGGGAAGATGAGAGAGTAGTGACTCTGGACTGACAGATATCATTACATTATTTTCAAGAACTTTTGCAGCACCCTAATCAGTGAATGTTGTAAAGGTTTTCCTAAATCAATTGAATTATGCTTGTTTCGGAGCACTATCGTTTGCTCTTCCATAATAGCGAGTAAGTTACAGTGCATTACCTATCATTGTCATTATCATTATCATTACAATCTTCTTCTGTCCACATCTCGCTCAATATATTGTAAAGTAAAGATCCCAATTATCAAAACGTTTAATTTTAGTGAGATGTCATTACCAACATGTTATATTTCCACAAAATCCCATTTACCAACAAGTTAAATTTTCATAAAATTACATTGAAATATTTAATTGTTTAATGACCATTGTGACAATATTCATTTTCGAATGTTCTAAAGTTAACAGTATTATATATCTTCATACAAGAACACGAAATGACGAAGAAAGTAAAGGGAAAAAGATCATTCATTTTCTCTACAGTAGACTAGACAGTGTACACTGTTATTTCCTTCAGCGATGAATGAACTATCCCCAAGGACTATGAATACCATACTCATTTATCAGCACACTAACCTTCCCACGGCATGACAAGTCTTGGGCAGAATGCAACAACACGATGTCTTTACATACATAGGTAGTAGACATTTATAAAAGCCATTTTGGTGAAATACTTACGTAAATAAATATTATTACCCATATGGTTGAATAAAACGAGTTAATATTGTCGATATGAGCACATGTGTACATATCACGTTTGCCTAGCAACCGCTGTTTCAGCGCGACTCGTTCTCGCTCGGGCAATACAAAAATTCACACCCACTTCATCGGGTAATGATCTCATTTTGATAAGTGTTTCATATGACGTTTTCGAAACTGGTGTGAACTTATTTTGTATAACTCGAGCGAGAATATCGAGCGAGAGAGTGGGGTGATACAATTTCGAGTTTAATAATGGTTTTAGTGAACATTCGAATCACGTAAACGATCCACTTCAGTGAGGCAATATTTTGTAACAGAGTTGATTTTAATTTGACTGGATGAATCGATAATCCAATCAGGGTTGAATATACAATCTCATTTGTCAATTACCTCTGTTTCCAAGTAATGATTAATCGAATCAACCGAATTAAATCAAATCTAATCGAATCAAAAGCACGATGTTTTATCTCTAAGTATAGCAAAAGCAAATGGATTATACCAAATTCGACCTGGAATCGTACTAGTTTTAAATGTTTCATATATCGATATTTGTAAATATCCCTTCAGTTAAAAATGAAACTATGCACAAAATATATACCATATGTCATAAACTATGTCATACTATATCAGAAAAGGGGATTATTCATTGAAATATGGAAATAAAAAAAAATATTCATCGATAGTTATAATCGCCAGAATAGTTATGAGTACAACATTATATTCATTTTGTAATAATAAGACGAGGACAGGAGGTTTTTTGTAAGATATAAATGTCTATGTAAAGGAAGCATGCACCATATAGGCAATGACGAAATAATGCAATTGGGATCGAGCCCTTTTCCTAGTAACTTCAGCAAGTATATCTTCACACAAAAATGCTAACATTTTAAAGGGGCAGGAGCACGTTTTTTGCAAATTTTATGTTTTCAAATTTCCAATTTATAATGATAGTTTATGTCAATTATATTTACTTTAGAGGGTAAAACATCTAATTACACAAACCAATTATCGGTAGTGGTAATAACGGTGTTGCGTATAAAGCATAAATTGCATGGCGGCCATTTTGTTGTGAACACATTTTATTATTTTTAATGACAAAAATGATTCCCTTGGCTTTACGGAACCATGTACACTCATTTTTAAATTGATTTTCCACAAAGAGAAGGGTGTTTTACTATTAGTGACATTATTATTCAAATACATGTCATCAACGTATTTGAGCGAAAAAACGTGCTACTGCCCTAGTCATACATCAACATACTTGTTTTTGTTTCTGAATGATAGCACGTTTAAAGCATTAAATTCAAAATGCAACCCATTTTCTCTTGCCCCATTATTTTTCAATGAAGCGGTGGTATGACTTCAAATTTGTCACTCATACATGTTATGCATCTATAATCGTTTATTAAGTTTAACAATGTTGTATTTCAGAAGAGTAACGTCCTCGTAACTCTTCAACAGTGAGTTACGAGGACATTAACCTGTACGTACAAGACACGTATCTCATTTTCAAAATAATTATAATAAGTGCATACATAAATTAATGAACAGTACATTCAACTCAAACGATTTAACAAATAAAAATACCATTTTAGACACCTCAATTTTTAAAAGCATAAATCTAAGACCTTTAAGGATTTTTTTGAAAAATTAAAAAATTGACGTAATTAAAAATTTCTTTTCAAAATGTTAAACAACACGTTTTTAATTGTTCATTGTGAATTTCCCAGCATATGTTTAACTGAGGTCCTCGCCTAAAGTTTGAGAATTGAGATATTTTAAAAACAACTCTCCTCCTCTCTGAAGAATGACAACGTAGACAGTAACTCTAAGGTATATGTATTTTCATAATAGGTTCATAAACCAAAATATGAACCAGTACGTTACTTATGCAGAAAGCTAATAATTTAATATGCAGTGCAGTCAAACAACGAAACGGAGACACGAGAATGAAAGAAATAACAGATCTATACCAGAGAAGTTGTTATGCAATTGCTTTGAGTGTAAAAGCTATATTTTGCTGACTGTATGTTTAATGCAATCGGTTGTTTTGATGTCTCTTTTGACAGAAATTAGAATGTAGAAGACTCTTTTATTTCTGTTGTCATTTCCCAGACAAATATGGTCATATCCCAGACAAATATGGTCACATCCCAAATATTCGTGTTTCTTAGAAGGATGTTTTAATAATTAAAAATGGTGCTAACACGACTCGGAACGGGAGGCAAGATTTCAATTTTGCAAATTTCATTCTGTCACGCGTTTATAAACTTAAAGTGTTGGTATATTTGTTTTACATCGGTGAAATGTTATTTATCATCCAAATGTATTCCTTATCATTTTTCAAGGAACCCATCGCACTGCCATTATACCTCTTGCAGTGATGTCATTGTATTGTGACGTCATCATGATATTGGATGTGAATAGGTTTTGACGTCATAGCATTGTGAGTTATAACTTGATGGTAAAAAAGCGCTGGTATGTCATGCAGCTAGTTTTGCCCAAAATCTTCTGTCATAATGACACCCCCCTGGAGATATCGCTTGATCTCATACATCTCATCTCCATGGGAACACAGTTTGGATGTTCAACATTTCTTTATCCCCTGCCTATGACGTATACCATTTGCAATTGTTATTCCCTGACGTGTACATCTATATCTCTAAATCCCCTTTCAATATACATAAGACCAATTATCCTGGTACAGGGTCGTGTGTAAAATGCTGTATGTTTCAGAATGACTTTTCTCTTTAATCGATTGGTAGTATGTCCCTAAGGTAGATGAATAGAAGAGTCATTTGTCAGTATGAAAACATGTTATGCTTGACAGGCGAGAAAGATAATTATGTTACGTTTTACGTTTGTCTGTACAATGTCTAAAACAGCAAAGTATGGGTGATAGTCAAACGGCTTTTATTGATTATGGAACACGAATTGTCTATGTTTTCTAAGTATTTGGGACCTACCAGTGTCAAAGAAGCAAAAATGGTACTTTTTATCATTTCCAGAAAGTTGGTTTAAATGATAACATCCGAAACGAAAATGAACTTAAATGTCAGTAGATTTCATTTGATACAGCGGTGACATTTGAAAAGTACACTCACTCATTTTTTCCAACGACATAACATTTACAGTACCAAATGGTAAATGTTACAAATATCATGCTTTTGAAGCCGAATCATATAATGAATGACAAAATACGGGATCGAAGATGACAGTTTTTACCCACGTCATACAAAAAGGACTAGTGCCATTTATATGTTTTATTTCGTCAGCATCAGGATCATTCGATAAGGTCACAGGGGCTTGTATTGCTGAAAACAAACAGTTCCTAGGTCCAATACTACGACGCGATATACCTATACTTATTAATAAAGAAAGGGATACAACGCCAATTTTACCTCCTGTCCAATCAAGTCCAAATTTCAAAATGTAAACACACTTTGTACACCTGTAGAATTAAATCATGCAAAAATGCAAAGTGATCGGTTTAGATTTCGCTTTGATAGGATGCTTCAAGGAGATGCCAAATTACATGATATTTTCATTGAAGTAAACAAGCAGGTGAACAAATTTTAGGTACGCAGCTGTATTTACCATGTAGTAACTATAAAGAATTACTCGAAGGACAAGTAAAAGTTGTTGCATTGTTATAAACTTGCAACAATCGATGCAATCATGTGGTTACTATCCACTTATGGCACAAACATTCCTATTCACAATGCAAAGATTAACGATAAATTACAAGTACAAGTTGTTGTAGTTATGAAATTGCAACAATCGATGCAAGCGTGTGCGTAAATGATCACGTCATCTGATAACGTTATAAAAGTGTTCCAAACACCTCTTTGGCATTTCTTTGAAGTTTCCAAAAGGTTTCTCAGGTAAAATCACATGAAAGATATGTAGACTGCACCAGGTGCAAACATTCTCAAATCCTCTTAAAAGTCATACAGGTACGACGTGATCCAACTTTTACGTACACCATATGGAACCTTTAAGTGTTCTATTACATAATATCAATTAGGCTTCATAATCGACCCAAATAAACTTAAAAGATTACAATGAAGGTTCTGTCATGAACAAAATCGATTCTTTTCTTCATTTTCTGGACCGTTCCATTAGACACGGCTTGTATCAGCTTGACAATAGATGTGCTCTACAGAAATGTGTTTGGATAAGGTGTCTACGTCGTGGGATGTTACCACACTGGAACTAGTTACAGTAGAATAGTAATAAGGAATCTTTAATTGTTTTCATGTCCTCCATCGTTCAAATAAATTCTTCTTGTCAAGAATTCAGAATTCCTCACACCCCCATTTCACATAGATTAATATACAATGTATGTCACCGGAGATCTTCAGATACACTACCAGGCAAAAGAAAGTACTCATCTCAGTTGATTTTATTATACATATGGTTTTCAATTGTAAATATCTCAAATTTTCGATGTCATAATCTAAACTGAAAACTACATGTCTGTACTGTATTTCAGCAGTCACATAAAACAGTGAGTTTACTGTATATTATATGTTATTTCATTTTTTGTTATTGATGTTGTATTTGTTGTAAAATAAGGATATAATGAAAGATTATATTTATTTCGTAAATTGTATATTTATATGATATATGCGGTATATGGATCGGCAAAGATAAAATGTGCATCCATTGTGTTTCATAAAATTTATTTGGCTTTAATGCATGCCAACATACAGTATGTGTTGATATCAGTTCAAACAATTTCACTCAACTTGCATATTCATCGCCAATAGCCAAATACATAATAATTACTAGTTTCAAATTAAAATCTAGCAACATCACTATTCTTGTATAGAAACCGAAACTACACGTTCCATATTATGCAAAGTAGTTATAAGACCTATTAAACATTATCAACTTAAAGTTTTGTTTTAGTCTGTTGTAAATAAGTTTCCAAATTACGTTTGACTAATTGACGCGCGCTACACGCAGTGCACTGTCCGGTTTTCGATCATAAATCGATACTTTTACCTTTTTATCGTCGATATATTGAGCCGACTAACAAAATTACAATCTTCTGGAACAGTACTTCTCGATAAAATAACACAATTTATAACGCTTAGCTCATATGACCCCAAACAACACAATGGATGAACCTTTAACGCTTTTGCTTAAACGGAGTGAACGAAGTACCGTGAAAGCACGATTCTGTAAACAGCAAACCAGGGCTCCGTTCCATAACAGTGAGCGCTTAAATTGCTCATTGATCGCTCAATATAGCGCTCAAGTAGCGCTCATTCTCTCCTGAACGACACAGTGCAAATTCCTCGAATTTTGCGCTACATTGAGCAATCGCGTTCAAGAGAGGTTTAAAAGTAATCGCTAATTGAGCGATTACTTTTAAACCTCTCTTGAACACGGCCCTTGACGAGTACAGGGACAGCCCCTATATTTTCAAGCTAATTTTGTAAATTACAGTTTCCCGGGCCATAACCGGTTCAGATGTAAATCGCTATATCCTGTAACGTATTCGATGCCATACATCTGATATCGATTGCTATTACGTCTCATATTACACCATTAAGAAATCTCCTTATAAATAAGATCATTCTTCAAAGAACACAATCATTTTTAAAGGGAGGCAAGTATGAAAATTGAAATTGATACCACAACCACTCGAGGGGGGAATTCAATTTTTGCAACTGTATATCCCCTCACGTGTACATCCATATCCCAAACTCCCCTGCCTATATTCAGAGGATCTGCTAGTCTTGTGGCAGATCGTGTATAAAATACTATGTGTTTCAGACTGACTCTATAATCGATTGGTAGTATGTCCCTAAGGAAGGTGAATAAAAGAGTCATTTATCAATATGAAAACATGTTATGCTTGACAAGCGAGAGACAATTATCTTCTGTTTTACGTTACAGTCTTACAGAATCGGTAACACAGCTAGGTATGGATCATGCAGACGTTATGGATCTGGTGCAAAGCATCCTGTGTTGATGTTAGGTATGGCTAGTAATGGATCATAACGACTTTTTAAATTTTATTTTGGTGCAAAACATGTTGTGTTAATGTTAGGTATAGCTAGTAATGGATCATAGCGACTTTATGGATCTGGTGCAAAACATGCTGTGTATATGTTACGTATGGCTAGTATTGGATCATAACGACTTTTTTTTATTTTGGTGCAAAACATGTTGTGTTAATGTTAGGTATAGCTAGTAATGGATCATAGCGACTTTTTGGTTTTGGTGCAAAACATGCTGTGTATATGTTACGTATGGCTAGTAATGGATCATAACGACTTTTTATTTTATTTTGGTGCAAAACATGTTGTGTTAATGTTAGGTATAGCTAGTAATGGATCATAGCGACTTTTTGGTTTTGGTGCAAAACATGCTGTGTTAATGTATCTATAGGTATGGCTAGTAATGGATCATAGCGACTTTTTGGATCTTGTGCAAAACATGCTGTTTTAATGTTAGGTATAGCTAGTAATGGACCATAGCGACTTTTTGGATCCGGTGCAAAACATGCTGTTAATGTTACGTATGGCTAGTAATGGATCATAACGACTTTTTAAAAATTTTTGGTGCATAACATGTTGTGTTTGTGTTAGGTATAGCTAGTAATGGATCATA
This sequence comes from Gibbula magus, assembly GCA_936450465.1. NCBI lineage: Eukaryota > Metazoa > Mollusca > Gastropoda > Trochida > Trochidae > Gibbula > Gibbula magus. The sequence continues at coordinate 63,622,641 of OW388290.1, read as the reverse complement.
CCGACTTTTTGGTTTTGGTGCAGAACATGCTGTGTTGATGTAACTATAGGTATAGCTAGTAATGGATGATACCGACTTTTTGGTTTTGGTGCAAAACATGCTGTGTTGATGTCACTATAGGTATAGCTAGTAATGGACCATAGCGACTTTTTGGTTCTGTTGCATAACATACTGTGCTAATGTTTGTATTTTAGACTTATCAAGTTTAAAAGAAATCACCTCTTCGTGGCATTTGATAGTTTTCGTTCAGAAGTGTCTACTCCGAACAGCCCTCCGAAAAACTTTCCATCTCCCCCCATCTTAAAATTTTAAGGAGGGTTCTATCGGGGTATGGGAAGGAAATTCGAGAGGATATACCTATTTACACATAAATGTTATTAATACATGATTAAAACATAGTCAAATTGAAAGATAGTAATGAAGGTAATATTTTGATGACTTTATATTTCACAACTTGATAAACACAATCGCACATTTGTTGAAAAACTAAACAATGAGAACTGAAGCCATTCATCGGCAGTGGGGAAAACTTCGCTACAGCATAACAGCAACTTGTTTGTTAGTTTTATGACCTGTTATGTGTTACTGTATGAATATTCTATCAGTGTATGTCTGTAGTTATTAAAAAAGTTGCAAAATAAGTACAATATACCGTGTTTTCATTTCACGTATTGCAAAAAATCAAATATGGCGACAGAACCATCCCTTTAAAGAGAAACCTCCAGATTCACCTCTATAAACAAACCTGTTAAACATAGGGACATAAATGGCACCCCGGGCATGCACTGTGTATACAATGAACTATTGTTATTATAAAATTATTTCTCATCCACTCATCTTTTCAAATGACATTTACAGTATCAAATATCAAGGAATTCGTACATCAGAGGCCACCGTGAAGTTAGCAAATATCCAAGTAATGTTTCCTTATTCAAAATATGAAGGTTACTGGGAATAACTTTCTTACTTCACAGACCCTTTTCTTGAAGTTTTTTCAGGTAAAACTCATTAGCAAAGCATCAGGTGCAAACATGTTCCCATTACACCTTTTGTCAGCATGAACGAGCACCTGACTCTGATGCGACGTTCATCATAAGATAAAGTAAGGGTAATATATCAAAGAACGTTCCTTGTTGATCGTTTGATATAACGACATAAGTCAGTTGAATTGACAGAAACCATTTATTTAAATGGTGAGAATGTGTAATACGCTATATTTTACAACATTTCTTTCAATGTTTTCATGTCCATCATCGTACAAAAGAAGACATATTTTTAAACAATAAGCCATTATGCCCAATAATGACAATACAATTTTCAAAGTTTCACAAATCTACACATTAGCTCCTATTTCTCACAATACATAATGACAACAAAGGAGTGTGACACCAATATCGTTAAAGGGTTATAAATCATTTACAGGATATCTTCCAATTAGAACTACATGTACGTGATTCTGATTCAACGTCCATTATAAAAGAAGGTAAGGATACTATAGTAGAGAAACTTCAGTGTGGTTCCTTTGATTTCATTACACAAGTCAGCTGAACTGACATGGTTACAATGTGTATAAGCTATACTTTAAAGGGGCAGTAGCACGTTTTTTCGCTCAAATAAGTCGATTTTTGTATTTGTAAAATAATTTCACCAATAGTAAAACATCCTTCCCTCTCCGGAAAATCAGTTTAAAAAATGAGTATACATGGTTCAGTAAAGCCATGGGATCGTTTTTGTCATTCGAAATAATAAAATGTGTTCACAATAAAATGGTCGCCATGTAATTTTTGCTTTAAACGCAACATCGCTTTAACCAAGGCGGAAAATTGGTTTGTGTAAAAAGATGGTTTACCCTCTAAAGTAAATATAAATGGCATAAACTATCATTACAAATGGGAAATTTGAAAAAATAAAATTTGCAAAAAAACGTGCTACTGCCCCTTTAAAACATTCCTTTCAATGGTTTCATCGTACACATTTCATTGTCCAGAATTTTGAATTTGATCCCCCATTTTAAATATATTCAATTTCTAAACCCATTTTTATGTCTGAATGAAAGACATTGATATCTTATAGCGTTTCTTTGTTTTGTTTTTATCTGAAAACACACATTCCTGTTTTAATCAATATATCAATACCCATTACTGACAATATATCAAGTCGTGTTTTGAAATGAAAGCACATATCTTTGAAACGATAGGCCGTGATGTCCAATATTGATAGTGTACATTTAGTTTTAAACGAACATATTTTGTTTTAAACCATAGGCCATGATGCCCAATAATACACCATTTTAAATGTTACACGAATAATCTTACCAAAAGCTGAATACATCTACAGAACATTCCCTGTTCCAGAATATATTTAAATGAACACAAGGAAGGCAACACAAATGTCGTTAAATGTTTATATATCATTTCACAAATCTCGTTACCATTTTCTAAAAATCTACACGATATCTGACATTAGAAGATCTGATTCTGATTCAATCGTTAATGAACACAAGGAAACTGACACCGAAGTCATGAAAGGATTATATATCATTTTCAACATTTCACAAATCCCCTTACTGTTATCTGACCGCATCTACACGATATCTGACATTAGAAAGATATTAAGTATCACTCATATTGATTAATCGAATATGATACGCCTGATAATTTCCAGATGGTATTTACCTTGTCAGACAATTTTATTATCATCGTGTTATGAACACAATAATGTGACACCAATTGCATGGCATTCAGAAAGCGCGAACTAAAAAACTACCGGGCAAAAGAAAGTAATCACCTAAGTTTGTTTTGATTAATTCAATATTTAAAAGAATTCAGATGTATTTGACTATGGCACGATACAATAATACTTATGTGCAATAGTTTGAATAACTTTGTTGGTGACTGAGGTTTAATTTTAGTTCAAATATCGTTTTGTAATGAAGACAGGGTTAAGAATGAAATTTACACCAACATGACCCCTACCCTGTTTAAAATGTTTTAAATGTGTGCAGAATCAGGCACATTTATTTATTTTCACATAAGATATGTCTTATATGTCGATGAACAGTTGTGTATCATCAACAATAATTTAAAAACAAAATTAAACTTAAAATTCCATTTTTAATTTTTTTTTAAAAAAAACATGTAGAAGTATTCTTTGACTGCTAACTAAACAACTGTACTTATCAGTTTTGGATTATGACATTGAAAACTTGAGATATTTGCAACTGAAAATCATACATATGATAAAATCAACTGAGGTGAGTACTTTCTTTTGCCCGGTAGTTTAAATACTTTCAAGTGTTCTTATGTGTCCATATAGACACAAACAAGTACCAGATATCTTTTCAGATTTCGTAAAAACTTAAACGATATAAGCAATATCATAAAACTAAGAAGTTGCACCATTTTTACACTCAAGTTTCAGAACTTGTTACAAAATGCGGATTGTTTAAATTAGACAAGGGTAATTGTTCAGTATTCGATCAGTGTTTAATCAGAGAAATGACATTTGAAACAGATTTACAAACAACCACGAACAGCTATACAGAAGTGCTGTGGACAGGGCCGTGTTCAAGAGAGGTTTAAAAGTAATCGCTCAATTGGCGATTACTTTTAAACCTCTCTTGAACGCGATTGCTCAATGTAGCGCTACGTAGCAAAGCGAGCGAACTTTGAGGTTTTGCACCGTGTCGTTCAGGAGAAAAATTAACGCTACTTGAACGCTACTTGAGCGCTACATTGAGCGATCAATGAGCGAATATAAGCGCTCGCTGTTATGGAACGAAATCCACTTGTATATGGTCACTGTGCGCACGTGAAGTAGCCGGAAGTAGTGGGCTTCATTGGGCGTGTTTTTAAAAAAAAGTTATTGACTCGAATCACACTTTCCCCACATTAAAATACACTTTCATATTAATCATAGTTTCAGCATAACGCGGAGACCACCATTGATCATATTTTAGAATTTGTTTCATTTTACATCTCAAAACAAATCATGTAGGTGTTTCGTTTGCCTGGTAGTGAATTATTAAAGGCTAAACTGTGAAATGGTCTTTCATCACGGAAGATAGATATTATCATTATACCTAAAATTGTGGAAACATCAAAGAGGAATATCCGATGATAACAATGATATGACTCATCGGGATAATGATTCATCCTTTCAAAGAAATTTACTTCAAGTTATATTTTAAATCTATAATGCTATCGTTTCGAATATAATTATGATAATTATTTTAAAATGGTTCAACAACACCATTGTCATAATTCTTATGTGTTCTGAACGAAAATTATTTTATTTGAAACAATAGGTTATATTGAAGAATGATAACTTTATTTATGGATGTACAACCTCTTTATTTGCAGATTTCGATTCAGGTTCTAATGTCGTTGTCAAGAAGTCACTTACTAGAACTCGACATTTAAATCTATGTCGAAATTCGCCTTGGCAGAATAAATTGTATATGCATAAATAGACTCTTAATTCTTCATCACACCAACTTCTAAAATGCCACTCAAAGTGTTTAAAGAGGTCATATTCTTTAATGTTTAATTTATTTTCAAGTCGTAAATCACCTCAGCATATTCTGAGTATACTGCATTGACTGTGCATAACATAAGTTCCACAGGGTATTGATTAGTTGAATATGGTATCCCCTAGATATTCTAGATGGCATTCTTCGCGCCAGACATCTTATTCCATCTAACATGAAAAACAGAGCAGGTGACATTTATGTAATGATATAAACTGAGTGCGTGATATATGTTCACATAATGTCATACCTAAAACAACCAACTGTGGCACAAACTGGAATTCGTTTACTCGATTATAAAAACAGATGGTGTATTACCTTTAAAGGGTCAGTAGCACGTTTTTTTTCGCTCAAATAAGTCGATGAAATGTATTTGAAAAATATTGTCACCAATGGTACCACACCCTTCTATCTTCGCAAAATGAAGTATACATGGTTCGGTAAAGCCATGGGAATAGTTTTTGTAATTCGAAATAATGAAAGGTGTTTTCATTAAAATGGCCGTCATGCATGTTTTGCTTTACACGCAACACCGTTACTACCACTGCGGATAATTGGTTTGTGTAATAAGATGTTTTACGCTCTTAAGTAAATATAAATGACATAAACTATCATTACAAATGGAACATTTAAAAAATAACTTTTGCAAAAAACGTGCTACAGCCCATTTAATGAAATTTTAATTTAACTGTTTCTTTCAGTAAACATGCTCGAATGTGTGACTTAATTTGACCTTGTTATTGGAAGGCCATCCAGGAGAACCTCGCCTGCAGTCCAATCTTTCAGATTTTATGTATCATCTCTGTTTCTGTGTATTTGTATCAGTTTCACAATTTTGCATAATTCATAATTATTCATAATAATTCATAATTATTGAATATATAAAAATAATAAATAAATACAAACAAAAACGTCTAAAACTTATCAGTGTCAGTGTATGAGACCGACACGACTGGACCATAACGACATTCCGAAATAACATCAAAGATTTCATTTAAAATATCTTTCAAATACATTATCTTATACTTACACGCAAAAATATCTTCAACGTTTTCAATTTCCAACGTTTTTAACGAATTTATTTTGATCAATCCACACGCTTTGCTACAATAAAAAAACATTAAATGATGGAATGGTATACAGAATCAGTGAAATATAATACCCAATTAAATAAATTGCTTTAAACAAATAAAGGAACAGGGCGGTATAGCGCAGTGGTTAGCGCGTTCGACTTCGGATAAAGTGGTCCGAGGTTCAAACACGGCTAGCCTAGGTTTCGTCTGCAGTAGAGAACTGTTCTACATGCAGTAAGTTTTGGTAGCAATGTTACACTGAATTTCAGCGTAGTACCACCCATGGTTCGCTAGTTCAAGTCGATGCTCGCAAGTTTCACCACGATCCATAGCCGGAATGGTTTTCAGGGCATTCCCAATGCAATAATACTAGCAGCCGTAATAAAAGTGAAATACTCTTGAAAGCGGCGTTAAAGGCGCTGTAGCACGTTCTTTTCGCTCAAATAAGTTGATGAAATGTATTTGAAAAATAATGTCACCAATAGTAAAACACCCTTCTCTCTTCGAAAAGACAAGTTACAAATGAGTGTACATGGTTCCGTAAAGCCACGGGAATCGTTTTTGTCATTCGAAATAATAAAATGTGTTCACAATAAAATGGCCGCCATGCAATTTTGGCTTTATACACAACACCGTTATTACCACTACGGATACTTGGTTTATGTAATAAGATGTTTTACCCTCTAAAGTAAATATAAATGACATAAACTATCATTATAAATGAGAAATTTGAAAAAATAAAATTTGCAAAAAACGTGCTACAGCGCCTTTAAACCCCAAATACTCGTAACTTCACCTTGAAGAAACAGTTTATAAGATACCTCGTCTCTTATGTTGTCCAATATCATCATACAAAGATGAATATGAATAAATTCTGTCTATGATTATGTAATTAATCTGGAGCGATATTCAGATATACCTGGAGTGGTATTCAGATATACATGGAGCGGTATTCAGATATACCTGGAGCGGTATTCAGATATACCTGGAGCGGTATTCAGATATACATGGAGCGGTATTCAGATATACATGGAGCGGTATTCAGATATACATGGAGCGGTATTCAGATATACCTGGAGCGGTATTCAGATATACCTGGAGCGGTATTCAGATATACATGGAGCGGTATTCAGATATACATGGAGCGGTATTCAGATATACCTGTAGTGGTACTCAGATATACATGGAGCGGTATTCAGATATACATGGAGCGGTATTCAGATATACCTGGAGCGGTATTCAGATATACCTGGAGCGGTATTCAGATATACCTGGAACGGTATTCAGATATACCTGGAACGGTATTCAGATATACCTGGAGTGGTATTCAGATATACATGGAGCGGTATTCAGATATACCTGGAGCGGTATTCAGATATACATGGAGTGGTATTCAGATATACTTGGAGGGGTATTCAGATATACCTGGAGCGGTATTCAGATATACCTGGAGCGGTAGTCAGATATACATGGAGCGGTATTCAGATATACCTGGAGCGGTATTCAGATATACATGGAGCGGTATTCAGATATACATGGAGCGGTATTCAGATATACCTGGAGCGGTATTCAGATATACATGGAGCGGTATTCAGATATACATGGAGGGGTATTCAGATATACATTGAGCGGTATTCAGATATACCTGGAGCGGTATTCAGATATACATGGAGCGGTATTCAGATATACATGGAGCGGTATTCAGATATACATGGAGCGGTATTCAGATATACCTGGAGCGGTATTCAGATATACCTGGAGCGGTATTCAGATATACATGGAGCGGTATTCAGATATACATGGAGCGGTATTCAGATATACCTGTAGTGGTACTCAGATATACATGGAGCGGTATTCAGATATACATGGAGCGGTATTCAGATATACCTGGAGCGGTATTCAGATATACCTGGAGCGGTATTCAGATATACCTGGAACGGTATTCAGATATACCTGGAACGGTATTCAGATATACCTGGAGTGGTATTCAGATATACATGGAGCGGTATTCAGATATACCTGGAGCGGTATTCAGATATACATGGAGTGGTATTCAGATATACTTGGAGGGGTATTCAGATATACCTGGAGCGGTATTCAGATATACCTGGAGCGGTAGTCAGATATACATGGAGCGGTATTCAGATATACCTGGAGCGGTATTCAGATATACATGGAGCGGTATTCAGATATACATGGAGCGGTATTCAGATATACCTGGAGCGGTATTCAGATATACATGGAGCGGTATTCAGATATACATGGAGGGGTATTCAGATATACATTGAGCGGTATTCAGATAAGCTATATTGCAGCTTGTTTACCAATCCATGCACCTCTTTGTGAAATAAATATGTTTAAACCATGTAAGTAATCTTACCCTAATATGTTACCAAGATACACGTAGATCTCATCAAAATGTAAAACTGGATGATCTGTCAAATTTAATTTCGTATACATGTAGATAAAAGACACCTTAAATGAGACTGGTATTTTTTGTGCTTTATTGATAACGCATATCATGTTAACTAGTACATATGGTACCTAAAGAAATAAAGTGAGAATGAACAATAGCTATACATTCCTACAACAAATGTTGAATGTGTATGCGTATATGTGAAAACTTTTTGTAAGAAAAAATGACATTTTTAGCCAATCATTTGAGGTAAAACGTTGAATTTTATACGATAAAAAAGTGGGCACCTTTTTTAAAAAGAACATGAGTTTGATATCAAATGTCACATATTGTTAATAACTGACATTTTGCGAAGGTATATATGATATTTATTGCTGTTTCGTAGTGTTGTTGATTTTTCTATTATTGTAACCATACTAGAAACATAAAAAAACACGTTGTTGATGGCATTTTGAATCATAAAAATCAAATTTGATGTTTAATAACCCCTTTATGTTAACAAAAAATATAAATCATAAAGGAAAATTCCATCAATACATTTAATCGTTAGCCTATTTTTTATAATGTCTTTATCAATATTTCAGATGATTTAAATGTCATTTGAGAAAATATTTTAAAAGTCGGTTATTTGGTCATCTTAGAACTAAGACCTTTCATATGTACTATATATGTCTTCCATTTACCTAAATTGTGAAAGTAATCCTCTATTTCAATTATCAAATCTGAAATTGACAATAGCATTGCTTTGATCGTAGATACCTATAACCCTGACGTTGACTTCGATACGTTGACATTTACATATGTTCATTTCAAAAGCTCTATTGATTTTAATGGTCATAGTTAAAATGACATTATCTATAAGGTAAATCTATTTATCTGAAGAATAATCAATTAACTGATTCCATAAACACATTTTCCTTCAAATTCATCAATAAACTGCATCCTAACTTTTGTTCAACTACCTAAGCATTACTCATAAGGTTTTAAAAATATATTTAAAAAATCATCATGAAGGAAAATAGTTACTGAGAATATCGAAAATAGATACTGATAAAATCATTTTTTTTTTTATGGAATGCTGGTAAAGATAATATATATTACTGAATGTGACGGTTGATATATTAACGTGTTGCTAAATATCTTGTAAACATACAAATTGTTGTTATTTTACTGTTTCCTGTTTATTCTTGTTCTTCAGATTCTATGTCTATCAACATACTCGATGGCTCTTTAAGTGAATCGGGGGGCGGGATAGCGCGTTCGGCTTCGGATCAAGAGGTCCGTGGTTCGAATCCCGCCAGGGGCACGGCAACTTTGTATGCAGTAGAGAACTGTTCAACACGCAGTAAGGTTTGGGTGCAATGCTACACTGAATTTCAGCGTAGTACCACCCATGGTTCACTAGTTCAAGCCGCTGCTCGCAGTGCATACATGTAGCCACATGGCGTTGCGGGCTTTGTCCTTGCCATAATACTAGCAGCCGCGATATACGTGAAATACTCTTGAAAGCGGCGTTAAACCCCAACTCACTCACTCTTTAAGTATATCACAATTAGCATAGAATTGCATAGGGACGATTTGAAATAATAACGTGCTGATGCAGAAAGATGCTAGATGAAAACAATCACAATTTTCTTTGAATAAATTGCGGGTGGCGCTGTTTCCAGATATACGGGATCCGGTTAAGCGGGGCCTGACTGTACAAGGACAAATGCATTATACTTTGGAAAGACATGTAGACGAATAAAAAAATAATATTAATTATATGATAGTAGACATAACATAATACATAAACTATATTATAAATATGAATGTTATCGATATAAGGTAAATATGCTCTGCAATTAACAATTAATCAGTGTTATTAAACTTTGGTGAAATCTAAAGGCTCAAGATGATGTGAAAAGGGTCGGGACACGCAAGAATCTGATCTCAAAGCTGCACAGACGGGGGTATTCTATCCACGAAAATATCCGATAGTATCGTTTTTTTAACGATTTTGCGAGATCACGAACACGAAGTCTGTGCAGTGTAAGAAATTCTGAAGAGAAACCATTTGAAGAAAAAAAGTGTATAAGGATGCTAAAAGATCGTTAAACTTGCAAATAGGATTAGGTTCTGAAATATCGCCCTGGCATCGACCCTTTCATCTCCGTGTTTGTAAATGTAATTACGACTTCTAGAATGAATACGTACCGTGATTCGTCTGTGAAGACGAATTTGATTGTTTTCAAGGTCTCTAGCACATATATAAGATTTAAACATTTTTGTTACACATCGAATTATGTATAACTTAAAGGGGCAGTAGCACGTTGTCTTGCTCACATAAGTCGATGAAAAGTAAAACACCCTTCTCTCTTCGGACAATCAAGTTAAAACATGAGTGTACCTGGTTCGGTTAAGCCATGGGAATCGTTTTTCTAATTCGAAATAATAAAATATGTTCCCAAAAAAATTGCAATTTTTGCGGATAATTGGTTTGTTTATTAATATGTTTTACCCTCTAAAGTGAATTTAAATGACATTATAAATGGGAAATTTAAAATTAAATTTTTTCAAAAACGTTCAACTGCCCCTTCAAGGTTCAATTAATCATCACTTAACCCACTAATATGTTTTGTAATGTTTTTGATATGTAAACCATTATACAAATATAATGACTGTTTAAAGTGTTAGTTCTATCCTGAGGACCCGTCATTATTTTTTTGCTTACGTGAATAATATTTGATTGTTACTAATTTTACATATTTTACTGATTAAAAATATATATTGATAGAATATCGACAAAGTAACAGAAAATGTACAATTTCAGCATTCGTCGATGAATGGCTTCTCTTCTCGAGCTCATTATTCTTTTTCTTCAATGAATGTTTGCTTGTCCATTTATGACAACAGAATAAATCTCCTAAATACTGTATGTCTAAATACGTCTACATATCAAATTGTCAAATAGAAAGGCAAAAAAGTATTACATGTATTATATAATTCAACTAGATTAAGTTATTATCATGTTGTATTTCCACAAAAAAATACCCCGATAGAACCCTCTCTTTAAATCTAAATCTCAGGTTATAATCCGATATACATGTTGCTTTCAGCTCACCATATGGTTTAAAGACAACACGAAAGTGAATCTCATTTTCTGCGTATTTGCGTTTTTACTAATTCTTTGCTTTCTTTCGATGGCCAATTCCTACTTTTCAAATTTAGCAATTATTAACGTACGACTGGTTCACAATTCTCTTTAATATATGTATCAATATAATATACATGTATTATCAATATTGAATATCCCCCTTTCTCTGTCATTCTACATGTACACTACTGAGCAGAACAAAGAACCCCGTGTTAGCGAACATTTCGCGGACATTTCGCGGACATTTCGCGCACATTTCGTGAAATTTTGCGCACATTTCTTTCAATGGCCAATTCCGACTTTTCAAATTTAGCAATTCTAAACGTACGACTGGTTCACCATTCTCTTTAATATATGTATCAATACATATATACATGTATTATCATATTGAATATCCCCCTTTCTCTGTCATTCGACACTACTGTGCAGAATAAAGCACACGGTGTTAGCGAACATTTCGCGCACATTTCGTGAACATTTCGCGCACATTCGTGAAAATTTGCGCACATTTCGCGCACATTTCGTGAACATTTGCGCACATTTCGCGAACATTTCGTAAACAGTTTGCGAAATCCGGTGTACTTAATTTTACACAGTAGTGTAGATCCCTCTCGCTATCTCTGTCCTGTACCATTCTATCCTTCTCTTTCTAGGTCATCGGTTTATATAATCACAAGTACACGACATTATCGATATTTCGTCATGGTAACTGTGACATAAACTATTTGGTTTTGGTTACATATACATTACTTCCATTCACGTTATGGCTTCTGCCAGACAATCTGTTTCTATGCTCAGATAACTAGATACATTTGGCAATAAAGGTGACATATTCGTCTGTGTCTGTCTATAGGGAATACTTAAAGAGAATATGCCTCATAGCGAATGATTGGAAATTACCAATATGACACATGACACTTAACTTCTTATATAAAACTGTATTACAGAATATCCAATTATTCGTCTGCAGCTTAATATGTTCTGAGAGTTACGAGGGAATATTCAGTAATTCTAAAAGGGGCAGTAGCACGTTTTTTGCAAAATTTATTTTTTCAAATTTCCCATTTATAATGATAGTTTACGTCATTTATATTTACTTTAGAGGGTTAAACATCCTACTACACAAACCAATTATATGAAGTAGTAATAACGGTGTTGTGTATACAGCAAAAATTGCATTTATTGTGAACAGATTTTATTATTTCGAATGACAAAAACAATTTCCATGGCTTTGCGAAACCATTTACACTTATTTCTTAACTTGATTTTTCGAAGAGAGAAGGATGTTTTACGATTGGTGACATTTCATCAACTTATTTGGGCGAAAAAACGTGCTACTGCCCCTTTAAAGGCGCTGTAAATAAGGTAAATAAATTTTACCAATGGCTAAATACTACTTCCGAATCTATCAAAGAGTTCTAAAACGAATGTACATTGTTTGGTTATACCATGCGAGTCCATTTCCCTTCGAGCGGTCTTTTAATGCGACACTTTCTATCCATATTTCAATTTCAATGTTCATAATATTCTCTATTCAGGAATTTACATATGTTGACGACCTGATACATTTAATATACATAGTGTTCATAAATTGTTCCCAAATGCAAATTTATCCATATTTTAACGTTTAACAATAATTACTATTGGCTCCATCTATCAGTATTCCAGTATCAATGTTCATAATATAATCTATTCAAATATGTTAAAAACGTTGACTCTTTGATACATTTTTATAGTGTTCACAAACTTTTCACAAATGGAACACTCCATCCATATTTCAACATCATTGTTCATAATATTCCCTCTTCAGACATTTGAAAACCTTTGTCTCCATTCTACATTCACAATTCACGATTGACACTTTCTATCCATCTTTTAATATCAATGATTAATATATTATCTATTCAGACATTGACTCATGACATGATACACTTAAACTGCCAGGCAAACGAAAGTATTCACTTCTGTTGATTTTATCATATGTATGATTTTCAATTGCAAATATCTCAAGTTTTCGATGTCATAATCTAAAAATGAAAGGTACAGGTGTTTGGTCAGCGGTCAAAGAATACTTCTACACTTAAACATTGATTTTAAAAAAATCTTCAAAAAATATTTTTGATAAAACAAACCGTTCATCGACATATAAGTCATATTCTATGTGAAAATTAATAAATGTGCCTGGTTCTGCAAACAGTTAAAAAATACAACATTTTAAACATGGTAGGGGTCATGTTGGAGTAAATTTCATTTCTTACCCCTGTCCTCATTAAACAAAGATATTTAACTTAATTTTAACCACAGTCACCAATTAATTCATTCAAACTACTGCAGATGAGTGTTATTGTATCGTGCAATAGTCAAATGCATCTTTTAATTAATGAAATAATAACCAACAGAGGTGAGTACTTTCGTTTGCCCGGCAGTTTAGTAATGTTCACGAACACGAAACCATATTTCAAAATCATTGTTCACAATAATCCCTATTCAGACATTCGAAAGACTCCATGTTACCACACTGTTCACGATAGACATTTTCCATCCATCTTGCAATATTAATGTTCACGATAGAGCATGTTTTAACTGCAGACAATGAAAGCAAGGTGCATTGTGGATATATCCATAGATCTAAGCTCTCCTGAAGCCAGAGTCCCAATTGAATTTAGATTTATAGCAATGAGAACGACTGGCACAAAGCCAGAATCAATGCTCTTTGAAACGGGATCTAAGGGTTCTTAACGTAGATTGAATGTACAACAGATCTACATGGAATGTTGTCACGACTGTTAGGGGAAATGATATCTATATTGTCTTTAATAAGTATGATATTATTATGCGCACAAATTCACCCAAATGCTCTGTGCGCTTTTCTGTTAGGAGTTTTATGCTTACGATTTAAATAATAATGGTGATGAAAGAGTTTTGTCTTAACAGATGCTTCCAATGTACTGTAGGGCAGGGCTTGACATGAAATTGCAAATCAATCCAATTTCTGCCTGCACTAAAATCAACATTTTCTTCTCAAAGAGGTTACTCCCTTCAGATGTCCCACCCTAACCTCTGTTCTTATTGGGTTGAATTCGCCGGCACCAGCAAACTTCCCTAGCGGGGAAAAGGGGACCCTCATAACTATACTCTATCCCGGCTTCATAACCAATGAAAACACATCTTTCAGGGGTTATGTCGACCGAGTGACTTCGCAGATCTTAGCATTTGACTCCAAAGGGTTTTGCTAATAAGCATATGTCCTTCGAATATGTCTGATGTAAATAATACAAATAAACTATTTTCGGTATTTGTCTTTGATTTGGTCATCTTTATTTGTCAGCATATTTATGATCAATTGTTTTCACAAAATCAATTAGCACATTTCGAGGAAAACACATTAAACGGGAAAACGCATTATGGCGTGTCATTGGCAAGTGTCACTTTTACAACGGCGCCGCTGATTGCACAACTCGATTCTGATGCAACCAATCAGATTCTCCCTTTTCTGTCGGCGAAGACAGCCCTATTACAACATACTTTAGGAAGGGAGTAACCTACATGTGTCAGTGGGAAGAGAATGTAAAGCTAAACGTCTTTTTGCCGAATATATCAAATATCCTTCTCTATCAGTGTATTTGTATCCGCTGACACTGCCACCAACCAACGAGACAACTTTATTTCGAGCAAAAGAGGCAGTACTCGATCAGAGGCGTGTTCAGGACCGCGAGTACTTGCTTGGCGTGTACGCGCGTACCCGCGAACGGCTCCTGAACGGAAACCTGAGGTCGCAAGTACTTCCCAAGATAATTTCAGAATATCATCACCATTTTGGAAAATATAGGTGCCTTGCACAAAGCAATTGACCAAATTCCAATTGAGGGGGTAATAAAAGAAAGAAAATGAGGTAATCAAATTTTGTGACACGCGACTCCATTTTGGATCGTAAATACTCGCTTGGCGAAACTGCTCCAAAGTGGTCACGCGTGTATTCGCGAGTACGCGCGAACTCGTTGTCGTTCAGAAGTCGACGTTTAAATCACAACATTTCATTGGCTGAAAATTACACGCTATGCTATTTAGCGGTGAGTAACCAGCCCGGGGTATGGTAGTTGCGTCAGCGGATGTACAGACACCGATGCAGCAGGATGGATAACAAAATGATACACTTGTTTGGAACATAGGACAAACCTTGGCCATCATTGTTCTAGGATTCAGATATATTTTTATCTTAACTATCTTATATTTCTGCATTTATCCTGGCCAAAGGAAAATCTAATTAAAATCAGCCCATATTGAGTTGCACTACGTTACACAATAAATGTTGTGCAAGTTATTAGAATCTGATTTTAATTAGACTGAGGAGGAATGCGGAACTTAATTTTTTACTTCTTTCACTTTTATAAAAAAACACACAATATAATGTACAAAACGGCTACACTTTTTTAAAAAACAACAAAAAAGAAAAATTAAGTTATGTAGTTCAGTGCTGGCAAATCAACGATTTGAGAACAATACTTCAGGTAACTTCGGGTAATTCAACCGTGGAAATTGTTATGGTAACTATTAGGTAAGTAAATAACAATTATCATTATTCATTTGTGTTGTAGCCTTTGTTTAAGTTACATGAGAAAAATCTTTGCAACTGTCAATGTCTTTAAAAAGTAAATCTTTCCATCGTTATATAACACAAGTTATCATAGTATAAATCTTATTGATATCTACGTCTTCCATTTGCTCCAAGTAAGAAAAGTGTAAATAGATAAGTGGGGCCAGACAAAATGCATTTAGATTTATTGCAAAATGCACTTACTTTCATAATCAATATTCATGCAACTATTTGTCACGGTTCCAAGCATCTTCCCATGGCAAGGTGAAAACGTATAGAAATAAATTCTATGCATTTTCTACCTTGCCCTCAACAGCCCAGATAACAGTGTAACGAAGCAGCGACATCTATTGTGATCACGAGTTATGCCCCTTACCAGCTGCTTACATACAGCCAATGAAATCACCGTTTACATTCGGTACTGCAGAAGCGACAATTCTAAAATTGTTATTTTTAGAAACATACGTTGGGTAAACGTTTCTTCTTGTACATTGCAATACTCGTCGTATAGTACTTAAATACATGAACATATATTATCATAAACATGCTTATTAAATAAGAAGACCAAATGCGAGCCAGGAAGTGTTATTAGTTGATTGTTAAGTTTATTACGGAGACCTATGTAGTTCATATGCAAATGAGAAATACCCACGTTCAAACAAAGTTAAAAGATTTGAATACAAATCGTCGCGTTGAATAAGAATATTTCAAATAGTATAGCGTGCTAATTGTAACATTTATAAATAAGAGTTATTAAGAGTTATAGGCACAGTTTATCAAGCAAGAAATCAAATCACAGTTTTTAAAAACGTTATACAACCTGTATTTTCGGTATGTAGTTCAGTATTAAATAATTGAGATTGTTAAATCGAAATACCATGATGCCACACGCGTTATTTTGTATTTTGTAAAAAAAAGATAGTGTGAAATCATTAAAGATTAGTTTCATTCAAACTCAACACTTGATTTGTTCGATTTCGGAGTGAATAACATGTGCTAGTTATTTTTTTAGCTTATATGACTTTTTAAAAACTATGACAACCAACTAAATTGAATCACTCAACGTACTTCCAGCTGCAATGTTGTGAAATTAACAAACGATACCTGATAACATGCGCAAAATCATACGCGAAATTTATGAATATATCCAGTTTGGCAGTTATCAAACAGTAACATCGTAACAGTGGGTCCACTCCATGTGCCAACTTTATGGCTTTTGAAGCTGTCCGCTTCGACGTTTTGATTATCGATTACAGGTTTATGAAAGCGAATTGTAATTATTTTATTGCATCAATTGAAAGTTTATACAAGTCCGGGTCTGATCAAAATATTGTCAAAAAGTGTGCTACAGTTTGCGACCCAAAATAAGCGGAGAAATTGGACGAATTAGAAAAGGTGTTTCCCAGTCTAAATATAGAAGTTCATATTGCAAGCTTTCTTCTGATTGGCCTATCGGATTAGCCTGCAGTACGCTAAAATCTTAGCGCAGAAAAAGCGGGCCGTGAGGTCAAGGGCGGAGGGAGATGATTTGAAAATCTTCTCGTTACGCCCGTGACGTTGTGAAGATGGGTTCCAAGTGCAGACTGCGTAAGTAATAGTTGTAGATAAAAAGTGTGTCAGGTATTCTTCTGAGAGTAATAAAATTCTCCTTAAGTGGAGCAAGCGTCTGGCGAATATCAAAGAACACTTCATATGCATGACAATGGTGAATGAAAGGTTTTGTTCACATTGAGGTTGTTAAAAGAAGTCTTTGTACATAGTTCTTGAGCTGACATTTAAAACGTCTTTTTCGTCACTGTCTGCACCTAGCATGCAGAAATTTGGGTTGTATTTCAAAGACTAATTACTTACCATATATTCCCAAATGAATTGTCGGGTAAAACGGTTTCAGAGTTAAATATTATTTAGAAGTTATAATTTAAATTTCATTTCTGTTTCAGCAGTTCTAGCCTACCGTATTTTTAATTTCACATTTAAAAACGCCCTTGGTCGTAGACTGATCTCAAGTGAAGTACATTAAAGGACAAAGGAATCTATACATGTACCTTATTTTTAACGGAGTCAAACACAACATATTTCTGTCGAATTAAGTCCATTTTGAATGTCTGTGATAAGGATATATCTAAAAAAAAGATATACAAAATTTCATGGTAGTAAATAGTGTATATCTGTTTAAACACACATGGGGTGCTGAAATTGCTTTTTCAATGACCTTAAATCGATGGCGCATCGTTATATTTCACTCATGGCGCATCTACGTTTCTACCTCCTTTGTTGCGATGAAAATAGTATGTGTCATTGAATGAAAGATATTCTCTATAGTTAAATTACACTTGTGACGTCATCCTATTGTTCTTTCACTCCATTATTTTCCAGTAATGGAGAGTTGCACATCACATCATAGTTTTTAAGTAGAAATTTAATTTCTTTAACTTTTTAAAGCAATTTTGATAAGAGCAATACTTTGAGTGTAATTTAAGTAGGGTAATATCCTCGTAACTCTCCATTCCTTAAAAATAATAGGCCTCGGCCCCTCCGGGGCCTCGGCTCCATTATTTTTAAGGAATGGAGAGTTACTCGGACATTACCCTCTACATAACGCATAGAGGATACTAAACAACTTTTCAAAATAACATTTTTAATTATCAAGTTAAGGATTCACATCGATGTCAGAAGATAAATCGTACATGCATTACATACATGTATGATTTAACGTAAAGATCCAAATCAAATTATGTAACGAAATGTTATGAACTATGGCGCTACCGGTTGATCGAGCTGGCAATTCCGCCTATCCCTCGACAAGCCCGTCCTATTCCGTTCTACAAATTGTCGTCTACAAACCGTAGTATTCAGTTTTGTTGTTATATTTTATTGTTATATTTTAAATATGCACTATATGAAAATATGTAAATGATAAAATAATACGTCTCACTTATATAACATAACTATTTTGATTAGCAATCAAATTTACGTATTCAGTTCCGAGCGAAGCAATGCATTTCATTAAAGTTCTATGAATACATTGTGAGTTGACACAACAGTTGAATGTCACGTGTTCTAAATTCTTTGCAAACCACAAAACCACGCTTTACGCAACAATCTCGTGCAACTTGTGGTGTTGGTTGTCGTTTTCACTTCCGAACATGACACGCCTGTCGGGGTCAAAGGTTGACATGAGACGTGTGTTGAAATGTAAATGTAAACAATTTGAATATAACGTGTTTTGTATAGTTTAATAAAAATAATATTTCAAAATGTAAACTCTTGCACATAGCCGATCTACTTTCATGTGGATATATTACAAATCTGAAAAATCTAATTCAGGTAATAAAATTGACTTAGCATATCGGACATATTTCTGAAACCCTACGCCATGCTAACCTCGAAATTAACGTACAGCTAGTTTGAGCAAGTTGTCGATTTCATTAACGATGACAGGCTTGTTAAAGGTCATTGTGACTTTTCTTCTTTTCCTCGATACGTTTTATAAATGGAATAAATGTAAACTCGTATACATTCAGAAGATTTTAAAAATAAAATTTGAACACAAATACTCCTTAAATGTCCTGACTATATTTAATTTTCTCAAACCAAGATCGTATGTATAAGTAAATGATCTTTGTTTGTTTAAATTATCAACAAGTCAACGATAACATGCTTCAAATTCTTGACAAACCGCAAACCTGTGTGTTGCACGATTAGCTCGTGCAGCCAGTCGTACAGGTTGTTAATGTCACTTCCCGTTACGAAATCCACGACACACCTGGCAGGTCAAAGGTTACTGAAACACGTGTCTGTGACGTCATGTTTTCACTCCCTTCCCAAACGCGTCATTTACGTGATAATTGATTGAAAAGAATTTAGGTGAGGTGATATGGGATTAAATGCCGATTTGAAGAATATTTCAAATATATCGAGGGGGCGAATATTTTTGCAGGAGGAAATCCCGCAAAGTGTTTTACTTTGCAGTGCGATGAAGCTTTCGAGCGTTACAATGGCCATGGCACCCACATCTTATAGGTGTATATAAAGTTGACGGGATTCGAACCCAATACCTCTTAATCTGACCTCAAACGTATTTACCAAGACACTTACCCGTCCCCGAATGAAAATAAAAGAATTTAAAACAATTATTAACACTTTACAAATAAATACATTAAATGTGTCTCCATAACAGACACTTACATAACCAAGTGGCATAATGGCACACGGTGTCACTCACTAGTGACATATACACTAAATGCCACAGGTCAAAATCGGTTGAATTTAGAATTTCAAGTATTTCAACATATATTCACATCTTGTGAAATATTATCTGAATGTTATACAGCAATACGAAATTGTGCTTGCTTCAAAACATTAGTACAGAATATATTTTGACTAATGCAAAAACATTAAAGCAACTTTTAATCTCAGGGGCCAATATTGTTAATATTGGTGTTTGTAGGTTTCTGTGCAATGTAATGTGTAATGGGCACCATCAAACATCCTTACCCCTGACAAGCAAATATTTTTATTTCAAACCATAACATTGAAGTAACGTGCTTTCTCCATGCATTGATACTCTCCGCGGCCTTAGTGGAATAACTTACACACTTCACAAAACATCTCATCCATATTTTCAACTGATTATTGTAGTTTTCAATGCAATGCAACAACATGATGTGTTGTGCGTTTATCTACAGCATTTCATAATCAACGCGGCTCCGGATCAAAATGTTCGGGGTTCGGCTTGGCAACTTCTCTGCTGTAAAAAACAGAGCTCCGTTCCATAACAGCGAGCCCTTATAGTTGGTCATTGATCGCTCAATGTAGCGCTCAAGTAGCGCTCATTCTCTCCTAAACGACACGGTGCAATTTCTCGATTTTTGCTCGCCTTGCTACGTAGCGCTACATTGAGCAATCGCGTTCTTGGACATGGCCCAGTTCTACATGCAGTAGGGTTTGGGTGCAATGTTACACTGAATTTAAGCCCAGTACCACCCATGTTCCAGCCGATGCTCGCAGGTTTCACCGCAATGCATAGCCACGATGGTGAAACGGGCATTCTCCCTGCAATAATGAGCCGTGATGGAAGTGAAATACTCTTGAAAGCGGCGTTAAACCCCAAATCATCCCACCTCATCTTCAGCGACACAACTGCATTTGCATTCCGTGACTATTTATCAGGGGGGCGGGATAGCGCAGTGGTTAGCGCGTTCGGCTTCGGATCAAGAGGTCCGGGGTTCGAATCCCGCCAGGGGCACGGCAACTTTGTCTGCAGTAGAGAACTGTTCTACACGCAGTCAGGTTTGGGTGCAATGCTATACTGAATTTCAGTGCAGTACCACCCATGGTTCGCTAGTTCCAGCCGATGCTCGCAGGTTTCACCACAATGCATAGCCACATGGCGTTGCGGGCTTTCTCCCTGCCATAATACTAGCAGCCGCGATATAAGTGAAATACTCTTGAAAGCGGCGTTAAACCCCAACTCACCTCACCTCACCTCACTATTTATCAAGGCTGAAGTACGATCCGACTATAGATTAGGTCAAAGTGTCCTTAGGGAGTGATTTGGCGAAGCAATTTGGAACATTTATTGAGTTATGCATAGCAGGACTACAGGGATTATTACGAAATAATTGTTACTGATTATATTATAGCAATTACCTGAGACGGGTAAAGCGGACTGGTGAATAATTCGTGATAGTACAACTTGATAATTTTGATTACTTTAAACTGATTGACTATATGTACGTACTTTGTTTAAGTTCATTCCAAAATATAATACATTAAAATAATGTTTTAATTATGGGTCATGTTATTATCAAATCATTTTCTTGATAATAATCGATTTTAGTGTTTTCCCTCAAATGAGTACACAACCTCAATTTCCAGGAGGTGAAGTTTGTCGAATAGGTACGCTGTTAGCACAGTCAGTGCCGGCGCTTGGTGCCTATTTCTGAGGGTGTGGGTTCGGATCCCGCAAGATATTCTAAAATGTATTTGTAGACATGATCCAAAATAAACATTTATTCACTGTCTAAATGACATGTATATCTAACTGCAATTGAGTTTACTCCAGCAAATGATTGCATTATAAGGAAATATTATACAGTCAGACCCCGTTTATCCGCACAATTTGGTTACAGTTAAATCATCCGGATAGCAAGACATGCGGTTAAGTGAATCGTCATTTTGTATAGAAATGCATTGAGAGGATTTAAAATACTACCGTGCAGATGGGCGGGTTTCCGGATATACGGGTTCCGGTTAAACGAGGGCTGATTGCATTATGTGAAGAAAATGTATTAAAACATTTTACGACATTTTTGAATTGTGATCATAGTTTTTACTTTTTAAAAAAAAATTTGTTCATATACATTTAGTGACTGAGACATATTGTCAAACGAAATTCTTTTTCGAAACACCGATAATTTTTTGTAAATTGTAAATCATAAATGAATATGAAAGAAACGTACACGTAAACGTCGTTGATTGACGATTTGATAACAGAGAAATGTTTCAAATTCTTCCCTACACCGCAAAACCACGCGTCCCCCACATATCACGTGCAGCAGCCACTTGTCGATTTCACTTCCGAGTCGGCGCACCTGTCACGGTCAAAGGTCGTGCAGCACGTGCTCGAATAACTTCCCAACGCAAGGCATAACTCTTGCCAGTTTACATAACTGGCTGATTACGTCTTGCAGTATTTCCCACTCTTTTCCGTGCTAAGATAGTGGAGCGCTACACCTGAAATGCACAGTGGGCTCTGATTTCCTAGCGTATTGGCAGTTGCATTTTTGCCTATATCAGAATACATAATACATGAGTATCTAATGCAATGTTGCAGTGGTTCATGTGAGCTTTGAAATTAATTTTCTCATCGCCAATGACTACAAATTTTGAAAAAAGTGGTATTATATGTTTTCTAAAGAATATTTGTTGTCACTGATGACATTGATTCATTTTAAGGCAAGTGTGTGCAATTGTGCCTTTAAAGAGCCAAACGTGATGCTATTTCACTGATGGGGTTGTTTTCATTATTGACCAACAGAAATGTTAATATTGTTCCTAGGGGCACCATATTATCCCTTCATAACAAATAGATTCGAGATAAGTTATCAGTAACCCTTCGAGGAAAAATCGCAGTGTTTCTAGGTGGTTTATTGAGTGAAATGCGACACTATTTCACTGACGGGCTTGTTTTAATGATAAATCAATGGTTGAAATGCATAGTTTCAATGGATAGACGTAATGCTGGTTCTACAGAATGCCGTGCCAAGGATAAGATATAAATAGCTCTTTATGTTCTCCAATTTCTCTTTTTCTTTCACTAACGATCAGCTGATTTTGTGTTCATTCTCGTCAAAGCGACATGAACACTTTCCCCTTGCTTTGAAGTCGTATTTCGTTTCAAACATAAATCACATTTCATTTGATTTAAATCTAACGGCTGAATAAGAAACATCATGCAATAGATTGATTCTATGTATTTGAAAAGGAACTAGATATACTTGTAAAGAACTTTACTCATGGATATATTGTAACTGTTGATGTATATTTCATTTTTATCAAAAGGGTGGCCGTTTTCTTTAGATCTTTTCCTGATGATACATCCACTATTTCGAAACAGTGTTGATACCTATGACGTCATGAAGATATCGTTCATAGTTTAAAAAACTCTAATCGTCTGGATACGATGACGGTCAAAGTTAAAAACACCAGACGTATACATTTGAGACTTTAAAGGCTCTCTGGCATGTTTTACTATATTATTTCTTCTCAAATTTGACATATATTTGTAAATTTAAAACAATATAATTTGTTACATTAAAGGGGCAGTAGCACGTTTTCTGCAGAATTTATTTTTTCAAATTTCCAATTTATAATCATGATAGTTTATGTCATTTAAATTAACCTTAGAGGATAAAACATCTTACACAAACCCATTATCCGTAGTGGTAATAACAATGCTGCGTATGGAACAAAAATTGCATGGCGGCCATTTTATTGTGAACACAATTTATTATTTCGAATTACAAAAACGATTCCCACGGCTTTACTGAACCATGTAAACTCATATTTGACTTGATTTTCCGAAGTAATAAGGATGTTTTATAATTGGTGACATTATTTTTCAAATACATTTCATCAACTTATTTGAGCGAAAAAAACGTGATACTGCCCCTTTAAAGGGTAAAACATCTCATTACCAGAATGAATAAGCCGTAAAATAAATTATCGGTATTCGGCTATCGGTATTGGAAGAAAATGGTTCGACGTATCTAGCGACTTATAGGTCTCATGCGAATTTGAAAGTTTAGACAGATGGTTGACCATTCCACCATTGTGCTCTATTTAAAACTCTACTCGGATTATTTTGGTATCGCTACAGATCACTTGAACTATCTTCGAGCGGTCATTTTAATGTGAACACCTTAAAATGACCGCTCGAAGGGAAATGGACTTTAATGGCCTAACCGAATCATGTTCATTCGTTTTGGATCTTTAGATTTAGATTTTGATTAAGGATTATTATTTAGCCATTATTTACCTTTTCGCGAGAGCTCTTTATTTCAGTAAGAACCGCGTGCTACATTGAATTTAACCCTCAGAGGCGCAAGGTGGGTCTTTGAGGCCCATCAGAGTGTTCTTATGCACTCAAAAGTTGTATTATTGGAATAATTTTAATTAAAAATCTTATCGTCAAACAAATCATATCATTCATTCTTCAAAAGCATTCGAACAAAAAATATAACATTTGTTAATAATTTAAAGAAACAATTTGTTGTTAAGGCACAAGGTGGGCCTCGGAAGCCAGGTCATGTTTTTTCATGTTTTTCATGTCTTCCATTAGCCTTTGAAATTTTTTCTTGTGTCAGTCGATGCTTATAGGTATAGCAGTTCACCATGAAGAGGGGTACATCTAATTGTAACGACCTATATGTTCCACTTTAACGGTGACAGTGCTCTCACACACTACAACAGTGCACGTCATGAGTCTGCACGTGTAGATCATGTATCTGCATTCGTGTATCTCCTTGGAACCAGGGCCGTGTTCAAGAGAGGTTTCAAAGTAATCGCTCAATTAGCGATTACTTTTAAACCTCTCTTAAACGCGATTGCTCAATGTAGCGTAGGCCATGGGCCGAAAGCCGTAGCTTGTCTCTAAAGTGACTTTAGGTCCAAGTTTTTGGTGAAGGCAGAAACAATATATCAATTTAATCCTGAGTGTTTACTGCTTCCAAAAATGCAATGTTTCACCTAGGATACTTGTTCATTATGAAATTAAGGCATGTTGAAGTGATGAATCAGCAGTTTCGCAAAAGGTCTTCTTAGCCACGGAAAAACTGATTTTTCGACAAAAGTTTTTAATATATTTCCACATATCACATATCTGTTGAAAGAGAATATGTTGTTCTATCTAAATATTGTAATCCAACTGGATTTCCTATTTAAAAAATGTGAAATTTCTGCAAAAAATGTTCTGAAAAAAATTATTTTTTCTCAAACCGTCCCATTTCGTTTATGATTTTAAAAAGAAAATTAAATTTTAGCCCTAATTCAATTCATAGTGTAAGAAACCGATGTAATTACAACAATGAGAAGTTGGAATTTTTAAACTACATAAATTTCCAAGAGAGCTAAATGAATTTTTATAACAGGGGTGAGAGTTTTTTCTGAGCAAAGGGAGGTAACTCTTGCAAGTATTTCTAATTTTTTTAACATTTCTCATAGAATTTGCCATCAAGTAACAACTGATTCTTATTACAAACGTACGAAAACACATTATCGAATGATATGTTACAAAAATGTAGAAGAATGTAAATATAATTTTTTTTATTTTTCCCCCTTTTTTCCCAATGGCATAAATATGTAAAAAAAAATAAAAATGCAAACATCAACTACAATAATGCAGCGATACAAAATTGTACATAAGAAATTAAAATTTTATTAAAGGTGTGTTAAGTCTGTTCGCTAAAGATACCCATTTTCTGTAGAAGTAGTTAAAGTTTTGAGCTTTTTTTAAAAATAAAAATATGAATGAAAATATCTTTGATTTAAAAAAAGGTTATAAAACAATAATGTTTTCCCCTTTAATTACTTCTTTGAATCCTTTGAATGCTCATAATTTTTTGATTATGAGAATTTGATTCAAAAGAACTTATGTGTTTGGTAGGCCAGATAAATAGAGGATTCTTCAGTGTTTTCAGTATGATGTTGCAGTTTATCTCTCAGCGAGTGCCAGTATTTTTAAAGTGGCGCAGATACGAGTGAAAAATATATATAAGATGAGATAAGTGACATTACACTGTAAATACAAAATATTCTATATATTATATGCTTCTGTGTTTAAAAAAATGTGGTGTTTTAAAGTTAAAAAGTTAAAAAACTTAGGGAGTTCTTGTGATATCATACGCGGACGTTGTTGATAGCAGACGTGACGTCATATTATTGTGGACATGATGTCATTCCCTGTGTGATATTTTCACTGTGTTGAGAACTGAGATCAAACTGCAGTGGTACTGGTGAGAACGTTTTCTCAAACAGATAAATATTCTGTCTTTTCTTGACCATAAAAATATATAAAAAAAATAATTATTTGCTTTATCAATGAAAACATACTGGTTACAAACTACAATTCTTACTACCAACAAACATCAAACTAAATAGTGATATACCATCTGTCATGATTATGGATTGAACTAATGACATCAAACTATTAATTGACAACATACTTTCATCTCTCTCTTTTGCATGAGTGGGTATTGACCCCCCACCCCCAATTCCGGGATCCGCCACTGCTGACAATGTTATGACCTCAAAGTTGATGATGTAATGTTATGTTATGATGCCATAGTGCTGATGACGTCACAATGCTATTCTACTTCACTGAGATCACTGACAAAGAAGCTAAAAGGCAGTGTTGTGTTTGAGATATGTTCATTCATTAAGATAAAATATCCCGGAGGAAATTTGTTTCATTGGCATGCTGGGGATATTTGTAACTTTAATCAAGTCCTGTTGATATATTTGATATCAGAAGACACATGGGTAAGATTCTCAATTGATGAGCATTTAGAACAATGTTAAATTCTAATATATACTACCGTATATTTGTACGGTTACTGCCCTTCTAGAAAAGAAACTATTGAGCTTCTCTGTAATCAGACCTCATACACTTTTGATCAAGGTTCCAATGGACACGGAGATCTCACTATCACCTTTTATCGTCCAATATTATGTTCCGTAGTATCTTCAACATTGCCGTAGGAACCAGGGGATTTAAAGTAACCAACCAAATACTGAAGAGTTGCTTTAAGATATTATCACTTTTTTCAATGATAACTTTGATTTTGACTCAAATGTGTTACCAAGACTGATAAGTTCATTTTCAAAGCATAGCTAAAAACCTGTTAATTTTATTTTTCTGAAACTCTTTAGGTGTATTATCCATATGCCTTTTGTATTTTAAGATTTTAAAATTATTAATTTAGTTTCTATGGAAATGGTTTGGATTTGGACACAGGGACAGGTTCGTTTCCATATAAGAAATTTATAAAAAAAAAAGAAGGTTTATCTTTTATCTTTTTTAACCTAAAGGTGTTATCCATCTTGTGAATTAGTTCATTACCGGAGTAGAACTGTTTGTGTTATCTTATCTTAATAGGTGGTAATCACTATTAAACGTGTTATCTTATGACTTGTTAATTGTTTTTAATAATTATTGTGTTTTCATGGAAACGAACTGGACTTTTATTGAGGGATAGGTTTCTTTCATTTCCCAACACAAAAGGTCAATATACCTTTTTAAAAATATGGGCCTTTTATGTTTCAAAACTTTCAAATTTTTATTTGTTTCCATGAAAAGAAGTGAGACCTGGAGCCATTTTGTTTCTACTTCTTTCAAAGTTTATCTGCACGTCAGTTTTATAGACAGTAGATAGGTAGATATATGCAAAGAGTCAATATGAACACCCAACAAAATTCAACTTAGTATTTGCATATAAAATATAATCATGTAATTGTAATACATCGTTTGCTCAGGATTGTTTGTCATTTTTGAAGATATTACAGATATTGCTAAAGGTAAAAGTTTTTTTCTGTGTGTTTTTACAAAAGGTGTGAACACTTTTTTTCTTCTTCTTCTTTCTTTCTTTTTTTGTCTATTTATTTTTTGTTTTATTCCATTTCATTTCAAATACATAGAATATACATAAAAAACAAAAATATACATGTCATCAGTCTATTGTTGTCAAAGATAAATAATAATAGGTGTCAGTAAAAGTTACCAGATTGATGTTAATGGCCACAAAATTGACTACCAATAAAGTGTTTTACATGCCATCATCAAAAATGTTTTCTACTCAAATACCAATTTAACTGTTAGTTATAGCCATGAAGACAGTTTTAAATTAAAATTAAAAAAAAAATCTCACTTGTGTACCATTTAATTTGGGCAAATGATCCATTTTCTCAACAGGAACCCTATATTTTAAGTAAAACGAAGGTTAAATGAAGGTAAACAAAAACCCTACACCCTATATCAAATAAAAAGAATAAAGGAACAATGTCAGCCATAGTTGTCGATCTAAGGAAGCGGCCCATTCAACTTCAGGTCAAAATGTACGCTAAGAATCGGTGACATTCCCAAATTAACGCACGTACCAATCAACTATACATTTCTCCACAAACCCAGTTGATTTCAAACATATGTCACCCTTCAGATAACTTTAGTAGCTCTTCTAACTCGAAAATTGACCACAAAAACCTCTCCCCTGAACATTATTCTGCAGTATCACAGTGTTAATAATCAAAATTATGATTATTTTTCTGTTTTCCATCCAGAAGTAGCCATTGTTTAATATACCCATATATATGGCCCCTGGAAACTTCTGATATTGCCACAATTTGATCAGTTGAAGACTCATAAACAGACAGACACACAATCTATAATGGGGACGGCCATCTTTGTTGTACCGGGCAGGCTGACCTAGCTGCTCTCTGATTGGTTGAAAATAGCATATTTCTCAAGGGCCTTCTATTACTGTTTATTAATTAATGAACAAGTGTTTTTGGTGAAACATTGAATATTTTGTGAAAAATAACCATTTTCTACAATATAAAGTAAAGTTTTCCCCTTCACCAAAAACTTGGACCTCAAATGAACAAAAACAGTCCTCGGCCCATGGCCTAGCGCTACGTAGCAAGGCGAGCAAACTTCGAGGAATTTGCACTTTGTCGTTCAAGAGAGAGGAAGCGCTCATTGAGCGCTACATTGAGCGGTCAATGAGCGCTACGAAGCGCTTCATTTTGTTGAACCGCCGGCTTCAGTCTTATGTTACATGTTGTTATGTCAACTACTGTAAGGTTCAGATCTAGGAGTTGTTGATATTGAATATTGATGTATCTCTGCGTGGTTCAGTGCCATGAGACAGAATTCCCAAAAGAGCCCATGTCACACATCATTGGTCAGTGTTGTTTTAAGCATTCTGTTTTTTGGGAATTCTGTCTTTTGGGACGTTACCCTCTGCGTACATGTCCGGTGTGTCAATTAGGCATAGAGGATAAATAATAATAATTAGTGTTCTTATATTGCGCCACAATCCAAGACAATCAACGGGTGGTTGCTCTGGGCGCTACACATTATTACCCTGACGGAATTGCACTTTCGGAGCTGCCGAGGCGCTTCACGAAACCATGTAACCCGTTATTCAGGTACCCATTTATACAGCTGGGTGGACTGAGTGCAGTGTGGATGAAGTGCCTTGCCCAGGGGGACAACACAGTTTAAGACCCAGGTCGCAAATGTTTGGTGTCTCCACCGGGATTCGAACCCGGGCCGTTGGCGTGAGAGGCAAGCATGCTAACCACTACACCACTGTGCTCCATGGATGAATTCCATTTTCTTTTAGTTTGTCAATGTTATTCAGCAGAAAGACTTCACTTTTTTCCACACATTTATAATCGGACTCCAAAATCATTTATATTAAAAGATATTATAACTTCCTCTTCAAATGTATCATTATTAAATCTTAGTAAATATATATATATATATATATATATATATATATATATATATATATATATATATATATATATATATATATATATATATATATATATATATATATTGCCTATGAAAAGAGGCAGACGTTGTTAAACACCTAAATATAAGCGTTCAACTTTGGATTTAAAATATATTTCATATGTGTTTTATGTATATGTATATGTATATGGGCCTGTGGCCTTCATGCATGAATAAAGATATATATATATGAGATATTGTCACACCTGCACATACAGTTAAACAGTGTGCGTAGAATGGTAGTCATCCTCGGTTACCCATGGTTTTATATAAAACCAATGGTAACCGAGGATGAATGGTAGTCATCAGTCTCGAAAATACAATGGAACTAACTCCAGTATTCAGTCAACACTCGCTCAAGGTCATAGTGTACAAACTGTAGCCATCAGCACGCGTCCAGAAGATGTGGATCACTTTGTAAACACTGTAACAACTGTGGTAAACTCAGTCATGTTGCAAAAAATATGTTGGTCTAAACCCGTTGCAAGATCAAAAGTACACAGTGTTGAATATCAAGTTGATCATGTTGAGAATGAATAGTTCACTGATGCTGTTGATAAATCTGGCATCTGATCAACAGATTTTATAGTGCCAATATCGATAAATAAAACAGTTCTCTCACTTGTGTTAGATGCAGGATATCAAGCAATCATACTTTCTAATCGAGACTACACTGTCGGCCAAAAGAAACGCCTACCTGATTTTCCTTAAAATGAAAGATTAATAATTTCTGAAATATAATTAATAGAGGTCCCCACGTTATGCTGAAACAATAATTAATGTGAAAGTCCATTGAAATCGTCGAAAAACTGAGATTGGAGTCAATAACATTCATGAAAACCACGCCCAATGAAGACCGCTATTTCCGGTTGATTCACTTTTGCACCGTTACCACGTACATCTGTAGCGTCACCACCACTTTAATGCGAATGCGTGCCTGTATTGTTGCTCCTGGTTGTATGAAAATCGGTTTCAAATGTTTTTCTGACCAAGCACTGATCGAAAACTGAACAATTATGTAGTCTCATTTCAACAATCGCCATTCTTTTGTGACATGACAACTTCTGAAATTAAAATATATTATGCAAAAATGGTGCAACTTTATAATGCTATACTATTGCTGAACATTATAGTTTATAAGAAATCTGATAAGATATCTGGTAGGCGTTTCTTTTGGTCGACAGTGTATGACAAACTGATCAACAAATCTGTTCTACAAACTATTGATATACGTTTGATAAGTGCACTTATCCGGAGAATACCGCAATGTGGATTGGCACGTGTGTTGTAAGAGCTTATCTCTACTTCTCTTCCCTCCACATCCATATGCAACAAAAGAATCATCTAGCCCAGGGAAGAGGAGGCGATGTTGTATCTGCCCTACTACAAGTCACAACAGGGCCGTGTTCAAGAGAGGTTTCAAAGTAATCGCTCAATTAGCGATTACTTTTAAACCTCTCTTGGACGCGATTGCTGAATGTAGCGCTACGTAGCAAGGCGAGCAAAAATCGAGAAATTGCACTGTGTCGTTCAAGAGAGAAGGACCGCTACTTGAGCGCTACATTGATCGATAAATGAGCGATTATAAGCGCTCGCTGTTATGGAACGGAGCCCAGGTATGTTCCATCTGCTTTATTGCTTTATAAAAGTTTTACATATCTGTATTCATCCTTTCTGGTTTTTCATTTGTATAGTTAGACAACTTTTAGTCCAGGGGGAATAGATTTTCTGGACAATCAAACATTTTAAAATACATGGAATTTGTTGAAATCAAAAAGTTATATTTCAAAGGGCGAAAATGTACCGAAATACAAACACCAAATAATTAGAAATACATTAAAATAACATTTTAGAACATAAGATATATGACCTTTGAGTTCAATCTTTTCTTCCAACTTCTCCATGATGATGATAGAAAGTCAAGGTAGACAGCACTACATTAACTGTATCAGTAGTGTCATATTCGTATGTGTAATGCCACTGGGCATCCGAGGCCCACCTTTGCCTTTAAGTGAAAAAGTGCGCCATATTAATACCCATTAAAATAAGTAGTAAGTCTGGAGACAGTTGATTTTCAGAAATGGGAAAATGGCTAATGGATTAATGATTATCATTGAGAAAAATAACGGCGTAGGCAGAAAACACTTTGCGCAAAGTATGTCATATTCATGCTTGACCTATTTTTTTGAAGACCTAGAGCGAGTACTTTATCATATCAATAATCGTTATTAAGCATACATGCAATGCTATTGATTTGCTGTTATTGCCAAATTAATCTTGTTATTTCCTTTGACAAACATGGATGCTCAATTATATATAACACGTGACTTTGAGAGTAAAATTAGATTACTTTTTGTAATATCGAAATTCTAAACTTTAATTGAATTTGCAAACATGTCGTTTATATAAAAAAGAAGAATTTGTTACACGACGTTTAGGTTTTTGCGAGTAATTGAGCATAGATTATAAATTGTTTATGAATAGGTTTGTGTTTGATGTAAAATGTTGATATCTTTGCAATAAAAACTTTGAGAGAGGTTTAAAATTATTGAAAAGTATGACAACACAGTATGACATCTTATGAATGTGATGAGAAGGTCACTGAATTCAAGACTGTTAAAGCTTATTACGTTTTTTCAACTGCCGTATGTTTCTTAAAACTAATAATTAATAAAAAAAATTCTCTCTTCTTCGTATCACATACGCTGCCGTCCAAAAGAAACGCCCACATGAATCTTTAAGATGAATTATATTACTTTAACACATAATTAATGATCGTATCAAGGTTATAATGAAACAATATTTGATATGACAATCCATTGGCCATGAATTGCACAACCACCCTTGACCACGCCCCCCAAAAACCTGCTACTTCCGGTTTTTGATTTGTACAATAAGTTTATTACCATGACTACATATGCAGAGTTATCACTTTGGTATTTTGTGGACAGGTGAACATTGTCAGGAGGACTTTGGTGGTATGGTCTTCGGATTTACAGAGTATGGTGCAGCAAAACTGTTTTTAAACCATGATCGAAAACTGAACAGTTACCATCTATAATTTCCCCCCTACAACATGCAAATATATGAAACTTCGATATTTTGTTAAAAAATGATGCATCTTCATAATGCCACACTTTGGTTAACAAACTCCTGATACTTTTTCTGAAATCTCATAAAATATCTGGTGGGCGTTTCTTTTGGACGGCAGTATAAAATCCTTTCAGCACGACTTGACTAATCAAGCGGATAAACATTTAATAAGAACATGGTTTCACTTTTGATAATTAACGAACTGTATAAAATCACGCTCGGTTTACGAACTGTGAAAACAATATTACGAAGTATTAACTCGTCAATAATCGCTAGCGAACAGTATGTACAATATATTGATTTACTGTCGTTAACAAAATCGGAACGCTGTAACACATGTCGCTTCATACAACTGTCAATTGTCATATTATTGCGTGTGATTGAACTGCTTTCTCATAATAAATAATAGATACATACAAGATATAGTACATATATTTTATTGATTTATCTGTAAAATAAAACAGTTTATGTGCTTCTCATGGCCATTCAAGCATGTGGGTATTTAGTTTCGTTTACAAAACGACTGTCATATAATAATAAATCAATATACTTTAAGGCCGTAATTTGTATAAATATTTGACTATTTTGTTTTATCAAGGTTGCAAGTGCCTTGTTTCAAAAAGTTATTAATTTAATTTTGAGAAAATATTAATCATGATTCGCAATCTACTAAATGTACTTAACAAATACTCACCTAAATATACTCACTGAAAAAGAAACGTCCCCACATTTTTAAGAGATAATAACATGAAATATTGCTGTCGGAGAAAGTAGATTTTGAATGTATTTGATAGGCCTATTTTTTGTTAGGATGTACTACAATTTCATACTTGGGAGTATGATACTATTATTTTTAATATGGGTGTGCGGAAATCGTTTTTGCAAAATTATTTATTAAAAAGAAGATGTTGTCGACATAAATAACCTTCTTGGATTTAAATTTGTTGACGCATCATACTGTTGGGCGTCATAAGTCAAAGCCCCCTTTACAGAATTGAATAAATAATAAATGGTCATGGCGAGAGAGTAATTTCACTTGTTTTTCAATGTCGTGTTTTAACGTTGACAACTTATAAACGTAAACTGAAGTAAGCAGACAACGTACACACACACTGCGACCGCTTTTAGTGATAACATAAAACCATTGAGGGAAACATGTTCACGTACTCTACATTGAATTTCTTGGCCGTACAGTAATAAATGAATCATTCGAACTTCAGTCTTGAAATTAGTGTTTTAACGTCGAAATGGCCGCAACCGAAGCTAGATATCACAAATGTCAAATCAGTTATGCACAAAATGAACAATTTACTGCCATGGAAACGGCGAATTTAGATAAATGCAAATCGTGAACTCGTCTTCTTATAAACTTTTTACTTAGACGAAAATGATGATGTTTTGTAATATTTGGAACATTCATTAAATCTTCGGTGCCGTTTTAGGTATCCAGATTATGTAATAAAGTTGAAAAATGTACCGATATCGTAGTCCTTACGCATTAAATGCAACGTTGCAGTATTCAGACACACTTTTTAATTTGAAATCAGGATCGAAATGCGTCCATATTTTAGAAATATTTGTACTTTTCGGAATTTTGTTGGTTTTATGTGGACGAATTGTAGAATTATATTGAAACGGGCAAGGTGTGTGTCTTTATCATCTTTGAAAAGCTTCTCTCATGGCAATTTCTTCATTGGCAAGTGACCAGGGAACCTCTTATCATTTGTCCAAGGATAGAAGGCAATATCGTCAAATTGAATTATTTATTGACTTTAGTCTGGGTGAGACATTAAGGTGACACCAGGACCGTTGATTGATAAGGTCCCTACCAATTATTGTCAAACTTAAGTCAATATTAGAGTTATCTTGTCATACTTTTCCTTCATTAATATAAGATAAAGCAAAGATACACTATTGGCATTTAACATGTAATGTACGTATGATATTGACTATATGAGGGCAAATAACGTTTTCTAATAATTATCTGAAGCCAATATTTATAAATATGATATTTAGGAGAACTTGGAAACGTTGATATTTTCGTGAAACGTGAAATATGAACTATACCAATGACGCTCGATGAAATAACCTACTTCATTTATTATACATTCTTTGTACATGTTGTCGTGTTTCTGAGAAATCAGTAAAAGAGCGTGAGTTTCAATTTGCTCGTGCATCACGGGAATATGTACATTGCAGTCGACAGAGATGTCGGCAAATTGCACGAGAAAGGCAAGTTCAGTATGATGATATGTACATGTACATATTAACAAATAAAGTTGACATTTGACAAACACGAGGGAATCGTGTTGCACGTGCAGCACGAGTTAAGGCGGGAGAAAGGAAATCGCGTACTGCCTCAGAAATAACGGCAGGACTGTAAGAAAATAACATTGGAAACACTGTTAATCGATAGCAAAGACACGTTAAAAATATAAGCGTGACAAAATCAGTTAAAAGTTAATGCTATAAATACGGTTAAACGATACATAAATAAAGTTTGTTTTCTTTTACCTTAAAGGCGTGTAGATCATTCAGCCATTGCGTGTCTAAAGAAAGTACATCAATAATGAAATGTGGTGTCCCTTACAGACCAATGGTAAACATTATGGAAGAATTACAACATTCTTTTCCTTTAAATTTGTTTGTAAGACTTAACATGATTCGTTCGTAGATCGCCTTAAGACTAACGGTAAAACGTCTAGCCGTAGAAAGGCCTCAAGACTAACGGTAAAACGTCTGGCCGTAGAAAGGCCTCAGGACTAACGGTAAAACCTCTTGCCGTAGAAAGGCCTCAAGACTAACGGTAAAACGTCTAGCCGTAGAAAGGCCTCAAGACTAACGGTAAAACGTCTAGCCGTAGAAAGACCTCAGGACTAACGGTAAAACGTTTCGCCGTAGAAAGGCCTCAAGACTAACGGTAAAACGTTTCGCCGTAGAAAGGCGTCAAGACTAACGGTAAAACATTTAGCCGTAGAAAGGCCTCAATACTGACGGTAAAACATCTAGCCATAGAAAGACCTCAAGACTGACGGTAAAACATCTAGCCGTAGAATTACCTCAAGACTGACGGTAAAACGTCTAACCATAGAAAGACCTCAAGACTAACGGTACAACCTTTAGCCATAGAAAGGCCTCAATACTAACGGTAAAATATCTAGCCGTAGAAAGGCCTAAAGGCTAACGGTAAAACCATCTAGCCATAGAAAGGCCTAAAGGCTAACGGTAAAACCATCTAGCCATAGAAAGACCTCAAGACTAACGGTAAAATCTCTAGCCGTAGAAAGGCCTAAAGGCTAACGATAAAACCATCTAGCCATAGAAAGGCCTAAAGGCTAACGGTAAAACCTTCTAGCCATAGAAAGACCTCAAGACTAACGGTTAAATCTCTAGCCGTAGAAAGGCCTAAAGGCTAACGGTATAAAACCATCTAGCCATAGAAAGACCTCAAGACTAACGGTAAAATCTCTAGCCGTAGAAAGGCCTAAAGGCTAACGGTAAAACCTCTAGCCGTAGAAAGAATCGAGAATGTTATCTTGCATGTCACAACTTTTGTGCACATTCATTTTTACTTTATCAATATAGCTTCACCCTCGTTTATATAATTTTCTGTACACAATTGAAAATTAAACTATTTTTCTCAAACTTGAATAGAATTTTAGGTTTTGATTTATTTCGGGAATAGAAACAACATTCCTTTTAAGATTTTCGCGGTATAAATATAATAACTGAAACCTGTCTAGATTTTTTAAAACGAGAATCAATAATAATTTGTTTGACCTAAGATGTGCGTGTAGACTTTCTGTATCCAATGATAGACCGTGCCTTAAAGTGATTGGATTATTGGTGAAATAAACATGATTGTCTGAGAGGCTGAAACAGTGCTAAGAAAGAGGCGACAATCAATTTTCCAACGTACAGAACATAGATAATGCAATACAATCTTAGACAAAATATACTGCACAACCTCTAAAGAAGAAGGTTAAATGGTCAGTGGATGATCAAACTAGAGTTTTATCTCTGAAAAATGAATAAACATATATATATCTTTATTCATGCATGAAGGCCACAGGCCCATATACATATACATATAACACATATACAAACTATTTTGAATCAAAAGTTGAACGCTTATATTTAGGTGTTTAACAAAGTCTGCCTCTTTTCATAGGCAATATATATATATTTACTCAGATTTAATAATGGTACATTTGAAGAGGAAGTTATAATATCTTTAAATATAAATGAATTTGGAGTCCGATTATAAATGTGTGGAAAAAAGCGAAGTCTTTCTGCTGAATAACATTGACAAACTAAAAGAAAATGGAATTCATCCTCTATGCCTAATTGACATACCCGACATGTACGAAGAGATACATCAATATTCAGCCATCACAAGAATATTACGGTATTTGGTTTCATTAATCATACTTAAATATATTTCAGGTTCTAACAAACTCTTATATTGTCTATACACATTGTAACGTGAACTAGTATCAAGACTACAATGCCAAGATTGGTAAAACATATTCACACATACATTTTTAAAACATCTAAGAAAATGCAATTTATCACCAACACATTGTGTCAACCACACAAAACCAAGGCCATGAGAAAAAACATCTTGAAAGCGTTTTCATCAATTTAAGATTGATAAGGTACATGACCTGAAAACAATTGGTACATGTATTTGATGGGGAGATTCAACCCAGCGATAAATCGCTATATCCGCATACAGTTTCGAAAAGGTTGATGAAACCAAGTTAAAATACCATTGAGTATCTTTCATAATATCTTATTTGGCTTTCATACGTGCCGAAACACCACATTTAAGTTTAATTTCAAATAATATCATTCATAATTCAGAAACCGATACTACACCCCCTAATTACATACACAGTACAATACAGTTATATGCCCTTTTAAACATTACCAACCCAAAATGTCGCTTTGTCTGATGTAGATAAGTTTCCAAAAAAATGTTTGACGAATTGACGTGCGACAGCCGCTGTGCATTGTCCGGTTTTCGATCAGAAATGACTACTTTCACCTTAATATTGTCATTTACTGTGTCGACCATCATTAGAACGTTAATTGTCGGCAAAAGTGAGTACATCTCCGATGAAACCACATAACTTATAACGTTTTGGCATATGCGACCACAACAACGTACTCAATTGCTCTTTAATATTAATATGACATGTCATATCCATCAACTTGTTTATTTACAGAAATAGACAACGTCGAAGCAGGCGTAGTGATTAAATAATTGCAGGAAAAGAATGCCTAAACAACAAAGGTTATCCATGCTTTTTGATATGACATTGCCAAGATGCTCTTTGATTAATTCGTGGAAGAAGAATCAAAATCACCACACATTAAAGGTGCATCCAGTGTGTTTCATAAATTTGTATTAGGCTTTAAAGGGGCAGTAGCACTTTTTTTTGCAAATTTTATTTTTTCAAATTTCTGATTTATGATGATAGTTTTTGTCATTTATGTTTACTTTAGGGGGTAAATCATCTTATTACACAAACAATTTTTTTGTAGTGGTGAAAACAGTGTTGCTTATAAAGCAAAAATTGCATGGCGGCCATTTTATTGTGAACACATTTTATTATTTCGAATGACAAAAACGATTCCCATGGCTTTACGCAACCATGTAGACTCATTTTTTAACTTGATTTTTCGAAAAGGTAAGGGTGTTTTACTGTTGGTGACATTATTTTTCAAATACATTTTATCGACGTATTTCACCGAAAAAACGTGCTACTGTCCCTTTAATACGTTCCAACTCACCATATGTGCTTTTTACAGTGCAACTAAATTCACTCGGCTTGCATATTCATCCCGAATCACCAAATATATCATAATCACTAGTTTCCAATGAAAATAGAGTAATATCATTATGCATGTGTAGAAACCGAAACTACACGTCCCATCTACATGCACAGTAGTTATATGATCTATGAAACATGATCAACCCAAATTTATCAGTTTGTCTGATATAAATAACATTCCAAAATTACGTATGACTCATTGGCGCGCGCCACACGCGGTACATTGTCCGGTTTTCGATCAGAAATCATCACTTTTACCGTCATATCGTCAATATCCTAAGTCGACTAAGATCAAATGGCAATTTTCAGCAACAGTCAATACTTCCCGATAACATAACACAATTTATAACGTTTAGCATATGTGACCCCAAACAACTTAATGGATGTACATTTATACATATACACTTTTCGTGGTTTAAACATATTTCACTCATGATAAAACGGTAAGGGAACAAGTTATTAAACTTATGATAACCTCTCCTTGTTATGTACAATATACTGTCACACCCGTTTATCCGCATGATTTGGTTACAGTTGAAAATCATCAGGATAGCGAAGTATGCGGTTAAGCGAATCATCATTTGTAAAGAAATACATATAGCATATTTGAAATACTACCGAGCGGATGGCCGGGTTTCCGGATCTCCAGGGTCCGGTTAAACGAAGTCTGACAGTATATCATTACATTCCGAAGGAGATGACAGGTACTGAATAAACGTGATAGAGTGAGTTATTGTTTAGCAGTATTAGCGGCGACTACCGAATAAGACAGAAATGAAAGAACACTATTAATAAGGAAAGAACTGATACATAAGTATAAATGTGCTACACACACATACATATTTCTTTGTTATTGAATCACAACTAGTTCATGCCAGGCCCTAGTATTTGATCATGGATGTTAGCAGACGGTAAATGTAATACGATAGAACGTGTCATACAGTGATACAGTGATCAGATTATAGACAGACTGTAATGCAACTAGCACCAGCTAAAGCTCACACAGGAATCAATAGTTGGTGATATTTACAAGATTCAGATAGCCTACATTTCTCATAAGGTGAAACATTACAAATGTTATATTTATTTACTCATAAACGCAAATACAATTTGCAATTTACAGGTACGTGCCTGTAGACAGACAATCGTTACAATTAATAGTTCATTGAATAATACCTGAATATGTGGATAAATAGCAGATCAAATATAGATACTTACTAAACATTTGTTAGCATATTTTGAAGCTGTATTATAAAACTTGACAAATATTTATTATGTAGTATATGTGATGATGATAGAACGTATACTAATCTAGATATATTGTTATAAGAGCATTTAAGTGTGGGTAGACACATGCATCATTCACGCTTTGAATTTACCTGGGGTTTTAGGATTTATACGTGATTAACATGGAATAAAATGGATAAATAAGACATCAATACACCTGAAAGGGTACCAAACTACTTTTACAAGTGTCGTTACTTTTTTTGTATAACTCTCGCTTTCGCTCGGGGAATACAAAAATGCACACTCTCCGCAGCTATCTTTGGAAGACTATTTATACAAGCATTAGTGTCCGAAAACACCAACCATTGTCAGGGGCAGATTAGAAAATGGGGGGGGGGGGGGGGCATGAGATAGGCCACTGATTGTGACTATGCCTCGACTCGAACTAGCGAATCATGGGTGGCACTGCACACTGCACTGAATGTCATTGAAACACTGCAGTAAAAGTGTACTGCTTGTAGTCTGAGCTTAGTGGGATTCAAACCCAGGACCTTGCATTGGTCGAACAAAGCATGACATATAAACTCTAGACAATCTTCACGCTGTGAAACAATTTGGATTGGCATGACCTATTTTTGTTTATGGTTGCCTTGGTCGGGGACTCAATAGGTCAATCGACAGTATTAATTAATCTTTAACCTCATTACTTCCAATCCAGTTCATCTAGGTCAATGCTATGAATTCTCAATAATCAAATGGCATTGATTTATTGTCATAGTAGACCAGCTCATTAAATACGAAAAAAATCACATAGATAGTGCTAAAATAATGGGCATGTAACTTTCGTCATTTGCACACCAAGTATTATTTCTATAAATATTCTCCAATATATTTATGGTTTATTTTATTCTTTTCTATCCTACTCATTATACATGTATTAGACTAAAATTAAGTCTATTGAATTGTTATAGTTACTTACCTTCATCCTTTTGATTATATATTTTAATACGTTAAGTTCATAATGTATTCAGTTTATCTAGACTTGTTGAATAAATATCTAGACTGTATTGAAGGCTCTTAATTGTACACAGTAATGAAGCAGGACTATACATGTAGGTTCTCGGCATGTTTATGTTTTCCTCATTTACTTAGAATGCAAAGATGTACAAATTGAATTTAAATTATTTTGCACTAATCAATTGCTGTACATCCGCCTTTAAAACTGCTTAAAACCGGCGCACCTTTTGTCAAAACGCCTTTAAGTTGCACCCATATGTGCATGTTGAAGGTGTGTACGTCTTCTGCATGTGTGTCACCCCTTTCACATGGACGAAGAATATCTCCACGAATATTTGAATCATTTTTAATTAATAACTGTCGTATGATATTAAACTGAGACAGACTGATGGATTTGACATTCACTGATGTCATAATCTGTGGAGATATTGCAGAGTACATATAATAACATTAGTTCTTGATTATCGTGCATATAATTTGACATTATATATAACTGATTTAAATGTCATACGCATATTTAGAATAATATTTCATCTGGATTATGGTTGTTTAGTTTTACTATATTGTATTGACGAACAGTATCAAATAGACTGGGGACAAGTGAAACACTTGGATTGTTTAATTACGATAATGTATTTATATAAATATTACTTAAAACATATTTAACTTTTTTTATATGTGCTAGAATTTTACAGTGCAGTAAGTAAAATATACTCACGTTAAGAATATGTAAGACGAAATACTGTCGGAGAAAAAGTGATCTTGAATGTATTTGTTTGTATTTCTCTTGCGGTTGAATGCAAAGCCTCTCATTTTCAATTCTCAAAATATAGCTTAAGCACATTTATTCCTATTAAACATGTCTTCCACTTTCGTGACAACATCATTATGAATTGTGTACCAGATAACTTCACCCCAACTCGTAATGTACATCGAAGTGATAAACAAATATCACATAAATCTTTAGATACCAGACCCGTTGAAGCTCCCACTCCAACTTAAGACAAGATAATTTACCTCTTTACTGACATCCTAATTAACTCTTGAGACAGTCACGATTCAATGTGGGTGATATTTTATTGAAGTCACGTGAACGCAGGCCAATGACTTTTGACCTAAACAGGTGTTCATATCGTTGAACCGGAAATTGGAATGTCAACCGTTATCATCAAAAACACTTTTATGACATAACGTTTTGTTTTTAAACGGAAATGGGGGTGTTTTGTGATAAAGGAGAACAGACTAGTGAAATACATTTTATCTGTTACCTAAAAACTGAATTTAGTCAGTACCCAAGTTTGTTTGTATGTCTAGATACAGCCTCACTCACAATGCATTTGGTGTACATGGATTATATAATTTGATGGTTTAAACATATTTATTTCGCCATAAATTACAAGACGAAGGGGATTGGCCAACAAGCGCAGCTTATATTAAGGCCTTTCCCCATAACAAAACATAAAAAACAGCTTTGTGGCATGTGACCGATGACGTAACAGTTCAATGATTTAATAATCAAATTTACATATTTTATTTAACTTTCATGATTTTGCCAAATCTACCCGTGTCAATTATGAAGGAGTGGACTGATTCAACCATCTTTAAATTTTCTTCCTTCGACATGTGTGAAGCACCAAAAAGAATGCACCTAATGTCATAACCTTTTGTATAAAAATACATATTATGTCTTATATCCCTGTAGTTTTTACATATAAAAAAGAAATGCCATGGATATTCATAGAAATGACCACAAGAACAAAATGAATCAGGATGGACAGACCGATGGAAGCGGTGTGCATTCAGGTCAATATAATTTGATGCATATCTATCCACAATACAAAGATATTTTATCAGTTTGTGTACAAGTCATCTCAAGAACAAAATTCTAAAACTATTGTGAACTGTGTGAAAGACACTTTAGTGACTATGACTGCCATGTTATTTTACATTGTGAACACTATATGTACGGCAAGAATCAACTCTTTTCAAAACTTATAGACCTTTCTGGTGTCAATGCAAATGTACAAATAGAATTATTAACTGAAAACTAAATGTTGGCTCTCTTTGCTCGAGATGAAATACCATTAACTGACGATTTAGAGGAAATGTCATGGAGATGTATGCTAATCCTCTTTACTAAGTTCCTCTATTCCATGCTCTCTTCACTAAAGTGTATATACTAAATCTTTGTTTAACTCTGTTCTGTACATATGTATGACTTGTTGTAATTATCTGATGTAACTGTTTTATGTATACTGATCTTCGGATTTATATCTGGTGGAAATAAAAAGTGATTCATTCATTCATTCATTCATTCATTCATTCATTCATGTACTTAATGATAATAATAATAGTGCATATTTCTTGTGCGCACAATCCACGCTCAAAAGCATGTTCATTGCGCTAAGTAAAATATAAACATAAAATACAAGTATGAGGTTATCATTCTGTAGACTTTCTAAATATATATGTACATGTAGATTGTTTGTAAGATGCAAATACATTATACATTTTATAAACACTATATTATCAAATTCAATAGACATTTTCGAAAATAATATTTATACAAATTCTCTTTTTTCATATCATAAGAGTAATCTGACAAAGGATACGTCAAAGGCACTGGAGCAATTTCTGGCATTTTAAAAATAATTTTGAATTTGCCATTTATCATAAAAGTTCATTCAGTATATCCTTAATTAATAGGGTAAAACAGCTCATAACACGACTCAAGTATCCGTAGTCGTAGACAACGGTGACACGTTTAAACCAAAAACTGTTAGAGGCCATTTTAGTGTGAACACCTTTTAATTATTCGAGGATGGGAAATGGATCCGCGTTGCCATGAACATTGACTATTCGTTTCAGAACTGTATTTATTCATTGAGGAGTATTGTTTTGCAGTAAGTAACAGTTATTTTCCATTTTGTGAGAACTCTGTATTTCCATTAGTGCCTATAATTCTAACCAGACGAGGCCACATGTTTCGGAAGGGTAAATACTCCTAAGGGAACATATTGATAAGCTACAATTCCTACACTGATGTATCTGAGAACTTTAGCTCAAATCCCGACGCATTTATGAATATTGATTTAGAAATTATGATCCTATATCTATATCAGATGAATAAAGAAAAATGTCATTAGCAGATGTTGTAATGTAATATTTTAGTGTGAACACCTTTGAATAATTCGAGGATTAACCGAACCATTAGCATTCGTTTTAGGACTCTATGTATTTATTGAGGAGTATTGTTTTGCATTAAGCAACATTTCTTTTCCATTTTGTGAGAACTCTGTATTTCCATTAGAAAATGTGCTACAGTGCCTATAATTCTAACCAGACGAGATCACATGTTTCGGAATGGTAAATACTCCTAGGGGAACAGATTGATAAGCTCCAATTCCTACACTGATGTATCTGAGCACTCTTGTTTCAATCCTGACGCATTTATGAGTATTGATTTAGTAATTATGGTCATATATCTATATCAGATGAATAAAGAGACGTGTCATTAGCCCGGGACAAATGTTGTAATGTAATATGTGTAAGGCGATAGTAAACTAGTGTAATACATACGACGTAT
Source organism: Gibbula magus (assembly GCA_936450465.1). Lineage (NCBI taxonomy): Eukaryota > Metazoa > Mollusca > Gastropoda > Trochida > Trochidae > Gibbula > Gibbula magus. The sequence goes on along the minus strand of OW388290.1, from coordinate 63,578,054 downwards.
GACGTACAAATAGTCTTAGATGTGACGTCAAAGTTTATGCTTTCATTACAATGTACCGGGTTCGCGGGAATAAGGTGGCCAAGGTTATACAAGTCATTATTTCTCTGTAACCCGTATATTTATTCTTTCAATGTTCAGAAATATTAATAACCAATTCAGGTCAAATATAGTTTGACTAAAGGGTCGAAGTCACGGTGGCCGAATGGGTAAGCTGTTAGTGCAATCAGTGCTGGCAGTTGGTTAACGGTGTGGATTCGAATCCCGCAAGGGACTCGTCCCAACAAACGTACACGAATGTGTACTATTGCAGAAAGTGTGATCCAAAATATAACGATGATAATATTTCACTATCTAAATCAAAGGGGCTGGTATTGCTGAAAATAATACGTCTTAAGTATATAAAACATATGAAGGTAGCTGTCAAAGGACGAAGTTTTTGACTAAGGACGTATTATTTTCAGCAAAATACCAGCCCCCGTGATCTAAATGACATGTATTTCCAGTAAAGGATTGACACTCAATCACATTGACACTGTCATCCCTTCAACCATCCAACCAATCATTTATCTTTAATTATCCATAAATATATCTACCATTATTACTCTTCACATATTTATGCTTTCTTCAACACTCAACCATAAACCATTTCATTCATCGATCAATTTATGAGAGCCACGTACTCATATTGATCATACACGTGTTATAGAAGTCACTGACAATCTTAGGCACTCCTTTTTGACATTTCATATTTGTTTTAACATATGAACACGTTGTAATATTCATTTTACTGTTACATAGCATCTAAAATATCCATGTACCAATACAATAATCCATATACTTACTCTCACATAGAGGAGGGGATATCGACATCCTTAGATAATGTAAATGTTCTATTACATTAGTGGACATACCAGACAATGCATACTAAATAATGCATGGACCAAGTGCATGACCTTGTCTTACACTTCACTTTCAAAAGATCGCCTGTAAAAATGGCAATATCGTTTTACCATATATTTAGATCCATATGTTTTGTTTTTTAAAAACTCGTTTATTACATATAAGAAGCATTGTTTTCAACACAGTAGTTCTGTCAATTGTAATGGGGGTATTTTCATTAATGTTTTACAGAAACATCGATTCTGCTTTCACGTGAATTGACAAGGTTTGACAACAAGGTTGAAATCAATATGACAAGTGTCTCAACTAATGTCAGTAAGTGTAATGTCTCTGTAACGTGATCACAAGCTGTCATGCAACTTCATTGAATAAATCATGTTAACCATTGTATTATATGTATGATATATTTACACATGTTTCATTTCAATGCATTACCTCCCAATACTTGTTAAAGATGCATGATCAGTTTTGCATGATATTTTATTTGGTTATAAAATGTACCAAATTACAATAGGTGCTGGTTTAGTTTGTATCTTCTTACTCGACTTTCATATTCACCCCCAAATGCTTAAAGGGGCAGTAGCACGTCTTTCGCTGAAATAAGTTGATGAAATGTATTTGAAAAATAATGTCACCAATAGTAAAACATCCTTCTCTCTTCGGAAAATCAAGTTTAAAATGAGTGTACATGGTCCCGTGAGGTCATGGGAATAGTTTTTGTCATTCGAAATATTGAATTGTGTTCACAATAAAATGGCCGCCATGCAATTTTTGCTTTATACGCAACACCGTTATTACAACTACGGATAATTGTATTGTGTAATAAGATGTTCTAGCCTCCAAAGTAAATATAAATGACATAAACTATCAATATAAATGAGAAATTTGAAAAGATAAAATTTGAAAAAAAACGTGCTACTGCCCCTTTAATATATCAGATATACGTTTCAATGAAAACCAAGGAACGGTCTCGTACATGTGTAGTTGCCGACAAATATGGCTCTGTCTCCCGTATGTACTCGTTATGAGACGTATTGAACGCTATAGGAGCAAATTTGTCTTCCTGTCTACTTAATTCAAGTTTCCAAAATTGGCATAATGGTTGTAGCAAGCCAAGGTCCATTGTCCGGTTTTCGATCATGACTTCGAATGGTTGTAAATTTGTTATACTGAACTGATTGACCTTAAACTGGTTATTACTATAAAGTTGATAATTCTCTATTAAATAATACAAATTATAAGATTTGACATATTGTGACGTTACCAACATGATTTTGTCACTTTAAGGTGACAAAGAGTATGTTATTATTGTTGAGTCTCAATTAACCAAATTGTTATTTTATCGAGGAATTCTGATATAAAGAGTTTTTTGTGGCACCAACCATATAGTTTGCAAATATCAGAAAAGTCATTTGCATAAGCACCTGCCAATAGCATGAATGGATTCCATATATTTGAAAAACATTGGATCTACAAATATTTTTTTTTTTGTATTTGTATTTTATTAAACAAAGCTTATATTTAATCTAACCTTGAAAGGTCCTGACGCCATAACAGGAATGTAAATTCGTTTGTAACGTTGCTCTTGTTTCGAAATCGAATAAAACTATTCTGATCTGTTCGATAATATCTATATCGAATTACTATTTTCTTTAAACACGTAAAAGATTTTGATATCAAAGTCGCAACCATTCATTTAATTAAATCTTCTAACACGGAAGCTCGTTTAGTATCCCTTAAATCTTATCTTCAGACAAAACTTTTAATTCAAACCACTGACAGACAAACAATAAAAACTTAAGCCACTGTCAGATCATATCACTGTAAAGACTCTTACATTCAGATATTACACGAATGCCGTTTAGTATCCCTTACATATTTTCTTCAGACATAGTCTTGCTTATAATTTTAAACACTGACAGCCAAACAATCAAACCAAAAGCCACTGTCGGATCACATGAATGTAAAGACTCTTACATTCAAATATTACACGGATACCGTTTAGTATCCCTTATATCTTATCTTCAGACAAAGTGGTCCTTATATATCAAAACACGGACAACAAATCACTCAAAACTAAAGCCATAGTCAGATCATATGAATGTAAATAATCTTACATTCATAAGTGGGAGAAATTATTTCTCAAATGACACATATTACAAAAAAGTCACTAAGTGAATACAACAGACATTTATAGGAATTTGTCTAAGTAGTAAAAATTTCAAGTTCTCTTCAATATCTTTTCTCTGTTTCCGTGTTTCAATCACATTTCTCATTAATGTTTCAAATCATAGGATTTTCCTGTCAGACAAATGTATGGTGTGAGAGGTATAACTCATTCTTAAGGAACATATTGACAGAATCTGTCTCAGCGTGTATGGTTTAGTTCCGTTTCAATGATTAAGAGACAAGTCCATTACGTATATTCATATCTACAGTCTGGTAATGCTCTATAATAGAAATTTTTCATTTCCCAGGCTAAACAAAATTGATGTAGCAATTGATCGATTGTCTGTGTTTTACTCTTTTAAGATTTTGACAAATGCCAAGTGGTAATTCAAAGAAATATTGTGGTTTACTGAAGATATATGAATGTAATATTGCGATCCAACGAAAGTTCCTTGACCCCTATAATGGATACTTTGACCTCAATTTAAAAACTTATCGACCATAACGTTTTTGTGGATATATTTACACTTGTATAAATGTGGTAGATATACTAAATACATGTATGTTTCCTCTTTGTAGCTCTCGAAATCACTACCTTATGTAACTTTATTGAAATGTAATTTTTAAGAAAAATCATTCTTAACTTAGCTTACATCAGCATATGCACGATGCCATTTAATACGACCAGTGTATGTTTGCTTGGTAGACCCATGGCAACCATTCCTCGGCCACAAATACAAAGGCACTGTAGCACGTTTTTATCACTTTTTCACATGTTAAATTTTGCCATATATAATAAAAGCTTATGCAGTACACCTTTACTTAAGAGGGTAAATCAGTCCATTACTCTGATTTAACCCGATTATCCGCATTCGTAGAAAACGGTGTCACGAATAAAACGAAAATTTCTAGCGGCCATTTTAGCGTGAACACCTTTTAATAATTTAGGATAGGAAAATGAATCCGCGTTGCTTAACTGAACCCTCACCATTCGTTTTAGAACTCTATTTATTGATTGAGGAGGATTGTTTTGTAACATTTCTTTTCCATTTTGTGAGATCTCTTTTTTTATTCCAAACGTGCAACAGCCCCTTTAATGTTGCAATTCTCTTCACATATCACCTCAGGACTGTTCATCAGAAAGAATCTTGCATAAATATCATAATCTGAATGTAAACACATTTTTAGAGTACACAACAAACAATTGATATCTAATTTTTTAAACAACATTCACCAGATACCATGAATCCATAGCGAACGACTATTCTTATTTGAAGGAAATAGTGCGACTATTCAAGTGACAATGTTGTGAAACTCTTCAGTGTGAGAGATGGATTTTTAGATCTCACGCGATTTTAAAATGTAGAACAGCAAGATGGTTGACCATTCCATCATTCTGCCATATGTAAATCTTTACTCTGGATGTTTCAGTATCTCTACATCAGTCAGCTCACGTGTACTACCTTCGAGCAGCCATTTTAATGTGAACGCCTTAAAATTGCCACTCGATGGAAAATGGACTCGCAAGGCTTAATCGTTTCATATACAATCATTTTAAATCTATTTTTATTGATTAAGGAGTACTATTTAGCCATTTGTAACACTTATTTACTTTTTTGTGAGATCACATTGTTTCAGTATGGACGGCGTGCTACAGTGCCTTTAAAGCTTATTGTCGGAGACATCATACATTCTAGATGGCCGTACCGTGTGTTGTATTTGTTAATAATTTATTACGAAAGACGGACGTTACCGTTTTGAGTCTTTCTTGAGATGTTTTATTTATGACCTCAATCTATATGCCTTCACAGTGAATCCTGACGCTTATATGAAATATTGATTTAGCAATGAAAATCACATGTCTATGTGAAATGAATGTAATAAAATAGTAATGTTTTGTTCAAAATACTGAACGTTTCAGAGAAAATATGCATTCATTTAATCATTTATTGAATTCAGTATATCATGTATTGCATGCATTCGAATATTCCTTTGTAGCAGCAATATGTATGCCAACATTCATTCTGTATTGGCGGCAATCACTGTAATTTGGAAACAATATATATGATAATACAGGAAATTCATATTGAAAAACGTATACTCATGGACATTGGATTTCAAGCATAACAGAGAAAAGACAATCAGTTATATGCTTTTGCATTTGATTTTGAGATATAAACCACAAACCGAGTCAAGTAAAAGTTTTGAAAACGTATCCAAGATGGTGATTGACACACATGAATATTTATAGAATTTGAGTTGTATACATTTTTGTTATTTTGGTATTCAAGTTGTAATCATTTGGTATATTCTCATAAAATGAGTTATTGATGTGTAATATTTTATTTCCTTTGATAATACATGCTTTATGATTTTAGTTAAAATTCAGTTAGTATTATTCCTAAACACAACAGGCTTAAATATGAATAAACTTGCATTGCTTGTTTTCTCATCTTTCATATGAATGGTCAATATGTTGGATATCGGATCGGATAAATGTCATAATAGTAATAATATGGATAGGGATAGGGATATGGATATGGATAAAGATATGGATATGGATATGGATAAAGATATGGATATGGATATGGATAAAGATATGGATATGGATATGGATATGGATATGGATAAGGATGTGGATATGGATATGGATAAAGATATGGATATGGATATGGATATGGATATGGATATGGATATGGATAAAGATATGGATATGGATAAAGATATGGATATGGATAAAGATATGGATATGGATATGGATATGGATAAAGATATGGATATGGATATGGATATGGATAAAGATATGGATATGGATATGGATATGGATATGGATATGAATATGGATTAAGATATGGATATGGATATGGATATGGATAAAGATATGGATGTGGATATGGATATGGATAAAGATATGGATATGGATATGGATATGGATATGGATATGGATTAAGATATGGATATGGATATGGATATGGATATGGATGTGGATATGGATATGGATAGAGATATGGATATGGATATGGATATGGATATGGATAAAGATATGGATATGGATATGGATATGGATATGGATATGGATAAAGATATGGATATGGATATGGATAAAGATATGGATATGGATAAAGATATGGATATGGATATGGATATGGATATGGATATGGATATGGATAAAGATATGGATATGGATATGGCTATGGATATGGATATGGATATGGATATGGATTAAGATATTGATATGGATATGGATATGGATATGGATATGGATATGGATATGGACATGGACGCTTACTGTTCCACGCCGAATGTATTTTAAAGCGCTATTCATATTTTATTACCCTGCATGAATTGTATTTTCCAAGCAACTAAGCGGTTGGTGTGACCGTGAGGGTCGTACATCCGGTTACCAGGTACCAACTTTAACAGCTGGGTGGACTAAGCGCTGTGTGGATGAAGTTGTCAAGGACAGTATGGGACCAAGGCCACAAATGATTGTTGACGGTGCTCTAATGTCATATGATATGAACCAAATGTTAAAAAAATGCTCATTTTGTTGAGAAGGAAAGGACCACAGTTTTCTTATGATCCAAATAAATGTTATTCTGAATATATAACACTTCTATAGACATGAAACATAATATGATATCATTTCCTTTGAACAACATTCTCAAGAGAGAAACGTTAATAGCAATACAGAAGGTGTTAACAAGAAAACGCGAACAACTTCTAGAAGATTGTCAAAGATGTTATTCTCAATAAATATTCAATGTACTCATGTTATAGTATTTCAAAAAATTTGTTCGACTTATGTCTATATTGTTTGGTATATGGTTTTACCAACGCATCTTCAAATCGTATTCCTAAAGGAGCAGAATCACGTTTTTTTTGCTCAAGTAAGTCGATTTTTGTATTAGTAAAATAATGTAACCAATAGTAAAACACACTTCTCTCTTCGGAAAATCAAGTTAAAAATGAGTATGCATGGTTCGATAAAACCATGGGAATCATTTTTGTAATTCGAGATAATAAAATGTGTTCACATTAAAATGACAGCTATGTAATGTTTGCTTTATACGCAACACCGTTATTACCAATACAGATAATTTGTTTGTGTACTAAGATGTTTTACCCTTTAAAGTAAATATAAATGACATAAACTATCATTATAAATGGAAATTTGAAAAAATGAAATTGGCAAAAAAACGTGGTACAGCCCCTTTAAGACCACAGTTCAGCTGGCTTGTTTGTATCCTGTCAATAGACTTATAACAGGTGGAAGTCAGTTAATAGATTCTTAGCACAATTCTGAGATAACTGTATTGCCCTAGGCAAGAGGTCTTTAGTGATGTTGGTCACATCACCAACGTCTGCGGGACAGTGATTAACCAACTTTTGGATAAACATCTGAACGAACTATTTCTAAAGGTAGACAACATCTGAACGAAATATTTATAAAAGTAGCCAACATCTGAACGAAATATATCTAAAGGTAGCCAACAAAATGCGATTAAAAAAACGTGCTACAGCACCTTTAAGCGATAAAAAATGTACAAATGAGAGTACAAAAAGAAGGTTATCCAATGATCTAGAAAATCGTTTTATTGTCATTTTTCAGTGAAAGGGCATTTAAAAGCAAAACGTCGTTTATCTGTAAATTATGTCTGCAATTGTAGTATTTATCATGATTTAATCGTCAATGACATACATGTTTCAAGATTTTAATCTTTAAGGAGACATTTAAAAAGGTCATCTATCACCTCGATTTCTTAAAGTGAAATAATTATGTCAAGCTTAAGGTTGTTAAAATGTTTTAACTGTTAAAGTTCATCCTGCTTCGTAAGTGTATCTGTATCCGCTTTGCTACTGCGCATGCACAATACCCCTATACCCTGAAGAAATTTCGTTTTGGCTTTAAGACAGCCAGCCAATGAAACAGCTTCCTTTCACAAATAAGAGACAGAACCCAGATGAAAGGACAGATTTTCAGATCACGACATTTCATTTGCTGAAAAAATACGTGCTATGCTAATTAGCGACGGGTGTCCATTCTACATCAAAACAATAGTTTTCGGTCGCAGGAGATTAGGGTATTTTACAGCAGCGAAGCGGATACAAATAACAAAAGGTTAAAGGGGCAGTAGCACGTTTTTTTGCAAATTTTATTTTTTCAAATTTCCCATTTATATTGATAGTTTATATCATTTATATTTACTTTAGAAGGTAAAACATGTTATTAAACAAACCAATTATCCGTAGTGATAATAACGATGTTGCGTATAAAGCAAAAATTGCATGGCGGCCATTTTATTGTGAACACAATTTATTATTTCGAATGAGAAAAGCGATTCCCATGGCTTTACGGAACCATGTACACTCATTTTTAAACTTGATTTTCCGAAGAGAGAAGGGTGGTTTACTATTGGTGACAATGTTTTTCAAATACATTTCACCAACTTATTTCAGCAAAAAAACGTGCTACTGCTCCTTTAAAGTCAGTAATATTTATCAACTATTGATACATTAACTAACTTTCAAAATATGATACTCATACAGAAAGATTTGCGTTATTTTGCGAAGAAATAAAATAACTAGGAAATTAGTTTTACCTAAATGAGAAAGTTCATTTCCTTCGATAAATGCATAAATGAAATTTGATTCGCAATGGTTTCACAATGAAAGAATTGAAGAGCAAAATTCTCACAAAACTGTCCATTGATTTAGAATTTCTGTTTTCGAAACACACTTGAATTTGAAGGAAAAACAGTTTTGCTTTTAAAGCTTGTTGCTTTTAAATCTTGTTGCTGGGGAATTTGGAAATATTCAATCTGGTAACTGTAATGGAATCAATAGCCAGTGTTTGCAAGTAATCTCCGCCAGGTTCTCAGTTCAATAAAATATCATCACTTCTATTCATACAGTGTATTTCCCAAATGGTATAAAATCTCAAGCAGTGTGAATTCAATTTGTCAGCAAACATTCCCACATTGTCCTTTGAATAAATGCTTTTAAAATAACATTGATTTTTACTTGACTTATTGACATTTTATATGAGATAATCTTGTGCTTTTTGAAAACCCGTTTAAATGTAAAATCGTTGATCTACTGATGCCAATCACATAAAAATATTTTGATATTCCTGAAAGGTGAGAAAAGCATAGAACATTCTTGTTTTAAAAAAACTGGAATAATTATTAACATGGCAATGCTTTTTTATATTGATTTTAATTTGCCCTATTAATTTTGTTAGATTTGAAATGTTTGTAATTATTTGAAACCTGTAGAATTGTAAACATTGAATCAAATAAATTTCCAAATTGTAAAAATGCATTAAATTTCATGTTTTTAAGAAGCTTTTTTTTTAGACTCAGACTCTCTTTATTTCGTAAATGATGGCCTGTGAGGCCTATAGTACATTTGCATAAATACAGACTGATCATTGATTTGTTACGAGAGCGCGAGATGTTCACATATTACACATTTTTTATATATAAAGTGCTAAATTATTTATGATAGTAGGATTTTGACTGGACAGCAATTGAATAAACTTTTGGTTTGATGGATACTTTTGAAAATACATTGGTATATATTTATTTCGTAAGGTAATGTATAATGGGCAAACTAATAGAGTATGGTATTCATCTTCAAGGTTTTTTTTATATTCATCGTGAATCTCAATATAAAACGTAATATTATCGTAAAGAACTCCTTCTTAAATGTGATTTCTTAAATATATTTTATTCGCGAACAATGCATGGAATGGATTGGTCAACAAGCTCCGAAGAGCTTATTTAAAGGCCGCGCCTGTGTAATTATATATTGGAATACAGATGATATAACATCAATATTTCAGTGTCTATTGTAATGGTAATGCATTTACATCAATTTACATCTATTTGGTAGTCAATACGATATTTCTCATATCATGTCAAATTGATCAGATTTCACAATGTAGTGATTTAAATATTTAATAATTTACACATAAAATTTCTTGTAAGCGATGAACATACCCGTAGTACTGTGTTGATACTCAATCCTAAATAATGCGTTCTGTCTTAATTCATTGTATTTATTGCATGTAAATAGTAGTGGACAGTATTCCCTATTGGGTGACCACATGAACCTGATGGGATGACGAGAATATGTCTGTTTAATGTTACAAGTTTATTGTTGCTTCAATATATCAAAATATTGGACGCAGGGTGAGAGCTTCTAGGTGATATTAATTAGCCGATGTCCCAGCTGGCCATTACTTACAGTTGCACAGATCTGGGTCAATTAACATACAGCAATTAGCACTAGGCAATAAACGTGGCACGACCAAGGACGTCAAAAGACTATATGTGCAACCATACTATGATACCCAAGAGTATATATATTTTAAAGGTTCACCATTTGAATTGTTCGAAACATAAGCACTTTCCCGTTTGCACTGTTTTGAAAATTATTTTCATAATTGTCCCTTTATGGTTATACGCCCGTTTAAGCAACAAAAACTTCAAAGTTGAAATATATTGTTTCAAATTATATACTGGACGAAAAATAATTAGGGATATTCAAAATTTTGAAATTATAAATACTGATGTATCTATTACTTGACATACTAATGAACTATTTATCATAAAACCTCAAATTCCTCAAATTTTGTCAAATATATTTGATTGTCAAACACATATATAATAAATCTTAATAAGCATGTTTCTCTTCTTTAGAGCGACTCATTTTGATTCAGGAATAGACGATGTCTTTCATGCAATTAATAGAAGAGACTGAGTAAGTGTAATTTATGGGTGCCCTCGGCTGGGAAGGCCATGCTCATAAATATAATAACATACAACGTTGGACCAATTGAACCGCACCATTTTCCAGTTTTCGATCATAAATCGCGACTTTCACCGTTACATGGTCACTATAATGAGTGAGCTACCATTAAATTGATAGTTTTCAGCAACAGTCAGTACTTATATAGATAAGATAATACATTTATAACGTTTGACATAATGTGACCCCAACAACATACTAAATGTCTCTTTGTGAGATGTAAAGAGAGTTTCCCGAGAATATTTTTACTTGTTATCAACGAGTGTTAATATATTGAGGGTGAGATTCTATTTATCATCCAGATCACTCTTATCACGTTTCAATGAAAATAGTGTATAGCTCTGCCATTTGACTTCCAATGCGGTGTTGTCATAGCATTGTGACATCATCATATATATGACGTCATAGCATTGTGATATCATTACGTGATGATGTAAAAGCTTTGAGATGTCATGTAGTTGACGGTGACAGGGCATTGTGAAAAATCTACATTCAAAACGATATCTCCTAGGATATATCGCTTGATCTCACACAAGTAATATCTCCTGTGGAACTATTTCATTTTTCAATTTCAATTGCGCTCCACGGATACATGAACATTTAAATGATAGATTGCCTTAACTGCGTTAACCGGAATATTGATTAACTGACTTTTTTCAATGTAATTGCTTCATTAAATTCAATTTTAAATGTCCTAAATCAGTCTAGAAAGAAAATACACCCATCACAAGTCCATCGAGAATTGCCTGAGATGGTATTACTCCAACGTTAAAAGCAAGAGGTAGTTTATTTGTGTTTGTCCATTGTAATTATTTCGATCATCTTAAATCCATTAAGACAGACCTAATGCTCAAAACAAGCCCAATAGAACGAGATGTTATGTGTAATTTGACTCCCACATAGAATCAACATGTAGTTTATCTGTTTACCTTCAGTCTAATCACCTGTTTGTCACGATTTCGGGAGGGAAGATTACATCAAAGTGTTCTGCACGTGTCGTGGTGACCTTTAACCTCAGGTGTGTCAACCGGAAGTGGAAATGACAACCAGTATCCCATGTTCAACAAGTAAGATAGGTGCAAGTTGACAAACTATTTCAGACATGGGAATGTCGGTGCGTTGGTGTAAAAACAATTATTCAGCACTTCTGTTTTACATGTGTTTATCTTGAGTAAATAATTTACCATCATAAATACCTGTACCACAAAAACACTTCTTTTATGTTCAATTCATAAACATTCATAAAAAAAATTACCATTTTATTGCACGAAATATGATCATGCTAAGACAAGTTGTAAATTTGATAATAGAGTAGATAATTTATTCACAACAATTTAATATACTACATAACTGCTGAATGAATTTCTTTTTCATTAAATCTCTAAAAAGATAACCCTTGAATGCATAAATGTATTAATGTATTAAAAAAAGGTCAATTTGATCGTACAGTTTTGTTTCGAATCACCTTTATATCAGATATGTAGTGGTTATTTCGCTGTTAATTGCTCACATTCTGTCGATCACTCCTTCCAATGTGCATGGACCACAGTGGTGCAGTGGTTAGCATGCTGGCCACTCACCCCAAATGCCAGGGTTCGAATCCCGGTGGAGACACCAACAATTTGTGACCTGAGTCTCATAATATATTGTGTCCCTGGGCAAGGCACTTCATCCACATTGCACTCAATCCACCCAGCTACAATGTATTTAAATGGGTACCTGATCTACATGGTCGAGCGGAGCGCTAATTAGCAGCACCGAAAGTGCAATTCCTTCAAGGTAACAATACAAATTGTGCGCTTTTTTTTCTTACCACACAAGTAAAAATTCAACCAACAAAAAATTAAACTTCCATTCCGATTGCTTACCAATCCCTTTAATACAGAACAATATACAACGAATTTAACGTCCCATTTAAGATAAACCTTTTCTATTGAGACGTGGAAGTAACACCGCCCATCAAATAACGGATGAAAAGGTTTCTTGAAAGGTTGTGCCGTTGACACAAATGTACACAAAGAATTATAGTAAGCTGGGTGCAGTATTTCTATACAATACAAATATGCTCTAAAGAGAAGGAAGTATACTACGTTCAGGTCCTAATACTATGAATGAAATTAACTACTTATACTCATTCCATTTTTGAAGGAGTAAGCATATAAACTAAAGTCCAAAAGCAACGTCACCCCTCAGTTGTTTTTATCATATGTATAATTTTCAATGTCAAATTTCTCGAGTTTTCGACGTCGTATTCAAAAACTGAATAGATTGGAAAATTAGTCCAGAATATTAAATGAGTCAAATAATTCTTCTACGTGTTTTAAAAAAAAAAAAATTAAATTTTGAAATTTCAAATTCCCCAAAATTACTTTTGATAAAACACAACTGTTTATTGACATATAACAGATATTCTGTGTGAAAATCAATAAATGTCCCTCTTCCTGCACACATTTACAACATTTTAAACATGGTAGGGGTCATGTTGGTGTACATTTAATTTCTTACCCCTGTCTAGTTTAGAAAATGATATTGTAATAACAAAAATAAAACAGTCACCAATTAAGTCATAGAAACTACATGTACTGCTGAAAGGTATTATTGCATCGTGTCATAATCGAAAGCATCCCATTTCTTTAAAAAATGAATTAATCGAAACCAACTGAGGTGTGACGTTTCTTTTGGACTTTAGTTTACAACGAATCGTCGTGAATGTTCACAATAAAGAAGTTGTTATCCAGTCGTTATATTTCTTTTCATACAATCACACTTATTTTATTTCGAAATGCACGAGTTAATATGTTGACTTTCAGTCAGATAGTTGTCTCTCGTAAATAGATTCACCAATGCTGAAATTAGTGAAATTACTAATCAAACTAATTTATGGAAGCACATATTCCCTTTAATCTAACCAAGGAGAAGATGAGTGGTATCAGCCTTGCTAATCCGTGAAACTCTCCAGAATCCAGAATTCAGAAGAGACATCACTGAAAGTTACGTGCTAAAACTGTGCAAAAGTAACTTAATTACCAGCCTCAGACTCGGAGAACCAACATAACACCTAATTTGGACTCGTCAGGTTTCCAGTTCCATTATATGTAAAATCACGTACAACTTTTTTTAAAACCTTTCTTTCCTAGGGCATAGCCATTAGCAGAGTTGCATCGATTCCTGACATTCAAACATGAAAACTACTCATCGGTTCAAACGCACTGCTTGTGGGATATTGCAATTGATTAGTATGTGTGAAGAAATTGCATTAGTGTAAATAGGCCTTGAATGACACAATTACAGTGTAACGAGTACACTAAACTGCAAAAGAAACATCACCATATAAAATAAAAAATATATTTAAAGTGAAACCTGAAACAGAGTTACACCATGTCTTCAGAAGCCAACTAAACTGACTTTGATTTTTTAAAACATTAGCTATTCATATTTCTTAAAGACATCTGTCATAAGAAATCGTAGTTTTGAATGTTTAATTACGTCCTACAGTAATACCGCGTCAATAAATTTAAGTCCAAGAAAGTTATAAATGTCGGAAACATCTTTTACTATTTAAAATTTCTACAGTATATATATTTACTTATATGAACAAATGCCATTTCACCATTGAGCATCCCAAGTGTATTTGAACTAACATAAAAATAAAAGCACCAAACTGCGATGCATGAAATTTTGAATATATATTTAAATATGCAACATGTATCGATCACAGATATCCAGAAATCGACTTTCTCCGACAGAAGTACATGTGTATTCCATGTTTTACTCTGTTGAAAATATGGTGACGTTTCTTTTGCGTTTGAGTGTATATGGGAGGTTGGAAATACAAAGTACGTAACTTTGTAAATCACTTCCCCCCAATTTTCCTTACAACTGACAATTCATTTGATTCTTCCAATTTCAAAATATCAATTCATATTTTATCATACCTGTTTGTTGTATCGTTATTTGTTGCTGTGTTACCTTAAATTATATTGTGTAAGTGATCAAACGTTCAATGATTTATCTTTTATAGTAACCTTTGCTTTTAGTTTCACATTATCTATGCTTAAAGGCGCTGTAGCACGTTTTTTCGCTCACATAAGTCGATGAAATGTATTTGAAAAAGAATGTCACCAATAGTAAAACACCCTTCTCTCTTCGGAAAACCAAGTTACAAATGAGTGTACATGGTTCCGTAAAGCCATGGGAAATTATTTTTGTCATTCGAAATAATAAAATGTGTTCACAATAAAATCGCCGCAATGCAATTTTTGCTTTATACGCAACACCGTTATCACCACTGCGGATAATTGGTTTGTGTAATAATATGTTTTACCATCTAAAGTAAATATAAATGTCATAAACTATCATTATAAATGGCAAATTTGAAAAAATAAAATTTGAAACAAAACGTGCTACAGCGCCTTTAAGCTACGCTTTCAATGTCAACATCGAAATCGTTCAGCCACCTTCGTGACGTCAATATGATATATAAGCGATCGAGCACCTCCTGTTTCTGGTTTGATGTACCTGTTACAAGTTCATGGGAAGCATATTTTTTTTCAATTTTACGCCTGTGGGCTTGTGGCTTTACATCGTTACAATATATTTGCACATTTTATTTGAGGTCATTGAGTACTTTGTCAAAAAGAGAAAAAGTGTTTATAAAAATGGTTGTCAGTTTGAAAATGGAAAAGCTTTGATTATGCTTGTGTCCTTAACACTTTACCAATTCATTAGGAGCATAAAAATGATTTCTCAAATAACGAATTTCCAATACGTATTAGAAGGTGCAAATATTCTCTCTGGCACAAGTTCATGTTCATTTATGAGTGAAACTGTTGAATGCAAGTTACAGAATAATTGCTGCAATTTTTTTTGCATTAAGATCACTAATGATGCAAAACTGTTTC